>BSQW01000008.1:37590874-38790874 GCA_030161315.1 Eutrema japonicum | reverse complement strand
TTTAAAATATTACCTTTTTCAACCTTGAAGGTTAAAAATACGATATTTCCATATAAATTATGAAGGTTTAAAGTGTTAGTGTAATTCACTCGAGGTTTAAAATATTACCTTTTTCAACCTTGAAGGTTAAAAATACGATATTTCCATATAAATTATGTGTGAAAATACTATCAAAACAATTTGGAATCTTAATGTTTGAGGTGACTTCAAGATGAAAAAGATGACAAACGTTTGTCTTTTTATGCTTGTAATCGTAGCCTTCTGTGACAACATATCTAGAAGTGTCTGCAATCTCACAAATAAGACAGACTAATAAATACTAAAATAGAAGGTGCTTGCATTCTCGAGATCGATGCATTCTCGATAACACAAAATTTATCATTCTTAAATCTTAGGTATGCAGCTGGATTACTCTAATACATGAAGATAAGGACGATCATCGACCTCGTTGAAGAAAGCTAGGATTCTCAAGATTAAAGCCAAACTTGATCGTGTCATGAAAGAACTGGAAGCAGAAAATAGCGTAAGAAGGTACATTATCCCATTTTGAATATTCGTTACAACGTTTACAACCTTAAAAACTTAATTTTAAAAAAACTTGAACCAACTTATTTAAACCATTTAGCATTATATCTTGATATGAACAAAAACTAACCTGCATTTATAGCTTATCTATTATCGAGTCATGGAAGAACCATAGTTGGAAGGTAGAACCCATTGATCTTTACATCTCGATATTATTATTTTTATTACATATTGGATATACATATGTCTAAATTTTGTATTATATTTAGGGTTTTGTACCTATTTCCCATATTCTGCCATTTTTAAAAGAGCAAGAGAGCCTTCTTGTAACATCCCTAATTCAATTTTGAGGTTGAAATTGAATAATTAGAAGTTTGGGGTTAATTTCGCGTAAAATCAATTGTTCTGGGTGGGTTTAATTGATAACTTTGGGAGTTTGGGGTCAAAAAAAAAAAGGGGATCCCACACACATATGTTTATATGTGCGTATGTATCTCCCTCTACGTTAACCTAGCCGTCGACTCTGCGTGTGAGAGATCAAGAGGAAGCTCGAGGGGTGACCGCCGTGAGCCAAGCCGGGAAGCGACCTCCTCTCCTCCACGGTAAGAAACCTCTCTCTCTCCGTAGTTTGTTCGTACGGTCGGGATTTTGGGTCGGATTGTGGATCGGAGTTTTGAGCCGTGTGTGCTTCGGTGGTGGGCGACGGTGCGTGGTTGGAGCCGGGATTGGGCCGTGGTTGAGCTTCCGCGGTGAGCTCCGGTGATGAGCACTCGCCGGCGTGTGAGTTGCGGTCGGGATCGTGGATCGGGGCTGGGCCGTGGAGAACTCCCGCGGTGAGCTCCGGTGGTGAGCTCCGGTCGGGTTGGTGGATCGGGGTTGGGCTGTGGCGAGCTCCGGTGGTGAGCTCCGGCGGTGGTGTCGCTGCTCCGGTGTTGGGAAGTCGACGAACGTGTTGATTTCGTCCGGTTTAGACCGGTTTATCAACGTATCGAACGCCTTGATTTTCCTTTGTTTGTTTTTAATTATTTTATTATTTTTATTTCTAGGTGGTTTAATAGAAGGTTATTCATCCCGGGGAGTTCTAGAAAATTGCTGAATTTTCTCGTGAAACTTTCTGTGCGGGAATAAGGTGAGTGCAGGACCATAGGCGTAATTAAATAATTTTGATAATTGGTGTGATTTCGTGATTATAGGCCGTTTACGATCTCGGAGGGTCTAGATCGAGTGTTTCATGAAATGTTTGATTTATTCGGTATTTTCGTGATAGTCTATATTAATTATCTTAATTATTTGTTAGCCTGTAGATGGGAGGATTGCCTCACTAAGTATTTATCGAAATACTTATGCATCTCTTATATTTTAATTGATGCAGGAAAGGAGAAAGTGTGACCGTGGAATCAGGGCGAGGAAGAGGGGGTGATCTAGACTTGTCGTTTATTGATTATTTTATTTAATAATTTATGATCTTGATTATTCGGATTTATAATCTTGAACCGGAAATTATTTGGTGAGGTTTAGTTATTATTAATTATGGGAATTTTAATAATGCAAAAAAAAAAAAAAAAAAAAAATGGGTGCGGTTGTTTCACTTCTTCTGGTTCCATATTGATTCGTTCTTTAATCAGAGCAACATAGATATTAAAAAATGAGAAGGGCAAGTGACCGGAAAAGAATTGACTGTAATTTGTTTTAGTGTAATTTAAATTTAGACTGAAAATATATAAAAAGTAAACAAAAGAACATAATTTCATAAAATATACATAAGAATATGGAAATTGCAAATTCCTAACAAAAAACAACTATACAAACTAGAATATTTTTAAGGAACATAAAAAGCAAAAAAGAAAGCAATTGTAAAACTAATTTAAAAATAATTTAAGATATTGTTTACTGCATTTTCATAATATATACATATAAGAATTTCTCTCCAAAGAACTAATTAGCCATGTTCAAAGTTCCACTGATTAATTATCAATACAATTTGCTTAATTAATAAATTTGTGGATTTTTGATTTTGGATTTACCAATATTATAATATGATAAGAATATCATAAATCAATTTATATTAATTATAAACGACAATTACAAAGCCCTAAAAATGGTGATAATAGAGCTATCCCCACTCCCTTTAAAAAATCACAAAATTCATGATAAACTTAATTTCTCAAACACATAAGACAACCCATGTAACATCCCGATTTCTTGTATATGCGGAGAGGCTTATAAGAATTGATTTGGCTACCTATGTCACCAAAGTGCACTTACCTTTTCCGATCACTTGCCCGAAAGAACTCCAGAGTTAAGCGTGCTTGGGCTGGAGTAGTCTAAGGATGGGTGACCTTCCGGGAAGTGATTCGCGGTAGCGTGTGAGTGAGGAAAAAACACGGGGAAAGGTCACGTGGTGATTGCAGGGTCAGTAAACAAGTATTACAAGCCTCCCGGACTAACGCACCGGCCGTCGGACGAGGGTGGGGCCCACGGGCCGGGAGATGTCGTTGGGGCCCACAGGTAGGGGCGGTCGGGGCGTTATAAGTGGTATCAGAGCCGAACCCAAACACGTGTGTGGAGTCAGGTGGGCCCACACCGTCTAGGGTGACGATCCTGGTGCGCAACGAGGACGTTGCGCTCTATGAGTGGGGGTGATTGTAACATCCCGATTTCTTGTATATGCGGAGAGGCTTATAAGAATTGATTTGGCTACCTATGTCACCAAAGTGCACTTACCTTTTCCGATCACTTGCCCGAAAGAACTCCAGAGTTAAGCGTGCTTGGGCTGGAGTAGTCTAAGGATGGGTGACCTTCCGGGAAGTGATTCGCGGTAGCGTGTGAGTGAGGAAAAAACACGGGGAAAGGTCACGTGGTGATTGCAGGGTCAGTAAACAAGTATTACAAGCCTCCCGGACTAACGCACCGGCCGTCGGACGAGGGTGGGGCCCACGGGCCGGGAGATGTCGTTGGGGCCCACAGGTAGGGGCGGTCGGGGCGTTATAACCCAAGTTACCATAATAGACTTAGTAAATACTAAATAGTTATAAACCCCTTATACCTCTAAAACCATTGCTTCTATCTCATTATATCATATATATTAAAAAGTTTTTAGTCTTGAGGTTTATTATAAGGAAGTCCACTGGTTTGTAGTTTTTAAACCATGATTGTAATATTATCTCAAGTTCATTTGATTGTGAGTGACTTACCTTAGTGCTTGGCTTATTTTCTTTCAGCCTAGCAAGCTTCCTTAAAAATGATTTACCATGCATATGCAATGTTCATATAAATTAAAGAAAATTGTATTTTTAACATTTAAGTTATTGGCTCTATGTAACAAACTTTATGTTACAAATTATCTTTTTTGGTGACTTGTTTTTTTCTGCTAGTTTGGTCTTAGTTATCGGCTCAATGTTACAAACTTTATGTTACAACTTGTATTTTTTGGTGCCTTGAACACTCTTTTTGTAATGCATGTTTGGTTTTAATGAATCGGGCCTATGTGACATCTACTTCTTGTCACATTAACGGCTCTATTACATCTGTTTCATTTGAATTTTGAAATAAAAAACATAATATAATATGAAAAGTTCCTTACATAAAGTCATTTAAATTAAAAAGCATAACAAAGACATGATCTTGCAAGCTCAAAACATTTTTAAAGCATAACACAAGATCTTCTTCATTCTTACCACTTCCACATCGCCATTATTTCACCATAACCACTACAAATCAAACCAATGAAGAAGCACAATAAGGAATATCGTACTCCTTTTGTTTAGAATCAACACATGTAGATTAAGTGCTTCACATTCATCCACTTTTTGTTTCATATTCGCCACTAATTCACTGGTGTTTTCCATAGTTTCACCTTCATGGGTTAAAGCACTGACTGTATTTCTTAAACTTTTGATCTTCTCTTTCTGCTCACGAATGACATCTATTGCCTCCAATAATGCTTGATGCTACCATCCATGTGGTTTCTCCACGTCAAACAGCCAAAAACTTTGCAAGCTTCATACCCGCTACACCAACCTTACGCCCTCTACAAGTATAGAATCTCCTTCCAAGGGTGTCAATTGTCCAAGCTCTCACGATTTTTGCTGATCGGTTACAATTACAGACATCACCGTTGTCCTTTTTAAATTCAATGGTTGGTGAACTTGCACTATGAGCCATCTGCTAACCAAACAAACAAGTGCATATCTGATTTTAGCATACCAAATCCCAAATCTCAGTCTGATTTTAGCATATCAAACAAAACAAACAAACAAGTGTATGTCTAAAATTCACTAGTCGAAAATCTCAAATCCTAAATATCAGTCTCTCATGCAGATCTCACTCGTTTTGCATAAAAGAGAACAAATCGATAAACGATTTATAATTTTCGTTATTTGAATTTCACCCCTTTCTTCTCTCTATCAGATTCTTCTTCGATTTCATGTCTTCACTACCTCATTCTTCTGTTTTTTTTTTAAATTTCACAAGCCCTAATCCCAAATCGATTTGGGTATTTCCATTTAAATTCATTATTTTATTTTTTCGACATATGATTAATTAATAAAAATGATTTAAATTATCCACATTTTCTTAAATTAATGGAGGTAAACTATTCCGTAACGGACCGTAACTGTTCTTTTACATTCGCCCGTAGCGCAAACAAATTACTCTGATTGAAGGATTAAGATGTTAGTAAAACTAGTATGAAGGTTTAAAGTGTTAGTGTAATTCACTCGAGGTTTAAAATATTACCTTTTTCAACCTTGAAGGTTAAAAATACGATATTTCCATATAAATTATGTGTGAAAATACTATCAAAACAATTTGGAATCTTAATGTTTGAGGTGACTTCAAGATGAAAAAGATGACAAACGTTTGTCTTTTTATTCTTGTAATCGTAGCCTTCTGTGACAACATATCTAGAAGTGTCTGCAATCTCACAAATAAGACAGACTAATAAATACTAAAATAGAAGGTGCTTGCATTCTCGAGATCGATGCATTCTCGATAACACAAAATTTATCATTCTTAAATCTTAGGTATGCAGCTGGATTACTCTAATACATGAAGATAAGGACGATCATCGACCTCGTTGAAGAAAGCTAGGATTCTCAAGATTAAAGCCAAACTTGATCGTGTCATGAAAGAATTGGAAGCAGAAAATAGCGTAAGAAGGTACATTATCCCATTTTGAATATTCGTTACAACGTTTACAACCTTAAAAACTTAATTTAAAAAAATCTTGAACCAACTTATTTAAACCATTTAGCATTATATCTTGATATGAACAAAAACTAACCTGCATTTATAGCTTATCTATTATCGAGTCATGGAAGAACCATAGTTGGAGGGTAGAACCCATTGATCTTTACATCTCGATATTATTATTTTTATTACATATTGGATATATATATGTCTAAATGTTGTATTATATTTAGGGTTTTGTACCTATTTCCCATATTCTGCCATTTTTAAAAGAGCAAGAGAGCCTTCTTCTGGTTCCATATTGATTCGTTCTTTAATCAGAGCAACATAGATATTAAAAAAATGAGAAGGGCAAGTGACCGGAAAAGAATTGACTGTAATTTGTTTTAGTGTAATTTAAATTTAGACTGAAAATATATAAAAAGTAAACAAAAGAACATAATTTCATAAAATATACATAAGAATATGGAAATTGCAAATTCCTAACAAAAAACAACTATACAAACTAGAATATTTTCAAGGAACATAAAAAGCAAAAAAGAAAGCAATTGTAAAACTAATTTAAAAATAATTTAAGATATTGTTTACTGCATTTTCATAATATATACATATAAGAATTTCTCTCCAAAGAACTAATTAGCCATGTTCAAAGTTCCACTGATTAATTATCAATACAATTTGCTTAATTACTAAATTTTGTGGATTTTTGATTTTGGATTTACCAATATTATAATACGATAAGAATATCATAAATCAATTTATATTAATTATAAACGACAATTACAAGGCCCTAAAAATGGTGATAATAGAGCTATCCCCACTCCCTTTAAAAAATCACAAAATTCATGATAAACTTAATTTCTCAAACACATAAGACAACCCAAGTTACCATAATAGACTTAGTAAATACTAAATAGTTATAAACCCCTTATACCTCTAAAACCATTGCTTCTATCTCATTATATCATATATATTAAAAAGTTTTTAGTCTTGAGGTTTATTATAAGGAAGTCCACTGGTTTGTAGTTTTTAAACCATGATTGTAATATTATCTCAAGTTCATTTGATTGTGAGTGACTTACCTTAGTGCTTGGCTTATTTTCTTTCAGCATAGCAAGCTTCCTTTAAAATGATTTACCATCCATATGCAATGTTCATATAAATTAAAGAAAATTGTATTTTTAACATTTAAGTTATTGGCTCTATGTAACAAACTTTATGTTACAAATTATCTTTTTTGGTGACTTGTTTTTTTCTGCTAGTTTGGTCTTAGTTATCGGCTCAATGTTACAAACTTTATGTTACAACTTGTATTTTTTGGTGCCTTGAACACTCTGTTTGTAATGCATGTTTGGTCTTAATGAATCGGGCCTATGTGACATCTACTTCTTGTCACATTAACGGCTCTATTACATCTGTTTCTTTTGAATTTTGTAATAAAAACATAATATAATATGAAAAGTTCCTTACATAAAGTCATTTAAATTAAAAAGCATAACAAAGACATGATCTTGCAAGCTCAAAACATTTTTAAAGCATAACACAAGATCTTCTTCATTCTTACCACTTCCACATCGCCATTATTTCACCATAACCACTACAAATCAAACCAATGAAGAAGCACAATAAGGAATATCGTACTCCTTTTGTTTAGAATCAACACATGTAGATTAAGTGCTTCACATTCATCCACTTTTTGTTTCATATTCGCCACTAATTAATTGGTGTTTTCCATAGTTTCACCTTCATGGGTTAAAGCACTGACTGTATTTCTTAAACTTTTGATCTTCTCTTTCTGCTCACGAATGACATCTATTGCCTCTAATAATGCTTGATGTTACCATCCATGTGGTTTCTCCACGTCAAACAGCCAAAAACTTTGCAAGCTTCATACCCGCTACACCAACCTTACGCCCTCTACAAGTATAGAATCTCCTTCCAAGGGTGTCAATTGTCCAAGCTCTCACGATTTTTGCTGATCGGTTACAATTACAGACAACACCGTTGTCCTTTTTAAATTCAATGGTTGGTGAACTTGCACTATGAGCCATCTGCTAACCAAACAAACAAGTGCATATCTGATTTTAGCATACCAAATCCCAAATCTCAGTCTGATTTTAGCATATCAAACAAAACAAACAAACAAGTGTATGTCTAAAATTCACTGGTCGAAAATCTCAAATCCTAAATATCAGTCTCTCATGCGGACCTCACTCATTTTGCATAAAAGAGAACAAATCGATAAACGATTTATAATTTTCGTTATTTGAATTTCACCCCTTTCTTCTCTCTATCAGATTCTTCTTCGATTTCATGTCTTCACTACTTCACTCTTCTGTTTTTTTTTAAATTTCACAAGCCCTAATCCCAAATCGATTTGGGTATTTCCATTTAAATTCATTATTATATTTTTTCGACATATGATTTATTAATAAAAATGATTTTGACTTAAAAATGATTTAAATTATCCACATTTTCTTAAATTAATGGAAGTAAACTATTCCGTAACGGACCGTAACTGTTCTTTTACATTCGCCCGTAGCGCAAACAAATTACTCTGATTGAAGGATTAAGATGTTAGTAAAACTAGTATGAAGGTTTAAAGTGTTAGTGTAATTCACTCGAGGTTTAAAATATTACCTTTTTCAACCTTGAAGGTTAAAAATACGATATTTCCATATAAATTATGTGTGGAAATACTATCAAAACAATTTGGAATCTTAATGTTTGAGGTGACTTCAAGATGAAAAAGATGACAAACGTTTGTATTTTTATGCTTGTAATCGTAGCCTTCTGTGACAACATATCTAGAAGTGTCTGCAATCTCACAAATAAGACAGACTAATAAATACTAAAATAGAAGGTGCTTGCATTCTCGAGATCGATGCATTCTCGATAACACAAAATTTATCATTCTTAAATCTTAGGTATGCAGCTGGATTACTCTAATACATGAAGATAAGGACGATCATCGACCTCGTTGAAGAAAGCTAGGATTCTCAAGATTAAAGCCAAACTTGATCGTGTCATGAAAGAATTGGAAGCAGAAAATAGCGTAAGAAGGTACATTATCCCATTTTGAATATTCGTTACAACGTTTACAACCTTAAAAACTTAATTTAAAAAAAACTTGAACCAACTTATTTAAACCATTTAGCATTATATCTTGATATGAACAAAAACTAACCTGCATTTATAGCTTATCTATTATCGAGTCATGGAAGAACATAGTTGGAGGGTAGAACCCATTGATCTTTACATCTCGATATTATTATTTTTATTACATATTGGATATATATATGTCTAAATGTTGTATTATATCTAGGGTTTTGTACCTATTTCCCATATTCTGCCATTTTTAAAAGACCAAGAGAGCCTTATTCTGGTTCCATATTGATTCGTTCTTTAATCAGAGCTACATAAATATTAAAAAAATGATAAGGGAAAGTGACCGGAAAAGAATAGACGAGATCGCGAAAATAAATTATGTCTTCTTTAGGGTTTCGTACCTTCGATCTTACATCAATGGGTTATAAGATGAGGGAGCGTCCGGTGGCTTTTACGGCGGGTTGACTGCCTTTTCCTATTACCATGTCGATTTGATCGAAATGAAAATGATAGAAAAGAAGAGAGGATTTCGAAAAATGGAAAGAGATATGAAAATTGAAAAGCGAGCAGAGGAGATAGGGTTTTTTTATCGTGAGAGTCTGAGAAAATATGGGTTTTATTATCTTAGGTATTTGTGTTTCTTTAAATCATTTGGTCCATCAGATTTGATTAGAGATTTGGTCAATTAGATAAGATTTCTTTCCGAGTTAAGAAAATCTGAGAGGATTACTATTGACTAGTCAAAAACTTATTTTTTTTAGTGTAATTTAAATTTATTTTGAAAAATATATAAAAAGTAAATAAAAGAACATAATTTCATAAAATATACATAAGAATATGGAAACTGGAAATTCCTAACAAAAAAACAACTATACAAACTAGAATATTTTCAAGGAACATAAAAAACAAAAAAGAAAGCAATTGTAAAACTAATTTAAAAATAATTTAAGATATTCTTTACTGCATTTTCATAATATATACATATAATGATTTTTCTCCGAAGAACTAATTAGCCATGTTGGAAGTTCCACAGAGTAATTATCAATACAATTTAGTTAATTACTAAATTTTGTGGATTTTTGATTATAGATTTACCAATATTATAATACGATAAGAATATCATAAATCAATTTATATTAATTATAAACGACAATTACAAATCCCTAAAAATTGTGATAATGGAGCTATCCCCACTCCCTTTAAAAAATCACAAAATTCATGATAAACTTAATTTCTCAAACACATAAGACAACCCAAGTTACCTTAATAGACTTAGTAAATACTAAATAGTTATAACCCCCTTATACCTCTAAAACCATTGCTTCTATCTCATTATATCATATATATTAGAATGTTTTTAGTCTTGAGGTTTATTATAAGGAAGTCCACTGGTTTGTAGTTTTTAAACCATGATTGTAATATTATCTCAAGTTCATTTGATTGTGAGTGACTTACCTTAGTGTTTGGCTTATTTTCTTTCAGACTAGGAAGCTTCCTTTCAAATGAATTACCATGCATATGCAATGTTTTCATGCATATAAATTAGAGAAAATTGCATTTTTAACATTTAAGTTATTGGCTCTATGTAACAAATTTTATGTTACAAATTGTCTTTTTTGGTGACTTGTTTTTTTCTGCTAGTTTGGTCTTAGTTATCAATGTTACAAACTTTATGTTACAACTTGTCTTTTTTGGTGCATTGAACACTATGTTTGTAATGCATGCTTGGTCTTAATGAATCCGGCATATGTAACATCTACTTCTTGTGACATTAATTAACGACTCTATTAAATATGTTTCTTTTGAATTTTGTAATAAAAAAGATAATATAATCTGAAAAGTTCCTTACATAAAGTCATTTAAATTAAAAAGCAAAACAAAGACATGATCTTGCAAACTCAAAACATTTTTAAAGAATAACACAAGATCTTCTTCATTCTTACCACTTCCACATTGCCATTATTTCACCATAACCATTACAAATCAAACCAATGTAGAAGTACAATAAGGAATATCATACTCCTTTCGTTTAGAATCAACACCTGTAGATTAAGTGCTTAACATTCATCGACTTTTTGTTTCATATTCTCCACTAATTCACTGGTGTTTTCCATAATTTCACCTTCATGAGTTAAAGCACTGACTGTGTTCCTTAAACTTTTGATCTTCTCTTTCTGCTCACGAATGACATCTCTTGCCTCCAATAATGCTTGATGTTACCATCCATGTGGTTTCTCCACCTCAAACAAACGAAAACGTTGCAAGCTTCATACCCGCTAGCAACCTTACGCCCTATACAACTATAGAATCTCCTTCCAAGGTTGTCAATTGTCCAAGCTCTCACGATTTTTGTTGACCGGTTACAATTACATACAACACCATTATCATTATAAAATTCAATGGTTGGTGAACTTGCATTATATGCCATACGCGAATCAAACAAACAAGTGCATATCTAATTTTAGCATACCAAATCCGAAATCTCATTCTGATTTTAGCATATAAAACAAAACAAAAAAGTTTATGTCTAAAATTCAGTGGTCGAAAATCCCAAATCCTAAATATCATTCTCTCATGCGGACCTCACTCATTTTGCATAAAAGAGAACAAATCGATAAACGATTTATCGTTTTCGTTATTTGAATTTCACCCCTTTCTTCTCTCTGTTAGGTTCTTCTTCGATTTCATGTCTTCACTACTTCACTCTTCTGTTTTTTTTTAAAAATTTCACGAACCCTAATACCAAATCGATTTGGGTATTTCCATTTAAATTCATTATTTTATTTTTTCGACATATGATTAATTAATAAAAATTTTTTTGACTAAAAATGATTTAAATTATCCACATTTTCTTATATTTGCGGAAGTAAGCTATTCTGTAACGGACAGTAACTGTTCTGTTACTATAACGCCCCGACCGCCCCTACCTGTGGGCCCCATGCCCTCTCTCGGCCCGTGGGCCCCACCCTCTTCCGACGGCCGGTGCGTTAGTCCGGGAGGCTTGTAATACTTGTTTACTGACCCTGCAATCACCACGTGATCTTTCCCCGTGTTTTTGTCCTCACTCACACGATACCGCGAATCACTTTCCCGGAAGGTCACCCATCCTTAAATTGCTCCAGCTCAAGCACCCTTAACTCTGGAGTTCTCTCTGGACAAGTTCCCGAAAAGATAAGTGCACTTTGGTGACATAGGTAGCCAAATCAATTCTTATAAGCCTCTCCGCATATACAAGAAACCGGGATGTTACAATCACCCCCACTCACAGAGCGCAACGTCCTCGTTGCGCACCAGGATCGTCACCCTAGACGGTGTGAGCCCACCTGACTTCACACACGTGTTTGGGTTCGGCTCTGATACCACTTATAACGCCCCGACCGCCCCTACCTGTGGGCCCCATGCCCTCTCTCGGCCCGTGGGCCCCACCCTCTTCCGACGGCCGGTGCGTTAGTCTGGGAGGCTTGTAATACTTGTTTACTGACCCTGCAATCACCACGTGATCTTTCCCCGTGTTTTTGTCCTCACTCACACGATACCGCGAATCACTTTCCCGGAAGGTCACCCATCCTTAAATTGCTCCAGCTCAAGCACCCTTAACTCTGGAGTTCTCTCTGGACAAGTTCCCGAAAAGATAAGTGCACTTTGGTGACATAGGTAGCCAAATCAATTCTTATAAGCCTCTCCGCATATACAAGAAACCGGGATGTTACAGTTACGTTCGCCCGCAGCGCAAACAAATTACTCTGATAGAAGGATTAAGATGTTAGTAAAACTAGTATGAAGGTTTAAAGTGTTAGTGTAATTCACTCGAGGTTTAAAATATTATCTTTTTCAACCTTGAAGGTTAAAAATACGATTTTTCCATATAAATTTTGTGTGAAAATACTATCAAAAAAATTTGGAATTTTAATGTTTGAGGTGACTTCAAGATGAAAAAGATGACAAACGTTTGTCTTTTTATGCTTGTAATCGTAGCCTTCTGTGACAACATATCTAGAAGTGTCTGCAATCTCACAAATAAGACAGACTAATAAATACTAAAATAGAAGGTGCTTGCATTCTCGAGATCGATGCATTCTCGATAACACCAAATTTATCATTCTTAAATCTTAGGTATGCAGTTGGATTACTCTAATTATTTGTTGCCTCATGGTTGCAGAATGTTTCAGATTAATGAGTATATGTGGGCCAAGTTGAGATATATATATCCGTCAAGCAGTAAAACCTTAATTTGGTTAAAAAAATAAAAGACCGTGAAGCAGTAGCGATGACATTCATCAACATTCTTCTCCTTAGTTTGATGTCTCAATATAACGTATGTTTTGTGTAATATAGTGTTAATATATTTTGAAAAGTTAAAAGCTTTTTCTTAATGCAAAAACTTAAAGATTTCTTTTATAGCTCTTGATCGAGGTCATTGGTCAATAAAATTTATGCCCATTCGAACTGCGGACAAACATGCACTGCCATTCCCCGACCCTATAGCTCAGGTCCTGATGTAGTGTTGTGGAAACATAAAGAAAGCGAGTATAAAGAGTGTTTCGCTCGTCGACAAACTTGGGAACTGATCTGAAACAAATCACCAAAGGTCTTATTGGTTTCGGCTTGTGTGGTATTTCCAAGCTGTGCTAAGGTACTCATTACTCCGCTTACGATAAAGGACATATTACCAAAAGAAGTGAGTATGATAAAATAGGGCCAAGATCAATCTTGCCTTCTGTGTGGCGAACGGGATGAATCGAGAGATCGCTTGTTTTTCGCATGTCCATACGTATTGATAAAGTGGTACGTGACCGTATTACTAGTCTTCAGTATAAAACCGGAAGTAAACTAGCAAATCTCTTGGAACGTAAATAAACTTGGAACACATGACTATGAGCTCTCTGGGGCGTTGCATTCTGTATCTACGAAATCCCAGGATACAACCTACTATACCCACTGAAAATTTACAAAGTATTCTACATACAACACAAAATCAGCTTATTCAACCTAAATTCCTGAAAATATACTCAACCCTTATCTTGAAGGCTATATAACAGACGCATTTGGGAAGAGAATATCTCAAATTACAATAACAAACACTAGCCAGCCAGAGAACAAAAAGGGGGTAAGAAAGAAAAAAAAATGTCATTTAATAAATTGTTCTCAGTTTTCGAGTTTCGGGTTTTCTAGGTTTAAATATTCGGGTTTCAACGGTTAAATATGGATAAGTAGTCGGTATTTTTAATTCGGAATATTTTTTGGGGATTGCAGTAAAAAATTCTTTCTTTTGTTTGTCTTGTTGTTTTTCTTTCGCATTGAGGATTTCCACGTACATTCTTAGTGTTTTTATTTATACGTAATTGTGCATTAAACGCGTAATTTCTTAAGCCAATCCTGAACTTTCGTGAAACTTAAACTATTCGCATAGACACATATATAGATAAGAGTTTAAGATAAATAGGGTTAGCAAGTTAACAAAGTGAGAGATGGTTTATATCTTGGCATTTTACATGTTTTATAACCATGTTTCCCCTTGTTATCATGCATTTACATTCATGATTAGGTATTATTAGTCGTATATGCATCTCCATTTGCATATCTTAGGTGTTGGAGTTGGAGTCATGGATTTGAAGCTTAATTGGACCAAAGAGAAGTCTGTTCTGGAGCTAAAGAAGCCTAGAGGAGTTTGGAGGAAGATTATGGGGCAAGAGAAACTAGTTTGGAGCAAAAGATATGCCCAAAAATCAAAGAAAATGCAAAGGACATCCATATTGTCTGAAAGATCGGGCCAGCTGAGAGGTTTCTATTTGGATTTAGTTTTGGAGGTCTTCATTAAGGTCAAATATAATGAAGTTATCTTTCATTTGGTGGTGGTTTCAAGTCATTCGGAGCAGTCGTATAACGCCCCGACCGCCCCTACCTGTGGGCCCCATGCCCTCTCTCGGCCCGTGGGCCCCACCCTTGTCCGACGGCCGGTGCGTTAGTCCGGGAGGCTTGTAATACTTGTTTACTGACCCTGCAATCACCACGTGATCTTTCCCCGTGTTTTGTCCTCACTCACACGATACCGCGAATCACTTCCCGGTAGGTCACCCATCCTTAAATTGCTCCAGCTCAAGCACGCTTAACTCTGGAGTTCTTTCGGGCAAGTGATCGAAAAAGGTAAGTGCACTTTGGTGACATAGGTAGCCAAATCAATTCTTATAAGCCTCTCCGCATATACAAGAAATCGGGATGTTACAATCACCCCCACTCATAGAGCGCAACGTCCTCGTTGCGCACCAGGATCGTCACCCTAGACGGTGTGAGCCCACCTGACTCCACACACGTGTTTGGGTTCGGCTCTGATACCACTTATAACGCCCCGACCGCCCCTACCTGTGGGCCCCATGCCCTCTCTCAGCCCGTGGGCCCCACCCTTGTCCGACGGCCGGTGCGTTAGTCCGGGAGGCTTGTAATACTTGTTTACTGACCCTGAAATCACCACGTGATCTTTCCCCGTGTTTTGTCCTCACTCACACGATACCGCGAATCACTTCCCGGTAGGTCACCCATCCTTAAATTGCTCCAGCTCAAGCACGCTTAACTCTGGAGTTCTCTCTGGACAAGTTCCCGAAAAGATAAGTGCACTTTGGTTACATAGGTAGTCAAATCAATTCTTATAAGCCTCTCCGCATATACAAGATATCGGGATGTTACAAGTCGTGTAAGAGATACGGTAAATTTAGTACGAATAAGTCTTTCTGGATGTGTACACACCGATGGACAATTTCAGGATGTCCATATCATCATGTGTACACCGATACGAACCTCCCTGACTTTTCTCCTGATTCTTTATCGCCTGTCCATATCGGGATGTGTACACGGATGGACAATATCAGGATGTCCATATCGGGATGTGTACACCGATGGACAATACACTGTTATGAATCATGCGCGACCGAAACTCACTGGGTCAATACCCAATTTTTCCTAGGTTGACTCAGTTTGACCCTTTTGACTATTTAAACCTTCTATACCCTTTTGACTATTTAAACCTTCTTTTCTCTTCAAAATCTTTCATTTTTCTAAGTTCTTAAACATTATAATTGATATCTTTCAGTTTTTATGCAATTAATTAAGTGTTTTCTTTAAATATTTCTTTCCTTAATCTTTTCATGATGTTTATTAACACTATTTGAATGGGTTTTTTGTTGGTAACATCATGATTATTGAGAAGTCTCTTAAAAGATCCATGGGTGAAGTAGATTAAGGTCATTTCTAGATCGATTCATGGTGTTAGGGCTTAATTTATAAGTATTACTTTCTCATTAAATAATTATTTCCTTAATCTTTTCATGATGTTCATATAGTACTATATATTATTCTTCTTCTTATTATTATTATTCTTACATTTTGAGAGCACCAAAAGAGACGACAAAGCCTCCATCTCCATATGTTTACGCTTCATTTTATCTCGGACCACTTCGAATATTTCTTTGAAACCAATTAACTTCTCCAATTTTAGACCTATAACCTCTTTCACATCATAATTTTTAAGGGTTTCTTCTTGCCTCTTATTTAAAACCTAGGATTTATAAAAAAAAAAAAAATTTATTTGTAGACAAAAAAACGATTATATATATATATATATATATATATATATATATATATATATATATATATGAATATATATGAAACAACCGCTTTTTTTTTTTTTTTTTTTGGAAATAATTCCGCCGCAATAATTAAACAATACCAGAGTTAATTAACAACACAGAACAAGTCTACAGTTTACACAAACTAACAGTTCTATAATAGCAAAGCAACAGCAATAAAAAAAAAACCCCGGGTCCAAATCATCCCCTCTTCACCGCCTTGATTCCACGATCACGCCTTATCTTTACCTGCATCGACAAAAGTGATGCATCAACATTTGGCTAACCAAAAGCTGAGTGAGATTGATCACCCCAACAACAGGCTACCAAATAAGCACAACAATCGACAATTAACAATACGAAGAATTAATTAACACCAATTAAAAAGAAAACCCAGCACAATTAGCAATTAAACACCAATTAAAAGAAAACCCAGCACAAGCTTAGCGATTAAACACCAATTAAAAGGAATCCCAAGAGAGACTAAACCACCGAAAAGAAACAATCGCCTAGCGACTCCAAGAAATTGCCCGGGACAAGCCACATCCCAACAATTAAGCTCAACCAAGCACCACGAGCACGGATTCGAGGTTACCTAACCTCCATCTCCCCACAAGCTTAGCAAACCCCGCCCCCTTAAGCTTTCAAGGATCGCAAATCAACAACAAAGAGAACAAGCTCGGGTCGCAAATCAACAACAAGGAGACAAGCTCGGATCAATCAACAAGAAGACAAGCAAGAAATCGCGAATCAAGCACAAGAAGAACAAGCTCCACACAAGCTTAAATGCTAGCCTTTGGTCACAACTCACCTTAGATAGGCTGGATCTAGCTCTAGAATGACTTCCCCAAGCTCAAGAAGACTTCCCTTCTTCCTCCCAAGCTCACGCCTTTACCAAGCTCCTCCAACCTCTTCTTCAAGCTTCTCCCAAGCTCAAACCTTCTTGATCTTGCAAGATCCAAGTTTCCCAAAGCTTCTCTTTCCCTCTCTCCCTCTCTCTCTTTCTCTCTCTCTCACGATCCACTCTGATTTCTCCAAAAGAATGGTCTCAACTCACGTGAGAAGAGAAGAGGAAGAAGACAATAAAAGATGCTCTCTTGAGAAAAACCCCACAACTTCCAAATCGATTTATGACACCCCCGGAACAAACCCGAATTAATTATTTCCCCCAATAATCAATTTTCCCAGATTTGTCTAAGGCTCAAAACCCGAAGGAAAATTCCGAAACAATTAAATTAATTAATTATAATTTAATTAATTTATTTTTCCGGAACGCGGGCGTTACAATTCTCCCCCACTAACATAGATTCGCCCTCGAATCTTCGATACCGTTCATCTCCCATGAACCGTTCATCTCCAATGAACCTTATCGTCGCAACGATTACACAACCTTTGGCCAAACCCGACCATCTCAATACTCACACGAGGTCCAATACCAACCTCCGAGGTTTCCCACTCAGTCCCTATGCTTATAACACCGCGGCATCATATGTACTTATTGCTCAACCACCAGCCAAACCCCATTACTCAAGACACCGCAGCATCTCTGAGTTCCGAGCATCAGCCATATCCCGCAGGATATCCATCATACCATATCACCCAAGACACCGCAGCATCTCCGAGTTCTAGGTATATGCCGTACCACTCCACTCAGTAATATAACCTACAAGAGTCTCAATACCCCATACCACTCAATTCTAGGCAATATATCCCACGTCTGGGACATACTCCTTACGAATCCACGGTATCACGTATCACTCTAGGCTATAAACCTCCCGAGTCTGGGTACATCGCCACTCACACTCCCAAGACACACAGTCCTGCGAGCTATCGGCACCAGAGGAACCAGTCCTCTCAACGAGCAATAAATCACATATCTCTAAGCATCTCGACTGAACTACCTCCCGTGATCCGTGTAAATCCTCGCAAGGCAACACCGGCATCACCCATATTCCATACCCGGAATATCTGCCGTGCATGACCAATAACCAGGCCATCGCACCTCCCTTGCGCACCTCCCAGTGTCGGCTTGCTTTAGAAAAACTTGTCAAGACAACTACGACTAGGTTACCTTCAACACCCCACAACTCTCTGCAGTAAGTCATCAATACAAACGTAATAAAACAAACAAGTACCATACGCCTGCAATCCGACCCACCACATAGAATCGCTAAGTGAAATAACCCGGTCTCGTCACTCGACTTATTTTCCCGAACAAGCTTAACTGAAACACGCAACGCTCACAACAGCAATAAGAACATATACCTTATTACGCTCTCATATTAACGCGTTTACCCCAAACGCAAAGCAACCCCGTGACTCACAAGTCACCAATAAGAAATACTCATCTTATTACACATCAAATGTAACATCGTTCTACACAACGGCAATACAAAATGAAACATACATAGCATACAGCTACAACCGAAACTGGAACCTCTCGATGGAACTCAAGCCGCAGCTTGCTTCTGGAACCACTTCTGGAACCTCGCTTCCATCCTAGCCTCTGGCTCCCAAGTTTCCTCCTGAACACCGTCACAGTCCCACAGAACTCGCATCATCGGAATCTTGTTCCGACGAAGCTCCTTGACCCTCCGCTCGAGAACTCTCAAAGGTCTCGCCTCAACGGTCATATTGGGCTGGAGATCTGACGGAATCTCAGCCAATACCTCGTCACCCCTATGCAAGCACTTCTTCAGCATCGACACATGGAATACCTTATGAAAAGCTTGCATAACCGCGGGTAACTCCAACCGATACGCTACCGGTCCAACACGCTCTACAATCCGGAACGGTCCCAAATACCTTGGACTCAACTTAGTCGCAACAATGGACCTGTTCGGACCTCTCAGCAAAGCCATCTTGAGATACACACTATCTCCCACCTCAAACACAAGCTCTTTCCGCCTCTTATCAGCATAACTCTTTTGCCGATCCTGGGCCTCTTTCATGTTCAGCTTCAAAACCCGGATCTTCTCTGTAGTTTCCTGAACAAAACTCGCACCCAAAGTGCTCCTCTCCCCCACTTGGGTCCAACACAAGGGGGTACGACAGGGCCTCCCATACAGAGCCTCATATGGAGCCATGCCAATACTCGCCTGGTAACTATTGTTATACGCAAACTCAACCAAGCTCAAGTGATCCACCCAATGACCACCCCAATCCAGCACGCACATCCTCAACAAATCCTCCAAAGTCTGGATGGTTCGCTCGGACTGCCCATCTGTCTGAGGATGATACGCCGTGCTCAAGTGCACCTTCGTGCCCAACTCCGCCTGAAACGCATTCCAGAACTCCGATGTGAACTTAGGATCCCGGTCCGAAACAATACTCACCGGTACTCCATACAGTCTCACAATCTCCTGCACGTACTTCCTAGCCAAAACTGCCGCCCCATCGGTCTTCTTAATGGCCAGAAAACGCGCACACTTGGTCAATCGATCGACGATGACCCAAATAGCATCCTTAGTCCGAGAAACTGGTAAACCCACCACGAAATCCATCGTGATCATATCCCACTTCCACTCTGGAATGGGTAAACTCCGCAACAAACCACTCGGGGCCTAGTGCTCCGCCTTCACTAACTGGCACACGTTGCACGAAGCAACCCAGTTAGCCACATCCTTTTTCATTCCGACCCAATGATAATAGCGCTTGAGATCGCGGTACATCTTAGTCGCTCCGGGATGAATCGCAAACATACTCGAATGAGCTTCACTCAGGATCTCTCGCCGCAAATCCTCATCCAAAGGTACGCATACCCTCCCACTAACAAGGATAGTGCCGTTCGCAGATACCTGATACTCAGAACCCTCTGCTCTCGAAGCCTTAACCAAACCCTAATCTTTTCCCTGAGCCACCCGAACCCTGCTCAAAAGATCCGCCTGGTTAGCCGCCTCTAAGCCCAAAGGTTCCTGAGATACAACACATAAGCGCAATGTGCTAATCTCGCTCACCAAGGACTCTACCTCGAGCTCCCGAGCCAAAGCCACCCGCTTCCGACTCAACGCATCCGCAACCAGATTAGCCTTACCAGGATGGTAAGCTATCTCCAGATCATAGTCGGCCACTAGCTCCATCCAGCGCCTCTGCCTCAAATTCAACTCAGGCTGAGTGAAAATGTACTTCAAGCTCTTATGATCTGTGAACACCTGCACCTTTCCGCCATAAAGATAAGATCTCCAAATCTTTAATGCAAAAACCACTGCAGCCATCTCCAAGTCATGGGTAGGGTAGTTGCCCTCATGCTTCCGCAGCTGTCGCGAAGCATAGGCAATAACCTTCCCCCGCTGCATCAACACACAGCCAAGACCCACTCCCGACGCATCGGTGTACACCACGTACGGCTCACCCGACTCAGGCAACGCCAATACTGGAGTACTAGACAACATGGCCTTCAGCCCTGCGAAACTCTCCTCACACTCTGAGGACCACACGAAAGGAACATCCTTCCCTGTCAGCTTCGTCATAGACTTAGCCAAACTCGCGAAACCCTTGACGAACCGCCGATAATATCCTGCCAACCCAAGAAAACTCCGAATCTCAGTGGCATTCCTCGGCCTCGGCCAAGTACTAATGGCCTGGATCTTCTCCGGATCTACCGACACTCCCTCCGCAAAGACAATGTGACCCAGAAAACCGATCTCCCGCTGCCAGAAGCTACACTTGCTCAACTTAGCAAATAACTTCTGTTCCCGCAGCCTCGAAAGAACCACACGCAGATGCACCTCATGCTCCTCCCGGCTCCTCGAATACACCAAGATGTCATCGATAAAGATGATCACGAACTCATCTAGATACTCCTGGAAAACGCTGTTCATCAATCTCATAAATGCAGCCGGTGCATTAGTCAACCCAAATGGCATCACCACAAACTCGTAGTGACCATAACGAGATCTGAAAGCCGTCTTCCGGATATCTACCTCATCGATGGGAATCTGATGATATCCCGACGCCAAGTCAATCTTGGAGAACCAAGTAGCCCCTCTCAACTGATCCAACAACTCATCAATCCGCGGAAGAGGATACCTGTTCTTCACTGTGACTCGGTTAAGTCCCCGATAATCAATACATAACCGAAAACTCCCGTCCTTCTTCTTCACGAACAACACTGGCGCTCCCCACGGTGAAGAACTCGGACGAATAAATCCCTTACCCAACAACTCCTCCAGCTGCTTCTTCAGCTCTGCCATCTCTGCGGGAGCCATCCTATAAGGAGCCCTGGATATCGGTGCCGTCCCTGGTTCCAACTCGATCGTGAAAGGATCCGACCTAGATGGTGGCAACCCCTGCAACGACTGGAACACATCCTGGAACTCACGAACCACGCGAATATCCTGAACCCTAGCCTCTCCGACGGCCTCCGGCAAGGAAATGGTAGCCAAATACGCCTCGCAACCTCCCTCGATAAGACGCTCCGCGTGCACAACCGAGATCACGAGACTCCCGGAAGTCGGTCTCACACCCTGATACACCAACTTCCCTTTCCCCTGGTCGAACTCGACTCGCCCTCGGTGACAGTCCAGATGCGCCCTGAACTTCCCGAGCCAATCCATGCCCAAGATGACATCGTACAGCTCCACTGAGCAGATAATCAAATCGGCAGCCATGGACTCTCCTGCTACCTGAACATCCACGTCTCGCACCCGACCGTGAATCCTCAGGAGCTTCCCTCCGGCAACCTCCACGAAACCCAAACTCACACCGGGCTCGCTCCGGAGATTAGCCTTCTCGGCCAACTCCGGGGAAACGAAGCAATGCGATGCTCCTGAGTCAAACAACACATGACACTCTACACCTCCAACACACAAGGTCCCTGCACATATACATGTGCCGAGAACCTTAACACCCCGACGAGCCCGACATTCCCCAACACAGAATTAAACTTAGAGGAGTCTAAGAAAATACCTGTGATCGGCCTGGAACTCGGCTCGCCGGTCTCGGTGATGGACTACACTCGAGGCGCTGATGCCACCTGCCTGAGAGGCTGCACTACCGTGGACTCACTCTGCCGCAACTGGGGACACTGAGGCCTGATGTGCCCCGCCTCCTTGCAGTGATAGCACACTCGAGAATCCACTCGCGCTCCGCCCTTCTGAGGACAGCTCGCCACTCGGTGATCCATGCTCCCACAACCAAAGCAACCCGGACCACCCCGACTACCACTCGAAGCGCTCTCCCGCTTCCGCTTCTGTCCTTGCATCGGCTTACTACTGCCTCTGCTCGAACCGGACTGCTGCTGCACAGATCTCGCCTGAAAACGCGGTGTAGCCACTACCACCTCGTCCTTCAGACCCTCTTCAAGCAAAGCTGCAGTCTCAACCAACTCATCAACCGTGCAAAAAGGCCTCACCATGCAACGGTTCCTCAAGTCAACCCGAAGACCCATCAGGAATCTCTGCACACGGGCCGACTCACTCTCACCCGCTCGTCTAACATAAGACCCGAGCCGGACGAACTCCACCTCATACTCGCGTACCGACCGATTCCCCTGAGTCAAACTCGCAAGCCTCGACCCTAACCGGTTGAACGCCTCCTGAGGAAAGTACTTGGAGTTAAACTCCTCCACAAAATCCACCCAAGCCATCGCGGCCTGTACTCTCCGTGCTGCCACACCCCTCCACCAGAGATGCGCATCACCCTCCAGAAAATGGACCGCAATGTCCACCTGGTATCCCGCGGGACACCTACTCGAGAGGAAATTCCTCTCTATCCTCCTCAACCACGCATCTGCGTCCTCAGGATTAGCACCTCCAGAAAAGAACCCCGTGCCAATCCTCAGCATCTGCTCCATCATCCTCAGATAGGATGGGATCTCCTCAGCAACCGCAGCTGCCGCCTGAGGCTGAGCCTCCACCACTACCGGAGCCACAGGAGCCTGAGCCGGTACCCTCTCTGGTAACCGCTCCAACAACCTCGTCAACAGATCCGCTATGCGATCATCTCGGGCACGAGCATCACCTGCTGCTACACCCGCAGCACCCGCTGGAACACCAGCCACACTGACGCTCACGCCAGCCCCAACGGCACTCACTCCGGCCGCACCCTCAGACCCAACCTGACTCGCACGCGAATCCTCGACCTGCTCCGCCGGCACACGGCCACGACCTCTACCACGGCCACGACCCCTACCACGCCCTCTAGCCATCTGCACACGTGCAGAAGCACAAGCTAAGAAAACTAAAAACAATCATCACAATAAAGATACTCACCGTGGAATCTCACAAGGCTCGAAGAGGATGATTCTAAGACCCCCACACAATACCCAATTTATTCTAGAACCACCTAGGCTCCTAGAACCGTAAGGGCTCTGATACCAAAATGAAACAACCGCTTTTTTTTTTTTTTTTTTTTGGAAATAATTCCACCGCAATTGTAACGCCCGCGTTCCGGAAAATAAATTAATTATTTAATTAATTTAATTGTTTCGGAATTTTTCCTTCGGTTTTGAGCCTTAGACAAATCTGGAGAAATTAATTATTGGGGGAAATAATTAATTCGGGTTTGTTCCGGGGGTGTCATAAAGCGATTTGGAAGTTGTGGGGTTTTTCTCAAAGGTTGAATCTTTGTGTTGTCTTCTTCCTTATCCTCTTGTGGCGTGAAAAACCAGATCAAAAAGAAGGAGTTTGGTCGCGAGAGAGAGAGAGAGAGAGAGAGAGAGAGAGAGAGAGAGAGAGAGAGAGAGAGAGAGAGAGAGAGAGAGAGAGAGAGAGAGAGAGAGAGAGAGAGAGAGAGAGAGAGAGAGAGAGAGCGTGAGAAGAAGAGAGCTTGGGGAACTTGGATCTTGTGAGATCAAGAAGGGTTGAGCTTGGGAGAAGCTTGAGGAAGAGGTTGGTGGAGCTTGGTAAAGGCGTGAGCTTGGGAGGAAGGAGGGAGGTCTTCTTGAGCTTGGGGAAGTCTTCTAGAGCTCGATCCATCCGATTCAAGGTGAGTTGTGACCAAAGGTTAGCATTTAAGCTTGTGTGGAGCTAGTCTTCTTGTTGATTGTTTCGCGATTCATGCTGGTTCCCTTGTTGCTGTTTCGCGATCCATGCTCGTTCTTGTTGTTGTTGTTTCGCGGTTCTTGTTTGTCTTCTTGGTTGTGGATTTGCGATTCCGAGTTGTTCCCCTTTGTTGTTGTTTTGCGATCCGAGAAAGCTTAGCGGGAGTTGGATCGTTAAGCTTGTGTTTGGGTTATTCTTGGATTGCTAATTGCGTTGGGTTTCCTTTTAATGGTGATTAATTGTGATTAATTGTGATTAATTGCTAAGCTTGTGTTGGGATTTCCGTTAATTGTGATTAATGGTGATTAATTGTGTTGGGCTTTCCTTTAATTGCGATTAATTGTTAAGCTTGTGTTGGGTTTCCTTTATTTGTGATTAATTGCTAAGCTTGTGTTGGGATTTCCGTTAATTGTGATTAATGGTGATTAATTGTGTTGGGCTTTCCTTTAATTGCGATTAATTGCGATTAATTGTTAAGCTTGTGTTGGGTTTCCTTTATTTGTGGATTAATTGCGATTAATTGTTAAGCTTGAGTTGGTTATTCATTTATTTGCGTAAATTGTTAATTGTTGATTATTTGTGCTTATTGGTAGCCTGTTGTTGGGATGATCAATCTCACTCAGCATTTGGTTAGCCAAATGTTGATGCATCACCTTTGTCGATGCAGGTAAAGATAAGGCGTGATCGTGAAATCAAGGCGGTGAAGAGGGGATGATTTGGACCCGGGTTTTCTTTTTGTTGTTGTTGTTATTGCGGTTGCTTGTGTTGTTATAGAACTGCTAGTTGGTATGAACTATAGAACTTGGTTGTTCTTGTATTGTGTTGTTTAATTATTATTATGCAAAAAAAAAAAAAAAAAAAATGAGTGCGGTCGTTTCAGCAATAATTAAACAATACCAGAGTTAATTAACAACACAGAACAAGTCTACAGTTTACACAAACTAACAGTTCTATAATAGCAAAGCAACAGCAATAAAAAAAAAAACCCCGGGTCCAAATCATCCCCTTTTCACCGCCTTGATTCCACGATCACGCCTTATCTTTACCTGCATCGACAAAAGTGATGCATCAACATTTGGCTAACCAAACGCTGAGTGAGATTGATCACCCCAACAACAGGCTACCAAATAAGCACAACAATCGACAATTAACAATACGAAGAATTAATTAACACCAATTAAAAAGAAAACCCAGCACAATTAGCAATTAAACACCAATTAAAAGAAAACCCAGCACAAGCTTAGCGATTAAACACCAATTAAAAGGAATCCCAAGAGAGACTAAACCACAGAAAAGAAACAATCGCCTAGCGACTCCAAGAAATTGCCCGGGACAAGCCACATCCCAACAATTAAGCTCAACCAAGCACCACGAGCACAGATTCGAGGTTACCTAACCTCCATCTCCCCACAAGCTTAGCAAACCCCGCCCCCTTAAGCTTTCAAGGATCGCAAATCAACAACAAAGAGAACAAGCTCGGGTCGCAAATCAACAACAAGGAGACAAGCTCGGATCAATCAACAAGAAGACAAGCAAGAAATCGCGAATCAAGCACAAGAAGAACAAGCTCCACACAAGCTTAAATGCTAGCCTTTGGTCACAACTCACCTTAGATAGGCTGGATCTAGCTCTAGAATGACTTCCCCAAGCTCAAGAAGACTTCCCTCCTTCCTCCCAAGCTCACGCCTTTACCAAGCTCCTCCAACCTCTTCTTCAAGCTTCTCCCAAGCTCAAACCTTCTTGATCTTGCAAGATCCAAGTTTCCCAAAGCTTCTCTTTCCCTCTCTCCCTCTCTCTCTTTCTCTCTCTCTCACGATCCACTCTGATTTCTCCAAAAGAATGGTCTCAACTCACGTGAGAAGAGAAGAGGAAGAAGACAATAAAAGATGCTCTCTTGAGAAAAACCCCACAACTTCCAAATCGATTTATGACACCCCCGGAACAAACCCGAATTAATTATTTCCCCCAATAATCAATTTTCCCAGATTTGTCTAAGGCTCAAAACCCGAAGGAAAATTCCGAAACAATTAAATTAATTAATTATAATTTAATTAATTTATTTTTCCGGAACGCGGGCGTTACAATATAATAATGGGTTCTAGGTCTAGTTAAAATCAGTTGGTTCAACTGAGTAATATAATTATAATTATTTTAAATTTATAAACATTTTTTTAACTGTAATTTAACATAAAGAAAAATAATATTGATATAACAAATACTATTAAAAATGGGACACTAACCTTCTCATGCTCTTTATGTCGTTCCAATTATTCCATGAGATGATCGAGTTCGACTTGATTCTCGAGAAACATAGTTTGCTTCAATGAGGATGAAGATCTTCATGGACGAGATGTGTCGTAAGAAGATTGAGATAAAATACATGAAGATCAGGACGATCATCGTCCTCGTTGAAGAAAGCTAGGATTCTCAAGCTTCAAGCCAAACTTGATCGTGTCATGAAAGAATTGGAAGGAGAGAAAGAGCGTGAGAAGGTACATTATCCCATTTTGAATATTCGTTATATCATTTCTTTGTTAACATACGATTTAATTAAAGAAAACAACGTTTACAACCTTAAAATATTAATTTTAAAAACAATTGAACCAACTTATTTAAACCATTTAGCAGTATATATTGATATGAACCAAAACTAACTTGCATTTATCGCTTATCTATTATCTAGTCATGGAAGAACCATAGTTGGAGGGTAGAACCCATTGATCTTTACATCTTTTATCTATTCTTTTTGTCTTCATAATGTTAGATTTTTTTCATAAATTATAGGTTTTGAAGAAGAGGCTTGAGGAGACACTTAAAAATTAAAATATGAAAGAGATTATAAATCCAACATTGGAGGAGTTAGCTGCCTTCAAGGAAAAGCTTGAAACTCTTCGAGATAACATAAAGCATAAACGTGGAATTGTGGAAATGGATGCTCCGTTGTCTCTTTGAAGCTCTCAATGAATAAGAAGATGATGAAGGACATATAGTAGTAGTACTATATATCATATAAGATTGATCATCGTTTGGGTATTTCCTTCAAAAGGTTTATGGAATATTTTCAATTTGTTGTAATATTTGAAGGAAATCATGTCATTTATATTTTTGTCTTTTTAATCGGATTTTGATTATGAATAAAGTTTTTGTTTTAATATATTTCATAAAGTGTTCCATGAATTTACGGTCCTTGTGTTATGTGAACGAGATTAGAATCGAGACAATCTCATATCTATACATTTTATATAATTTCTCATATATTTAATAATATACAAATCATTATATATGTCAAGTTCTCAAGTTATCCTAGATTTTATATTTTATTTAACATGGTATCATTACTGTAATGTAAGAGTGATTTAATCCTTTTTAATGTTATATGTGTGTGAATGTTTTTCAACACCGTCTCCAACACCAATACTTCCGTTGGTCAATCTCTCCATGATCTATCTCCCAAGGGAGATCGTAAGATTTTTAACGTGGAAGCGTTAAATTTTATTTCCATGAATCGAAGTCTATGATACCATGTTAAAGAGAGAAAAACAATATTTTGAAACTCTCTCCTTGGTTTACGTAATGATACAAAAGTATTTATATAGACATGATCTTATCTCAACATGAGATAAGACATATCATAACAAATTGGAATAATCTTTATATTCAAACTTAAATCACTAGATCCTTATCACAAAGGGATCTCTACAAGACTATTTTCGGTTTAGTCTTCACGGATTTCACCTTATAATCGAGATTTAATGGTCCAAAATAGTTGGTCCTCAAGATACACTTATTGCCTTGCAAACCAATTATAATGGACAATTAATATCCTATTATGAAGTGAAACCCATAGAGCCCAAGCCAAAGAATATTCTCATAGAGATTTTATTGTGATAAGAATTCTATGATTTGGATATGTATCAAAAGATTACGAAAATATTCTTTTCTTTTAGACTAAACTAACACTTTATTTCTCAATATTTTTTTTTTCTTACATATTGGATATATATATATATAATGTCTAAATGTTGTATTATATTTAGGGTTTCATACCTATTTCCCATATTCTGCCATTTTTAAGAGATCAAGAGAGCCTTCTTCTGGTTCCATGTTGATTTGTTCTTTAATCAGAGCAACATAAATATTTAAAAATATGAGAATGGCAAGTAACCGGAAAAAAGCAGACGAGATCGCGAAAATAAATTATGCCTTCTTTAGGGTTTTGTACCTTCGATCTTATATCAATGGGTTAGAAGATGAGGGAGCGTCCGGTGGTAATTGGTGTCCGATGGCTTTTACGGCGGGTTGACTGCCTTTTCCTATTACTATGTCGATTTGATCGAAATGAAAATGATATAAAAGAAGAGAGGAGATCGAAAAATGGGAAGATATATAAAAATTGAAATGCGAGCAGAGGAGATAGGGTTTTTTCTCGTGAGAGGCTGAGAAAATATGGTTTTTATTATCTTAGGTATTTGTGTTTCTTTAAATCATTTGGTCCATCAGATTTGATTAGAGATTTGGTCAATTAGATAAGATTTGTTTCCGAGTTAAGAAAATCTGAGATGATTACTATTGACTAGTCAAAAACTTATTTTCATCCAAAAGTTATATTTTATAGAGAGTTGAGTGTAATTTTGTTTTAGAGTAATTTAAATTTAAACTGAAAAATATATAAAAAGTATAGGTGGGCCTAGTTGAGATATATATATATATATCCGTCAAGCAGTAAAATCTTAATTTGGTCAAAAAAAAAAGACTGTGAAGCAGTAGCGATGACATTCATCAACATTCTTCTCCTTAGTTTGATGTCTCAATATAACGTATGTTTTGTGTAATATAGTGTTAATATACTTTGAAAAGTTAAAAGCTTTTCCTTAATGCAAAAACTTAAAGATTTCTTTTATAGCTCTTGATCGAGGTCATTGGTCAATAAAATTTATGCCCATTCGAACTGCGGACAAACATGCACTGCCAATTCCCGACCCTATAGCTCAAGTCCTGATGTAGTGTTGTCGAAACATAAAGAAAACGAGTATAAAGAGTGTTTCGCTCGTTGACAAACATGGGAACTGATCTGAAACAAATCACCAAAGGTCTCTTTGGTTTCAGCTTGTGTGGTTTTTCCAAGCTGTGCTGAGGTACTCATTCATTACTCCGCTTACGATAAAGGACATATTACCAACGGAAGTGAGTATGATAAAATGGGGTCAAGATCAATCTTGCCTTCTATGTGGCGAAACGGATGAATCGAGAGATCTCTTGTTTTTTGCTTGTCCATACCTATTGATACAGTGGTACGTGACCGTATTACTAGTCTTCAGTATCAAAGCGGAAGTAAACTAACAAATCTCTTGGAACGTAAATAAACTTGGAACACATGACTACGAGCTGTCTGGGGCGTTACAAGTTGTATCTACAAAATCCCAATATACAACCTACTAGACCCACTGAAATTTTACAAAGTATTCTACATACAACACAAAATCAGCTTATTCAACCTAAATTCATAAAAATATCCTCAACCCTTATCTTGAAGGCTATATAACAGACGCATTTGGGAAGAGAATATCTCAAATTACAATAACAAACACGAGCCATTGAGAGAACAAAAAGGGGGTAGGAAAGAACAAAAATCGTCATTAAATATATTGTTGTTGGAATTTTGGGTTTTCCGGTTTAAACATTCGGGGTTCAACTTTTAAATATGAATAAGTTGTTAGAATTTTTAATTCATAATAATTTTTTGGGGATTGCAGTAAAAATATATTTCTATAGTCTATCTTGTTTTTTTTTATTTTGCGTTGAGGATTTCCACGTACATTCTTAGTGTTTTTATTTATACGTAATTGCGCATTAAAAGCGTAATTTCTTAAACCAATCCCAAACTTTGGTGAAACTTAAACTATTCACATAGACACATATATAGATAAGAGTTTAAGATAAATAGATTTAGCAAGTTAACAAAGTGAGAGATGGTTGATATCTTGGCATTTTACATGTTTTATAACCATGTTTCCCCTTGTTATCATGCATTTACATTCATGATTAGGTATTATTAGTCGTATATGTATCTCCATTTGCATAACTTAGGGTTTGGAGTTGGAGTCATGGATTTGAAGCTTAGTTGGACCAAATAAATCGTCTTTTTGGAGCTAAAGAAGCCAAAAGGAGTTTTGAGGAAGATTATGGGGCAAGAGAAACTAGTTTGGAGCAAAAGATATGCCCAAAAATCAAAGAAAGTGCAAAGGACATCCAAATTGTCTGCAAGATCGGGCCAGCTGAGAGGTTTCTATTTGGATTTAGTTTTGGAGGTCTTCATTAAGGTCAAAGATGATGGAATTATCTTTTGTTTGGTTGTGGTTTCAAGTCATTCGGAGCAGTCGTGTAAGAGATACGGCATATTAAGTACGGACAAGTCTGTCTGGATGTGTACACCGATGGACACTATCGGCATGTCCATATCGTGATGTGTAAACCGATACGAACCTCCTAGAATTTTCTCCTGATTCTTTATCGGCTTTTAATATCGGGATGTGTACACCGATGGGCAATATCGAGATGTCCATATCGGGATGTGTACACCAATGGATAATACACTGTTATGAATCATGCGCGACCGAAACTCAATGTGTCAATACCCAATTTTTCCTAGGTTTACCCAATTTGACTCTTTTGACTATTTAAACCTTCTGTACCTAATTGTTTTGAGCTATCTTTTTCTCTATTCAAACTCGTTCATTTTTCTAAGTTCTTAAATATTGTAATTGATATCTTTGAGTTTTTATGCAATTAATTAAGTATTTTCTTTAAAAATTTCTTTCCTTAATCTTTTCATGATTTTTATTAAAACTATTCTAATGGGTTTTGTTGGTAACATCATAATTATTGAGTTTTCTCTTAAAAGATCCATGGGTGAAGTAGATTAACGTGATTTCTAGATTGATTCATGGTGTTAGAGATTCATTTATAAGTTTTCCTTTCTCATTAAATATTTCTTTGTTAATCTTTTCATGAAGTTCATATAGTACTATATATTATTCTTCTTCTTCTTATTATTATTATTACTTTTTGAGAGCACCAATAGAGATGACAAAGCCTCCATCACCATATGTTTATGCTTCATATTATCTCGGACTCCTTCGAACATTTCTTTGAAAGTAATTAACTCTTCCAATTTTAGATCTATAATCTCTTTCACATCATAAATTTTAAGGGTTTCTTCTTGCCTCTTCTTTAAAACCTAGGATTTATAAAAGAAAAGAAAAAATTGTTTGTAGACAAAAAAAGATGAAATATATATAATAATGGGTTCTAGGTCTAGTTAGCTGGTCCAATTTTAGATCTATAATCTCTTTCACATCATAATATTTAAGGGTTTCTTCTTGCCTCTTCTTTAAAACCTAGGATTTATAAAAGAAAAGAAGAAAATTGTTTGTAGACAAAAAAGATAATATATATATATATATATATATATATAATTATAATAATAATGGGTTCTAGGTCTATTTCAAATCAGCTGGTTCAAATGTGTAATATAATTATAATTATTTTAAAGTTATAAACATTTTTAACTGTAATTTAACATAAAGAAAAATAATAATAATATAACAAATACTATTAAAAATAGGACACTAACCTTCTCATGCTATTTATGTCATTACAATTCTTCCATGAGATGATCGAGTTCGACTTAATTCTCGAGAAACCTAGTTTGTTTCAATGAGGATGAATATCTTTATGATCTTCCTGGACGAGATGGGTCGTAAGAAAATTGAGATAAAATACATGAAGATCAGGACGATCATCGACCTCGTTGAAGAAAGCTAAGATTCTCAAGATTCAAGCCAAACTTGATCGTGTCATGAAAGAATTGGAAGCAGAAAAATATCGTAAAAAGGTACATTATCCCATTTTGAATATTCGTTAAATCATTTTTTTGTTAACATACGATTTAATTAAAGAAAAGAACGTTTACAACCTTAAAAATTTAATTTTAAAATTAATTGAACCAACTTATTTAAACCATTTAGCATTATATCTTGATATGAACCAAAACTAACCTGCATTTATCGCTTATCTATTATCGAGTCATGGTAGAACCATAGTTGGAGGGTAGATGAAACAACCGCACCCATTTTTTTTGCTTTTTTTTTTTTTTTTTTTTTTTTTTTTTTATGCAAATAATCATTAAAATCCCATAAACAATAACTGAATCTCACCAATTAATTCCCGGTTCAAGACTAAAAATCCGAACAATGCAGATCATAAATTATTAAATTAAATAATCAAATAAACGACAAGTCTAGATCACCCCCTCTTCCTCGCCCTGATTCCACGGTCACACTTTCTCATTTCCTGCATCAATTAAAATAAGAGATGCATAAGTATTTCGATAAATACTTAGTGAGACAATCCTCCCATCTACAGGCTAACAAATAATTAAGATAATTAATATAGACTATCACGAAAATACCGAATAAATCAAACATTTCATGAAACACTCGATCTAGACCCTCCGAGATCGTAAACGGCCTATAATCACGAAATCACACCAATTATCAAAATTATTTAATTACGCCTATGGTCCTGCACTCACCTTATTCCCGCACAGAAAGTTTCACGAGAAAATTCAGCAATTTTCTAGAACTCCCCGGGATGAATAACCTTCTATTAATCCACCTAAAATAAAAGAATAATAAAATAATCAAAACAAATCGAATACACTCGATATGATTATTGAACCGGTCTAAACCGGTAGTCGACTTCATCGACTTCACCATCGCCGGTGCAGCGACGCCACCGCCGGAGTTCACCACCGGAGCTCGCCACAGCCCAACCCGATCCACAATCCCGACTCCAACCCACGCATCGTCGCTCACCACCGGAGCTCACCACCGCCCAAACCCGATCCACAATCCCCACTCGAGTCCTCTTCACCGTCAAGGCGTGACGACACCACCCTCCGTCGATCTTCTCCACCCTCCGTCGACCTTCTCCACCCTCCGTCGATCTTCTCCACCCTCCGTCGACCTTCTCCACCCTCCGTCGACTCAGCCGCACGACCCCTGAGCAACCCGGCATCGCACGAACAACTAAGGAGGGAGAGAGAAGTTTTCTTACCGTGGAGAAGACGAGATCGCGTCACGACCCGGTTCACGACGATCCACCCACTCGAGCTTTCTCTTGATCCCTCACCACGCGGCATCACGACTTGACGGCTAGGTTAATCGCACAAGCTCGGAGAGGGAGATACATACGCGCGTATACATATGTGTGACCAATCTTTTTCGAATTCACAAATGGCCCCAAACTTCCAAACTTATCAATTAAACCCATCCGGAAAAATTGATTTTACGCGAAATTAACCCCCAACTTCTAATTATTCAATTTCAACCTCAAAATTGAATTAGGGATGTTACAATTCTCCCCCACTAACATAGATTCGTCCTCGAATCTAACATCCAGCTGACATCCACCACATAACACAACCGCTATTCCAACTCAGCGTCGCACGACCGCTCTTCCAACTCCACCAGCAACGGTATCACGGCTCAACACCATAGTGCCATAGTTCCCTACTTGGTTTGGCCAACCACTCCAACGCCCGGGAGTATAACGACTTCACGACCCAACACCATGGATCGATCCGTCTAACGCATAGAGAGCCAGACAACGGCAGTCTCTCTAGTGACCTGTCTCACCAATCAGGAATCACGTCGAAACCCAACCGGCCAGGTACACTCGGCAGTGACTCACCAGTGCACTCCGATGCCGCTATATGGGTCACCACCCTGTGCCAAACCAATCCGGATCTATCAGCCCTATGCAGCTACTAAACACCTAGTATCCGCACCTCCGCTGTCGGTCCACTACCACTAGTAGCCCGCCAACCTGTCTACTAATCCTCTAGTAAACCCACCACTCAACATATTCAGTGAAAACACCTTTTTATTGAATAATCAAAAGCTCCAAAGTACATCGATTAATTATAACACCATAAAATAGACGAGTACAACAACGCAATAACTTCCAAAATCCCAACACCATGGTTACAACGATATGGAAACACCCGGCTAACCCTCCAGTTTGCCGAACCACTTGGGAAATTTGCGCTTCAACTTCGCTTCCGGCTCCCAAGTCACCTCCTCGGCTCCATTGCAGTCCCACAGCACCTGCATCTCAGGAACCTTCTTCCTCCTGATCACTCTCACCCGACGATCTAGGACTCTCAGAGGCCTCGCCTCCACCACCATGCTCGGTGTTAAATCTGATGGCACCCCCGTGACCACCTGATCATCCTTGTGCAAACATTTCTTCAGCATCGACACGTGGAACACCTTGTGAAATGCCTGCATAGACTCCGGCAACTCTAACCGATAAGCCACCGGTCCGACCCGCTCCAGCACCCTGACGGGACCCATATACCGTGGACTCGACTTCGTCTCGGAAATGGACCTGTTCGGACCCCTCAACATGGCCATTTTCAGGTAGACCAAATCGCCAACTGCGAACTCCAGCTCCTTCCTACGCCGATCTGCGTAGCTTTTCTGACGATCTTGAGCTTCCTTCATGTTCAACTTCACAATACGGACCTTCTCAGTCGTCTCCTGCACAAAGTCAGCTCCCAACAGGCTCCTCTCCCCCACTTGTGTCCAACATAACGGGGTCCTGCAAGGCCTACCATACAACGCCTCAAATGGTGCCATGCCGATACTAGCCTGGTAGCTGTTATTGTACGCAAACTCCACTAGATTCAGATGATCCGCCCAATGTCCACCCCAATCCAACACACACATCCTCAACAGATCCTCCAACGTCTGGATAGTCCTCTCCGACTGCCCATCGGTCTGGGGATGATAAGATGTACTCATGTGTACCTTAGTGCCCATCTCCTTCTGGAAAGCGCCCCAGAACAGCGAGGAGAACTTCGGATCTCGATCTGACACTATACTCACCGGTACCCCATGCAGCTTCATAATCTCCCTGACGTACCTCTTGGCCAACACTTCCGCACCGTCGGTCTTTTTTATGGCCAAGAAGTGCGCAGACTTGGTCAACCTATCGACGATGACCCAAATAGCGTCCTTGGTTCGCGAAACCGGCAGACCCACCACGAAATCCATGGTGATCATGTCCCACTTCCACTCCGGAATGGGTAAACTCCTCAACAACCCGCTCGGAACCTGATGCTCAGCCTTCACCAACTGACAGGTATCACACCCCGCAACCCAGTTGGCAACATCCTTCTTCATCCCTACCCACTGGTAATACCGTTTGAGGTCACGGTACATCTTGGTAGCTCCTGGATGAATAGAGAAACGGCTCTGATGTGCTTCCCTCAGGATTTCCTGCCTCAGCACTTCGTCCTTCGGTACACACACCCTGCCCCTCAAAAGGATAGTTCCATTGCTGGATAACTCATACTCAGACCGCTCTGCCCTGCCAGCCTGCATTAATTCCGCATCCAACTGCTGTGCTACCCGCACCCTAGTCAGAATGTCCGCCTGATCCACCGCCTCTAAACCCAACGGCTCAGGTTCCTCAGACACAACACACAGTCTCAGGGCACTCACCATGCTTACCAACGCTTCTGTATCTCGCTCAGTGTCTAAAATAACCCGCTTCCTGCTCAAAGCATCGGCTACAAGATTCGCTTTACCGGGATGGTAAGCTATCTCCAGGTCATAATCCGCAACAAGCTCCATCCATCGCCTCTGTCGCAGATTCAGCTCCGGCTGGGTAAAGATGTACTTCAGACTTTTGTGGTCTGTGAACACCTGAACCTTACCGCCATACAGATAAGACCTCCAGATCTTTAATGCAAACACCACTGCAGCCATCTCAAGATCGTGAGTAGGATAGTTGCATTCATGTTTCCTCAGCTGCCTGGAAGCATATGCGATTACCTTACCCTGCTGCATCAATACACAACCGAGCCCCAGCCTGGACGCGTCTGTGAACACAACATATGGCTCATCCTGCTTAGGCAAGGCTAACACCGGAGTACTCACCAGCATCTCCTTGAGCTTCACAAAGCTCTCCTCACACTGGTCCGACCACACGAAAGGAACGTCCTTCCCGGTCAACTTGGTCATGGCCTGCGCCATACTAGCAAACCCCTTGACGAACCTCCTGTAATAACCCGCCAGACCCAGAAAACTGCGAATCTCCGAGGCATTCTTCGGTCTCGGCCACTCCTCAATCGAGCGAATCTTCTCCGGATCCACTGAAACACCACGATCAGATACGACGTGCCCCAGAAATCCGATCTCCCGCTGCCAGAAACTACACTTGCTCAGCTTAGCGAACAACTTCTGCTCCCGTAGCTTCTCCAGAACTTTCCTCAGGTGAACCATGTGCTCCTCAGGACTCTTCGAATACACTAGAATGTCGTCGATAAAAATGATGACGAACTCATCCAGATACTCCTGGAACACACCGTTCATCAACCTCATAAACGCAGCCGGTGCATTCGTCAACCCAAACGGCATCACCACAAACTCGTAATGCCCGTATCTCGTCCTGAAAGCCGTCTTCCTGATGTCCGACTCCGCTATCGGGATCTGATGATACCCCGATGCCAAATCAATCTTAGAGAACCACGAAGCACCCTGCAACTGATCTAACAACTCGTCGATCCTCGGTAATGGGTACTTGTTCTTCACAGTAACCCGGTTCAGCCCCCGATAATCAATGCACAACCGGAAGCTCCCATCCTTCTTCTTGACGAACAGTACCGGTGCACCCCACGGAGAACTACTCGGTCTAATGAAACCCTTTTCCAACAACTCCTCGAGCTGCTTCTTAAGCTCAGCCATCTCCGCTGGAGCCATCCTGTAAGGAGCCTTAGACAACGGGGTCGTCCCCGGCTCTAACTCAATGGTAAAAGGATCCGACCTGGATGGTGGTAACCCGCTCAACTGCTGGAACACATCCTCGAACTCCCAGACCACCTCAATATCCCGCACCGCTGACTCCCCAACCTCCCCAGGTATCGAAATGGTAGCCAAATAGGCCTCACAACCCTGCTCGATCAAACGCTCCGCTTGAACCGCGGAAACGACGATGCCTCCCGGCACCAATCTCACTCCCTGATAAACCAGTCTCCTGTTAGCATGCTCGAAAACCACACGACCCCGGTGACAATCCAAATGAGCCTTGAACTTTCCCAGCCAGTCCATACCCAAAATGATGTCATAGAGTTCCACTGGGCACACTATCAAATCCGCTGGCATTAGCTCTCCGGCGATAAGAATGTCGACATTCTCCACACAGCCCTGAGTCCTCAACAAACGACCCCCAGCAACTCTCACCACACCCGAGTGGTCCCCACACAACTCTTGGATACCGCTCCCCGACACCCAATCCGGTGTGGCAAAACTGTGGGACGCTCCGGAGTCAAACAACACATGTGACTCTACCCCAGCCACATTAAGGGTCCCTAAGCACGAAAAGGATTCACGGCAAATAGCAAACACCAATTACAGAGCGAGTAACTGAAATTACACTCAAACAAGAACATAGTTAAGGTAACTAACCAGTAATCGGTCTGCTGCCGCTCGCCTCGCCTGACTCCGCGCCTATGGTGAACACCCTCGGTGCCACTGCGGCCCGTTTCGGAGGCGGTGCCTCGATCCTCACAAATGGCTGAGCCAACTTTGGACAATCCTTCCTGAGGTGACCGGGTTCCTTGCAATGGAAGCACACCGGGCCCCCTCGAGAACAATCCGCCACGCGATGTCCATGGGCTCCGCACCCGAAACAACGGGGCCCAGAACCCGCTTCCCTGGAAGTACCCTCCCACTTCCTCTTCTGTCCCTGCTGCTGACCAGACCTACCGCCCTTGCTCGGAGCAACACTCTGACTTTGAGGCCGTCGCGGAACCTCTGGTACTGCAGCCTTTAAACTAGCCTCCTGCCTCATCCCCTCCTCAAGCTGCGCTGCACACTCCACCAGTTCGGATACCGACTCGAACTTGCGGACTATGCACCGATTTCTGAGATCGATACGCATACCTCGCATGAAAGCACCAATCAACTCATACTCGGTATCTGCACCCCGACCAGCAAACCGCTTCAGCCGGTTAAACTCGGCCTCGTACTCTCGGACCGAACGAATCCCCTGTGACAAGTACAGAAACTCCGCCTGTAACCTGTCGCGAGCCTCCCGCGGAAAATACTTGAGATCGAACTCCCTCCGGAACTCGTCCCAAGACAACACTACTCCCGCCCTCCTCGCAGCAACACCCTGCCACCACTCATGTGCATCTCCCTCCAGATAATGCACCGCCAAGTCAACCCTATACTCCTCAGGGCATCTGATCGACTGGAAGTTCCTCTCCAACCTGGACCTCCACTCATCAGACTCAATCGGTCGAGCACCACCACTGAAAAACTTGGTGCCCAACCTCTGCATATGCTCCATCACCCTCAGGTACGACGGAACCACTGGCTCGGCCTCAGCAACCACTCCCGGAACTCCCGGAGCAACAACACCCGGCATCGCGGCAACCCCCTGTGGCGCCACTGGAGCTGGAGCCGGTACCACACCAGGTAACCTCTCCAAGAGCTGGGCCAACATGCCCAAAACAGCCACCATCGGGTTCGGGCCCGCACCCGCCTGAGCACCACCCGGCGCCGGCATCGCACCATACACGGCCGCTGGCTCCGACTGACCTTCCCCCTCGGCGTGATCATACGCCCCCTGCTCCACCGTGACACTCTGCGTCACATTCGCAGCTGCTCTGCCACCTCTACCACCTCTACCACCTCTGCCGCCACGGCCTGTTCTGCCGCCCCGACCACGGCCGCCGCGACCACCCCGACCTCTGAGACCTTGCCCAACGCTATCAGAATCAACCATCTGCAATAACCACTTGTTACTAATTGACAACAGCAATAGTAAAACAAACACGAGTCTTACCGTGGAATCTCATTGAAGGCTCGAAGAGGATGATCTAGAACTTCAAGCTCAACAATTGACTAACTCACATAGACAGTTCTAATAGCGAAATTTTATTTTTTTAAAACCGTCCTAGAACCGTAAATGCTCTGATACCAAATTGAAACAACCGCACCCATTTTTTTTGCTTTTTTTTTTTTTTTTTTTTTTTTTTTATGCAAATAATCATTAAAATCCCATAAACAATAACTGAATCTCACCAATTAATTCCCGGTTTAAGACTAAAAATCCGAACAATGCAGATCATAAATTATTAAATTAAATAATCAAATAAACGACAAGTCTAGATCACCCCCTCTTCCTCGCCCTGATTCCACGGTCACACTTTCTCATTTCCTGCATCAATTAAAATAAGAGATGCATAAGTATTTCGATAAATACTTAGTGAGACAATCCTCCCATCTACAGGCTAACAAATAATTAAGATAATTAATATAGACTATCACGAAAATACCGAATAAATCAAACATTTCATGAAACACTCGATCTAGACCCTCCGAGATCGTAAACGGCCTATAATCACGAAATCACACCAATTATCAAAATTATTTAATTACGCCTATGGTCCTGCACTCACCTTATTCCCGCACAGAAAGTTTCACGAGAAAATTCAGCAATTTTCTAGAACTCCCCGGGATGAATAACCTTCTATTAATCCACCTAAAATAAAAGAATAATAAAATAATCAAAACAAATCGAATACACTCGATATGATTATTGAACCGGTCTAAACCGGTAGTCGACTTCATCGACTTCACCATCGCCGGTGCAGCGACGCCACCGCCGGAGTTCACCACCGGAGCTCGCCACAGCCCAACCCGATCCACAATCCCGACTCCAACCCACGCACCGTCGCTCACCACCGGAGCTCACCACCGCCCAAACCCGATCCACAATCCCGACTCGAGTCCTCTTCACCGTCAAGGCGTGACGACACCACCCTCCTTCTCCACCCTCCGTCGATCTTCTCCACCCTCCGTCGACCTTCTCCACCCTCCGTCGATCTTCTCCACCCTCCGTCGACCTTCTCCACCCTCCGTCGACTCAGCCGCACGACCCCTGAGCAACCCGGCATCGCACGAACAACTAAGGAGGGAGAGAGAAGTTTTCTTACCGTGGAGAAGACGAGATCGCGTCACGACCCGGTTCACGACGATCCACCCACTCGAGCTTTCTCTTGATCCCTCACCACGCGGCAGCACGACTTGACGGCTAGGTTAATCGCACAAGCTCGGAGAGGGAGATACATACGCGCGTATACATATGTGTGACCAATCTTTTTCGAATTCACAAATGGCCCCAAACTTCCAAACTTCCAAACTTATCAATTAAACCCATCCGGAAAAATTGATTTTACGCGAAATTAACCCCCAACTTCTAATTATTCAATTTCAACCTCAAAATTGAATTAGGGATGTTACAGTAGAACCCATTGATCTTTACATCTAGATATTAATTTTTTCTTACATATTGCATATCTTAGGGTTTGGAGTTGGAGTCACGGATTTGAAGCTTACTTGGACCAAATAAATCGTCTTTTTGGAGCTAAAGAAGCCAAAATGAGTTTGGAAGAAGATTATAGGGCAAGAGAAACTAGTTTGGAGCAAAAGATATGCCCAAAAATCAAAGAAAGTGCAAAGGACATCCTAATTGTCTGCAAGATCAGGCCACCTGAGAGGTTTTTATTTGGATTTAGTTTTGGAGGTCTTCGTTAAGGTCAAAGATAATGGAGTTATCTTTGGTTTGGTTGTGGTTTCAAGTCATTCGGAGCAGTCGTGTAAGAGATACGGCAAATTTAGTACGGACAAGTCTGTCTGGATGTGTACACCGATGGACACTATCGGGATGCCCATATCGTGATGTGTACACCGATACGAACCTCCCCGAATTTTCTCCTGATTCTTTATCGGCTGTCCATATCGGGATGTGTACACCGATGGGCAATATCAAGATTTCCAAATCGGGATGTGTACACCAATGGACAATACACTGTTATTAATCATGCGCGACCGAAACTCAATGGGTCAATACCCAATTTTTCCTAGGTTGACCCAGTTTGACTCTTTTGACTATTTAAACCTTCTATACCTAATTGTTTTGAGCTATCTTCTTCTCTCTTCAAACTCGTTCATTTTTCTAAGTTCTTAAATATTGTAATTGATATCTTTAATTAAGTATTTTCTTTAAATATTTATTTCCTTAATCTTTTCATGATGTTTATTAAATATATTCTAATGGGATTTGTTGGTAACATCATAATTATTAAGTATTCTCTTAAAAGATCCATGGGTGAAGTAGATTAACGTGATTTCTAGATTGATTCATGGTGTTAGGGCTTCATTTATAAGTTTTCCTTTCTCATTAAATATTTCTTTGTTAATCTTTTCATGAAGTTCATATAGTACTATATATTATTCTTCTTCTTCTTATTACTATTCTTACTTTTTGAGAGCACCAATAGAGATGACAAAGCCTCCATCTCCATATTTTTATGCTTCATATTATCTCGGACTACTTCGAACATTTCTTTGGAAGTAATTAACTCTTCCAATTTTAGATCTATAATCTCTTTCACATCATAAATTTTAAGGGTTTCTTCTTGCCTCTTCTTTAAAACCTAGGATTTATAAAAGAAAAGAAAAAATTGTTTGTAGACAAAAAAAGATGAAATATATATAATAATGGGTTCTAGGTCTAGTTAGCTGGTCCAATTTTAGATCTATAATCTCTTTCACATCATAATATTTAAGGGTTTCTTCTTGCCTCTTCTTTAAAACCTAGGATTTATAAAAGAAAAGAAGAAAATTGTTTGTAGACAAAAAGATAATATATATATATATATATATATATATAATTATAATAATAATGGGTTCTAGGTCTATTTCAAATCAGCTGGTTCAAATGTGTAATATAATTATAATTATTTTAAAGTTATAAACATTTTTTAACTGTAATTTAACATAAAGAAAAATAATAATAATATAACAAATACTATTAAAAATAGGACACTAACCTTCTCATGCTCTTCATGTCATTACAATTCTTCCATGAGATGATCGAGTTCGACTTAATTCTCGATAAACCTAGTTTGTTTCAATGAGGATGAAGAACTTTCTGATCTTCATGGACGAGATGGGTCGTAAGAAAATTGAGATAAAATACATGAAGATCAGGACGATCATCGACCTCGTTGAAGAAAGCTAAGATTCTCAAGATTCAAGCCAAACTTGATCGTGTCATGAAAGAATTGGAAGCAGAAAAATAGCGTAAGAAGGTACATTATCCCATTTTGAATACTCGTTACATCATTTCTTTGTTAACATACGATTTAATTAAAGAAAACAATGTTTACAACCTTAAAAATTTAATTTTAAAAACAATTGAACCAACTTATTTAAACCATTTAGCATTATATCTTGATATGAACCAAAACTAACCTTCATTTATCGCTTATCTATTATCGAGTCATGGAAGAACCATAGTTGGAGGGTAGAACCCATTGATCTTTACATCTCGATATTATTTTTTTTCCATATTTTGCCATTTTTAAAAGAGCAAGAGAGCCTTCTTCTGGTTCCATAATGATTTGTACTTTAATCAGAGCTACATAAATATTAGAAAAATGAGAAGGACAAGTGACCGGAAAAGAATAGACGAGATCTCGAAAATAAATTATGTCTTCTTTAGGATTTCGTACCTTCGATCTTACATCAATGTGTTAGAAGATGAGGGAGCGTCCGGTGGTAATTGGTGTCCGGTGGCTTTTACGGCGGGTTAACTGCCTTTTCCTATTACTAAGTCGATTTGATCGAAATGAAAATGATAGAAAAGAAGAGAGGAGATCGAAAAATGGGAAGAGATATGAAAATTGAAAAGCGAGCAGAGGAGATAGGGTTTTTTTCTCGTTAGAGGCTGAGAAAATATGGTTTTTATTATCTTAGGTATTTGTGTTTCTTTAAATAAGTTGGTCCATCAGATTTGATTAGAAATTTGGTCAATTAGATAAGATTTGTTTCCGAGTTAAGAAAATCTGAGAGGATTACTATTGACTAGTCAAAAACTTATTTTCATCCAAAAGTTATATTTTATAGGAGTTGACTGTAATTTTTTTAGTGTAATTTAAATTTAGTTTGAAAAATATATATAAAGTAACCAAAAGAACATAATTTCATAAAATATACATAAGAATATGGAAACTGCAAATTCCTAACAAAAAACAACTATACAAACTAGAATATTTTTAAGGAACATAAAAAACAAAAAAAAAGCAATTGTAAAACTAATTTAAAAATAATTTAATATATTCTTTACTGCTTTTTCATAACACATACATATAATCATTTTTCCCCAAAGAACTAATTAGCCATGTTGGAAGTTCCACTGAGTAATTGATTTAATTACTAAATTTTGTGGATTTTTGATTTCGGATTTACCAATATTATAATACGATAAGAATATCATAAATCAATTTATATTAATTATAAACGACAATTACAAAGCCCTAACAATTGTGATAATGGAGCTATCCCCACTCCCTTTAACAAATCACAAAATTCATGATAAACTTAATTTCTCAAACAAATAAGACAACCCAAGTTACCTTAATAGACTTAGTAAATACTAAATAGTTATAAACCCCTTATACCTCTAAAACCATTGCTTCTATCTCATTATATCATATATATTAGAATGTTTTTAGTTTAAGGTTTATTATAAGGAAGTCCACTGGTTTGTAGTTTTTAAACCATGATTGTCATATTATCTGAAGTTCATTTGATTGTGAGTGACTTGCCTTGTGCTTGGCTTATTTTCTTTTAGACTAGCAAGCTTCCTTTCAAATGAATTAACCATGCATATGCAATGTTTTCTTGCATATAAATTAAAGAAAATTCCATTTTTAACATTTAAGTTATTAGCTCTATGTAACAAACTTTATGTTACAAATTGTCTTTTTTGGTGACTTGTTTTTTTTTGCTAGTTTGGTCCTAGTTATCGGCTCAATGTTACAAACTTCATGTTACAAGTTGTCTTTTTTGGTGCCTTGAACACTTTGTTTGTAATGCATGTTTGGTCTTAATGAATCGGGCCTATGTAACATCTACTTCTTGTCATATTAACGGCTCTATTACATATGTTTCTTTTGAATTTTGTAATAAAAAACATAATATAATATGAAAAGTTCCTAACATAAAGTCATTTAAATTAAAAAGCATAACAAATACATGATCTTGCAAACTCAAAACATTTTTAAAGCATAACACAAGATCTTCTTCATTCTTACCACTTCCATATCGCCATTATTTCACCATAACCACTACAAATCAAACCAATGAAGAAGTACAATAAGGAATATCGTACTCCTTTCATTTAGAATCAATACTTGTAGATTAAGTGCTTCACATTTATGCACTTTTTGTTTCATATTCGCTACTAATTCACTGGTGTTTTCCATAGTTTCACCTTCATGAGTTAAAGCACTGACTGTGTTCCTTAAACTTTTGATCTTCTCTTTCTGCTCACGAATGACATCTCTTGCCTCCAATAATGCTTGATATTACCATCCATGTGGTTTCTCCACGTCAAACCAGCAAAAACGTTGCAAGCTTCATACCCGCTATAGCAACCTTACGCCCTCTACAACTATAGAATCTCCTTCCAAGGGTGTCAATTGTCCAAGCTCTCACGATTTTTCCTGACCGGTTACAATTACATACAACACCATTCTCCTTTTTAAACTCAATGGTTGGTGAACTTGCACTATGAGCCATCTGCTAACCAAACAAACAAGTGCATATATGATTTTAGCATACCAAATACCAAATCTCAGTCTGATTTTAGCATACCAAATCCCAAATCTCATTATTATTTTAGCATATCAAACAAAACAAACAAACAAGTGTATGTCTAAAATTCACTAGTCAAAAATCCCAAATCCTAAATATCAGTCTCTCATGCGGACCTCACTCATTTTGCATAAAAGAGAACAAATCGATAAACGATTTATCGTTTTCGTTATTTGAATTTCACCCCTTTCTTCTCTCTATCAGGTTCTTCTTCGATTTCATGTCTTCACTACTTCACTCTTCTGTTTTTTTTTAAAATTTCACGAACCCTAATCCCAAATTTATTTGGGTATTTCCATTTAAATTCATTATATTGTTTTTTCGACATATGATTTATTAATAAAAATGTTTTTGACCTAAAAATGATTTAAATTATCCACATTTTCTTAAATTAACGGAAGTAAACTATTCTGTAACGGACCGTAAATGTTCTGTTACTGTAACATCGCGATTTCTTGTATATGCGGAGAGGCTTATAAGAATTGATTTGGCTACCTATGTCACCAAAGTGCACTTATCTTTTCGGGAACTTGTCCAGAGAGAACTCCAGAGTTAAGCGTGCTTGAGCTGGAGCAATTTAAGGATGGGTGACCTACCGGGAAGTGATTCGCGGTACTGTGCGAGTGAGGACAAAACACGAGGAAAGATCACGTGGTTATTGCAGGGTCAGTAAACAAGTATTACAAGCCTCTCGGACTAACGCACCGGCCGTCGGACAAGGGTGGGGCCCACGGGCCGAGAGAGGGCATGGGGCCCACAGGTAGGGGCGGTCGGGGCGTTATAAGTGGTATCAGAGCCGAACCCAAACACGTGTGTGGAGTCAGGTGGGCTCACACCGTCTAGGGTGACGATCCTGGTGCGCAACGAGGACGTTGCGCTCTATGAGTGGGGGTGATTGTAACATCCCGATTTCTTGTATATGCGGAGAGGCTTATAAGAATTGATTTGGCTACCTATGTCACCAAAGTGCACTTATCTTTTCGGGAACTTGTCCAGAGAGAACTCCAGAGTTAAGCGTGCTTGAGCTGGAGCAATTTAAGGATGGGTGACCTACCGGGAAGTGATTCGCGGTATCGTGTGAGTGAGGACAAAACACGGGGAAAGATCACGTGGTGATTGCAGGGTCAGTAAACAAGTATTACAAGCCTCCCGGACTAACGCACCGGCCGTCGGACAAGGGTGGGGCCCACGGGCCGAGAGAAGGCATGGGGCCCACAGGTAGGGGCGTTCGGGGCGTTATAGTTACGTTCGCCAGCAGCGCAAACAAATTACTCTGATTGAAGGTTTAAGATGTTAGTAAAACTAGTATGAAGGTTTAAAGTGTTAGTGTAATTCACTCGAGGTTTAAAATATTACCTTTTTTAACCTTGAAGGTTAAAAATAAGATTTTTCCATATAAATTATGTGTGAAAATACTATCAAAACAATTTGGAATCTTAATGTTTGAGGTGACTTCAAGAAGAAAAAAGATGACAAACGTTTGTCTTTTTATGCTTGTAATCATAGCCTTCTGTGACAACATATCTAGAAATGTCTGCAATCTCACAAATACAACATATCTAGAAATGTATTTACATTCATGATTAGGTATTATTAGTCGTATATGCATCTCCATTTGCATATATTAGGGTTTGGAGTTGGAATCATGGATTTGAAGCTTACTTGGACCAAATAAATCGTCTTTTTGGAGCTAAAGAAGCCAAAAGGTGTTTGGAGGAAGATTATGGGGCAAGAGAAACTAGTTTGGAGCAAACGATATGCCTAAAAATCAAAGAAAGTGCAAAGGACATCCAAATTGTCTGCAAGATCGGGCTAGCAGAGAGGTTTCTATTTGGATTTATTTTTGGAGGTCTTCATTAAGGTCAAAGATAATGGAGTTATCTTTTGTTTGGTGGTGGTTTCAAGTCATTCGGAGCAGTCGTGTAAGAGATACGAAAAATTTAGTACGGACAAGTCTGTTTGGATGTGTACACCGATGGACACTATCGGGATGTCCATATCGTGATGTGTACACCGATACGAACCTCCCCGAATTTTCTCCTGATTCTTTATCGGATGTCCATATCGGGATATGTACACCGATGGGTAATATAAATATGTCCATATCGTGATGTGTACACCAATGGACAATACACTGTTATGAATTATGAGCGACCGAAACTCAATGGGTCAATACCCAATTTTTCCTAGGTTGACCCAGTTTGACTCTTTTGACAATTTAAACCTTCTATACCTAATTGTTTTGAGCTATCTTCTTCTCTCTTCAAACTCGTTCATTTTTCTAAGTTCTTAAATATTGTAATTGATATCTTTGAGTTTTTATGCAATTAATTAAATATTTTCTTTAAATATTTCTTTCCTTAATCATTTCATGATGTTTATTAAAACTATTCTAATGGGTTTTGTTGGTAACATCATAATTATTGAGTATTCTCTTAAAAGATCCATGGGTGAAGTAGATTAACGTGATTTCTAGATTGATTCATGGTGTTAGGGATTCATTTATAAGTTTTCCTTTCTCATTAAATATTTCTTTGTTAATCTTTTCATGAAGTTCATATAGTACTATATATTATTCTTCTTCTTCTTATTATTATTCTTACTTTTTGAGAGCACCAATAGAGATGACAAAGCCTCCATCTCCTAAATACTAGAAAGACTCCATAAATAGGACTTATATCATGGTCTATAAGGGGTAAAAACCATGAGATATCAACTCCCCCAAACTTAGCCTTTGCTTGCCCTCAAGCAAATAGAAGACTAAACCAGAGAAAGCGGTTTGAAAACGTAAAGACTCAATTGTTCATGAAACAATAAAATGACCAATTTCCCAAGCACCCATATGTTACCTAACCAGTTTTTTGATCTAACCACCATGTACTTCTCCGTAGACATTCACAGCTTCCCAGACTACACACATTATCTCACAGCATCGTTCAATCAAGCCATCCTCGCCAGTTTCATCGCTGTGATTAATACCAAGAACCTTCTAGATTCTTTCCCATACAATATCATGATAAGGAACCACCCTTTTTCACACTTTTTGGTATTATTTCTCTCCCCCAGACTTATTTCTTATTATGTTCTCTTTTTTTTCTTTTCAAATCTGCATATACACATCAAGGTATGAGACGCGAGTATCGATGGTGTTTACCACCTAATCACCGGTTCTTCCCTCTCAACGTATCAAAGGATGTAGGCGAATAATGGCATCATAGGAAAATCCTAGCCTCGCTTCCAATCCTCTGTGTGATCATTCCCTCTCAAGTAGAATAATGGGATCGCTGGAAATTTTCCTAACCCTCTACTCAGAAGAAAATCATTTCATCTTTTAATGCACTTATTAATTAACTTGTAACAGGGAGAGAAATACCAATATTTCAAAACACATGGGTTCCTTGTTTATACCAAAGGGTATCGATCGATACTCAGGCGATTTCGTTGGGCTCCTTGTTTATCCTGAAACAGACCCAAGAACGAAAAATAAAAAGAAAATGACTCAAAGACAAACTCACCAGTGGGTTACCTCCCACCAAGCACTTGTTTACAGTCAATAGCTTGACTTTGGTAGGGTGATATGTCAGAAGGAAGTAGGGAACTCACTCCCATGCAAGTCCCACAACTAGACACTTCCAAACTCAGAGTTTTGCGCAACATACGCTCAATAACCTCTTGCCCTTTCTCTTTCAGCTCTGCATTCTGGCCTTAGAGAACGGTTTCGAGCGTCCCTTGCACTTCACCTTGTACTCAATTGAATCCCCATCACACTTCTGAGGAATCAAAGACATAGAGGCAGCATCCTTCACTCCCTTGCCCTTCACCTTCTTCTTTGTCTTAACTGTTTTGACATCCTTCGTGGTGATGCAAGAGATATGTGTGGGAGTTCCTCTAGGGATGGCTGTGTAGTACACCTCCTTGTCAATGTATGAGAACGAGATTTGCTTGCTGGGTGTGTCCATAATGGCACCAACCGTAGCCATGAACGGTCTTCCAAGAATCAATTGCGTGCGAGATTGTGCACTCATCTCCACAACCAGAAAATTTGTAGGAATTAGGCAATCTGCTACTTTAACCGTTAAATCAGGGATTGTACCATATGGAAGCGAGGTGGAACACTTCGCGAATGTAATAGATGAATTTGGAGATTGAATATCAGCTCCCAATCTCTCTGCAATTGTCCTTGACATGACATTGACGCTAGCCCCTAAGTTAACGAGAGACTCTTTGAATTCAACTCCAAAGATGGAGCATGGAACGGAAAATATTCATGGATCTTCCCTCTTGGTCAACTGCCTCAGCGGTATTGACTTGCTTCTTGCCTTGATAAAGATTACTTCGATCTCTTCCAGGGTTTCCCTGCAATCTTTGAAGTGACTGAGCAGAGGCCAGCCCTCTAGAGCTTCTTCAAAAGTCAACGAATGGGGAATCCTTCGTACCATCTTCTCAAAGCCATGCAGCTGCTTTGGAGTGATGGGGGCTCGGAGGTGTTGAGGAATAGGATTCAGTTTCTTGGGTTTACGAAGTCTGTCAACACTCATACGCAGCTCCTTTGCAGTATCTGTGTGAGTATTGATCGATACAGGTAGGGTGTCGATCGATACTTGCTTCTTCGAGACGTCCTTGACATATTCTTGGACGGGTGTCGATCGATACAAGGGAGTATCGGTCGACACAGGGGTAGTGTCTGAAATCTCAACGTCATCCTTGGCAAAATGGACGAAAATCTATGCTATTCGAGTTTCCAACATCTTCTGATGAATACTGAGAGACTCAATTTTCCTGTTCAGATCTGTGTACATAGCGTCCATCTTCCCATTGAGGTTTAGTGTCATCTTCTGCTATCCCTGAAGGAGCTGTTCAAGCATGGATTCCATCTTACTCTTAGAAGTTCTGGGTGCTGTGGGTGGGCATTGATACCTTTGATCTTGAAATACATCTCCATCAATGTGGTTAACAAATTCCACTCCATCTTTTTTAGCAAAACGAACAGCCTTCTGCTGCTTGTCCATCAACAAATCTAAGTTAGAATTCACCTCATCAATCTGACTGCAATCCAAGTTACCAGCTTGCTTCCTGCGCTCCATGTATGCATTCTTGGTACTATTGCTAGAAACCAAGTTCTCAATAAGCACATAGGCATTGTCAGGATACCCCGTGTAGAAATTTCCATTGCTCGCAGCATCTGGAGTCATATGATACCTCCAATCGATTCCTTTGTAGAAAGTACCCAGCAGCTGAACTTGAGTGAACCCATGGTGCAGACAATCTCTCTGATATGACTTGAAATGAATCCAAGCAGCCTTGAGTGCCTCAGTCGGTCCTTGAGAAAACTGAGAAATTTGTTCCTGAGATCCTCGGATCGTGCATCATCATAGAAGTTTTTCAGGAAAGCAGTCTTAGTCTCTTCCCAAGTCTTCAGTGATCCAGGAGGTAACTGCTTCAGCCAGTAGTTCGCATCTCCACCAAGAGAGTATGGTAAGAGCTTGCAGAAAAGGTAGTCATAGGACACTCCATTGCTCTTGATGCTTGTAACCAGGTCCTCAAACCTCCCAATGTGATCCATAGGGTGTTCATGAGGAAACCCATGAAAAAGATGCTGACCCACAAGAGTGAAGTATGCAAGTTTCAGCTCAAAGTCATTCCTCTGAAAAGGCGGAGGATGAATCGCTGACCGATTGGAATAGAACTGATCAGGCCTGTTGTATTCACCAATCGTTCTACCGCGAGCAGCCACATCATTCCCTGTGTTCGCATTCCCATCGATATTCCTAGCGACAACAGGAGCAGGTCGAATGATGTTTCCCTCTCCATCCAGACGTTGTCCTCTCTCATTGCACAACTGACCCTCTTGGTCTCTCAAAGTTCCAGCAGCATCCTGAATAAGAATCATTGTGTTGTTCATCTCTGCTGGCTTCTTGGCTCTCCTGTTTATACGTTCCAAAGTCACACCTGAAACACACTAGGCAAGGCACGTAAGTAACAAAAAAAAACACGTTGAGTATCGACCGATACCACGTGGTGTCGATCGATATCAACAAAAGAGAACGAAGGGTATCGACCGATAATATTGAGTATCGATCGATACCGACGAATTTAGTCAAAATTCTCAAACGTAATCTAATGGTGAATTGAGTCCCCGGCAACGGCGCCAAATTTGATATGCTCAAATTAATAACCTATTTAAATACTAAAGCAGTAGTTATAGTATAGCTAGGGGTCGAACAAAAGGACTCACAGAGATCACACAATAGATTATGCAGTGTTGAATCAAGCTAAATCAATCAATGAAATTGAATGCAAGGCATAAATTAAACAAGTTGTATTTCAGATGGGAAGGGATAGATTCAGGGAATTCTCAGGAAATCAATGAATGTCGATATACAGATAAATCAGGATTGAATTAATACCAGTTCTTGAACTCAATTCACTAAAGTATAGCTAACCAACTCTTGCTGCGAAATCTATCTAAATCCGGATCCTAGAAAACCAAATCTCTTTGCGAATTCTAACAACCTAAATAATCTTTATTTCGATTAAGTTTGATATGTTCACAAATAAACTAAACCAAATCTCTTTGCGAATAGTTAATTTGCTCACTCTAGGTTCTGTCAGGTAATTGATACCACTCTCGTGACTAACCAATTATCCTAAGATCTAAAGTCTAGATTCGTCAACCTAGAGTTCAGTATTGGGAACAACCTAGGCGAAGAACTAAATCAGATGTGAATCCTAACAGATCTATCAATCAAACATTCAGAGAAAACCTTTATGAGAAACCCTAAACCTAAGGTGGATCTACTCAGACATGGAGAATGAAACAAGCAACATGATTTAATAGATCATCAAATAGAATAATAAGAAAAGAGTAACTAGTGTTCAGAATTGTCTCTCAAAAAATCCTGTAACCAATCTCTCTCAAGAACCAAAGTAAGAATTAAAGCATCACATAAACAGGTGGCTGAAAACCTAATTTATAAGCTAAAACACGTTCTGGGCCTTTTCTTTAATTAATAATGTCTTCTGGGCTTAGGGAGAAACTCTGCAGGCTTTAAAAATCACGTATCTGCTTTCCTTCAGTCGGTGTCGGTCGACACCAAGCGGTGTCGGTCGACACCAAACAGTGTCGGTCGACACCAAACAGTGTCGATCGACATCCTGCTTCTTCTGCTCGCCAGACTGGACAGTCTTCACGAAAACTGGATAACATTTGATCTCACTGTTGGAATGGCCTCAAACAACTTCCAAATCAAAGCTATACCATTGATCTTTCTTGTGTCCAAATTTGAGCTCAATCCAACGGTGGAAAGGTCTTCAACGAATGCCAAATTTCTGACGTCTTTGCATGACTCTGCATCTTAATATGCTCCAAAATTCTCCAAACGTACCTAAACCTGTAAAAGACTCAAAAATTCTCCAAAATACTAGAAAAATTCCATAAGTAGGACCTATATCATGGTCTAAATATCATGGTCTAAAAGGGGTAAAAACCATGATATATCAATTACTCTAATTATTTGTTGCCTCATGGTTGCAGAATGTTTCAAATTGATGAGTATATGTGGGCCAAGTTGAGATATATATATATATATATATATATCCGTCAAGCAGTAAAACCTTAATTTGGTCAAAAAAACAAAAGACCGTGAAGCAGTAGCCATGACATTCATCAACATTCTTCTCCTTAGTTTGATGTCTCAATATAACATATGTTTGTGTAATATAGTGTTAATATACTTTGAAAAGCTAAGAGCTTTTTTTTAATGCAAAAACTTAAAGTTTTCTTTTATAGCTCTTGATCGAGGTCATTGGTCAATAAAATTTATGTCCATTTGAACTACGGACAAACATGCACTGCCAATCCCCTACCCTATAGCTCAAGTCCTGATGTAGTGTTGTGGAAACATAAAGAAAACGAGTATAAAGAGTGTTTCGCTCTTTGAAAAACTTGGGAACTGATCTGAAACAAATCACCAAAGGTCTCTTTGGTTTCGGCTTGTGTGGTTTTTCCAAGCTGTGCTAAGGTACTCATTCATTACTCCGCTTACAATAAAGGACATATTACCAACGGAAGTGAGTATGATAAAATGGGGCCAAGATCAATCTTGCCTTCTATGTGGCGAACCGAATGAATAGAGAGATCTCTTGTTTTTCGCATGTCCATACCTATTGATAAAGTGGTACGTGACCGTATTACCAGTCCTCAGTATCAAAACGGAAGTAAACTAGAAAATCTCTTGGAACGTGAATAAACTTGGAACACATGACTACGAGCTGTCTGGGGCGTTACAAGTTGTATCTACGAAATCCCAGGATACAACCTACTAGACCCACTGAAAATTTACAAAGTATTCTACATACAACACAAAATCAGCTTACTCAACCTAAATTCATAAAAATATCCTCAACCCTTATCTTGAAGGCTATATAACAGACGCGTTTGGGAAGAGAATATCTCCAATTACAATAACAAACACGAGCCATTGAGAGAACAAAAAGGGGGTAGGAAAGAACAAAAATCGTCATTTAATATATTGTTGTCGATTTTCCGGTTTCGGATTTTGGGTTTTCTAGGTTTAAACATTCGGGGTTCAGCTATTAAATATGAATATGTTGTTGGAATTTTTAATTCATAATAATTTTTTGGGGATTGCAGTAAAAACATATTTCTATAGTCTATCTTGTTGTTTTTCTTTCGCATTTAGGATTTCCACGTACATTCTTAATGTTTTTATTTATACGTAATTGCGCATTAAACGCGTAATTTCTTAAACCAATCACAAATTTTGGTGAAACTTAAACTATTCACATAGACACATATATATATATAAGAGTTTAAGATAAATAGGTTTAGCAAGTTAACAAAGTGAGAGATGGTTAATATCTTGGCATTTTACATGTTTTATAACCATGTTTCCCCTTTTTATCATGCATTTACATTCATGATTAGGTATTATTAGTCGTATATGCATCTCCATTTGCATATCTTAGGATTTGGAGTTGGAGTGATGGATTTGAAGCTTATTTGGACCAAATAAATCGTCTTTTTGGAGCTAAAGAAGCCAAAAGGAGTTTGGAGGAAGATTATGGGGCAAGAGAAACTAGTTTGGAGCAAAAGGTATGCCCAAAAATCAAAGAAAGTGCAAAGGACATCCAAATTGTCTGCAAGATCGGGCCAGCTGAGAGGTTTCTATTTGGATTTAGTTTTGGAGGTCTTCATTAAGGTCAAAGATAACGGAGTTATCTTTTGTTTGGTTGTAGTTTCAAGTAATTCGGAGCAGTCGTGTAAGAGATACGGCAAATTTAGTACGGACAAGTCTGTACGGATGTGTACACCGATGGACACTATCGGGATGTCCATATAGTGATGTGTACACAGATACGAAGCTCCCGGAATTTTCTCCTGATTCTTTTTTGGCTGTCCATACCGGGATGTGTACACCGATGGGCAATATCAAGATGTCCATATCAGGATGTGTACACCAATGGACAATACACTGTTATGAATCATGCGCGACCGAAACTCAATGGATCCATACCCAATTTTTCCTAGGTTGACCCAGTTTTGACCTATCTTCTTCTCTCTTCAAACTCGTTCATTTTTCTAAGTTCTTTAATATTGTAATTGATATCTTTGAGTTTTTATGCAATTAATTAAGTATTTTCTTTAAATATTTCTTTCCTTAATCTTTTCATGATGTTTATTAAAACTATTCTAATGATTTTTGTTGGTAACATCATAATCATTGAGTATTCTCTTAAAAGATCCATGGGTGAAGTAGATTAATGTGATTTCTAGATTGATTCATGGTGTTAGGGATTCATTTATAAGTTTTCCTTTCTCATTAAATATTTCTTTGTTAATCTTTTCATGAAGTTCATATAGTACTATATATTATTATTCTTCTTCTTATTATTATTCTTACTTTTTGAGACCAATAGAGATGACAAAGCATCCATCTCCATATGTTTATGCTTCATATTATCTCGGACTCCTTCGAATATTTATTTGAAAGTAATTAACTCTTCCAATTTTAGATCTATAATCTCTTTCACATCATAAATTTTAAGGGTTTCTTCTTGCCTCTTCTTTAAAACCTAGGATTTATAAAAGAAAAGAAGAAATTGTTTGTATAACGCCCCGACCGCCCCTACCTGTGGGCCCCATGCCCTCTCTCGGCCCGTGGGCCCCACCCTTGTCCGACGGCCGGTGCGTTAGTCCGGGAGGCTTGTAATACTTGTTTACTGACCCTGCAATCACCACGTGATCTTTCCCCGTGTTTTGTCCTCACTCACACGATACCGCGAATCACTTCCCGGTAGGTCACCCATCCTTAAATTGCTCCAGCTCAAGCACCCTTAACTCTGGAGTTCTCTCTGGACAAGTTCCCGAAAAGATAAGTGCACTTTGGTGACATAGGTAGCCAAATCAATTCTTATAAGCCTCTCCGCATATACAAGAAACCGGGATGTTACAATCACCCCCACTAACAGAGCGCAACGTCCTCGTTGCGCACCAGGATCGTCACCCTAGACGGTGTGAGCCCACCTGACTTCACACACGTGTTTGGGTTCGGCTCTGATACCACTTATAACGCCCCGACCGCCCCTACCTGTGGGCCCCATGCCCTCTCTCGGCCCGTGGGCCCCACCCTTGTCCGACGGCCGGTGCGTTAGTCCGGGAGGCTTGTAATACTTGTTTACTGACCCTGCAATCACCACGTGATCTTTCCCCGTGTTTTGTCCTCACTCACACGATACCGCGAATCACTTCCCGGTAGGTCACCCATCCTTAAATTGCTCCAGCTCAAGCACCCTTAACTCTGGAGTTCTCTCTGGACAAGTTCCCGAAAAGATAAGTGCACTTTGGTGACATAGGTAGCCAAATCAATTCTTATAAGCCTCTCCGCATATACAAGAAACCGGGATGTTACAGTTTGTAGACAAAAAAAGATGAAATATATATAATAATGGGTTCTAGGTCTAGTTAAAATCAGCTGGTCCAATTTTAGATCTATAATCTCTTTCACATCATAATATTTAAGGGTTTCTTCTTGCCTCTTCTTTAAAACCTAGGATTTATAAAAGAAAAGAAGAAAATTGTTTGTAGACAAAAAAAGATAATATATATATATATATATATATATATATATATAATAATTGGTTCTAGGTCTAGTTAAAATCATCTGGTTCAAATGTGAAATATAATTATAATTATATTAAAGTTATAAACATTTTTTAACTGTAATTTAACATAAAGAAAAATAATAATAATATAACAAATACTATTAAAAATAGGACACTAACCTTCTAATGCTCTTTATGTCATTACAATTCTTCCATGAGATGATCGAGTTCGACTTAATTCTCGAGAAACCTAGTATGTTTCAATGAGGATGAAGATCTTTCTGATCTTCATGGACGAGATGGGTCGTAAGAAAATTGAGATAAAATACATGAAGATAAGGACGATCATCGACCTCGTTGAAGAAAGCTAGGATTCTCAAGATTCAAGCCAAACTTGATAGTGTCATGAAAGAATTGGAAGCAGAAACATAGCGTAAGAAGGTACATTATCCCATTTTGAATATTCGCTATATCATTTCTTTATTAACATACGATTTAATTAAAGAAAACAACGTTTACAACCTTAAAATTTTAATTTTAAAAACAATTGAACCAACTTATTTAAACCATTTAGCATTATATCTTGATATGAACCAAAACTAACCAGCATTTATCGCTTATATATTATCGAGTCATGGAAGAACCATAGTTGGAGGGTAGGACCCATTGATCTTTACATCTCGATATTATTTTTTTCTTACATATTGGATATATATATATATTTCTAAATGTTGTATTATATTTAGGGTTTTGTACATATTTCCCATACTCTGCCATTCTTAAAAGAGCAAGAGAGCCTTCTTCTGGTTCCATATTGAGTCGTTCTTTAATCAGAGCTACATAAATAATAAAAAAATGAGAAGTACAAGTGACCGGAAAAGAATAGACGAGATCGCGAAAATAAATTATGTCTTCTTTAGGGTTTCGTACCTTCGATGTTACATCAATGTGTTAGAAGATGAGGGAGCGTCCGGTGGTAATTGGTGTCCGGTCGCTTTTACGGCGGGTTAACTGCCTTTTCCTATTACCATGTCGATTTGATCGAAATGAAAATGATAGAAAAGAAGAGAGGAGATCGAAAAATGGGAAGAGATATGAAAATTGAAAAGCAAGCAGAGGAGATAGGGTTTTTTTCTCGTGAGAGGCTGTGAAAATATGGTTTTTATTATCTTAGGTATTTGTGTTTCTTTAAATCATTTGGTCCACCAGATTTGATTAAAGATTTGGTCAATTAGATAAGATTTGTTTCCGAGTTAAGAAAATCTGAGAGGATTACTATTGACTAGTCAAAAACTTATTTTCATCCAAAAGTTATATTTTATAGAGAGTTGACTGTAATTTTTTTAGTGTTATTTAAATTTAGTTTGAAAAATATATATAAAAGTAAGCAAAAGAACATAATTTCATAAAATATACATAAGAATATGGAAACTGCAAATTCCTAACAAAAAACAACTATACAAACTAGAATATTTTCAAGGAACATAAAAAATAAAAAATAAAACAATTGTAAAACTAATTTAAAAATAATTTAATATATTCTTTACTGCATTTTCATAACATATACATATAATCATTTTTCTCCAAAGAACTAATTAGCCATGTTGGAAGTTCCACTGAGTAATTATCAATACAATTTAGTTAATGACTAAATTTTGTGGATTTTTGATTTCGGATTTACCAATATTATAATACGATAAGAATATCATAAATCAATTTATATTAATTATAAACGATAATTACAAAGCCCTAAAAATTGTGATAATGGAGTATCCCCACTCCCTTTAAAAAATCACAAAATTCATGATAAACATAATTTCTCAAACACATAAGACAACCCAAGTTACTTTAATAGACTTAGTAAATACTAAATAGTTATAAACCCCGTATACCTCTAAAACCATTGCTTCTATCTCATTATATCATATATATTAGAATATTTTTAGTTTTAGGGTTTATTATAAGGAAGTCCACTGGTTTGTAGTTTTTAAACCATGATTATCATATTATCTCAAGTTCATTTGATTGTGAGTGACTTGCCTTAGTGCTTGGTTTATTTTCTATTAGACTAGCAAGCTTCATTTCAAATGAATTAACCATGCATCTGCAATATTTTCATGCATATAAATTAAAGAAAAATCCATTTTTAACATTTAAGTTATTGGCTCTATGTAACAAACTTTATGTTACAAATTTTCTTTTTTGGTGACTTGTTTTTTCTGCTAGTTTGGTCTTAGTTATCGGCTCAATGTTACAAACTTTATGTTACAACTTGTCTTTTTTTGGTGCCTTGAACACGCTGTTTGTAATGCATGTTTGGTCTTAATGAATCGGGCCTATGTAACATCTACTTCTTGTAACATTGACGGCTCTATTACATATGTTTCTTTTGAATTTGGTAATAAAAAACATAATATAATTTGAAAAGTTCCTTACATAAAGTCATTTAAATTAAAAAGCATAACAAAGACATGATCTTGCAAATTCAAAACATTTTCTTCATTCTTACCACTTCCACATCGCCATTATTTCACCATAACCACTACAAATCAAACCAATGAAGAAGTACAATAAGGAATATCGTACTCCTTTCGTTTAGAATCAACACCTGTAGATTAAGTGCTTCACATTCATCCACTTTTTGTTTCATATTCGCCACTAATTCACTGGTGTTTTCCATAGTTTCACCTTCATGACTTAAAGCATTGACTGTGTTCTTTAAACTTTTTGATCTTCTCTTTATGCTCACGAATGACATCTCTTGCCTCCAATAATGCTTGATGTTACCATCCATGTAGTTTCTCCACGTCAAACCAGCGAAAACGTTGCAAGCTTCATACCCGCTATAGCAACCTTACACCCTCTACAACTATAGAATCTCCTTCCAAGGGTGTCAATTGTCCAAGCTCTCACGATTTTTGCTGACCGGTTACAATTACAGACAACAATGTTGTCCTTTTTAAACTCAATGGTTGGTGAACTTGCACTATGAGCCATCTGCTAAGCAAACCAACTAGTGCATATCTGATTTTAGCATACCAAATCCCAAATCTCAATCTGATTTTAGCATATCAAACAAAACAAACAAACAAGTGTATGTCTAAAATCCACTGGTCGAAAATCCCAAATCCTAAATATCAGTCTCTCATGCGGACCTCACTCATTTTGCATAAAAGAGAACAAATCGATAAACGATTTATCGTTTTCGCTATTTGAATTTCACCCCTTTCTTCTCTCTATCAGGTTCTTCTTACGTTTCATGTCTTCACTACTTCACTCTTCCGTTTTTTTTTTAAATTTCACGAACCTTAATCCCAAATCGATTTGGGTATTTCCATTTAAATTCATTATATTGTTTTTTCGACATATGATTTATTAATAAAAATGGTTTTGACCTAAAAATGATTTAAATTATACACATTTTCTTAAATTAACGGAAATAAACTATTATGTAACGAACCGTAACTGTTCTGTTACGTTCATCCGGAGCGCAAAAAAATTACTCTGATTGAAGGTTTAAGATGTTAGTAAAACTAGTATGAAGGTTTAAAGTGTTAGTGTAATTCACTCGAGGTTTAAAATATTACCTTTTTCAACCTTGAAGGTTAAAAATACGATTTTTCCATAAACATTATATGTGAAAATACTATAAAATGTTTTTGGAATCTTAATGTTTGATGTAACTTCAAGAAGAATAAAGATGACAAATGTTTGTCTTTTTATGCTTGTAATCGTAGCCTTCTATGACAACATATCTAGAAATGTCTGCAATCTCACAAATAATACAGACTAATAAATACTAAAATAAAAGGTGCATGCATTCTCGAGATCGATGCATTCTCGATAACACCAAATTTATCATTCTTAAATCTTAGGTATGCAGCTGGATTACTCTAATTATTTGTTGCCTCATGGTTGTAGAATGTTTCAGATTGATGAGTATATGTGGGCCAAGTTGAGATATATATATATATATATATATATATATATATATATATATATATATCCATCAAGCAGTAGAACCTTAATTTGGTAAAAAAAACAAAAGACCGTGAAGCAGTAACGATGACATTCATCAACATTCTTCCCCTTAGTTTGATGTCTCAATATAGCATATGTTTTGTGTAATATAGTGTTAATATACTTTGAAAAGTTAAATGCTTTTTTTTAATGCAAAAACTTAATGTTTTCTTTTATAGCTCTTGGTCGAGGTCATTGGTCAATAAAATTTATACTCTTTCGAACTACGGGCAAACATGCACTGCCAATCCCCAACCCTATAGCTCAAGTCCTGATGTAGTGTTGTGGAAACATAAAGAAAACGAGTATAAAGAGTGTTTCGCTCTTTGAAAAACGTGGGAACTGATCTGAAACAAATCACCAAAGGTCTCTTTGGTTTCGGCTTGTGTGGTTTTTCCAAGCTGTGCTGAGGTACTCATTCATTACTCCGCTTACGATAAAGGACATATTACCAACGGAAGTGAGTATGATAAAATGGGGCCAAGATCAATCTTGCCTTCTATGTGGCGAACCGGATGAATCGAGAGATCTCTTGTTTTTTGCATGTCCATACCTATTCAACCTAAATTCATAAAAATATCCTCTACCCTTATCTTGAAGGCTATATAACAGACGCATTTGGGTAGAGAAAATCTCAAATTACAATAACAAATACGAGCCATTGAGAGAACAAAAAGGGGGTAGGAAAGAACAAAAATCGTCATTTAATATATTGTTGTCGGTTTTCCGGTTTCGGGTTTTGGGTTTTCTAGGTTTAAACATTCGGGGTTCAGCTGTTAAATATAAATAAGTTGTTGGAATTTTTAATTCATAATAATTTTTTGGGGATTGCAGTAAAAAAATATTTCTATAGTCTATCTTGTTGTTTTTCTTTCGCATTGAGGATTTCCACGTACATTCTTAATGTTTTTATTTATACGTAATTGCGCATTAAATGCGTATTTTCTTAAACCAATCACAAATTTTGGTGAAAATTAAACTATTCACATAGACACATATATAGATAAGAGTTGAAGATAAATAGGTTTAGCAAGTTAACAAAGTGAGAGATGGTTGATATCTTGACATTTTATAACCATGTTTCCCCTTGTTATCATGCATTTACATTCATGATTAGGTATTATTAGTCGTATATGCATCTCCATTTGCATATCTTAAGGTTTGGAGTTGGAGTCATGGATTTGAAGCTTACTTGGACCAAATAAATCGTCTTTTTGGAGCTAAAGAATCCAAAAGGAGTTTGGAGGAAGATTATGGCGCAAGAGAAACTAGTTTGGAGCAAAAGATATGCCCAAAAATCAAAGAAAGTGCAAAGGACATCTAAATTGTCTGCAAGATCGGGCTAGCTGAGAGGTTTCTATTTGGATTTAGTTTTGGAGGTCTTCATTAAGGTCAAAGATAATGGAGTTATCTTTTGTTTGGTTGTGGTTTCAAGTCATTCGGAGCAGTCGTGTAAGAGATACGGCAAATTTAGTACAGACAAGTCTGTCTGGATGTGTACACCGATGGACACTATCGGGATGTCCATATCGTGATGTGTACACCGATACGAACCTCAACGAATTTTCTCCTGATTCTTTATCGGCTGTCCATATCGGGATGTGTACACCGATGGGCAATATCGAGATGTCCATTTCGGGATGTGTACACCAATGGACAATACACTGTTATGAATCATGCGCGACCGAAACTCAATGGGTCCATACCCAATTTTTCCTAGGTTGACCTAGTTTGACCCTTTTGGCTATTTAAACCTTCTATACCTAATTGTTTTGAGCTATCTTCTTCTCTCTTCAAACTCGTTCATTTTTCTAAGTTCTTAAAAATTGTAATTGATATCTTTGAGTTTTTATGCAATTAATTAAGTATTTTCTTTAAATATTTCTTTCCTTCATATTTTCATGATGTTTATTAAAACTATTCTAATGGGTTTTGTTGGTAACATCATAATTATTGAGTATTCTCTTAAAAGATCCATGGGTGAAGTAGATTAACGTGATTTCTAGATTGATTCATGGTGTTAGGGATTCATTTATAAGTTTTCCTTTCTCATTAAATATTTCTTTGTTAATCTTTTCATGAAGTTCATATAGGACTATATATTATTCTTCTTCTTCTTATTATTATTCTTACTTTTTGAGAGCACCAATAGAGATGAGAAAGCCTCCATCTCCATATGTTTATGCTTCATATTATCTCGGACTACTTCAAACATTTCTTTGAAAGTAATTAACTCTTCCAATTTTAGATCTATAATCTCTTTCACATCATAAATTTTAAGGGTTTCTTCTTGCCTCTTCTTTAAAACCTTGGATTTATAAAAGAAAATAAGAAATTGTTTGTAGACAAAAAAGATGAAATATATATAATAATGGGTTCTAGGTCTAGTTAAAATTAGCTGGTCCAATTTTAGATCTATAATCTCTTTCACATCATAATATTTAAGGGTTTCTTCTTGCCTCTTCTTTAAAACCTAGGATTTATAAAAGAAAAGAAGAAAATTGTTTGTAGATAAAAAAGATAATATATATATATATATATAATAATGGGTTCTAGGTCTAGTTCAAATCAGCTGGTTCAAATGTGTAATATAATTATAATTATATTTAAGTTATAAACATTTTTAACTGTAATTTAACATAAAGAAAAATAATAATAATATAACAAATACTATTAAAAATAGGACACTAACCTTCTCATGCTCTTTATGTCATTACAATTCTTCCATGAGATGATCGAGTTCGACTTAATTCTCGAGAAACCTAGTTTGTTTCAATGAGGATGAAGATCTTTATGATCTTCATGGACGAGTTGGGTCGTAAGAAAATTGAGATAAAATACATGAAGATCAGGACGATCATCGACCTCGTTGAAGAAAGCTAGGATTCTCAAGATTCAAGCCAAACTTGATCGTGTCATGAAAGAATTGGAAGCAGAAAAATAGCGTAAGAAGGTACATTATACCATTTTGAATATTCGTTATATCATTTCTTTGTTAACAAATGATTTAATTAAAGAAAACAACGTTTACAACCTTAAAAATTTAATTTTAAAAATAATTGAACCAACTTATTTAGACCATTTAGCATTATATCTTGATATGAACCAAAACTAACCTGCATTTATCGCATATCTATTATCGAGTCATGGAAGAACCATAGTTGGAGGGTAGAACCCATTGATCTTTACATCTCGATATCATTATTTTCTTACATATTGGATATATATATATATGTCTATATGTTGTATTATATTTAGGGTTTTGTACCTATTTCCCATATTCTGCCATTTTTAAAAGAGCAAGAGAACCTTCTTCTGGTTACATATTGAATCGTTCTTTGATCAGAGCGACAGAAATATTAAAAAATGAGAAGGACAAGTGACCGGAAAAGAATAGACGAGATCGCAAAAATAAATTATGTCTTCTTTATGGTTTCGTACCTTCGATCTTACATCAATGTGTTAGAAGATGAGGGAGCGTCGTGTGGTAATTGGTGTCCGGTGGCTTTTACGGCGGGTTAACTGCCTTTTCCTATTACCATGTCGATTTGATCGAAATGAAAATGATAGAAAAGAAGAGAGAAGATCAAAAAATGGGAAGAGATATGAAAATTGAAAAGCGAGCAGAGGAGAAAGGGTTTTTTTCTCGTGAGAGGCTGAGAAAATATGGTTTTTATTATCTTAGGTATTTGTGTTTCTTTAAATCATTTTGTCCATCAGATTTGATTAGAGATTTGGTCAATTAGATAAGATTTGTTTCCGAGTTAAGAAAATCTGAGAGGATTACTATTGACTAGTCAAAAACTTATGTTCATCCAAAAGTTATATTTTATAGATAGTTGACTGTAATGTTTTTAGTGTAATTTAAATTTAGTTTGAAAAATATATATAAAAGTAAACAAAAGAACATAATTTCATAAAATATACATAAGAATATAGAAACTGCAAATTCCTAACAAAAAACAACTATACAAACTAGAATATTTTCAAGGAACATAAAAAACAAAAAATAAAGCAATTGTAAAGCTAATTTAAAAATAATTTAAGATTTTCTTTACTGCATTTTCATAACATATGCATATAATCATTTTTCTCCAAAGAACTAATTAGCCATGTTGGAAGTTCCACTGAGTAATTATTAATACAATTTAGTTAATTACTAAATTTTGTGGATTTTTGATTTCGGATTTACCAATATTATAATACGATAAGAATATCATAAATCAATTTATATTAATTATAAACGACAATTACAAAGCCCTAAATTTTTTGATAATGGAGCGATCCCCACTCCCTTTAAAAAATCACAAATTTCATGATAAACTTAATTTCTCATACACATAAGACAACCCAAGTTACCTTAATACACTTAGTAAATACTAAATAGTTATAAACCCCTTATACCTCTAAAATCATTGATTCTATCTCATTATATCATATATATTAGAATGTTTTTAGTCTTAAGGTTTATTATATGGAAGTCCACTGGTTTGTAGTTTTTAAACCATGATTGTCATATTATCTCAAGTTCATTTTATTGTGAGTGACTTGCCTTAGTGCTTGGCTTATTTTCTTTTAGACTAATGAATTAACCATGCATATGCAATGTTTTCATGCATATAAATTAAAGAAAATTCCATTTTTAACATTTTAAGTTATTGGCTCTATGTAACAAACTTTATGTTACAAATTGTCTTTTTTGGTGACTTGTTTTTTTCTGCTAGTTTGGTCTTAGTTATCGACTCAATGTTACAAATTTTATGTTACAACTTGTATTTTTTGGTGCCGTGAACACTCTGTTTGTAATGCATGTTTGGTCTTAATGAATCGGGCCTATGTAACATCTACTTCTTGTCACATTAACGGCTCTATTACATATGCTTCTTTTGAATTTTATAATAAAAACATAATATAATATGAAAACTTCCTTACATAAAGTCATTTAAATTAAAAAGCATAACAAAGACATGATATTGCAAACTCAAAACATTTTTAACGCATAACACAAGATCTTCTTCATTCTTACCACTTCCACATCGCCATTATTTCACCATAACCACTACAAATCAAACCAATGAAGAAGTACAATAAGGAATATCGTACTCCTTTCGTTTAGAATCAACACCTGTAGATTAAGTGCTTCACATTCATCCACTTTTTGTTTCATATTCGCCACTAATTCACTGGTGTTTTCCATAGTTTCACCTTCATGAGTTAAAGCACTGACTGTGTTCCTTAAACTTTTGATCTTCTCTTTCTGCTCACAAATGAAATCTCTTGCCTCCAATAATGCTTGATGTTACCATCCATGTGGTTTCTCCACGTCAAAACCAGCGAAAACTTTGCAAGCTTCATACCCGCTATAGCAACCTTACACCCTATACAACTATAGAATCTCCTTCCAATGGTGTCAATTGTCCAAGCTCTCACGATTTTTGCTGACCGGTTACAATTACAGACAACACCGTTTTCCTTTTTAAACTCAATGGTTTGTGAACTTACACTATGAGCCATCTGCTAACCAAACAAACAAGTGCATATATGATTTTAGCATACCAATTCCCAAATCTCAGTCTGATTTTAGCATATCAAACAAAACAAACAAACAAGTGTATATCTAAAATTCACTGGCCGAAAATCCCAAATCCTAAATATCAGTCTCTCATGCGGACCTCACTCATTTTGCATAAGAGAGAACAAATCGATAAACGATTTATCGTTTTCTTGTAACGCCCGCGTTCCGGAGGAATTAATTATTGGGGAAAAATAATTAATTCGGAATTGTTCCGGGCTAGTATCGATCGATACTAGGGGTATCGATCGATACCAGTCGGGTTTTCTCCTTATAAGTCTTCTTCCTCTTCTCTTCTTGCGCGTGGAAACCATTCTTTTGGGAAAGAAAAGTCTTGGTCGCGAGAGAGAGAGAGAGAGAGAGAGAGAAGGAGAGCGTGAGAGAGGTGGAAGCTTGGTGAAGCTTGGATCTTGCGAGATCGAGAGAGATTCGAGCTTGGGAGAAGCTTGAAGAAGAGATCGGAAGAGTTTGGTCTTGGTTTTGGGCGTGAGCTTGTGGGAAGCAAGGGAGGTCGATTTTGAGCTCGATCCAGCCGATTTAAGGTGAGTTGGGACCAAAGGTTAGCAAGTAAGCTTGTGTGGTGCTTAGTTAAGCTTGATTGTTGAGTTTGGGGCTTTGCCTTGGTGATTTGTGGCGATTTCTGGGTTTAGATCTCGCGGAAGGTTGTGATTTGCAGGTGGGTATCGATCGATACCAAGTGTGTGTCGATCGATACTAGACTCTTGTCGGTGGACTCGAGTCGTGTAGGCATCGATCGATACCAGGTGTGTATCGATCGATACCAGTTGTTGCCTGTGGGCATGTGTTGCTTGGCATCGATCGATACCAGGGGTGTATCGATCGATACCGGTTGTTTGCCTGAGGGCATGTGGTTGGGGTATCGATCGATACCAAGGGGGTATCGATCGATACTGGTTGTGGTTTGTGCTTTGAAGGCGTGTTGTGTGTTGCCTTTCAGGCTGTGTGTCTAGCTTTCCTTGGGATGGAATTGCTAGGCGTTGGTATAGTTTTTCATAGTGATGAATTGCTATTTGTGTTGGAAGTTTTAATTGGTGTTAATTAATTCTTCGTATGGATAATTGTTGTTGATTGTGCTTATTGTTTAGCCTGTTGTTGGGATGATCTCTCACTCAGCGTTTGGTTAGCCAAATGTTGATGCATCACTTTTGTCGATGCAGGTAAAGATAAGGTGTGATCGTGGAATCGAGGCAGTGAAGAGGGGATGGTTAGGACCCGGGGTTTTTATTGTTGGTGTTGTTTGCTTTTGCTGTTTTAGAACTGTTGGCTTGTGTAAGCTGTAGAACTTGGATTGTTCTTGTATTTGTAATGTTTAATTATTTCTGCAAAAAAAAAAAAAAAAAAAAAAAAAAAAAAAAAGTGCGGTCGTTTCAATTTGGTATCAGAGCCCATACGGTTCTAGGAGCCTAGGTGGTTCTAGAATAGATTGGGTGTTGTGTGGGGTCTTAGAATCATCCTCTTCGAGCCTTGTGAGATTCCACGGTGAGTATCTTTATTGTGAGGATTGTTTTAGTTTTCTTAGCTTGTGCTTCTGCACGTGTGCAGATGGCTAGAGGGCGTGGTAGAGGTCGTGGCCGTGTGCCGGCGGAGCAGGTCGAGGATTCGCGTGCGAGTCAGATTGGGTCTGAGGGTGCGGCCGGTGTGAGTGCCGTTGGGGCTGGCGTGAGCGCCAGTGTGGCTGGTGTTCCAGCGGGTGCTGCGGGTGTAGCAGCGGGTGATGCTCGGGCCCGAGATGATCGCATAGCGGATCTGTTGACGAGGTTGTTGGAGCGGTTACCAGAGAGGGTACCGGCTCAGGCTCCTGTGGATCCGGTAGTTGTGGAGGCTCAGCCTCAGGTGGCAGCTGCGGTTGCTGAGGAGCTCCCATCCTACCTTAGGATGATGGAGCAGATGCTGAGGATTGGCACGGGGTTCTTTTCTGGAGGTGCTAATCCTGAGGACGCTGATGCGTGGTTGAGGAGGATAGAGAGGAATTTCCTCTCGAGTAGGTGTCCCGCAGGATACCAGGTGGACATTGCGGTCCATTTTCTGGAGGGTGATGCGCATCTCTGGTGGAGGGGTGTGGCAGCACGGAGAGTTCAGGCCGCGATGGCTTGGGCGGATTTTGTGGAGGAGTTTAACTCCAAGTACTTTCCTCAGGAGGCGTTCAACCGGTTAGGGTCAAGGCTTGCGAGTTTGACTCAGGGGGATCGGTCGGTACGCGAGTATGAGGTGGAGTTCATCCGGCTCGGGTCTTATGTTAGACGAGCGGGTGAGAGTGAGTCGGCCCGTGTGCAGAGATTCTTGATGGGTCTTCGGGTTGACTTGAGGAACCGTTGCATGGTGAGGCCTTTTTGCACGGTTGATGAGTTGGTTGAGACTGCGGCTTTGCTTGAGGAGGGTCTGAAGGACGAGGTGGTAGTGGCTACACCGCGTTTTCAGGCGAGATATGTGCAGCAGCAGTCCGGTCCGAGCAGAGGCAGTAGTAAGCCGATGCAAGGACAGAAACGGAAGCGGGAGAGCGCTTCGAGTGGTAGTCGGGGTGGTCCGGGTTGCTTTGGTTGTGGGAGCATGGATCACCGAGTGGCGAGCTGTCCTCAGAAGGGCGGAGCGCGAGTGGATTCTCGAGTGTGCTATCACTGCAAGGAGGCGGGGCACATCAGGCCTCAGTGTCCCCAGTTGCGGCAGAGTGAGTCCGCGGTAGTGCAGCCTCTCAGGCAGGTGGCATCAGCGCCTCGAGTGTACTCCATCACCGAGACCGGCGAGCCGAGTTCCAGGCCGATCACAGGTATTTTCTTAGACTCCTCTAAGTTTAATTCTGTGTTGGGGAATGTCGGGCTTGTCGGGGTGTTAAGGTTCGCGGCACATGTATATGTGCAGGGACCTTGTGTGTTGGAGGTGTAGAGTGTCATGTGTTGTTTGACACGGGAGCATCGCATTGCTTCGTTTCCCCGGAGTTGGCCGAGAAGGCTAATTTACGGAGCGAGCCCGGTGTGAGTTTGGGTTTCGTGGAGGTTGCCGGAGGGAAGCTCCTGAGGATTCACGGTCGTGTGCGGGACGTGGATGTTCAGGTAGCAGGAGAGTCCATGGCTGCCGATCTGATTATCTGCTCAGTGGAGCTGTACGATGTCATCTTGGGCATGGATTGGCTCGGGAAGTTCAGGGCGCATCTGGACTGTCACCGAGGGCGAGTCGAGTTCGACCAGGGGAAAGGGAAGTTGGTGTATCAGGGTGTGAGACCGACTTCCGGGAGTCTCGTAATCTCGGTTGTGCACGCGGAGCGTCTAATCGAGAGGGGTTGCGAGGCGTATTTGGCTACTATTTCTTTGCCGGAGGCTGTCGGAAAGGCTAGGGTTCAGGATATTCGGGTGGTTCGTGAGTTCCAGGATGTGTTCCAGTCGTTGCAGGGGTTGCCACCATCTAGGTCGGATCCTTTCACGATCGAGTTGGAACCGGGGACGACACCGATATCCAGGGCTCCTTATAGGATGGCTCCTGCAGAGATGGCAGAGCTGAAGAAGCAGCTGGAGGAGTTGTTGGGTAAGGGATTTATTCGTCCGAGTTCTTCACCGTGGGGAGCGCCAGTGTTGTTCGTGAAGAAGAAGGACGGGAGTTTTCGGTTGTGTATTGATTATCGGGGACTTAACCGAGTCACAGTGAAGAACAGGTATCCTCTTCCGCGGATTGATGAGTTGTTGGATCAGTTGAGAGGGGCTACTTGGTTCTCCAAGATTGACTTGGCGTCGGGATATCATCAGATTCCCATCGATGAGGTAGATATCCGGAAGACGGCTTTCAGATCTCGTTATGGTCACTACGAGTTTGTGGTGATGCCATTTGGGTTGACTAATGCACCGGCTGCATTTATGAGATTGATGAATAGCGTTTTCCAGGAGTATCTAGATGAGTTCGTGATCATCTTTATCGATGACATCTTGGTGTATTCGAGGAGCCGGGAGGAGCATGAGGTGCATCTGCGTGTGGTTCTTTCGAGGCTGCGGGAACAGAAGTTGTTTGCTAAGTTGAGCAAGTGTAGCTTCTGGCAGCGGGAGATCGGTTTTCTGGGTCACATTGTCTCTGCGGAGGGAGTGTCGGTAGATCCGGAGAAGATCCAGGCCATTAGTACTTGGCCGAGGCCGAGGAATGCTACTGAGATTCGGAGTTTTCTTGGGTTAGCAGGGTATTATCGGCGGTTCGTCAAGGGTTTCGCGAGTTTGGCTAAGTCTATGACGAAGCTGACGGGGAAGGATGTTCCTTTCGTGTGGTCCTCAGAGTGTGAGAAGAGTTTCGCAGGACTGAAGGCCATGTTGTCTAGTACTCCAGTATTGGCGTTACCTGAGTCGGGTGAGCCTTACGTGGTGTACACCGATGCGTCGGGAGTGGGTCTTAGTTGTGTGTTGATGCAGAGGGGGAAGGTTATTGCCTATGCTTCGCGGCAGCTGCGGAAGCATGAGGGCAACTACCCTACCCATGACTTGGAGATGGCTGCAGTAGTTATCGCTTTAAAGATTTGGAGATCTTTTCTTTATGGCGGAAAGGTGCAGGTGTTCACAGATCATAAGAGCTTGAAGTACATTTTCACTCAGCCTGAGTTGAATTTGAGGCAGAGGCGCTGGATGGAGCTAGTGGCCGATTATGATCTGGAGATAGCTTACCATCCTGGTAAGGCTAATCTGGTTGCGGATGCGTTGAGTCGGAAGCGGGTGGCTTTGGCTCGGGGGCTCGAGGTAGAGTCCTTGGTGAGCGAGATTAGCACATTGCGCTTATGTGTTGTATCTCAGGAACCTTTGGGCTTAGAGGCGGCTAACCAGGCGGATCTTTTGAGCAGGGTTCGGGTGGCTCAGGGAAAAGATGAGGGTTTGGTTAAGGCTTCTAGAGCAGAGGGTTCTGAGTATCAGGTATCTGCGAACGGCACTATCCTTGTTAGTGGGAGGGTATGCGTACCTTTGGATGAGGATTTGCGGCGAGAGATCCTGAGTGAGGCTCATTCGAGTATGTTTGCGATTCATCCCGGAGCGACTAAGATGTACCGCGATCTTAAGCGCTATTATCATTGGGTCGGGATGAAAAAGGATGTGGCTAACTGGGTTGCTTCGTGCAACGTGTGCCAGTTAGTGAAGGCGGAGCACCAGGTCCCGAGTGGTTTGTTGCGGAGTTTACCCATTCCAGAGTGGAAGTGGGATATGATCACGATGGATTTCGTGGTGGGTTTACCAGTTTCTCGGACCAAGGATGCTGTTTGGGTCATCGTCGATCGATTGACCAAGTGTGCGCGTTTTCTGGCCATTAAGAAGACCGATGGGGCGGCAGTTTTGGCTAGGAAGTACGTGCAGGAGATTGTGAGACTGTATGGAGTACCGGTGAGTATTGTTTCGGACCGGGATCCTAAGTTCACATCGGAGTTCTGGAATGCGTTTCAGGTGGAGATGGGCACGAAGGTGCACTTGAGCACGGCGTATCATCCTCAGACAGATGGGCAGTCCGAGCGAACCATCCAGACCTTGGAGGATCTGTTGAGGATGTGCGTGCTGGATTGGGGTGGTCATTGGGTGGATCACTTGAGCTTGGTTGAGTTTGCGTATAACAATAGTTACCAGGCGAGTATTGGGATGGCTCCATATGAGGCTCTGTATGGGAGGCCATGTCGTACCCCGTTGTGTTGGACACAAGTGGGGGAGAGGAGCACTTTGGGTGCGAGTTTTGTTCAGGAAACTACGGAGAAGATCCGGGTTTTGAAGCTGAACATGAAAGAGGCCCAAGATCGGCAAAAGAGTTATGCTGATCAGAGGCGGAAAGAGCTTGAGTTTGAGGTGGGAGATAGTGTGTATCTCAAGATGGCTTTACTGAGAGGTCCGAACAGGTCCATTGTTGCGACTAAGTTGAGTCCGAGGTATATGGGACCGTTCCGGATTGTGGAGCGTGTTGGACCGGTAGCGTATCGGTTGGAGTTACCCGCGGTTATGCAAGCATTTCATAAGGTCTTCCATGTGTCGATGCTAAAGAAGTGTTTGCATAGGGGTGACGAGGTATTGGCTGAGATTCCGTCAGATCTCCAGCCCAATATGACCGTTGAGGCGAGACCTTTGAGAGTTCTCGAGCGGAGGGTCAAGGAGCTTCGTCGGAAGAAGATTCCGATGATGCGAGTTCTGTGGGACTGTGACGGGGTGCAGGAGGAAACTTGGGAGCCAGAGGCTAGGATGGAAGCGAGGTTCCAGAAGTGGTTCCAGAAGCAAGCTGCGGCTTGAGTTCCATCGAGAGGTTCCATTTTCGGTTATAGATGTGTGCTATGTGTGTTTCATTTTGTATTGCCGTTGTGTAGAACGATGTTACATTATGATGTGTAATAAGATGAGTATTTCTTATTGGTGACTTGCGAGTCACGGTTTCGCATTTCGTTTGGTGTAAGAAACGTTAATGCGAGAGAGTGATAAGATGAATGTTCTTATGGCTGTTGTGAGCGTTGCGTGTTTCAGTTAAGCTTGTTCAGGAAAATAGTCGAGTGACGAGACCGGGTTATTTCACTTAGCGGTTCTATGTGGTGGGTTGGATTGCAGGCGTATGGTACTTGTTTGTTTTATTACGTTTGTATTGAGGACCTACTGCAGAGAGTTGTTGGGTGTTAAAGGTAGCCTAGTCATAGTTGTCTTGACAAGTTTTTCTAAAGCAAGCTGACACTGGAAGGTGCGCAAGGGAGGTGCGATGGCCGGGTTATTGGTCATGCACGGCAGATATTCCGGGTATGGAATATGGGTGATGCCAGTGTTGCCTTGCGAGGATTTACACGGATCACGGGAGGTAGTTCAGTCGAGATGCTTAGAGATATGTGATTTATTGCTCGTTGAGAGGACTGGTTCCTCTGGTGCCGATAGCTCGCAGGACTGTGTGTCTTGGGAGTGTGAGTGGCGATGTACCCAGACTCGGGAGGTTTATAGCCTAGAGTGATACGTGATACCGTGGATTCGTAAGGAGTATGTCCCAGACGTGGGATATATTGCCTAGAATTGAGTGGTATGGGGTATTGAGACTCTTGTAGGTTATATTACTGAGTGGAGTGGTACGGCATATACCTAGAACTCGGAGATGCTGCGGTGTCTTGGGTGAGGTGGTATGGTGGATATCCTGCGGGATATGGCTGATGCTCGGAACTCAGAGATGCTGCGGTGTCTTGAGTAATGGGGTTGGCTGGTGTTTGAGCAATAAGTACATATGATGCCGCGGTGTTATAAGCATAGGGACTGAGTGGGAAACCTCGGAGGTTGGTATTGGACCTCGTGTGAGTATTGAGATGGCCGGGTTGGCCAAGGATTGTGTAATCGTCGCGACGATTGAGGTTCATTGGAGATGAACGGTTCATGGGAGATAACGGTAACGAAGATTCGAGGACGAATCTAAGTTAGTGGGGGAGAATTGTAACGCCCGCGTTCCGGAGGAATTAATTATTGGGGAAAAATAATTAATTCGGAATTGTTCCGGGCTAGTATCGATCGATACTAGGGGTATCGATCGATACCAGTCGGGTTTTCTCCTTATAAGTCTTCTTCCTCTTCTCTTCTTGCGCGTGGAAACCATTCTTTTGGGAAAGAAAAGTCTTGGTCGCGAGAGAGAGAGAGAGAGAGAGAGAAGGAGAGCGTGAGAGAGGTGGAAGCTTGGTGAAGCTTGGATCTTGCGAGATCGAGAGAGATTCGAGCTTGGGAGAAGCTTGAAGAAGAGATCGGAAGAGTTTGGTCTTGGTTTTGGGCGTGAGCTTGTGGGAAGCAAGGGAGGTCGATTTTGAGCTCGATCCAGCCGATTTAAGGTGAGTTGGGACCAAAGGTTAGCAAGTAAGCTTGTGTGGTGCTTAGTTAAGCTTGATTGTTGAGTTTGGGGCTTTGCCTTGGTGATTTGTGGCGATTTCTGGGTTTAGATCTCGCGGAAGGTTGTGATTTGCAGGTGGGTATCGATCGATACCAAGTGTGTGTCGATCGATACTAGACTCTTGTCGGTGGACTCGAGTCGTGTAGGCATCGATCGATACCAGGTGTGTATCGATCGATACCAGTTGTTGCCTGTGGGCATGTGTTGCTTGGCATCGATCGATACCAGGGGTGTATCGATCGATACCGGTTGTTTGCCTGAGGGCATGTGGTTGGGGTATCGATCGATACCAAGGGGGTATCGATCGATACTGGTTGTGGTTTGTGCTTTGAAGGCGTGTTGTGTGTTGCCTTTCAGGCTGTGTGTCTAGCTTTCCTTGGGATGGAATTGCTAGGCGTTGGTATAGTTTTTCATAGTGATGAATTGCTATTTGTGTTGGAAGTTTTAATTGGTGTTAATTAATTCTTCGTATTGATAATTGTTGTTGATTGTGCTTATTGTTTAGCCTGTTGTTGGGATGATCTCTCACTCAGCGTTTGGTTAGCCAAATGTTGATGCATCACTTTTGTCGATGCAGGTAAAGATAAGGTGTGATCGTGGAATCGAGGCAGTGAAGAGGGGATGGTTAGGACCCGGGGTTTTTATTGTTGGTGTTGTTTGCTTTTGCTGTTTTAGAACTGTTGGCTTGTGTAAGCTGTAGAACTTGGATTGTTCTTGTATTTGTAATGTTTAATTATTTCTGCAAAAAAAAAAAAAAAAAAAAAAAAAAAAAGTGCGGTCGTTTCAGTTTTCGTTATTTGAATTTCACCCCTTTCTTCTCTCTATCAGGTTCTTCTTCCGTTTCATGTCTTCACTACTTCACTCTTCTGTTTTTTTTTTAAAATTTCACGAACCTTAATCCCAAATCGATTTGATTATTTCCATTTAAATTCATTATATTGTTTTTTCGACATATGATTTATTAATAAAAATGTTTTTGACCTAAAATGATTTAAATTATCCACATTTTCTTAAATTAACGGAAGTAAACTATTCTGTAACGGACCTTAACTGTTCTGTTACTTTCGCCCGCCGCGCAAACAAATTACTCTGATTGAAGGTTTAAGATGTGAGTAAAACTAGTATGAAGGTTTAAAGTGTTAGTGTAATTCACTCGAGGTTTAAAATATTACTTTTTTCAACCTTGAAGGTTAAAAATACGATTTTTCCATATAAATTATGTGTGAAAATACTATAAAAAATTTTGAAATCTTAATGTTTGAGGTAACTTCAAGAAGAAAAAAGATGACAAACGTTTGTCTTTTTATGCTTGTAATCGTAGCCTTCTGTGACAACATATCTAAAAATGTCTGCAATCTCACAAATAAGACAGACTAATAAATACTAAAATAGAAGGTGCATGCATTCTCAAAATCGATGCATTCTCGCTAACACCAAATTTATCATTCTTAAATCTTAGGTATGCAGCTGGATTACTCTAATTATTTGTTGCCTCATGGTTGCAGAATTTTTCAGATTGATGAGTATATGTGGGCAGAGTTGAGATATATATATATATATATCCGTCAAGCAGTAAAACCTTAATTTGGTCAAAAAAAAACAAAAGACCGTGAAGCAGTAGCGATGACATTTATCAACATTCTTCTCCTTAGTTTGATGTCTCAATATAACATATTTTTGTGTAATATAGTGTTAATATACTTTGAAAAGTTAAATACTTTTTTTTTTAACGCAAAAACTTAAAGTTTTCTTTTATAGCTCTTGATCGAGGTCATTGGTCAATAAAATTTATGCCCATTCGAACTACGGACAAACATGCACTGCCAATCCCCGACCCTATAGCTCAAGTCCTGCTGTAGTGTTGTGGAAACATAAAGAAAATGAGTATAAAGAGTGTTTCGCTCGTTGACAAACTTGGGAACTGATCTGAAACAAATCACCAAAGGTCTCTTTGGTTTCGGCTTGTGTGGTTTTTCCAAGCTGTGCTGAGGTACTCATTCATTACTCCGCTTACGATAAAGGACATATTACCAAAGGAAGTGTTTATGATAAAATGGGGCCAAGATCAATCTCTCCTTCTATGTGGCGAACTGGATGAATCGAGAGATCTCTTGTTTTTCACATGTCCATACCTATTGATAAAGTGGTACGTGACCGTATTACTAGTCCTCAGTATCAAAGCGGAAGTAAACTAGCAAATCTCTTGGAACGTAAATAAACTTGGAACACATTACTACGAGCTGTCTGGGGCGTTACAAGTTGTATCTACGAAATCCTAGCATACAACCTACTAGACCCACTGAAATTTTACAAAATTCTACATACAACACAAAATCAGCTTATTGAACCTAAATTCATAAAAATATCCTCAACCCTTATCTTGAAGGCTATATAACAGACGCATTTGGGAAGAGAATATCTCGAATTAAAATAACAAACACGAGCCAATGAGAGAACAAAAAGGGGGTAGAAAAGAACAAAAATCATCATTTAATATATTGTTGTCGGTTTTCCGGTTTCGGGTTTTGGGTTTTCTAGGTTTAAACATTCGGGGTTCAGCTGTTAAATATAAATAAGTCGTTGGAATTTTTAATTCAAAATAATTTTTTTGGGATTGCAGTAAAAAAAAATTTCTATAGTCTATCTTGTTGTTTTTATTTCGCATTGAGGATTTCCACGTACATTCTTAGTGTTTTTATTTATACGTAATTGCGCATTAAATGCGTAATTTCTTAAACCAATCCCAAACATTGGTGAAACTTAAACTATTCACCACATATATAGATAAGAGTTTAAGATAAATAGGTTTAGCAAGTTAACAAAGTGAGAGATGGTAGATATCTTGGCATTTTACATGTTTTATAATCATGTTTCCCCTTGTTATCATGCATTTACTTTCGTGATTAGGTATTATTAGTCGTATATGCATCTCCATTTGCATATCTTAGGGTTTGGAGTTGGAGTCATGGATTTGAAGCTTACTTGGACCAAATAAATCGTCTTTTTGGAGCTAAAGAAGCCAAAAGGAGTTTGGAAGAAGATTATGGGGCAAGAGAAACTAGTTTGGAGCAAAAGATATGCCCAAAAATCAAAGAAAGTGCAAATGACATCCAAATTGTCTGCAATATCGGTCCAGCTGAGAGGTTTCTATTTGGGTTAAGTTTTGGAGGTCTTCATTAAGGTCAAAGATAATGGAGTTATCTTTTGTTTGGTTGTGGTTTCAAGTCATTCGGAGCAGTCGTGTAAGAGATACGGCAAATTTAGTATGGACAAGTCTGTCTGGATGTGTACACCGATGGACACTATCGGGATGTCCATATCGTGATGTGTACACCGATACGAGCCTCCCCGAATTTTCTCCTAATTCTTTATCTGCTGTCTATATCGGGATGTGTACACCTGTAACATCCCGGTTTCTTGTATATGCGGAGAGGCTTATAAGAATTGATTTGGCTACCTATGTCACCAAAGTGCACTTATCTTTTCGGGAACTTGTCCAGAGAGAACTCCAGAGTTAAGGGTGCTTGAGCTGGAGCAATTTAAGGATGGGTGACCTTCCGGGAAGTGATTCGCGGTATCGTGTGAGTGAGGACAAAACACGGGGAAAGATCACGTGGTGATTGCAGGGTCAGTAAACAACACGGGGAAAGGTCACGTGGTGATTGCAGGGTCAGTAAACAAGTATTACAAGCCTCCCGGACTAACGCACCGGCCGTCGAACAAGGGTGGGGCCCACGGGCCGAGAGAGGGCATGGGGCCCACAGGTAGGGGCGGTCGGGGCGTTATAACACCGATGGGAAATATCAAGATGTCCATATCGGGATGTGTACACCAATGGACAATACATTGTTATGAATCATGCGCGACCGAAACTCAATGGGTCAATATCCAATTTTTCCAAGGTTGACCCAGTTTGACTCTTTTGACTATTTAAACCTTCTATACCTAATTGTTTTGACCTATCTTCTTCTCTCTTCAAACTTGTTCATTTTTCTATGTTCTTAAATATTGTAATTGATATCTTTGAGTTTTTATGCAATTAATTAAGTATTTTCTTTAAATATTTATTTCCTTAATCTTTTCATGATGTTTATTAAAACTATTCTAATGGGTTTTGTTGGTAACATCATAATTATTGAGTATTCTCTTACAAGATCCATGGGTAAAGTAGATTAACGTGATTTCTAGATTGATTCATGGTGTTAGGGATTCATTTATAAGTTTTTCTTTCTCATTAACTATTTCTTTGTTAATCTTATCATGAAGTTCATATAGTACTATATATTATTCTTCTTCTTCTTATTATTATTCTTACTTTTTGAGAGCACCAATAGAGATGACAAAGCCTCCATCTCCATATGTTTATGCTTCATATTATCTCGGACTACTTCGAACATTTCTTTTAAAGTAATTAACTCTTCCAAATTTAGATCTATAATCTCTTTCATATCATAAATTTTAAGGGTTTCTTCTTGCCTCTTCTTTAAAATCTAGGATTTATAAAATAAAAGAAGAAATTGTTTGTAGACAAAAAAAGATGAAATATATATAATAATGGGTTCTAGGTCTAGTTAAAATCAGCTGGTCCAATTTTAGATCTATAATCTCTTTCACATCATAATATTTAAGGGTTTCTTCTTGCCTCTTCTTTAAAACCTAGGATTTATAGAAGAAAAGAAGAAAATTGTTTGTAGACAAAATAGATTATATATATATATATAATAATGGCTTCTAGGTCAGGTTCATTATAAGGAAGTCCACTGGTTTGTAGTTTTTAAATCATGATTGTCATATTATCTCAAGTTTATTTGATTGTGAGTGACTTGCCTTAGTGCTTGGCTTATTTTCTTTTAGACTAATGAATTAACCATGAATATGCAATGTTTTCATGCATATAAATTAAAGAAAATTCCATTTTTAACATTTAAGTTATTGGCTCTATGTAACAAACTTTATGTTACAAATTGTCTTTTTTGGTGACTTGTTTTTTTCTGCTAGTTTGGTCTTAGTTATCGACTCAATGTTACAAATTTTATGTTACAACTTGTATTTTTTGGTGCCGTGAACACTCTTTTTGTAATGCATGTTTGGTCTTAATGAATCAGGCCTATGTAACATCTACTTCTTGTCACATTAACGGCTCTATTACATATGTTTCTTTTGAATTTTGTAATAAAAAACATAATATAATATTAAAAGTTCCTTACATAAAGTCATTTAAATTAAAAAGCATAACAAAGACATGATCTTGCAAACTCAAAACATTGTTAAAGCATAAAACAAGATCTTCTTCATTCTTACTACTTCCACATCTCCATTATTTCACCATAACCACTACAAATCAAACCAATGAAGAAGTACAATAAGGAATATCGTACTCCTTTCGTTTAGAATCAACACATGTAGATTACGTGCTTCACATTCATCCACTTTTTGTTTCATATTCACCACTGATTCACTGGTGTTTTCCATAATTTCACCTTCATGAGTTAAAGCACTGACTATGTTCCTTAAACTATTGATCTTCTCTTTCTGCTCACGAATAACATCTCTTGCCTCCAATAATGCTTGATGTTACCATCCATGTGGTTTCTCCACGTCAAACCAGCGAAAACGTTGCAAGCTTCATACCCGCTATAGCAACCTTACGCCCTCTACAACTATAGAATCTCCATCCAAGGGTGTCGATTATCCAAGCTCTCACGATTTTTGCTGACCGGTTACAATTACAGACAACACCGTTGTCCTTTTTAAACTTAATGGTTGGTGAACTTGCACTATGAGACATCTGCTAACCAAACAAACAAGTGCATATCTGATTTTAGCATACCAAATCCCAAATCTCAGTATGATTTTAGCATATCAAACAAAATAAACAAACAAGTGTATATCTAAAATTCAATGGTCGAAAATCCGAAATCCTAAATATCAGTCTCTCATGCGGACCTCACTCATTTTGCATAAAAGAGAACAAATCGATAAACGATTTATCGTTTTCGTTATTTGAATTTCACCCCTTTCTTCTCTCTATCACGTTCTTCTTCGATTTCATGTCTTCACTACTTCACTATTCTGTTTTTTTTTTAAATTTCACGAACCTTAATCCCAAATCGATTTGGGTATTTCCATTTAAATTCATTATATTGTTTTTTCGACATATGATTTATGAATAAAAATGTTTTTGACCTAAAAATGATTTAAATTATCCACATTTTCTTAAATTAACGAAAGTAAACTATTATGCAACGGACCGTAACTGTTCTGTTACGTTCGCCTGCAGCGCAAACAAATTACTCTGATTGAAGGTTTAAGATGTTAGTAAAACTAGTATGAAGGTTTAAAGTGATAGTGTAATTCACTCGAGGTTTAAAATATTACCTTTTTCAACCTTGAAGGTTAAGAATACGATTTTCCATATAAATTATGTGTGAAAATACTATCAAAATAATTTGGAATCTTTGTTTGAGGTGACTTCAAGAAGAAAAAGATGACAAAAGTTTGTCTTTTTGTGCTTGTAATCGTAGCCTTCTGTGACAACATATCTAGAAATTTCTGCAATCTCACAAATAAGACAGACTAATCAATACTAAAATAGAAGGTGCATGCATTCTCGAGATCGATGCATTCTCGATAATACCAAATTTATCATTCTTAAATCTTAGGTATGTAGCTGGATTACTCTAATTATTTGTTGCCTCATGGTTGCAGAATGTTTCAGATTGATGAGTATATGTGTGCCAAGTTGAGATATATATATATCCATCAAGCAGTAAAACCTTAATTTGGTCAGAAAAAACAAAAGTCCGTGAAGCAGTAGCCATGACATTCATCAACATTCTTCTCCTTAGTTTGATGTCTCAATATAACATATGTTTTGTGTAATATAGTGTTAATATACTTTGAAAAGTTAAAAGTTTTTTTTAATGCAAAAACTTAAAGTTTTCCTTTATACCTCTTGATCGAGGTCATTAGTCAACAAAATTTATGCCCATTCAAACTACGGACAAACATGCACTGCCAATATAACGCCCCGACCGCCCCTACCTGTGGGCCCCATGCCTTCTCTCGGCCCGTGGGCCCCACCCTTGTCCGACGGCCGGTGCGTTAGTCCGGGAGGCTTGTAATACTTGTTTACTGACCCTGCAATCACCACGTGATCTTTCCCCGTGTTTTGTCCTCACTCACACGATACCGCGAATCACTTCCCGGAAGGTCACCCATCCTTAAATTGCTCCAGCTCAAGCACCCTTAACTCTGGAGTTCTCTCTGGACAAGTTCCCGAAAAGATAAGTGCACTTTGGTGACATAGGTAGCCAAATCAATTCTTATAAGCCTCTCCGCATATACAAGAAATCGGGATGTTACAATCACCCCCACTCATAGAGCGCAACGTCCTCGTTGCGCAGCAGGATCGTCACCCTAGACGGTGTGGGCCCACCTGACTCCACACACGTGTTTGGGTTCGGCTCTGATACCACTTATAACGCCCCGACCGCCCCTACCTGTGGGCCCCAACGACATCTCCCGGCCCGTGGGCCCCACCCTCGTCCGACGGCCGGTGCGTTAGTCCGGGAGGCTTGTAATACTTGTTTACTGACCCTGCAATCACCACGTGACCTTTCCCCGTGTTTTGTCCTCACTCACACGCTACCGCGAATCACTTCCCGGAAGGTCACCCATCCTTAGACTACTCCAGCCCAAGCACGCTTAACTCTGGAGTTCTTTCGGGCAAGTGATCGGAAAAGGTAAGTGCACTTTGGTGACATAGGTAGCCAAATCAATTCTTATAAGCCTCTCCGCATATACAAGAAATCGGGATGTTACAGCCAATCCCCGACCCTATAGCTCAAGTCCTGATGTAGTGTTGTGGAAACATAAAGAAAACGAGTATAAGGAGTGTTTCGCTCGTTGACAAACTTGGGAACTGATCAGAAACAAATCACCAAAGGTCTCTTTGTTTTCGGCTTGTGTGGTTTTTCGAAGCTGTGCTGAGGTACTCATTCATTACTCCGCTTACGATAAAGGACATATCACCAACGGAAGTGAGTATTCTTGTAATCGTAGCCTTCTGTGACAACATATCTAGAAATGTCTGCAAACTCACAAATAAGACAGACTAATAAATACTAAAATAGAAGGTGCATGCATTCTCGAGATCGATGCGTTCTCGATAACACCAAATTTATCATTCTTAAATCTTAGGTATGCAGCTGGATTATTCTAATTATTTGTTGCCTCAAGGTTGCAGAATGTTTCAGATTGATGAGTATATGTGGGCCAAGTTGAAATATATATATCCGTCAAGCAGTAAAACCTTAATTTGGTCAAAAAAATAAAAGACCGTGAAGCAGTAGCGATGACATTCATCAACATTCTTCTCATTAGTTTGATGTCTCAATATAACGTATGTTTTGTGTAATATAGTGTTAATATATTTTGAAAAGTTAAAAGCTTTTTTTTAATTCAAAAACTTAAAGATTTCTTTTATAGCTCTTGATCGAGGACATTGGTCAATAAAATTTATGTCTATTCGAACTGCGGACAAACATGCACTGCCAATCCCCGACCCTATAGCTCAGGTCCTGATGTAGTGTTGTGGAAACATAAATAAACCGAGTATAAAGATTGTTTCGCTCGTCGAGAAACTTGGGAACTGATCTGAAACAAACCACCAAAGGTCTCCTTGGTTTCGGCTTGTGTGGTTTTTCCAAGCTGCGCTGAGGTACTTATTCATTACTCCGCTTACGATAAAGAACATATTACCAACAGAAGTGAGTATGATAAAATGGGGCCAAGATCAATCTTGCCTTCTATGTGGCGGACCGGATGAATCGAGAGATCTCTTGTTTTTCGCATGTCCATACCTATTGATGAATTGGTACGTGACCGTATTACTAGTCTTCAGTATCAAAGCGAAAGTAAACTAGCAAATCTCTTGGAACGTAAATAAACTTGGAACACATGACTACGAGCTGTCTGGGGTGTTAAAAGTTGTATCTACGAAATCCCAGCATACAACCTACTAGACCCACTAAAATTTTACAAAGTATTCTACATACAACACAAAATCAGCTTATTCAACTTAAATTCATAAAAATATCCTCAACCCTTATCTTAAAGGCTATATAACAGACGCATTTGGGAAGAGAATATATCAAATTACAATAACAAACACGAGCCATTGAGAGAACAAAAAGGGGGTAGGAAAGAACAAAAATCGTCATTTAATATATTGTTGTCGGTTTTCCTGTTTCTGGTTTTGGGTTTTCTAAGTTTAAACATTGGGGGTTCAGCTGTTAAATATAAATAAGTTGTTGGAATTTTAAATTCATAATAATTTTTTGGGGATTGCAGTAAAAAAAAAATTTCTATAGTCTATCTTGTTGTTTTTCTTTCGCATTGAGGATTTCCACGTACATTCTTAGTGTTTTTATTTATACGTAATTGCGCATTAAACGCGTAATTTCTTAAACAGATCCCAAACTTTGGTGAAACTTAAACTATTCACATAGACACATATATAGATAAGAGTTTAAGATAAATAGGTTTTGTAACATCCCGATTTCTTGTATATGCGGAGAGGCTTATAAGAATTGATTTGGCTACCTATGTCACCAAAGTGCACTTATCTTTTCGGGAACTTGTCCAGAGAGAACTCCAGAGTTAAGGGTGCTTGAGCTGGAGCAATCTAAGGATGGGTGACCTTCCGGGAAGTGATTCGCGGTAGCGTGTGAGTGAGGACAAAACACGGGGAAAGATCACGTGGTGATTGCAGGGTCAGTAAACAAGTATTACAAGCCTCCCGGACTAACGCACCGGCCGTCGGACGAGGGTGGGGCCCACGGGCCGGGAGATGTCGTTGGGGCCCACAGGTAGGGGCGGTTGGGGCGTTATAAGTGGTATCAGAGCCGAACCCAAACACGTGTGTGGAGTCAGGTGGGCCCACACCGTCTAGGGTGACGATCCTGGTGCGCAACGAGGACGTTGCGCTCTATGAGTGGGGGTGATTGTAACATCCCGATTTCTTGTATATGCGGAGAGGCTTATAAGAATTGATTTGGCTACCTATGTCACCAAAGTGCACTTATCTTTTCGGGAACTTGTCCAGAGAGAACTCCAGAGTTAAGGGTGCTTGAGCTGGAGCAATCTAAGGATGGGTGACCTTCCGGGAAGTGATTCGCGGTAGCGTGTGAGTGAGGACAAAACACGGGGAAAGATCACGTGGTGATTGCAGGGTCAGTAAACAAGTATTACAAGCCTCCCGGACTAACGCACCGGCCGTCGGACGAGGGTGGGGCCCACGGGCCGGGAGATGTCGTTGGGGCCCACAGGTAGGGGCGGTCGGGGCGTTATAGGTTTAGCAAGTTAACAAAGTGAGAGATGGTTGATGTCTTGGCATTTTACATGTTTTATATCCATGTTTCCCCTTGTTATCATGCATTTACATTCATGATTAGGTATTATTAGTCGTATATGCATCTCCATTTGCATATCTTAGGGTTTGGAGTTGGAGTCATGGATTTGATGCTTACTTGGAGTTAAAGAAGCCAAAAGGAGTTTGGAGGAAGATTATGGGGCAAGAGAAACTAGTTTGGAGCAAAATATAAGCCCAAAAATCAAAGAAAGTGCAAAGGACATCCAAATTGTCTGCAAGATCGGGCCAGTTGAGAGGTTTCTATTTTGATTTAGTTTTGGAGGTCCTCATTAAAGTCAAAGATAATGGAGTTATCTTTTGTTTGGTTGTGGTTTAAAGTCATTCGGAGCAGTCGTGTAAGAGATACGGCAAATTTAGTACGGACAAGTCTGTATGGATGTGTACACCGATGGACACTATCGGGATGTCCATATCGTGATGTGTACACCGATACGAACCTCCCCGAATTTTCTCCTGATTCTTTATCGGCTGTCCATATCGGGATGTTTACACAGGTGGGCCATATTAAGATGTCCATATCGGGATGTGTACACCAATGGACAATACACTGTTATGAATCATGCGCGACCGAAACTCAATGGGTCAATACCCAATTTTTCCTAGGTTGACCCAGTTTGACCATTTTGACTATTTAAACCTTTTATACCTAATTGTTTTGAGCTATCTTCTTCTCTCTTCAAACTCGTTCATTTTTCTAAGTTCTTAAATATTGTAATTGATATCTTTGAGTTTTTATGCAATTAATTAAGTATTTTCTTTAAATATTTTTTTCCTTAATCTTTTCACGATGTTTATTAAAACTATTCTAATGGGTTTTGTTGGTTCTAGGTCTAGTTAAAATTAGCTGGTCCAATTTTAGATCTATAATCTCTTTCACATCATAATATTTTAGGGTTTCTTCTTGCCTCTTCTTTAAAACCTAGGATTTATAAAAGAAAAGAAGAAAATTGTTTGCAGACAAAAATATAATATATATATATATAAGAATAATAATAATGGGTTCTAGGTCTAGTTCAAATCAGCTGGTTCAAATGTGTAATATAATAATAATTATTTTAAAGTTATAAATATTTTTTAACTGTAATTTAACATAAAGAAAAATAATAATAATATAAAAAATACTATTAAAAATAGGACACTAACCTTCTCATGCTATGTATGTTATTACAATTCTTCAATGAGATGATCGAGTTCGACTTAATTCTCGAGAAACCTAGTTTGTTTCAATGAGGATGAAGATCTTTCTGATCTTCATGGACGAGATGGGTCGTAAGAAAATTAAGATAAAATACATGAAGTTCAGGACGATCATCGACCTCGTTGAAGAAAGCTAGGATTCTCAAGATTCAAGCCAAACTTGATCGTGTCATGAAAGAATTGGAAGCAGAAAAATAGCGTAAGAAGGTACATTATCCCATTTTGAATATTCGTTACATCATTTCTTTGTTAACATACGATTTAATTAAAGAAAACAACGTTTACAACCTTCAAATTTTAATTTTAAAAACAATTGAACCAACTTATTTAAACCATTTAGCATTATATCTTGATATGAACCAAAACTAACCTGCATTTATCGCTTATCTATTATCGAGTCATGGAAGAACCATAGTTGGAGGGTAGAACCCATTGATCTTTACATCTCGATATTATTGTTTTCTTACATATTGGATATATATATATATATATATATATATATATATATATGTCTAAATGTTGTATTATATTTAGGGTTTTGTACCTATTTCCCATATTCTACCATTTTTAAAAGAGCAAGAGAGCATTCTTCTGGTTCCATAATGATTCGTTCTTTAATCAGAGCTACATAAATATTAAAAAATGAGAAGGACAAATGACCGTAAAAGAATAGACGTGATCGCGAAAATAAATTATGTCTTCTTTAGGATTTCGTACCTTCGATCTTACATCAATGTGTTAGAAGATGAGGGAGCGTCCGGTGGTAATTGGTGTCCGGTGGCTTTTACGGCGGGTTAACTGCTTTTTCCTATTACCATGTCAATTTGATCGAAATGAAAATGATAGAAAATATCGAAAAATGGGAAGAGATATGAAAATTGAAAAGCGAGCAGAGGAGATAGGGTTTTTTTCTCGTGAGAGGCTGAGAAAATATGGTTTTTATTATCTTAGGTATTTATTTTTCTTTAAATCATTTGGTCCATCATATTTGATTAGAGATTTGGTCAATTAGATCAGATTTGTTTCCGAGTTAAGAAAATCTGAGAGGATTACTATTGACTAGTCAAAAACTTATTTTCATCCAAAATTTATATTTTATACAGAGTTGACTGTAATGTTTTTAGTGTAATTTAAATTTAGTTTGAAAAATATATAAAAAGTAAACAAAAGAATATAATTTCATAAAATATACATAAGAATATCGAAACTGCAAATTCCTAACAAAAAACAACTATACAAACTAGAATATTTTCAAGGATCATAAAAAACAAAAAGAAAGCAATTGTAAAACTAATTTAAAAATAATTTAAGATATTCTTTACTGCATTTTCATAATATATACATATAATAATTTTTCTCCAAAGAACTAATTAGCCATGTTGGAAGTACCACAAAGTAATTATCAATACAATTTTGTTAATTACTAAATTTTATGGATTTTTGATTATGGATTTACCAATATTATAATACGATAAGAATATCATAAATCAATTTATATTAATTATAAAAGACAATTACAAAGCCCTAAAAATTTGTGATAATGGCGCTATCCCCACTCCTTTTAAAAATTACAAAATTCATGATAAACTTAATTTCTGAAACACATTAGACAACCCAAGTTACCTTAATAGACTTAGTAAATACTAAATAGTTATAAACCCCTTATACCTCTAAAACCATTGCTTCTATTTCATTATATCATATATATTATAATGTTTTTAGTCTTGATGTTTATTATAAGGAGGTCCACTGGTTTGTAGTTTTTAAACCATGATTGTTGATGTAACATCCCTAATTCAATTTTGAGGTTGAAATTGAATAATTAGAAGTTGGGGGTTAATTTCGCGTAAATCATTTTTTCCGGGTGGGTTTAACTGATAATTTTGAAAGTTTGGGGTCAACTTTCGGAAGAGGAAGAAGTGCGAGGACCGGTTGGTGTAATAAGGGAAACTTGGTCACACATATGTATCGCCGTATGCATCTCCCTCTCCAACCTTGTGCGTGCGATTAACCTAGCCGTCACGACTGCTGCGTGGTGAGAGATCGAGAGAAAGCTCGAGTGGGTGGATCGTCGTGAGCCGGGTCGTGTCGCGATCTCGTCTTCTCCACGGTAAGAAAACTTCTCTCTCCCTCCTTAGTTGTTCGTGCGATGCCGGGGTCAAGCCGTGACGGGGAAGAGGGTCGACGGTGCGGGGGTTGGAGTCGGGATTGGGGATCGGGGATTGGGCTGTGGCGAGCGCCGGTGGTGAGCTCCGGCGGTGGCGTCGCTGCTCCGGCGGTGGGAAGTCGACGAAGTCGACTACCGGTTTAGACCGGTTTGTTAATCACCGATCTTACATTTGTTTGTTTTTAATTATTTTATTATTTTTATTTCTAGGTGGTTTAATAGAAGGTTATTCATCCCGGGGAGTTCTAGAAAATTGCTGAATTTTCTCGTGAAACTTTCTGTGCGGGAATAAGGTGAGTGCAGGACCATAGGCGTAATTAAATAATTTTGATAATTGGTGTGATTTCGTGATTATAGGCCGTTTACGATCTCGGAGGGTCTAGATCGAGTGTTTCATGAAATGTTTGATTTATTCGGTATTTTCGTGATAGTCTATATTAATTATCTTAATTATTTGTTAGCCTGTAGATGGGAGGATTGCCTCACTAAGTATTTATCGAAATACTTATGCATCTCTTATATTTTAATTGATGCAGGAAATGAGAAAGTGTGACCGTGGAATCAGGGCGAGGAAGAGGGGGTGATCTAGATTTGTCGTTTATTTGATTATTTAATTTAATAATTTATGATCTGCATTGTTCGGATTTTTAGTCTTGAACCGGGAATTAATTGGTGAGGTTCCGTTATTATTTATGGGATTTTAATGATTATTTGCAAAAAAAATGGGTGCGGTTGTTTCAATTTGGTATCAGAGCATTTACGGTTCTAGGACGGTTTTAAAAAAATTTTCCGCTATTAGAACTGTCTATGGGAGTTAGTCAATTGTTGAGCTTGAAGTTCTAGATCATCCTCTTCGAGCCTTCAATGAGATTCCACGGTAAGACTCGTGTTTGTTTTACTATTGCTGTTGTCAATTAGTAACAAGTGGTTATTGCAGATGGTTGATTCTGATAGCGTTGGGCAAGGTCTCAGAGGTCGGGGTGGTCGCGGCGGCCGTGGTCGGGGCGGCAGAACCGGCCGTGGCGGCAGAGGTGGTAGGGGTGGTAGAGGTGGTAGGGGTGGCAGAGCAGCTGCGAATGTGACGCAGAGTGTCACGGTGGAGCAGGGGGCGTATGATCACGCCGAGGGGGAAGGTCAGTCGGAGCCAGCGGCCGTGTATGGTGCGATGCCGGCGCCGGGTGGTGCTCAGGCGGGTGCGGGCCCGAACCCGATGGCGGCTGTTTTGGGCATGTTGGCCCAGCTCTTGGAGAGGTTACCTGGTGTGGTACCGGCTCCAGCTCCAGTGGCGCCACAGGGGGTTGCCGCGATGCCGGGTGTTGTTGCTCCGGGAGTTCCGGGAGTGGTTGCTGAGGCCGAGCCAGTGGTTCCGTCGTACCTGAGGGTGATGGAGCATATGCAGAGGTTGGGCACCAAGTTTTTCAGTGGTGGTGCTCGACCGATTGAGTCTGATGAGTGGAGGTCCAGGTTGGAGAGGAACTTCCAGTCGATCAGATGCCCTGAGGAGTATAGGTTGACTTGGCGGTGCATTATCTGGAGGGAGATGCACATGAGTGGTGGCAGGGTGTTGCTGCGAGGAGGGCGGGAGTAGTGTTGCCTTGGGACGAGTTCCGGAGGGAGTTCGATCTCAAGTATTTTCCGCGGGAGGCTCACGACAGGTTACAGGCGGAGTTTCTGTACTTGTCACAGGGGATTCGTTCGGTCCGAGAGTACGAGGCCGAGTTTAACCGGCTGAAGCGGTTTGCTGGTCGGGGTGCAGATACCGAGTATGAGTTGATTGGTGCTTTCATGCGAGGTATGCGTATCGATCTCAGGAATCGGTGCATAGTCCGCAAGTTCGAGTCGGTATCCGAACTGGTGGAGTGTGCAGCGCAGCTTGAGGAGGGGATGAGGCAGGAGGCTAGTTTAAAGGCTGCAGTACCAGAGGCTCCGCGACGGCCTCAAAGTCAGAGTGTTGCTCCGAGCAAGGGCGGTAGGTCTGGTCAGCAGCAGGGACAGAAGAGGAAGTGGGAGGATACTTCCAGGGAAGCGGGTTCTGGGCCACGTTGTTTCGGGTGCGGAGCCCATGGACATCGCGTGGCGGATTGTTCTCGAGGGGGCCCGGTGTGCTTTCATTGCAAGGAACCCGGTCACCTCAGGAAGGATTGTCCGAAGTTGGCTCAGCCATTTGTGAGGATCGAGGCACCGCCTCTGAAACGGGCCGCAGTGGCACCGAGGGTGTTCACCATAGGCGCGGAGTCAGGCGAGGCGAGCGGCAGCAGACCGATTACTGGTTAGTTACCTTAACTATGTTCTTGTTTGATTGTAATTTCAGTTACTCGCTCTGTAATTGGTGTTTGCTATTTGCCGTGAATCCTTTTCGTGCTTAGGGACCCTTAATGTGGCTGGGGTAGAGTCACATGTGTTGTTTGACTCCGGAGCGTCCCACAGTTTTGCCACACCGGATTGGGTGTCGGGGAGCGGTATCCAAGAGTTGTGTGGGGACCACTCGGGTGTGGTGAGAGTTGCTGGGGGTCGCTTGTTGAGGACTCAGGGCTATGTGGAGAATGTTGATATTCTTATCGCCGGAAAGCTGATGCCAGCGGATTTGATAGTGTGCCCAGTGGAACTCTATGACATCATTTTGGGTATGGACTGGCTGGGAAAGTTCAAGGCTCATTTGGATTGTCACCGGGGTCGTGTGGTTTTCGAGCATGCTAACAGAAGACTGGTTTATCAGGGAGTGAGACCGGTGCCGGGAGGCATCGTCGTTTCCGCGGTTCAAGCGGAGCGCTTGATCGAACAGGGTTGTGAGGCCTACTTGGCTACCATTTCGATACCTGGTGAGGTTGGGGAGTCAGCGGTGCGGGATATTGAGGTGGTCTGGGAGTTCGAGGATGTGTTCCAGCAGTTGAGCGGGTTACCACCATCCAGGTCGGATCCTTTTACCATTGAGTTAGAGCCGGGGACGACCCCGTTGTCTAAGGCTCCTTACAGGATGGCTCCAGCGGAGATGGCTGAGCTTAAGAAGCAGCTCGAGGAGTTGTTGGAAAAGGGTTTCATTAGACCGAGCAGTTCTCCGTGGGGTGCACCGGTACTGTTCGTCAAGAAGAAGGATGGGAGCTTCCGGTTGTGCATTGATTATCGGGGGCTGAACCGGGTTACTGTGAAGAACAAGTACCCATTACCGAGGATCGATGAGTTGTTAGATCAGTTGCAGGGTGCTTCGTGGTTCTCTAAGATTGATTTGGCATCGGGTTATCATCAGATCCCGATAGCGGAGACGGACATCAGGAAGACGGCTTTCAGGACGAGATACGGGCACTACGAGTTTGTGGTGATGCCGTTTGGGTTGACGAATGCACCGGCTGCGTTTATGAGGTTGATGAACGGCGTGTTTCAGGAGTATCTGGATGAGTTCGTCATCATTTTTATCGACGACATTCTAGTGTATTCGAAGAGTCCTGAGGAGCACATGGTTCACCTGAGGAAAGTTCTGGAGAAGCTACGGGAGCAGAAGTTGTTCGCTAAGCTGAGCAAGTGTAGTTTCTGGCAGCGGGAGATCGGATTTCTGGGGCACGTCGTATCTGATCGTGGTGTTTCAGTGGATCCGGAGAAGATTCGCTCGATTGAGGAGTGGCCGAGACCGGAGAATGCCTCGGAGATTCGCAGTTTTCTGGGTCTGGCGGGTTATTACAGGAGGTTCGTCAAGGGGTTTGCTAGTATGGCGCAGGCCATGACCAAGTTGACCGGGAAGGACGTTCCTTTCGTGTGGTCGGACCAGTGTGAGGAGAGCTTTGAGAAGCTCAAGGAGATGCTGGTGAGTACTCCGGTGTTGGCCTTGCCTAAGCAGGATGAGCCATATGTTGTGTTCACAGACGCGTCCAGGCTGGGGCTCGGTTGTGTATTGATGCAGCAGGGTAAGGTAATCGCATATGCTTCCAGGCAGCTGAGGAAACATGAATGCAACTATCCTACTCACGATCTTGAGATGGCTGCAGTGGTGTTTGCATTGAAGATCTGGAAGTCTTATCTGTATGGCGGTAAGGTTCAGGTGTTCACAGACCACAAAAGTCTGAAGTACATCTTTATCCAGCCGGAGCTGAATCTGCGACAGAGGCGATGGATGGAGCTAGTTGCGGATTATGACCTGGAGATAGCTTACCATCCCGGTAAAGCAAATCTTGTAGCCGATGCGTTGAGCAGGAAGCGGGTTATTTTAGACATTGAGCGAGATACAGAGGCGTTGGTAGGCATGGTGAGTGCCCTGAGACTGTGTGCTGTGTCTGAGGAACCTGAGCCGTTGGGTTTAGAGGCGGTGGATCAGGCGGACATTCTGACTAGGGTGCGGGTAGCACAGCAGTTGGATGCGGAATTAATGCAGGCTGGCAGGGCAGAGCGGTCTGAGTATGAGTTATCCAGCAATGGAACGATCCTTTTGAGGGGCAGGGTGTGTGTACCGAAGGACGAAGTGCTGAGGCAGGAAATCCTGAGGGAAGCACATCAGAGCCGTTTCTCTATTCATCCCGGAGCTACCAAGATGTACCGTGACCTCAAACGGTATTACCAGTGGGTAGGGATGAAGAAGGATGTTGCCAACTGGGTTGCGGGGTGTGATACCTGTCAGTTGGTGAAGGCTGAGCATCAGGTTCCGAGCGGGTTGTTGAGGAGTTTACCCATTCCGGAGTGGAAGTGGGACATGATCACCATGGATTTCGTGGTGGGTCTGCCGGTTTCGCGAACCAGGGACGCTATTTGGGTCATCGTCGATAGGTTGACCAAGTCTGCGCACTTCTTGGCCATAAAAAAAACCGACGGTGCGGAAGTGTTGGCCAAGAGGTACGTCAGGGAGATTGTGGAGCTGCATGGGGTACCGGTGAGTATAGTGTCAGATCGAGATCCGAAGTTCTCCTCGCTGTTCTGGGGCGCTTTCCAGAAGGAGATGGGCACTAAGGTACACATGAGTACAGCTTATCATCCCCAGACCGATGGGCAGTCGGAGAGGACTATCCAGACGTTGGAGGATCTGTTGAGGATGTGTGTGTTGGATTGGGGTGGACATTGGGCGGATCATCTGAATCTAGTGGAGTTTGCGTACAATAACAGCTACCAGGCTAGTATCGGCATGGCACCATTTGAGGCGTTGTATGGTAGGCCTTGCAGGACCCCGTTATGTTGGACACAAGTGGGGGAGAGGAGCCTGTTGGGAGCTGACTTTGTGCAGGAGACGACTGAGAAGGTCCGGATTGTGAAGTTGAACATGAAGGAAGCTCAAGATCGTCAGAAAAGCTACGCAGATCGGCGTAGGAAGGAGCTGGAGTTCGCAGTTGGCGATTTGGTCTACCTGAAAATGGCCATGTTGAGGGGTCCGAACAGGTCCATTTCCGAGACGAAGTTGAGTCCACGGTATATGGGTCCCGTCAGGGTGCTGGAGCGGGTCGGACCGGTGGCTTATCGGTTAGAGTTGCCGGAGTCTATGCAGGCATTTCACAAGGTGTTCCACGTGTCGATGTTGAAGAAATGTTTGCACAAGGATGATCAGGTGGTCACGGGGGTGCCATCAGATTTGACACCGAGCATGGTGGTGGAGGCGAGGCCTCTGAGAGTCCAAGATCGTCGGGTGAGAGTGATCAGGAGGAAGAAGGTTCCTGAGATGCAGGTGCTGTGGGACTGCAATGGAGCCGAGGAGGTGACTTGGGAGCCGGAAGCGAAGTTGAAGCGCAAATTTCCCAAGTGGTTCGGCAAACTGGAGGGTTAGCCGGGTGTTTCCATATCGTTGTAACCATGGTGTTGGGATTTTGGGAGTTATTGCGTTGTTGTACTCGTCTATTTTTATGGTGTTATAATTAATCGATGTACTTTGGAGTTTTTGACTATTCAATAAAAAGGTGTTTTCATTGAATATGTTGAGTGGTGGGTTTACTTGGGGATTAGTAGACAGGTTGGCGGGCTACTAGTGGTAGTGGTCCGATAGCGGGGGTGCGGATACTAGGTGTTTGGTAGCCGCATAAGGCTGATAGTTCCGGATTGGTTTGGCACGGGGTGGTGGCCCCATATAGCGGCATCGGAGTGCACTGGTGAGTCACTGCCGAGTGTACCTGGCCGGTTGGGTTTCGATGTGATTCCTGATTGGTGAGACAGGTCACTAGAGAGATTGCCGTTGTCTGGCTCTCTATGCGTTTGACGGACCGATCCATGGTGTTGGGTCGTGAAGTCGTTGTACTCCCGGGTGTTGGAGTGGTTGGCCAAACCAAGTAGGGAACTATGGCACTATGGTGTTGAGCCGTGATACCGTTGTTGGTAGAGTTGGAAGAGCGGTCGTGCGACGCTGAGTTGGAATAGCGGTTGTGCTATGTTGTGGATGTTAGCTGGATGTTAGATTCGAGGACGAATCTATGTTAGTGGGGGAGAATTGTAACATCCCTAATTCAATTTTGAGGTTGAAATTGAATAATTAGAAGTTGGGGGTTAATTTCGCGTAAATCATTTTTTCCGGGTGGGTTTAACTGATAATTTTGAAAGTTTGGGGTCAACTTTCGGAAGAGGAAGAAGTGCGAGGACCGGTTGGTGTAATAAGGGAAACTTGGTCACACATATGTATCGCCGTATGCATCTCCCTCTCCAACCTTGTGCGTGCGATTAACCTAGCCGTCACGACTGCTGCGTGGTGAGAGATCGAGAGAAAGCTCGAGTGGGTGGATCGTCGTGAGCCGGGTCGTGTCGCGATCTCGTCTTCTCCACGGTAAGAAAACTTCTCTCTCCCTCCTTAGTTGTTCGTGCGATGCCGGGGTCAAGCCGTGACAGGGAAGAGGGTCGACGGTGCGGGGGTTGGAGTCGGGATTGGGGATCGGGGATTGGGCTGTGGCGAGCGCCGGTGGTGAGCTCCGGCGGTGGCGTCGCTGCTCCGGCGGTGGGAAGTCGACGAAGTCGACTACCGGTTTAGACCGGTTTGTTAATCACCGATCTTACATTTGTTTGTTTTTAATTATTTTATTATTTTTATTTCTAGGTGGTTTAATAGAAGGTTATTCATCCCGGGGAGTTCTAGAAAATTGCTGAATTTTCTCGTGAAACTTTCTGTGCGGGAATAAGGTGAGTGCAGGACCATAGGCGTAATTAAATAATTTTGATAATTGGTGTGATTTCGTGATTATAGGCCGTTTACGATCTCGGAGGGTCTAGATCGAGTGTTTCATGAAATGTTTGATTTATTCGGTATTTTCGTGATAGTCTATATTAATTATCTTAATTATTTGTTAGCCTGTAGATGGGAGGATTGCCTCACTAAGTATTTATCGAAATACTTATGCATCTCTTATATTTTAATTGATGCAGGAAATGAGAAAGTGTGACCGTGGAATCAGGGCGAGGAAGAGGGGGTGATCTAGATTTGTCGTTTATTTGATTATTTAATTTAATAATTTATGATCTGCATTGTTCGGATTTTTAGTCTTGAACCGGGAATTAATTGGTGAGGTTCCGTTATTATTTATGGGATTTTAATGATTATTTGCAAAAAAAATGGGTGCGGTTGTTTCAGTTGAAACAACCGCACCCTTTTTTTTGCAAATAATTACTAAAATCCCATAAATAATAATAATTGAACCTCACCAATTAATTTCCGGTTCAAGATTAAAATCCGAATAATCAAGGTCATAAATTATTAAATAAAATCACCAAATAAACGACAAGTCTAGATCACCCCCTCTTCCTCGCCCTGATCCCACAGTCACACATTCTCTTTTCCTGCATCAATTAAAATATAAGAGATGCATAAGTATTTCGAAAAATACTTAGTGAGACAATCCTCCCATCTACAGGCTAACAAATAATTAAGATAATTAATATAGACTATCACGAAAAATACCGAATAAATCAAATATTTCATGAAACACTCGATCTAGACCCTCCGAGATCGTAAACGGCCTATAATCACGAAATCACATCAATTATCAAAATAATTTAATTACGCCTATGGTCCTGCACTCACCTTATTCCCGCACAGAAAGTTTCACGGGAAAATTCAGCAATTTTCTAGAACTCCCTGGGATGAATAACCTTCTATTAATCCACCTAAAAATAAAAATAATAAAATAATAAAAAAAAACCAAATTTCAATTATTCAAACCCACGTACACGTACGCGTCTTCTTCTTCGTCCGACTCTGCAACAACCGGCCGATCACCACCGCCGGTGCCACTACACCATCACCGGAGCTTACCACCGGAACTACCACGATCCAACCACCGAACACGAACCCCGCCGCAAACACCAACACGTCGCGACAACCCGACGACGCTTGACCCTCACGTCACCGCCATCATCATCCATCTTCGATGACAACCATAAGATTACTTTGATTCCAACGTGAAAACCAAGCTAAGAGGAGAACCCTTACCTCTAAGACCCGACAACGAAAGCCCGATGGTGAATCGTTCAAGGCACCGCGGACCTCCACCGATCCTTTCTCACACCAACGAACACCACCGCTCGACTCTCTCTTCCTTCTCTCCTTGCTTCCACACCGAAGACCAACACAACTTGACGGCTAGGGTAATCGGGAGCTCCTGAGGCGGCGATACTTACGTCTATACATAGGTGTGTTTCAAGTTTCCCTTATTACACCAACCGGTCCTCGCACTTCCTCCCCTTCCGAAAGTTGACCCCAAACTTTCAAAATTATCAATCACACCCGCCAGTAAAAATTGATTTATTCAATTTAACCCCCCCTAACTTCTGAAATGTCAATTTAAACCCAATTAATGGATCACGGGTGTTACAGTTCTCCCCCACTAACATAGATTCGTCCTCGAATCTAACGTCCAATGAACATCCACAACATAGCACAACCGCTATTCCAATTCAGCGTCGCACGACCGCTCTTCCAACTCCACCAACAACTGTATCACGGCTCAACACCATAGTGCCATAGTTCCCTACTTGGTTTGGCCAACCACTCCAACACCCGTGAGTATAACGACTTCACGACCCAACACCATGGATCGGTCCGTCTAACGCATAGAGAGCCAGACAACGGCAATCTCTCTAGTGACCTGCCTCACCAATCAGGAATCACATCGAAACCCAGCCGGCCAGGTACACTCGGCAGTGACTCACCAGTGCACTCCGATGCCGCTATATGGGGCCACCACCCCGTGCCAAACCAATCCGGAACTATCAGCCTTATGCGGCTACCAAACACCTAGTATCCGCACTCCCGCTATCGGACCACTACCACTAGTAGCCCGCCAACCTGTCTACTAATCCCCTAGTAACCACACCACTCAACATTTTCAATGAAAACACCTTTTTATTGAATAATCAAATGCTCCAAAGTACATCGATTAATTATAATACCATAAAATAAACGAGTACAACAACGCAATAACTCCCCAAAACCCCAACACCATGGTTACAACGAGATGGAAGACACCCGGCTAAGCCTCCAGTTTGCCGAACCACTTGGGAAACTTGCGCTTCAACTTCTCTTCCGGCTCCCAAGTCACCTCCTCGGCTCCATTGCAGTCCCACAGCACCTGCATCTCAGGAACCTTCTTCCTCCTGATCACTCTCACCCGACGATCTAGGACTCTCAGAGGCCTCGCCTCCACCACCATGCTCGGTGTCAAATCTGATGGCACCCCCGTGACCACCTGATCATCCTTGTGCAGACATTTCTTCAGCATCGACACATGGAACACCTTGTGAAATGCCTGCATAGACTCCGGCAACTCTAGCCGATAAGCCACCGGTCCGACCCGCTCCAGCACCCTGACGGGACCCATATATCGCGGACTCAACTTAGTCTCGGAAATGGACCTGTTCGGACCCCTCAACATGGCCATCTTCAGATAGACCAAATTGCCAACTGCGAACTCCAGCTCTTTCCTACGCCGATATGCGTAGCTTTTCTGACGATCTTGAGCTTCCTTCATGTTCAACTTCACAATCCGGACCTTCTCAGTCGTCTCCTGCACAAAGTCAGCCCCCAACAGGCTCCTCTCCCCCACTTGTGTCCAACATAACGGGGTCCTGCAAGGCCTACCATACAACGCCTCAAATGGTGCCATGCCGATACTAGCCTGGTAGCTGTTATTGTACGCAAACTCCACTAGATTCAGATGATCCGCCCAATGTCCACCCCAATCCAACACACACATCCTCAACAGATCCTCCAACGTCTGGATAGTCCTCTCCGACTGCCCATCGGTCTGGGGATGATAAGTTGTACTCATGTGTACCTTAGTGCCCATCTCCTTCTGGAAAGCGCCCCAGAACAACGAGGAGAACTTCGGATCTCGATCTGACACTATACTCACCGGTACCCCATGCAGCTTCACAATCTCCCTGACGTACCTCTTGGCCAACACTTCCGCACCGTCGGTCTTTTTTATGGCCAGGAAGTGCGCAGACTTGGTCAACCTATCGACGATGACCCAAATAGCGTCCTTGGTTCGCGAAACCGGCAGACCCACCACAAAATCCATGGTGATCATGTCCCACTTCCACTCCGGAATGGGTAAACTCCTCAACAACCCGCTCGGAACCTGATGCTCAGCCTTCACCAACTGACAGGTATCACACCCCGCAACCCAGTTGGCAACATCCTTCTTCATCCCTACCCACTGGTAATACCGTTTGAGGTCACGGTACATCTTGGTAGCTCCTGGGTGAATAGAGAAACGGCTCTGATGTGCTTCCCTCAGGATTTCCTGTCTCAGCACTTCGTCCTTCGGTACACACACCCTGCCCCTCAAAAGGATAGTTCCATTGTTGGAGAACTCATACTCAGACCGCTCTGCCCTGCCAGCCTGCATTAATTCCGCATCCAACTGCTGTGCTACCCGCACCCTAGTCAGAATATCCGCCTGATCCACCGCCTCTAAACCCAACGGCTCGGGCTCCTCAGACACAGCACACAGTCTCAGGGCACTCACCATGCCTACCAACGCCTCTGTGTCTCGCTCAGTGTCTAAAATAACCCGCTTCCTGCTCAAAGCATCGGCTACAAGATTCGCTTTACCGGGATGGTAAGCTATCTCCAGGTCATAATCCGCAACAAGCTCCATCCACCGCCTTTGTCGCAGATTCAGCTCGGGCTGGGTAAAGATGTACTTCAGATTTTTGTGGTCTGTGAACACCTGAACCTTACCGCCATACAGATAAGACCTCCAGATCTTCAATGCAAACACCACGGCAGCCATCTCAAGATCGTGAGTAGGATAATTGCATTCATGTTTGCTCAACTGCCTGGAAGCATATGCAATCACCTTACCCTGCTGCATCAATACACAACCGAGCCCCACCCTGGACGCGTCTGTGAACACGACGTATGGCTCATCCTGCTTCGGCAAGGCCAACAACGGAGTACTCACCAGCATCTCCTTGAGCTTCACAAAGCTCTCCTCACACTGGTCCGACCACACGAAAGGAACGTCCTTCCCGGTCAACTTGGTCATGGCTTGCGCCATACTAGCAAACCCCTTGACGAACCTCCTATAATAACCCGCCAGACCCAGAAAACTGCGAATCTCCGAGGCATTCTTCGGTCTCAGCCACTCCTCAATCGAGCGAATCTTCTCCGGATCCACTGAAACACCACGATCAGATACGACGTGCCCCAGAAATCCGATCTCCCGCTGCCAGAAACTACACTTGCTCAGCTTAGCGAACAACTTTTGCTCCCGTAGCTTCTCCAGAACTTTCCTCAGGTGAACCATGTGCTCCTCAGAACTCTTCGAATACACTAGAATGTCGTCGATGAAAATGATGACGAACTCATCCAGATACTCCTGGAACACGCCGTTCATCAACCTCATAAACGCAGCCGGTGCATTCGTCAACCCAAACGGCATCACCACAAACTCGTAGTGCCCGTATCTCGTCCTGAAAGCCGTCTTCCTGATGTCCGACTCCGCTATCGGGATCTGATGATAACCCGATGCCAAATCAATCTTAGAGAACCACGAAGCACCCTGCAACTGATCTAGCAACTCGTCGATCCTTGGTAATGGATACTTGTTCTTCACAGTAACCCGGTTCAGCCCCCGATAATCAATGCACAACCGGAAGCTCCCATCCTTCTTCTTGACGAACAGTACCGGTGCACCCCACGGAGAACTGCTCGGTCTAATGAAACCCTTTTCCAACAACTCCTCAAGCTGCTTCTTAAGCTCAGCCATCTCCGCTGGAGCCATTCTGTAAGGAGCCTTAGACAACGGCGTCGTCCCCGGCTCTAATTCAATGGTAAAAGGATCCGACCTGGATGGTGGTAACCCGCTCAACTGCTGGAACACATCCTCGAACTCCCAGACCACCTCAATATCCCGCACCGCTGACTCCCTAACCTCACCAGGTATCGAAATGGTAGCCAAATAGGCCTCACAACCCTGCTCGATCAAACGCTCCGCGTGAACCGCAGAAACGACGATACCTCCCGGCACCGGTCTCACCCCCTGATAAACCAGTCTTCTGTTAGCATGCTCGAAAACCACACGACCCCGGTGACAATCCAAATGAGCTTTGAACTTTCCCAGCCAGTCCATACCCAAAATGATGTCATAGAGTTCCACTGGACACACTATCAAATCCGCTGGCATCAGCTCTCCGGCGATAAGAATGTCGACACTCTCCACACAGCCCTGAGTCCTCAACAAACGACCCCCAGCAACTCTCACCACACCCGAGTGGTCCCCAAACCCCTCTTGTATACCGCTCCCCGACACCCAATCCGGTGTGGCAAAACTGTGGGACGCTCCGGAGTCAAACAACACATGTGACTCTACCCCCGCCACACTAAGGGTCCCTAAGCACGAAAAGGATTTAAGGCAAACAGCAAGCACCAATTATAGAGAGTGTAACTTAAATTAACAATCAACCAAGAACATAATTAAGGTAGCTAACCAGTAATCGGTCTGTTGCCGCTCGCCTCGCCTGACTCCGTGCCTATGGTGAACACCCTCGGAGCCACTGCGGCCCGTTTCGGAGGCGGTGCCTCGATCCTCACAAATGGCTGAGCCAACTTCGGACAATCCTTCTTGATGTGACCGGGTTCCTTGCAATGGAAGCACACCTGTCCCCCTCGAGAACAATCCGCCACGCGATGTCCATAGGCTCCGCACCCGAAACAACGTGGTCCAGAACCCGCTGCCTTGGAAGTATCCTCCCACTTCCTCTTCTGTCCCTGCTGCTGACCAGACTTACCGCCCTTGCTCGGAGCAACACCCTGACTTTGAGGTCGCCGCGGAACCTCTGGTACTGCAGCCTTTAAACTGGCCTCCTGCCTCATCCCCTCCTCAAGCTGCGCTGCACACTCCACCAGTTCGGACACCGACTCGAACTTGCGGACTATGCATCGGTTCCTGAGATCGATACGCATACCTCGCATGAAAGCACAAATCAACTCATCTTCGGTATCTGCACCCCGACCAGCAAACCGCTTCAGCCGGTTAAACTCGGCCTCGTACTCCCGAACCGAACGAATCCCCTGTGACAAGTACAGAAACTCCCCCGGTAATCTGTCGCGAGCCTCCCGCGGAAAATACTTGAGATCGAACTCCCTCCGGAACTCGTCCCAAGACCACACTACTCCCGCCCTCCTCGCAGCAACACCCTGCCACCACTCATGTGCATCTCCCTCCAGATAATGCACCGCCAAGTCAACCCTATACTCCTCAGGGCATCTGATCGACTGGAAGTTCCTCTCCAACCTGGACCTCCACTCATCAGACTCAATCGGTCGAGCACCACCACTGAAAAACTTGGTTCCCAACCTCTGAATATGCTCCATCACCCACAGGTATGACGGAACTACTGGCTCGGCCTCAGCAACCACTCCCGGAACTCCCGGAGCAACAACACCCGGCATCGCGGCAACCCCCTGTGGCGCCACTGGAGCTGGAGCCGGTACCACACCAGGTAACCTCTCCAAGAGCTGGGCCAACATGCCCAAAACAGCCCCCATCGGGTTCGGGCCCGCACCCGCCTGAGCACCACCCGGCGCCGGCATCGCACCATACACGGCCGCTGGCTCCGACTGACCTTCCCCCTCGGCGTGATCATACGCCCCCTGCTCCACCGTGACACTCTGCGTCACATTCGCAGCTGCTCTGCCACCTCTACCACCTCTGCCGCCACGGCCTGTTCTGCCGCCCCGACCACGGCCGCCACGACCACCCCGACCTCTGAGACCTTGCCCAACGCTATCAGAATCAACCATCTGCAATAACCAATTGTTACTAATTGACAACAGCAATGGTAAAACAAACACGAGTCTTACCGTGGAATTTCATTGAAGGCTCGAAGAGGATGATCTAGAACTTCAAGCTCAACAATTGACTAACTCACATAGACAGTTCTAATAGCGGAAATTTTTTTGAAACCGTCCTAGAACCGTAAATGCTCTGATACCAAATTGAAACAACCGCACCCTTTTTTTTTGCAAATAATTACTAAAATCCCATAAATAATAATAATTGAACCTCACCAATTAATTTCCGGTTCAAGATTAAAATCCGAATAATCAAGGTCATAAATTATTAAATAAAATCACCAAATAAACGACAAGTCTAGATCACCCCCTCTTCCTCGCCCTGATCCCACGGTCACACATTCTCTTTTCCTGCATCAATTAAAATATAAGAGATGCATAAGTATTTCGGAAAATACTTAGTGAGACAATCCTCCCATCTACAGGCTAACAAATAATTAAGATAATTAATATAGACTATCACGAAAAATACCGAATAAATCAAACATTTCATGAAACACTCGATCTAGACCCTCCGAGATCGTAAACGGCCAATAATCATGAAATCACATCAATTATCAAAATTATTTAATTACGCCTATGGTCATGCACTCACCTTATTCCCGCACAGAAAGTTTCACGGGAAAATTCAGCAATTTTCTAGAACTCCCCGGGATGAATAACCTTCTATTAATCCACCTAAAAATAAAAATAATCAAATAATCAAAAAAAACCAAACTTCAATTATTCAAACCCACGTACACGTACGCGTCTTCTTCTTCGTCCGACTCTGCAACAACCGGCCGATCACCACCGCCGGTGCCACTACACCATCACCGGAGCTTACCACCGGAACTACCACGATCCAACCACCGAACACGAACCCCGCCGCAAACACCAACACGTCGCGACAACCCGACGACGCTTGATCCTCACGTCACCGCCATCATCATCCATCTCCGATGACAACCATAAGATTACTTTGATTCCAACGTGAAAACCAAGCTAAGAGGAGAACCCTTACCTCTAAGACCCGACAACGAAAGCCCGATGGTGAATCGTTCACGGCACCGCGGACCTCCACCGATCCTTTCTCACACCAACGAACACCACCGCTCGACTCTCTCTTCCTTCTCTCCTTGCTTCCACACCGAAGACCAACACAACTTGACGGCTAGGGTAATCGAGAGCTCCTGAGGCGGCGATACTTACGTCTATACATAGGTGTGTTTCAAGTTTCCCTTATTACACCAACCGGTCCTCGCACTTCCTCCCCTTCCGAAAGTTGACCCCAAACTTTCAAAATTATCAATCACACCCGCCAGTAAAAATTGATTTATTCAATTTAACCCCCCCTAACTTCTGAAATGTCAATTTAAACCCAATTAATGGATCACGGGTGTTACAATTGTAATATTATCTCAAGTTCATTTGATTGTGAGTGAATTCCTTAGTGTTTGGCTTATTTTCTTTCAGACTAGCAAGCTTCCTTTCAAATGAATTACCATGAATATGCAATATTTTCATGCATATAAATTAGATAAAATCGCATTTTTAACATTTAAGTTATTGGCTATATGTAACAAACTTTATGTTACAAATTGTCTTTTTTGGTGACTTGTTTTTTTCTGCTAGTTTGGTCTTAGTTATCGGCTCAATGTTACAAACTTTATGTTACAACTTGTCCTTTTTGGTACCTTGAACACTCTGTTTGTAATGCATGTTTGGTCTTAATGAATCGGGCCTATGTAACATCTACATCTTGTCACATTAACGGCTCTATTAAATCTGTTTCTTTTGGATTTTGTAATAAAAACATAATATAATCTGAAAAGTTCCTTACATAAAGTCATTTAAATTAAAAAACAAAACAAAGACATGATCTTGCAAACTCAAAACATTTTTAAATAATAACACAAGATCTTCTTCATTCTTACCACTTCCATATCGCCATTATTTCACCATAACCACTACAAATCAAACCAATGCAAAAGTACAATAAGGAATATTGTACTCCTTTCGTTTAGAATCCACACCTGTAGATTAAGTGCTTCACATTCATCCACTTTTTGTTTCATATTCGCCACTAATTCACTGGTGTTTTCCATAGTTTCACCTTCATGAGTTAAAGCACTGACTGTGTTCCTTAAACTTTTGATATTCTCTTTCTGCACACGAATGACATCTCTTGCCTCCAATAATGCTTGATGTTACCATCCATGTGGTCAAACAAACAAAAACGTTGCAAGCTTCATACCCGCTAGCAACCTTACGCCCTCTACAACTATAGAATCTCCTTCCAAGGTTGTCAATTGTCCAAGCTCTCACGATTTTTATTGACCGGTTACAATTATAGACAACACCATTGTCATTTTTAAATTCAATGGTTGGTGAACTTGCACTATGAGCCATCTGCTAACCAAACAAACAAGTGCATATCTGATTTTAGCATACCAAATCCCAAATCTCAGTCTGATTTTAGCATATCAAACAAAACAAACAAACAAGTGTATGTCTAAAATTCAGTGCTCAAAAATCCCAAATCCTAAATATCAGTCTCTCATGCGGACCTCACTCATTTTGCATAAAAGAGAACAAATCGATAAACGATTTATCGTTTTCGTTATTTGAATTTCACCCCTTTCTTCTCTCTATCAGGTTCTTCTTAGATTTCATGTCTTCACTACTTCACTCTTCTGTTTTCTTTTTAAAATTGCACGATCCCTAATCCTAAATCTATTTGGGTATTTCCATTTAAATTCATTATTTTATTTTTTTGACATATGATTAATTAATAAAAATGTTTTTGACTTAAAAATGATTTAAATTATCCACATTTTCTTAAATTAGCGGAAGTAAACTATTCTGTAACGAACCGTAACTGTTATGTTACGTTCGCCTGCAGCGCAAACAAATTACTCTGATTGAAGGTTTAAGATGTTAGTAAAATTTGTATGAAGGTTTAAAGTGTTAGTGTAATTTACTCGAGGTTTAAAATATTACATTTTTCAACCTTGAAGGTTAAAAATACGATTTTTCCATATAAATTATGTGTGAAAATACTATCAAAACAATTTGGAATCTTAATGTTTGAGGTGACTTCAAGATGAAAAGAGATGACAAACGTTTGTCTTTTTATTCTTGTAATCGTAGCCTTCTGTGACAACATATCTAGAAATGTCTGCAATCTCACAAATAAGACAGACTAATAAATACTAAAATAGAAGGTGCATGCATTCTCGAGATCGATGCGTTCTCGATAACACCAAATTTATCATTCTTAAATCTTAGGTATGCAGCTGGATTATTCTAATTATTTGTTGCCTCAAGGTTGCAGAATGTTTCAGATTGATGAGTATATGTGGGCCAAGTTGAAATATATATATCCGTCAAGCAGTAAAACCTTAATTTGGTCAAAAAAAATAAAAGACCGTGAAGCAGTAGCGATGACATTCATCAACATTCTTCTCATTAGTTTGATGTCTCAATATAACGTATGTTTTGTGTAATATAGTGTTAATATATTTTGAAAAGTTAAAAGCTTTTTTTTAATGCAAAAACTTAAAGATTTCTTTTATAGCTCTTGATCGAGGACATTGGTCAATAAAATTTATGTCTATTCGAACTACGGACAAACATGCACTGCCAATCCCCGACCCTATAGCTCAGGTCCTGATGTAGTGTTGTGGAAACATAAATAAACCGAGTATAAAGATTGTTTCGCTTGTCGAGAAACTTGGGAACTGATCTGAAACAAACCACCAAAGGTCTCCTTGGTTTCGGCTTGTGTGGTTTTTCCAAGCTGCGCTGAGGTACTCATTCATTACTCCGCTTACGATAAAGAACATATTACCAACAGAAGTGAGTATGATAAAATGGGGCCAATATCAATCTTGCCTTCTATGTGGCGAATCAGATGAATCGAGAGATCGCTTGTTTTTCACATTCCCATACGTATTGATAAAGTGGTACGTGACCGTATTACTAGTCTTCAGTATCAAAGCGGAAGTAAACTAGCAAATCTCTTGGAACGTAAATAAACATGGAACACATGATTATGAGCTCTCTGGGGCGTTACAAGTTGTATCTACGAAATCCCAGCATACAACCTACTATACCCACTGAAATTTTACAAAGTATTATACATACAAAACAAAATCAGCTTATTCAACCTAAATTCCTGAAAATATCCTCAACCTTTATCTTGAAAGCTATATAACAGACGCATTTGGGAAGAGAATATCTCAAATTACAATAACAAACACAAACCTGCCAGAGAAGAAAAAGGGGGTAGGAAAGAAAAAAAAATGTCATTTAATAAATTGTTCTCAGTTTTCGAGTTTTGGGTTTTCTAGGTTTATATGTTTCAGCGGTTAAATATGGATAAGTAGTCGGTATTTTTAATTCAGAATAATTTTTTGGGGATTGCAGTAAAAAAATCTTTCTTTTGTCTGTCTTGTTGTTTTTTTCGCTTTGAGGATTTCCACGTACATTCTTAGTATTTTAATTTATACGTAATTGCGCATTAAACGCGTAATTTCTTAAACCAATCCCGAACTTTCGTGAAACTTAAACTATTCGCATAGACACATATATAGATAAGAGTTTAAGATAAATAGGTTTAGCAAGTTAACAAAGTGAGAGATGGTTGATATTTTGGCATTTTACATGTTTTATAACCATGTTTCCCCTTGTTATCAAGCATTTACATTCATGATTAGGTATTATTAGTCGTATATGCATCTCCATTTGCATATCTTAGGTGTTGGAGTTGGAGTCATGGATTTGAAGCTTACTTGGACCAAAGAGAATTCTTTTTTGGAGCTAAAGAAGCCTAAAGGAATTTGGAGGAAGATTATGGGGCAAGAGAAACTAGTTTGGAGCAAAAGATATGCCCAAAAATCAAAGAAAATGCAAAGGACATCCAAATTGTCTGAAAGATCGGGCCAGCTGAGAGGTTTCTATTTGGATTTAGTTTTGGAGGTATTCATTAAGGTGAAAGATAATCGATTTATCTTTCGTTTGGTGGTGGTTTTAAGTCATTCGGAGCAGTAGTGTAAGAGATACGGCAAATTTAGTACGAACAAGTATTTTTGGATGTGTACACACCGATGGACAATTTCGGGAAGTCCATATCGTGATGTGTACACCGATACGAACCTCCCCGCCTTTTGTCCTAATTCTTTATCGGCTGTCCATATCGGGATGTGTACACGGATGGACAATATCAGGATGTCCATATCGGGATGTGTACACCGATGAAAAATACACTGTTATGAATCACGCGCGACTGAAACTCACTAAGTCAATACCCAATTTTCCCTAGGTTGACTCAGTTTGACCCTTTTGACTATTTAAACCTTCTATACCTATTTTTTTAGCTATCTTCTTTTCTCTTCAAACTCTTTCATTTTTCTAAGTTATTAAACATTGTAATTGATATCTTTCAGTTTTTATGCAATTAATTAAGTGTTTTCTTTAAATATTTCTTTCCTTAATCTTTTCATGATGTTTTATTAACACTATTTTAATGGATTTTTTGTTGGTAACATCATGATTATTGAGAAGTCTCTTAAAAAATCCATGGGTGAAGTAGATTAAGGTCATTTCTAGATTCATTCATGGTGTTAGGGCTTCATTTATAAGTATTCCTTTCTCATTAAATATTTATTATTTTAATCTTTTCATGAAGTTCATATAGTACTATATATTATTCTTCTTCTTTTTATTATTATTCTTACTTTTTGAGAGCACCGAAAGAGACGACAAAGCCTTCATCTCCATATGTTTACGCTTCATTTTATCTCGGACCACTTCGAATATTTCTTTGAAAGCAATTAACTTCTCCAATTTTAGATCTATAATCTCTTTCACATCATAATTTTTAAGGGTTTCTTCTTGCCTCTTATTTAAAACCTAGTATTTATAAAAGAAAAGAAGAAAATTATTTGTAGACAAAAAAAAAGATTATATATATATATATATATATATATAATAATGGGTTCTAGGTCTAGTTAAAATCTTTTATCTATTTTTTTTGTATGCATAATGTTAGATTTTTTTCATAAATTATAGGTTTTGAAGAAGAGGCTTGAGGAGACACTTAAAAAATACAATATGAAAGAGGTTAGAAATCCAACATTGGAGGAGTTAGCTGCCTTCAAGGAAAAGCTTGAAACTCTTTGAGATAACCTAAAGCATAAACGTGGAATTGTGGAAATGGATGCTCCGTTGTCTCTTTGGAGCTCTCAATGAATAAGAAGATGATGAAGGACATATAGTAGTAGTACTATATATCATATAAGATTGATCATCGTTTGGGTATTTCCTTCAAAAGGTTTATGGAATATTTTCGATTTGTTGTAATATTAGAAGGAAATCATGTCATTTATATTTTTTGTCTTTTTAATCGGATTTTGATTATGAATAAAATTTTTGTTTTAATATATTTCAGTATGTGTGAACATTTTTCATAAAGTGTTCCATGAATTTATGGTCCTTGTGTTATGTGAACGAGATTAGAATCGAGACAATCTCATATCTATACATTTTATATAATTTCTCATATATTTAATTATATAAAAATCATTATATATGTCAAGTTCTCAAGTTATCCTAGATTTTATATTTTATTTAACATGGTATCCTTACTGTAATGTAAGAGTGATTAAATCCTTTTTAATGTTATCTGTGTGTGAATGTTTTTCAACTTCGTCTCCAACACCATTACTTCTGTTGGTCAATCTCTCCATGATCTATCTCCCAAGGAAGATCGTAAGATTTTTAACGTGGAAGCGTTAACTTTTATTTCCATGAATCGAAGTCTATGATACCATGTTAAAGAGAGAAAAACAATATTTTGAAACTCTCTCCTTGGTTTACGTAATGATGCAAAAGTATTTATATAGACATGATCTTATCTCAACATGAGATTAGACATATCATAACGAATTGGAATAATCTTTATATTGAAACTTAAATCACTATATCCTTATCACAAAGGGATCTCTACAAGACCATTTTCGGTTTAGTCTTCCTGGATTTCACCTTATAATCGAGATTTAATGGTCCAAAATAGTTGGTCCTCAAGATACACTTATTGCCTTGCAAACCAATTATAATGGACAGTTAATATCCTATTATGAAGTGAAACCTATATAGCCCAAGCCAAAGAATATTCTCATAGAGATTTTATTGTGATAAGAATTCTATGATTTGGATATGTATCAAAAGATTACGAAAATATTCTTTTCCTTTAGACTAAACTAATACTTTATTTCTCAATATTATTTTTTTTCTTACATATTGGATATATATATATATATATATATATATATGTCTAAATGTTGTATTATATTTAGGGTTTCGTACCTATTTCCCATATTCTGCCATTTTTAATAGAGCAAGAGAGCCTTCTTCTGGTTCCATATTGATTCGTTCTTTAATCAGAGCATCAGAAATATTAAAAAAAATGAGAAGGGCAAGTGACCGGAAAAGAATAGACGAGATCGCGAAAATAAATTATGTCATCTTTAGGGTTTCGTACCTTCGATCTTACATCAATGGGTTAGAAGATGAGGGATCGTCCGGTGGTAATTGGTGTCCGATGGCTTTTACGGCGGGTTGACTGCCTTTTCCTATTACCATGTTTATTTAATTGAAATGAAAATGATAGAAAAGAAGAGAGGTTATCGAAAAATGGGAAGAGATGAAAACTGAAAAGCGAGAAGAGGAGATAGGGGTTTTTTTCTCGTGAGAGGCTGAGAAAATAGGGTTTTTATTCTCTTAGGTATATGTGTTTCTTTAAATCATTTGGTCCATTAGATTAGATTAGGGGTTTGATCCGTTAGATAAAATTTGTTTATGAGTTAAGAAAATCTGGGAGGATTACTATTGACCAGTCAATAACTTATTTTCATCCAAAAGTTATATTTTTATAGAGAGTTGACTTTAATTTTTCTAGTGTAATTTAAATTTATTTTGAAAGATATATAAAAAGCAAACAAAAGAACATAATTTAATAAAATATACATAAAAATATGGAAACTGCAAATTCTTAACAAAAAAACAACTATACAAACTAGATTATTTTCAAGGAACATAAAAAACAAAAAAGAAAGCAATTGTAAAACTAAAGTAAAAATAATTTAAGATATTCTTTACCTCATCTTCATAATATATACATATTGTAACATCCCTAATTCAATTTTGAGGTTGAAATTGAATAATTAGAAGTTGGGGGTTAATTTCGCGTAAATCATTTTTTCCGGGTGGGTTTAACTGATAATTTTGAAAGTTTGGGGTCAACTTTCGGAAGAGGAAGAAGTGCGAGGACCGGTTGGTGTAATAAGGGAAACTTGGTCACACATATGTATCGCCGTATGCATCTCCCTCTCCAACCTTGTGCGTGCGATTAACCTAGCCGTCACGACTGCTGCGTGGTGAGAGATCGAGAGAAAGCTCGAGTGGGTGGATCGTCGTGAGCCGGGTCGTGTCGCGATCTCGTCTTCTCCACGGTAAGAAAACTTCTCTCTCCCTCCTTAGTTGTTCGTGCGATGCCGGGGTCAAGCCGTGACGGGGAAGAGGGTCGACGGTGCGGGGGTTGGAGTCGGGATTGGGGATCGGGGATTGGGCTGTGGCGAGCGCCGGTGGTGAGCTCCGGCGGTGGCGTCGCTGCTCCGGCGGTGGGAAGTCGACGAAGTCGACTACCGGTTTAGACCGGTTTGTTAATCACCGATCTTACATTTGTTTGTTTTTAATTATTTTATTATTTTTATTTCTAGGTGGTTTAATAGAAGGTTATTCATCCCGGGGAGTTCTAGAAAATTGCTGAATTTTCTTGTGAAACTTTCTGTGCGGGAATAAGGTGAGTGCAGGACCATAGGCGTAATTAAATAATTTTGATAATTGGTGTGATTTCGTGATTATAGGCCGTTTACGATCTCGGAGGGTCTAGATCGAGTGTTTCATGAAATGTTTGATTTATTCGGTATTTTCGTGATAGTCTATATTAATTATCTTAATTATTTGTTAGCCTGTAGATGGGAGGATTGCCTCACTAAGTATTTATCGAAATACTTATGCATCTCTTATATTTTAATTGATGCAGGAAATGAGAAAGTGTGACCGTGGAATCAGGGCGAGGAAGAGGGGGTGATCTAGATTTGTCGTTTATTTGATTATTTAATTTAATAATTTATGATCTGCATTGTTCGGATTTTTAGTCTTGAACCGGGAATTAATTGGTGAGGTTCCGTTATTATTTATGGGATTTTAATGATTATTTGCAAAAAAAAATGGGTGCGGTTGTTTCACATATAATCATTTTTTTCTCCAAAGAACTAATTAGCCATGTTGGAAGTTTCACTGAGTAATTATCAATACAATTTAGTTAATTACTAAATTTTGTGTATTTTTGATTATGGATTTACCAATATTATAATACGATCAGAATATCATAAATCAATTTTTATTAATTATAAATGAGAATTACAAAGCCCTAAAAATTGTGATAATGGAACTATCGCCACTCCCTTTAAAAAAATCACAAAATTCATGATAAACTTAATTTCTCAAACACCTAAAACAATCCAAGTTACCTTAATACACTTAGTAAATACTAAATAGTTATAAACCCCTTATGCCTCTAAAACCATTGCTTCTATCTCATTATATCATATATATTATAATGTTTTTACTCTTGAGATTTATTATAAGGAAGTCCACTGGTTTGTAGTTTCTAAACCATGATTGTAATATTATCTCAAGTTTAATTGATTGTGACTGACTTACCTTAGTGTTTGGCTTATTTTCTTTTAGACTAACAAGCTTCCTTTCAAATGAATTACCATGCATATGCAATGTTTTCATGCATATAAATTAGAGAAAATCGCATTTTCACCTTTTAAGTTATTGGCTCTATGTAACAAACTAAGTTGTCTTTTTTGGTGCCTTGTTTTTTTTTGCTTGTTTGGTCTTAGTTATCAGCTCAATGTTACAGACTTTATGCTACAACTTGTCTTTTTGGTGCCTTGAACACTTTTTGTAATGCATGTTTGGTCTTAATGAATCGGGTCTATGTAACATCTACTTCTTGTCACATTAACGGTTCTATTACATCTGTTTCTTTTGAATTTTGTAATAAAAACATAACATAATCTGAAAACTCATAGCATAATACTAACAACTTGAAAGTTCCTTACATAAAGTCATTTAAATTAAAAAGAATAACAAAGACATGATCTTGCAAACTCAAAACATTTTTAAAGCATAACACAAGATCTTCTTCATTCTTACCACTTCAACATAGCCATTATTTCTCCAATAACCACTACAAATCCAACCAATGATGAAGTACATTAAGGAATATCGTACTCCTTTCGTTTAGAATCAACACCTGTAGATTAAGTGCTTCACATTCATCCATTTTTTGCTTCATCTTCTCCGCTAATTCACTGGTATTTTCCATAGTTTCACCTTCATGAGTTAAAGCACTGACTGTGTTCCTTAAACTTTTGATCTCCTCTTTCTGCTCACGAATGACATCTCTTGCCTCCAATAATGCTTGATGTTACCATCCGTGTAGTTTCTCCACCTCAAATCAACGAAAACTTTGCAAGCTTCATACCCGCTAGCAACCGTACGCCCTCTACAACTATAGAATCTCCTTCCATGGTTGTCAATTTTCCAAGCTCTCAAGATTTTTGCTGACCGGTTACAATTACAGACAGCACCATTATCATTTTTAAATTCAATGGTTGATCAACTTGCACTATGAGCCATCTGCTAACCAAACAAACAAGTGCATGTTTGATTTTAGCATACCAAATCCCAAATCTCAGTATGATTTTAGCATATCAAACAAACAAAAAACAAGTGTATGTCTAAAATTCAGTGGTCGAAAATCCCAAATTCCAAATATCAGTCTCTCATGTGGACTTAACTCATTTTGCATAAAAGAGAACAAATCGATAAACGACTTATCAAATTTGTTATTCGAATTTCACCCCTTTCTTCTCTCTATCGTGTTCTTCTTCGATTTCATGTCTCCACTACTTCACTCTTCCGTTTTTCACGTACCCTAATCCCAAATTGATTTGGATTTCATGTCTCCACTAACTTCACTCTTATTAAAATTGTTTTTGACTTAAAAATGATTTAAATTAGCCACATTTTCATAAATTAACGGAAGTTAACTATTCCGTAATGGATCGTAACTGTTCTGTTACGTTCACCAGCAACGCAAACAAACTACTCTGATTGAAGGTTTAAGATGTTAGTAAAACTAATATGAAGGTTTAAAGTGTTAGTGTAATTCCCTCAAGGTTTAATTTGGAATCTTAATGTTTGAGGTGACTTCAAGATGGAAAGAAATGACAAACGTTAGTCTTTTTATGCTTGTAATCGTAGCCTTCCGTGACAACATATCTAGAAATGTATGCAATCTCACAAATAAGACGGACTAATAAATACTAAAAACGAAGGTGCATGCATTTTCAATATCGATGCATTCTCGATAACACCAAATTTATCATTCTTAAATCTTAGATATGCAGCTGGATTACTCTAATTATTTGTTGCCTCATAGTTGCAGAATGTTTTAGATTGATGAGTATATGTGGGCCAAGCGGAGATATATATATATATATCCGTCAAGCAGTAAAACATATTAATTTGGTCAAAAAAACAAAAGACCGTGAAGCTGTAGCGATGACATTCATCAACATTCTTCTCCTTAGTTTGATGTCTCAATATAACATATGTTTTGTGTAATATAGTGTTAATATACTTTAAAAAGTTAAAAGCTTTTTTTTTAATGCAAAAACTTAAAGTTTTCTTTTATAGCTCTTGATCGAGGTCATTGGTCAATAAAATTTATGCCCATTCGAACTACGGACAAACATGCACTGCCAATCCCCGACCATATAGCTCAGATCCTGATGTAGTGTTGTGGAAACAAAAAGAAAGCGAGTATAAAGAGTGTTTCGCTTGTCGACAAACTTGGGAACTGATCTAAAACAAATCACCAAAGGTCTCTTTGGTTTCGGCTTGTGTGGTTTTTCCAAGCTGTGCTGAGGTACTCAGACATTACTCCGCTTAGGATAAAGGACATATTACCAACAGAAGTGAGTATGATAAAATGGGGCCAATATCAATCTTGCCTTCTATGTGGCGAACGGGATGAATCGAGAGATCGCTTGTTTTTCGCATGTCCATACGTATTGATAAAGTGGTACGTGACCGTATTACTAGTCTTCAGTATCAAAGCGGAAGTAAACTAGCAAATCTCTTGGAACGTAAATAAACTTGGAACACATGACTACGAGCTGTCTGGGGAATTACAAGTTGTATCTACGAAATCCCATCATACAACCTACTAGACCCACTGAAATTTTACAAAGTATTCTACGTACAACACAAAATCAGATTATTCAACCTAAATTCCTGAAAATAACCTCAACCTTTATCTTGAAGGCTATATAACAGGTGCATTTGGGAAGAGAATATCAAATTACAATAACAAACACGAGCCAGCCAGAGAACAAAAAGGGGGTAGGAAAGAAAAAAAATGTCATTTAATAAATTGTTTTCGGTTTTCGGGTTTTCTAAAAAGTATGGCTCTTGTCTCTACAAGTGAAAGAAACACGCATGAGTACTCCGATGAAGAAAAAGAACGCATAAGCCTGCTGGTCCACCGGTTTGATCTTGCTATGAGGAAAGCTGACAAATTTCAGAGTCAAAAGAGAACTAGCTCGTTCAGAAGGCAAACTGAAGTAGACATGCCAAGAAAGAAGTGAGAAATGCAATTTCATGAATGCAAATGTTTTGGACACTTCAAAACTGAATGTCCTACACTTAAGAGAAGAGAGATTCAGTGCTTTGCGTGCAAGGGCTTCGGACATACACAACTAGAGTGTGTAAATGATCAGAAGCGCCGGAAAAAAACTCTTTATTGGCTGAAGACGACTTAGAAGATGAGGGTGGGGATGAAGATGTGGAAGAAGTGAACAACTTTGTCACTCTTCTTGGAATAACTAAGTTTGCAGAAGAAGGAGAGATGTCAGAATCAGAATCTGAAGTAGAACAGGAAGATGACCTCACTGACTATTACAGAGAAGTTCGTGAGATGCTAATTAAGGTTGGAAAGAAAAATTCAGAGCTGAAAAAGGAAAAACTTCGTCTTGAGGCAGTCATTGATGTACTGCAGAGTGAGCTGAGTGCAGAAAGGAAGATAACTCAGGAAAGTGTGTCACTGATAAAGGAGAAACTTAATTTGGCAAACAAGGAGACAGACTGAGTCTGGAACTGGAAGCTGAGAAAAAGGTATCAACTCAACTTCATACCGATCTAGACCTACAGTACAAGAAAATTCACATATTTGCATGAACAAAACAACTTGATAAGATTTTGAGATACGGTACAACAGTGGATGTGAAACGAGTTCTAGGATACACTGGAAGGGAAAACAAAGAGACAGAGAAAATCAACTTTGTCTCGGCTAGCTTTCATCTTCATGAGAAGTCAAAGGTGGAAAGTAGCACAACAAGAAATGATGGGTGTTATATATGTGACAAACACGGTCACATCATGGTTTACTGCTACAGGTTCTGGGAAAGAGTGAGACATCTCAAAAGCCAGGGCAGATTTTTGTGGAATGGATTTCGAAGTCAGATATGGTTAAGGAAATCAGACCTCACACAAGGAGTTGTCAAAAAGTCAAAATCTGGATCAAGACAGACAACCACAGGAAGTGTGACAGGTGATGTGTCAGAACCAAGCAACTCATATGCTCTAATGTGGCTTAAATTCAATTGTAACATGGATGTGACATCAGAAGGAGAAGAAGATAGAGGCCCATGGTACTTTGACATTGGGGCACTAAGGGGAAGAAATCCGCAATAAGCATTGGTTGGAAAATAATGCATATTCTAAAGGCCAAGGGGATCAAGTTGTCGGATGACAAGGTGGAGTGGGACTTAATGGATGAATCTTATCTCACAAGAACGAAGTTCCTCGACGCAAATTGGAGAAAGACCAGATTTTGGACATTTTTGTACCGTCAGAAGTTTGACATCAAATGGAGACCTTCTCACCGTCCCATCTCACCCAAATGTGGACAAAAGATATAAGGGATAACCACCTTTCAAGTCCAAGTTGTTTCAAGATAATCCAACGGTTTGATCTCAAGATACATACAATGGACTGAAGGCATATTCTGTAGTCTCGCGAAAGAAGTAAGAGAAGAATTGAAGTAAGGCCAACCCTACGGGTCCAAGGCTCCTGGCCACAGCGAATACACTCCTGGCCACGCCCAGAGACTCTCCAGCCGAGGTGAAACCTCCTTTGGCCGCGGGTCCAAGCCACGCACACGCGGTGAACTAGTTTCTGCCCAAAAACAGCTTGTTCGAAGCCCACCTTCAAGTCCACTTCGTTTTTTCTTCTAAGAACGAAAGCAGGAGTTAAAGACCTATAAATACTTGTTTTACAGACACAATTTCTTAACCTAGATTGTGCCACTAATTTTTACTTTTTTGCTTTTTTCACCAAATTTTTGTTTACTTTTTTACTTTTTTTTTGTTTAAAGACCTATAAAGCCCACCTTTAGTTTACTTTTTTCACCAAATTTTGGTTCTTTGTTCTTTGTTTAGGGAGATATGGATTTCACTTGAACCCTTTTGTTTAATCTCTTATCTATTGATTATGCAATTCAGAAACTAGATTTTGTCTTGCATAGTCGTGACTGAGTAGTTTTCCTATTGGGTAAAGGGTTATCAAGGGGCTCTCATGGATCGATTTATCAATAGGTTTTAGATTAGGGTATCGATTAAGATTCTTCATTCTATCATTATTCTTAATGCATGTTTGTTTGATTATCTACCTTGCAACTGATCTTAGATATTTTTAGAGCTAGGAAAATACTGGATCTATATATTTGACCTAGGGTAGACGAGCAAACCTTCACAAGATTTTGAAAATATACTTGTAAAGGGGTTGTGAGCGTTAACGACTTTTGAGTATAATACTAACTTTTTGCGCGGGCGGAGACGAAAGCTACTGGTCGAGTAATAAAGTTTTAGGTTTGTAGTATGTACGAAAGTAGACTACACATAGTGTCCGTGTTCCAAGTTTAAGAATCCAAAGATGACAAAAAGTCGCTTTAAAAACCCTAGCAAAATTCTTATGATTTTCGGCCATGATCCCTAGTGAGTTTCTGATTACCCAACGCTTAGTTAAATTATTTACGTTTTCGCTTTGATTATTCATTTAATTTATTTACTTGCTTGCCTTCTTATTTTCTTGTTTAGTTTACAATCTTATTTTGTTTACTCGCTTATTAGTTTACAACCTCGTTTTTACCTACTCGCTTTGCTTACTTGCTTTCTTTACGTTCTCTCTTAGTTTAGTTTAAATTTCCAGCACTCTTTTCGTGACAAAAGCCATAAACATTATTATCATTTTAGACTTCCTTACTAACTCTCTTTCTAAGGTCTCGCAGAACATCATTCTCTCCCTGTGGATTAAAACCTAAAGTACTACAATGCACATCAGTGCACTTCCATAACTTTTAGGTTTACAAATTTAAAACCTGAAGTTTCAGAGATGAATCCGAGCGCATCAAGTTTTTGGCACCGATGACGGGGAGGCAATCGTTACTTGTTCAATAAAGCCCCGACCGCCCCTACCTGTGGGCCCCATGCCCTCTCTCGGCCCGTGGGCCCCACCCTTGTCCGACGGCCGGTGCGTTAGTCTGGGAGGCTTGTAATACTTGTTTACTGACCCTGCAATCACCATATGATCTTTCCCCGTGTTTTTTCCTCACTCACACGATACCGCGAATCACTTCCCAGTAGGTCACCCATCCTTAAATTGCTCCAGCTCAAGCACGCTTAACTCTGGAGTTCTCTCTGGACAAGTTCCCGAAAAGATAAGTGCACTTTGGTGACATAGGTAGTCAAATCAAATCTTATAAGCCTCTCCGCATATACAAGAAATCGGGATGTTACAATCACCCCCACTCATAGAGCGCAACGTCCTCGTTGCGCATCAGGATCGTCACCCTAGACGGTGTGAGCCCACCTGACTCCACACACGTGTTTGGGATCGGCTCTGATACCACTTATAACGCCCCGACCGCCCCTACCTGTGGGCCCCATGCCCTCTCTCGGCCCGTGGGCCCCACCCTTGTCCGACGGCCGGTGCGTTAGTCCGGGAGGCTTGTAATACTTGTTTACTGACCCTGCAATCATCACATGATCTTTCCCCGTGTTTTGTCCTCACTCACACTATACCGCGAATCACTTCCCGATAGGTCACCCATCCTTAAATTGCCCCAGCTCAAGCACGTTTAACTCTGGAGTTCTCTCTGGACAAGTTCCCGAAAAGATAAGTGCACTTTGGTGACATAGGTAGTCAAATCAATTCTTTTAAGCCTCTCCGCATATACAAGAAATCGGGATGTTACATGTTCTGTCACACTTTAGAGGTTAGTAAATCGACTCTAGAACAAACTTTTTCTTTTTAATTTTTGTTTTTGTTTTTTTCGTTTCATATTTTGAAACATGAACTCGCCTCTGGAGCGAGATCACTACTACGAGTAGGGTTACTACGACCCATCTTATGCTCACTACTCTCACTATTCACACCACGACCATGATTCGTACTACATGGATCAGAAACCGGCACTGACCAACTACTCTCAAGGACGCTACAAGCCTCCTTACTACCGAGACGAGCCTTTTGCGTCTCTGTATGTTGACTCACGACAAAGTCTTCCTCATCAAACATCGGACCAGCACGATGATATCTTGGAAAATAGCCATTTTTGCTTCCAAAGATTATGATCTTAAAATCCCTTGGCTCAACCACCAACCTCAACAAACTGATGGAGTTTATGAGAAGCCGATGGTCTACTAGGCACAAATGGAGGATATTCTACAAGAACTCAACGAATATTGATATGCTCAAATTAATACCCTAAAAGTACTAAGCAGTAGTTGTAGTAAAGTAGGGGTCGAACACAAAGACTCATGGAAACCCGCAATATATTATATAGATGAGAATTAAGCTAAGTAATCAATGAAATTGAAAGCAGAATGTAAATTAAAACGGTTGTAAATTTGATTGGAGAAAGATAGGTTCAGGATATTTCTCAGGAAATCAATGAATACAGATAAGCTAACTAACATTATTCAGATTTAGCGCGGTTCTAGAACTCAAATCACTAAGGTATAATTAACCAACTCTCGTTGCGAAAACTATCTAAGTCTAAATCCTAGAATTCCTAATCTATTTGCGAATCCTAAAGTCTAAACCAGCTTTTAGATCAAGTTTGATTTGTTCACAAAACAACAAAACCAATTCTCTTTGAGAATAGTTATTTTGCTCACCCTAAGTTCTGTCAGGTAATCAATCACACTCTCGTGCCTAATCAATTATCCTAAGATCTAAGTTCTAGGTGATCAATATAGAATTAACTTTGGAAACAACCTATGGCGAAGAACTAATTCAGATGGTGAATCCTAGTAACTAATCAACCTAGCATTCAGAGAAAACCCTTATGAGAACCCTAAACCTAACAAGAGATCTACTCAGACATGGAAATTGAAGCAATAAACATGTTTGAATAAATCATCAAATAAAATAGAAAGAGTAACAAGAGGGTTCGAAATCTTCTCTCGGACGAATAGAGTTTCAGACTTATTCCCTTCAAAAGCTCTCTCACAAAACCAGAATAAAATAAAGCATAGCCATGAAAGTGGCTGTAAAATCCTATTAAATAACCTAAATCACGTTTTGGGGCTTCTTGTAAATAATAAAGACTTCTGGACCATTTTGCAATTATTCAACTCTTCATTAACGATCGTATCTGCTGTAGTGAGTATCAACCGATATTAGGCAGTATCGATCGACACTCATGCTTCAAATCGGGTACTCAGCTACACGAACGTCTGCTTTGATTCAAAATGCTCCATAAATCCAATATCTCCAAATATGCTCCAAATGTGCTAAAACATGTCAAATATTCTAAAACACTACAAAATAGTAGAAATACTCTATAAAATGGACTTATATCATGGTTTAAACGGGGTAAAAACCATGATATATCAACTCCCCCAGACTTAGCCTTTGCTTGCCCTCAAGCAAAACAGAAAACTAAACCAGAAAAAGAAGTTTGAAAACGTAGAGACTCACCTGTTCTTGAAACATTGCAATGACCATTTTTCTTAGTGCTCCACATATCACATACCAGTTTCAAATCCAACCACCATGTACTTCTCCGTAGACATTTGCAGCTTCCTAGACTACACACATTATTTCACAGCATCGTTCAATCAAGCCTTCCTCGCCAGTTTCATTGCTGTGATTAATACTAAGAACCTTCTAGATTCTTTTCCATACAATATCATGACAAGGAACCACCCTTTTTCACACTTTTGGTATCATTTTCTCTCCCCCAGACTTATTTCTTATTATGTTCTCTTTTCTCTTTTTAGATCTGCATATACACATCAAGGTATGAGACGCGAGTATTGATGGTGTTTGCCACCAAATCCCCAGTTCTTCCCTCTCAATGTATCAAAAAATGTAGGCGAATAATGGCATCATAGGAAAATCCTAGCCTCGCTTCCAATACTTTGTGTGATCATTCCTCACCAAGTAGAATAATGGGATCGCTGGAAATTTTCCTAACCCTCTACTCAGGAGAAAATCATCTCATCTTTTCATGCACTTATGTTCCTAACTTATAACAGGGGCGAGAGATACTATTATTTTAAAACACATGAGTTCCTTTTTTAGATATGAATAAGGAATCACGCTCTATGAATACTAACCACATCGATGAAGTGCAAAAAATTGGCTCAGGCTTTAAAGAACTTTGCTGGAAACATGAGTGTCTTCTAGTTAGCTGGTCAGCCTTTGGATTTTTCATTAGTCGATCTAGAACTGATTCTGTATCAATGGTCACTTAGAAGCAAAGTCAGATCAATAGATTCAAGAAAAAGATCATATTCTCCAACAAATTTTGACTCAATAAAACAAAATTTGACTCAAAAACGACTGACTCTAAGAAAAAAACAAAAACAATGTCAGCGACTACCTCCCCCAGACTTGAACAACACTGTCCCCAATGTTATCTATCCCAAGGTTAGTGAAAGAAAACAAAAGAACATAATAGAATTGTGAAAAACAAGAAGTTACCGTACTGGAACATTGAGTGTCGACCGACACACAGCTTGGTATCGATCGATACCAGGCTTACGTCGATACAATGAACTCTTCTCAATCATGTAGGGTATCGACTGATACCAACAAGGTATCGATCGACACTCAGGCGATTTCGTGTTTGCTCCTTGTTCATCCTAACACAAAACGAAAAATAAAAAGAAAAATACTTATATACAAACTCAGTAGTGGGTTGCCTCCCACCAAGCGCTCGTTTAACGTCATTAGCTTGACTGTACCGCCATTCAGGCAGTGGGTGCATCCTCCAGAGGCATTATGTGTCCTTCTGGAATCTCGGCTCTTGCCCAATAATTTCACCCTTTGTCCATTGACAGTGAACTCTTCGCCTGAAGGATTTGTCAGGACAATCGCACCATGTGGTCTAACTTCCTTGACTGTGAAAGGTCCTGACCAACGAGAACGTAATTTACCAGAAAACAATTGCAAACGAGAGTTATACAGAAGAACCTGGTCGTTCGGCTCGAAATGTCTGGAGATGATCTTTTTATCATGATAGGCCTTAGTTCTCTCCTTGTACAGCTTCGAGTTCTCGTAGGTGTGGTGCCTAATCTCATCCAACTCGTTAAGCTGAATCAATATCGTCTCAGCTGCAGGCTTGATGTCAAAGTTCAGCAAATTCGTCGCCCATGCTGCCTTGTGCTCGATCTCCACTGGAAGGTGACATGCTTTCCCATACAGCTAGTGAAACGGTGGGGTACCCATCGGTGTTTTGAAAGCAGTTCTGTAAGCCCATAGCGCGTCATCTAGCTTCGTAGACCAATCCTTCCTAGAAGTACCCACTGTCTTCTCCAGAATTTCCTTGATTTGCCTGTTGGAGACCTCTAATTGCCCACTGGTTTGAGGGTGATATGGAGTAGCCACACGATGATTTACACCATGCTTCTTTAACAACTTCTCAAAAACCTTGTTAATAAAGTGGCTGCCACCATCACTTATAACAATAAGCGGCACTCCAAATCGTGGGAAAATGATGGTCTTAAACAGCTTAAGCACCGCAGAGTCATTGGTTTGACTAGCAATCACTTCCACCCATTTGGACACATAGTCCACAGCAACCATGATGTATATGTTCTTGTGTGACGAGGGAAAGGGACCCATAAAATCGATGCCCAGCAATCGAAAACTTCAACTTCAAGGATGAAATTATGTGGCATCTAATGCCTCTTGCTGATCTTCCCTCTCCTCTGACAGGCATCACACTGTGAGATATAGGCATGCGCATCTCTGAACATAGTAGGCCACCAGAAGCCTGCTTGAAGAACTTTGGACACTGTCTTGAAAGTAGCAAAGTGTCCAACATACTCAGACCCATGACAATGAAAAAGAATAGCTGGCACCTCAGACTCTGCAACGCATCTTCTATATATACCATCTGAGCAGTGCTTGTATATGTAAGGCTCATCCTAGAATAATCGCCTCATCTCGCGCATAAATTTCTTCCTCGCATACTTTGTGGGATGCTTTGGCTCAGTCTCTACAGCAAGGTATTTAGCAATGTCAGCGTACCATGGTCGTGCAGGACTAGATACAGCAGCTAGATAGGCGTCTTCATAGTCAAAATGTTCTGCCGGCAAAACAGGTCTGAAACGTCTCGGGTATCGATCGATACCGAAAGTCGGTGCACGCAAAAAGTGCAGATTTTCAGAACAAGCATCCTGAAGTTGAGTTTCAATGAATTAGATACCCTCTTCTGGTAAGAAATCATCAATAGGCACGACTTCATCGATCTTTATTCGTGATAGGTGGTCAGCAACTCCATTCTCAACTCCCTTCTTGTACTTGATCTCGATATCGAACCCTTGGAGCAAAAGTACCCATCGACATAGACAAGGCTTGAGGTCCTTGTTCTTCAGCAAGTATTTGAGAGCAGCATGGTCTGTGTGAACAATAACCTTGCTCCCAATCAAGTAGGACCGAAATTTCTCAAAAGAGAAAACAACTGCAAGTAACTCCTTCTCGGTGGTGTTATAATTACGCTGAGCATCATCCAACGTCCTGCTGGCATAATAAATAGCATGGATCTTCTTGTCTTTCCTCTGACCCAACACAGCTCCTACAACAAAATCACTTGCATCGCACATAACCTCAAAAGGTAAACTCCAATCAGGTGGTTGGACAATACGAGCACTCACCAATGCCTTCTTAATCTCCTCGAAGGCTGTAAGGCAATCATGTGTGAAATCAAATTTGACTTCCTTACACAACAGGGCTGTGAGTGGGCGTGCAAGCTTAGAGAAATCCTTGATGAATCTCCTGTAAAACCCAGCATGACCAAGGAAGCTTAGAAACTCAGATACAGATCGTGGGTGTTGCAGGCTTGTCATGACCTGAATCTTAGCTTTTTCAACTTCGATCCCTGCCTTAGAAACCTTGTGCCCAAGAACAATGCCATCTTGTACCACGAAGTGGCACTTCTCCCAATTAAGAATCAAGTGCTTCTCCTCGCATCGTTGAAGCACCTTGCACAAGTTATCCAGAAAATCCTTGAATGACGATCCATACACTGAGTATTCATCGATGAACACCTCCATAAACTCCTCATGCATCGCTTAAAGGTCGCTGGAGCGTTACATAATCCAAATGGCATTCTTCTGTATGTGAATGTGCCATAAGGACATGTAAAAGTTGTCTTTCCCTGGTCCTCTGGATGTATAGGAATCTGGAAAAAGCCCGAGTACCCATCGAGAAAACAGTAGTATGGGTGAATCGCTAACCTCTCCAGCATCGGGTCAATGAACGGCAATGGAAAGTGATCCTTCCTTGTAGCCGCATTCAGCTTCCTGTAGTCAATACACATCCTGTGACCAGTGATTGTCCTTGTAGGGATCAGCTCATCCTTCTCGTACTTCACCACAGTTATACCTCATTTGTTAGGCACAACGTGAACTGGACTAACCCAAGAACTATCTGAGATGGCATAGATAATCCCTGCTTACAACAGCTTCATCACTTCCTTCCCGACCACTTCCTTCAGGTTCGGATTCAGCCTCCTCTGGCACTCAATCGAAGACTTTGACTCATCCTCCAGGTTAATCTGATGTGTACACAAGTCTGGTGCTATACCTGAAATATCATCAAGAGAATAGCCAAGAGATTTGTGATACTTGCGCAGCTTGCTCAGCAGTAAGGTAATCTCTTCGTTGTTCAAAGAAGCATTGACAATCACAGGGTATGTTGAATTAGGACCAAGAAAAGCATACCTCAATGCGGCTGGGAGTGGCTTGAGTTCAATCTTAGGAGCTTTCTCCTCACTCCAATCACCAAGCTCACTAGCGTTCTTAGGAGTTTCAGCCAACTCCTCTAACGAACACGATACTGCATCAGTCAGATCGAGCATTTTGGCGTGTCCAGCAGCTACATCTCCCAGCAACTCCTTTGAGACATCAGAGTACACCAGTGCTCTCTCCAGTGGATCTTCAGGGTGCATTTCCAGGAAGTACTCCTCCGCTATGTCACTGAAGGTGTCCACATAGAATGTCTGCCCATCGATGGTTGGTATCTTCATCATCTTTTCCATGTTAAAGGACATCACCAAATCACTAATGTTGAGAGCTATCTGTCCATTCTTGCAATCGATTAAGGCTCCAGCAGTTGCAAGGAATGGTATGCCCAGGAAGAGAGGATCCTTAGGCTCAGCATCGTACTTCAGGACGATGAAATCTGTTGGGATCAAGCAATTCCCAATCTTAATTGGGACATCTTCGAGTAGTCCCTCTGGAAGTCGCACTGAGCGATCAGCAAGTACCAGCGAAATCCTTGTAGATTGAAAATCTGTCATCCCCATTCGCTTAGCCATTGAGTGTGGCATGAGGTTAACAATCGACCCAATATCGCAGAGAGAACGCTCGAATCTCTCTGTGAAGATAGTGCAATCCAAAACAAAACTCCTTAGGTCTGGTAGCTTTTTGGGAATTTTGTTGAGTAGAATCGCACTGCACTCAACTGTAATCATCATGACACCTTGCTCAAGGTTCACATTTCTAGACACCATCTTCTTCACATACCTCCTCAAAGCTGGAGAAGTCTTAATAGCATCAACAAAAGGAAGCTCCACAACCAACTTATCCAACATAGTTTTGCATCTGGCATCCTCCCATTCCTTCTTTGTCATCTTAGGAGGCATAGGATAAGGTATTTTTGGTTTGTACACCCTCTCCTTAACAATCTCTGGTTATTTCTCGACATGTGCCTCAGTATCGACCGATACAGAAGGGGTACCGATCGATACACGGGATTTTGTGTCCCCTCGTGCAGTTGTCTGGGCTGGTATCGATCGACACTGGTATCGATCGATACACGGGGATTTTCAGAATCCCAGTCGCCATCTTCAGCAAAGTCGACGAAAGTCTCTGCAGCTGGGCTGTTCTTCACTCCTGTAATCACCTCTTTTCCACTCCTCAAGGTGATGGCATTGATGTGTGCTCTTGGATTCTCAGTTCTCCCTGGAAGAAAACCTTCCTGCCTCTTCACAGCTGCTGCTGTCTGAGCAACCTGAGTTTCCAGCTTCCTCTGAGAAAGATTGATAGCTTCAATTTTCCCATTCAGATAAGTGTACAGAGAATCAATCTTCCAATTGAAATCCCCTTGCCACTTCTGATGTCCCAGAAGGATCTATTCAACCATGGATTCCATCTTACTCTCTATGGATTTTGGAGAGATGGGTTGGTACGAAGAGTTCCCATAAGCGCAAGTGAAATCGCTGCTCTGGAGTGGTTTCTGAGCAAATTGTTTTTCCCAAATCAAGATTGGTTTCCCTCAAACTTGTACCCACCTTGTTGAGTGTTGTTGTTGAAGTTTCGGTTGTTGTTGTACCCAACTCGCTGACCCTGAAAACCAGAACCACAAAGTAGTTAACATCATCCACTTCATCTTCATCAATGTTATCAACTCCATCAGCAAAGTGTACAGTTTTCTTCGACTTCGCGATTAGAAAATCTAGTTTGGCTTGAACTTCAGCAATCTGTGATCCATCCATGTTCCCATTCTGTCTTTTTCGCTCAAAGTCTGCATTTTTGGTGCTATTGCTAGATGCCAAATTCTCAATCAGTATATAGGCCTCAACAGGATACCTGGTGTTGAAGTTTCCATTGCTTGAAGCATCCAAAGCCATCTGATACCTCCAATAAATCCCTTTATGTCGTTCCAATTCTTCCATGAGATGATCGAGTTCGACTTGATTCTCGAGAAACCCAGTTTGCTTCAATGAGAATGAAGATCTTTCTGATCTTCATGGACGAGATGGGTCGTAAGAAGATTAAGATAAAATACATGAATATCATGACGATCATCGACCTTGTTGAAAAAAGTTAAGATTCTCAAGCTTAAAGCCAAACTTGATCGTGTCATGAAACAATTGGAAGCAGAAAAAGAGAGTAAGAAGGTACATTATCCCATTTTGAATATTCGTTACATCACTTCTTTGTTAACATACGATTTAATTAAAGAAAACAACGTTTACAACCTTAAAAACTTAATTTTAAAAACAATTGAACCAACTTATTTAAACCATTTAGCATTATATCTTGATATGAACCAAAACTAACATGTATTTATCGCTTATCTATTATCGAGTAATGGAAGAACCATAGTTGGAGGGTAAAACCCATTGATCTTTAGATCTCGGTATTATTTTTTCTTACATATTGGATATATATATTGGATATATAATGTTGTATTATATCAATAGGGTTTCGTACCTATTTCCTATATTCTGCCATTTTTTAAAGAGCAAGAGAGACTTCTTCTGGTTCCATATTGATTCGTTCTTTAATCAGAGCAACATAAATATTAAAAAAAATGAGAAGGGCAAGTGACCGGAAAAGAATAGACGAGATCGCAAAAATAAATTATGTCTTCTTTAGGGTTTCGTACCTTCGATCTTACATCAATGGGTTAGAAGATGAGGGAGCGTCCGATGGTAATTGGTGTCCGGTGGCTTTTATGTCGGGTTGACTGCCTTTTCCTATTACCATGTCGATTTGATCGAAATGAAAATGATAGAAAAAAGAGAGGAGATCGAAAAATGGGATGAGATATGAAAATTGAAAAGCGAGCAGAGGAGATAGGATTTTTTCTCATGAGAGGATGGGAAATAGTGTTTTTATTCTCTTAGGTACTTGTGTTTCTTTAAATGATTTGGTCCATCAAATTTGATTAGGGGTTTGGTCAATTAGATAAGATTTTTTTTTGAGTTAAGAAAATCTGAGAGGATTACTATTGACCAGTCAAAAATTTATTTTCATCCAAAAGTTATATTTTATAGAGAGTTGACTGTAATGTTTTTAGTATAATTTAAATTTAGTTTGAAAAATATATAAAAAGTAAACAAAAGAACATAATTTCATAAAATATACATAAGAATATGGAAACTGCAAATTCCTAACAAAAAAACAACTATACAAACTAGAATATTTTCAAGGAACATAAAAAACAAAAAAGAAAGCAATTGTAAAACTAGTTTAAAAATAATTTAAGATATTCTTTACTACATTTTCATAATATATACATAAAATCATTTTTCTCCAAAGAACTAATTAGCCATGTTAGAAGTTTCACTGAGTTATTATTAATACAACTTAGTTAATTACTAAATATTGTGGATTTTTGATTACGGATTTACTAATATTATAATACGATAAGTATATCATAAATCAATTTTTATTAATTATAAACGAGAATTACAAAGCCCTAAAAAATGTGATAATGGAGCTATCCCCACTCCCTTTTAAAAATCACAAAGTTCATGATAAACTTAATTTCTCAAACACATAAGACAACCCAAGTTATCTTAATAGACTTAGTAAATACTAAATAGTTATAAACCCTTTATACTTCTAAAACCATTTCTTCTATCTCATTATATCATATATATTATATTTTTTTTAGTCTTGAGGTTTATTATAAGGAACTTCACTGGTTTGTAGTTTTTAAACCATGATTGTAATATTATCTCAAGTTCATTTGATTGTGAGTGACTTACCTTAGTGTTTGGCTTATTTTCTTTCAGACTAGCAAGCTTCCTTTAAAATGAATTACCATGCATATGCAATGTTTTCATGCATATAAATTAGATAAAATCGCATTTTTAACATTTAAGTTATTGGCTCTATGTAACAAACTTTATGTTACAAATTGTCTTTTTTGGTGACTTGTTTTTTTTTGCTAGTTTGGTCTTAGTTATCGGCGCAATGTTACAAACTTTATGTTACAATTTGTATTTTTTGGTGCCTTGAACACTTTGTTTGTAATGCATGTTTGGTCTTATTAAATCGGGCCTATGTAACATCTACTTCTTGTCACATTAACGACTCTATTACATCTGTTTCTTTTGAATTTTGTAATAAAAAACATAATATAATCTGAAAAGTTCCTTACATAAAATCATTTAAATTAAAAAGCATAACAATGACATGATCTTGCAAACTCAAAACATTTTTAAAGCATAACACAAGATCTTCTTCATTCTTACCACTTCCACATCGCCATTATTTCACCATAACCACTAAAAATCCAACCAATGAAGAAGTACAATAAGGAATATCGTACTTATAACGCCCCGACCGCCCCTATCTGTGGGACCCAACGACATCTCCCGGCCCGTGGGCCCCACCCTCGTCCGACGGCCGGTGCGTTAGTCCGGGAGGCTTGTAATACTTGTTTACTGACCCTGCAATCACCACGTGACCTTTCCCCGTGTTTTGTCCTCACTCACACGCTACCGCGAATCACTTCCCGGAAGGTCACCCATCCTTAGACTACTCCAGCCCAAGCACGCTTAACTCTGGAGTTCTTTCGGGCAAGTGATCGGAAAAGGTAAGTGAACTTTGGTGACATAGGTAGCCAAATCAATTCTTATAAGTCTCTCCGCATATACAAGAAACCGGGATGTTACAATCACCCCCACTCACAGAGCGCAACGTCCTCGTTGCGCACCAGGATCGTCACCCTAGACGGTGTGAGCCCACCTGACTTCACACACGTGTTTGGGTTCGGCTCTGATACCACTTATAACGCCCCGACCGCCCCTATCTGTGGGCCCCAACGACATCTCCCGGCCCGTGGGCCCCACCCTCGTCCGACGGCCGGTGCGTTAGTCCGGGAGGCTTGTAATACTTGTTTACTGACCCTGCAATCACCACGTGACCTTTCCCCGTGTTTTGTCCTCACTCACACGCTACCGCGAATCACTTCCCGGAAGGTCACCCATCCTTAGACTACTCCAGCCCAAGCACGCTTAACTCTGGAGTTCTTTCGGGCAAGTGATCGGAAAAGGTAAGTGCACTTTGGTGACATAGGTAGCCAAATCAATTCTTATAAGCCTCTCTGCATATACAAGAAACCGGGATGTTACAGTACTCCTTTCGTTTAGAATCAACACCTATAGTTTAATTTCTTCACATTCATCCACTTTTTGCTTCATCTTCGCCACTAATTCACTGGTGTTTTCCATAGTTTTACATTCATGAGTTAAAGCACTGACTGTGTTCCTTAAACTTTTGATCTCCTCTTTCTTCTCACGAATGACATCGATCTCTTGCCTCCAATAATGCTTGAAGTTACCATATGTGTGGTTTCTCCACCTCAAACCAACAAAAACGTTGAAAGCTTCATACCCGCTAGCAACCTTACGCCCTCTACAACTATAGAATCTCCTTCCAAGGTTGTCACTTGTCCAAGCTCTCACAATTTTTGCTGACCGGTTACAATTACAAACAACACCATTGTCATTATTAAATTCAATGGTTAGTGAACTTACACTATGAGCCATCTGCTAACTAAACAAACAAGTGCATATATGATTTTAGCATACCAAATCCCAAATCTCTGTCTGATTTTACCATATCAAACAAAACAAACAAACAAGTGTATGTCTAAAATTCAGTGGTCGAAAATCCCAAATCCCAAATATCAATCTCTCATGCGGACCCCACTCATTTTGCATTAAAGAGAACAAATCGATAAACAATTTCTCGTTTTCATTATTTGAATTTCACCTCTTTCTTCTCTCTATCAGGTTTTTCTTCGATTTCATGTCTTCACTACTTCACTCTTCTGTTTTTTTAAAAAAAAATTTACGAACCCTAATCCCAAATCGATTTGGGTATTTCTATTTAAATTCATTATTTTGTTTTTTCGACATATATTTAATTAATACAAATGTTTTTGACTTAAAAATGATTTAAATTAGCCACATTTTCTTAAATTAACGGAAGTTAACTATTCCGTAACGGACAATAATTGTTCTTTTACGTTCGCCTGCATCGCAAACAAATTACTCTGATTAAGGGTTTAAGATGTTAGTAAAACTAGTATGAAGGTTTTAAGTGTTAGTATAATTCACTCGAGGTTTAAAATATTACTTTTTCAACCTTGAAGGTTAAAAATATGATTTTTCCATATAAATTATGTGTGAAAATACTATCAAAACAATTTGGAATCTTAATGTTTAAGGTGACTTCAAGATGAAAAGAGATGACAAACGTTTGTCTTTTTATGATTGTAATCGTAGTCTACTGTGACAACATATCTAGAAATGTATGCAATCTCACAAATAAGACAGACTAATAAATACTAAAATAGAAGGTGCATGCATTCTCGAGATCGATGCATTCTCGCTAACACCAAATTTATCATTCTTAAATTTTAGGTATGCAGCTGGATAACTCTAATTATTTGTTGCCTAATGGTTGCATAATGTTTCAGATTGATGAGTATATGTGGGCCAAGTTGAGATATATATATATATCCGTCAAGCAGTAAAACCTTAATTTGGTCAAAAAAACAAATGACCGTGAAGCAGTAGCGATGACATTCATAAACATTCTTCTCCTTAGTTTGATGTCTCAATATAACGTATGTTTTGTGTAACATAGTGTAAATATACTTTGAAAAGTTAAAAGCTTTTTTTTAATGCAAAAACTTAAAGTTTTCTTTTATAGCTCTTGATCGAGGTCATTAGCCAATAAAATTTAATCCCATTCGAACTGCGGACAAACATGCACTGCCAATCCCCGACCCTATAGCTCAGGTCCTGATGTAGTGTTGTGGAAACATAAAGAAAGCGAGTATAAAGAGTTTTTCGCTCGTCGACAAACTTGGGAACTGATATGAAACAAATCACCAAAGGTCTCTTTGGTTTCGGCTTGTGTGGTTTTTCCAAGCTGTGCTGAGGTACTCATTCATTACTCCGCTTACGATAAAGGACAAATTAGCAACAGAAGTGAGTATGATAAAATAAGGCCAAGATCAATCTTGCCTTCTATGTGGCGAACCAGATGAATCAAGAGATCGATTGTTTTTCGCATGTCCATACGTATTGATAAAGTGGTATGTGACCGTATTACTAGTCTTCACTATCAAAGCGGAAGTAAACTAGCAAATCTCTTCGAACATAAATAAACTTGGAACACATGACTACGAGCTGTCTGGGGCGTTACAAGTTGTATCTACGAAATCCCAGCACACAACTTACTAGACCCAATGAAATCCCAACACAAAATCAGCTTATTCAACCTAAATTCCTGAAAATATCCTCAACCCTTAACTTGAAGGCTATATAACAGACGCATTTGGGAAGAGAATATCTCAAATTACAATAACAAACACGAGCCAATGAGAGAACAAAAAGGGGATAGTAAATAACAAAAAATTGTCATTTAATATATTGTTGTCGGTTTTCGGGTTCCGGGTTTTCTAGGTTTAACCATTTGGGGTTCAGCTGTTAAATATGGATAAGTTGTTAGAATTTTTAATTCAGAATAATTTTTTGGGGATTGCAGTAAAAAAATATTTCAATTGTCTGTCTTGTTATATTTCTTTCGCATTGAGGATTTCCACGTACATTTTTAGTGTTTTTATTTATACGTAATTGCGCATTAAACGCGTAATTTCTTAAACCAATTCCAAAATTTGGTGAAACTTAAACTATTCACATAGACACATATATAGATAAGAGTTTAAGATAAATAGGTTTATCAAGTTAACAAAGTGTGAGATGGTTGATATATTGGTATTTTACATGTTTTATAATCATGTTTCCCCTTGTTATCATGCATTTACATTCATGATTAGGTATTATTAGTCGTATATGCATCTCCATTTGCATATCTTAGGTTTTGGAGTTGGAGTCATGGATTTGAAGCTTACTTGAATCAAATAGATCGTCCTTTTGGAGCTAAATAAGCCAAAAGGAGTTTGGAGGAAAATTATGGTGCAAGAGAAAGTAGTTTGGAGCAAAAGATATGCCCAAAAATCAAAGAAAGTGCAAATGCCATCCAAATTGTCTGAAAGATCGGGCCAGCTGAGAGGTTTCTATTTAGATTTATTTTTGGAGGTCTTCATTAAGGTCAAAGATAATGGAGTTATCTTTCGTTTGGTGGTGGTTTCAAATCATTCGGAGCAGTCATGTAAGAGGTACATAAAATTTAGTACGAACAAGTCTGTATGGATGTGTACACTGATGGACAATACCGGGATGTCCATATCATGATGTGTACACTGATACGAACCTCCCCGAATTTTCTCCTTATTCTTTATCGGCTGTCCATATCAGTATGTGCACACCGATGGACAATATTAGGATGTCCAAATCGGGATATGTACACCATGGACAATACACTGTTATGAATCATGCGCGACCAAAACTCACTGGGTCAATACCCAATTTTTCCTAGGTTGACCCAGTTTGACCCATTTGACTATTTAAACCTTCTATACCTAATTTGCTTTGAGCTATCTTCTTCACTCTTCTTCACTCGTTCATTTTTCTAAGTTCATAAACATTGTAATTGATATCTTTGAGTTTTTATGCAATTAATTAAGTATTTTCTTTAAATATTTATTTCCCTAATCTTTTCATGATGTTATTAACACTATTCTAATGAAGTTTGTTGGTAACATCATGATTATTGAGTAGTCTCTTAAAAGATCCATGGGTGAAGTAGATTAACGTGATTTCTAGATTGATTCATGGTGTTAGGGCTTCATTTATAAGTTTTCCTTTCTCATTAAATATTTATTTGTTAATCTTTTCATGAAGTTCATATAGTACTATATATTATTCTTATTATTATTCTTACTTTTTAAGAGCACCAATAGAGACGACAAAGCCTCCATTTTTAGATCTATAATCTCTTTCACATCATAAATTTTAAGGTTTTCTTCTTGCCTCTTCTTTAAAACCTAGAATTTATAAAAGAAAAGAAGAAAATTGTTTGTAGACAAAAAAGATAAATATATATATATATATATATATATGTATATATATATATATATATAATGGGTTCTACGTCTAGTTAAAATCAGCTGGTCCAATTTTAGATCTATAATCTCTTTCACATCATAAATTTTAACGGTTTCTTCTTGTCTCTTCTTTAAAACATGAGATTTATAAAAGAAAAGAAGAAAATTGTTTGTAGAAAAAAAAAAAAAAAAAAAAAAAAAAAATATATATATATATATATATATATATATAATGGGTTCTAGGTCTAGTTAAAATCGGGTGGTCCAATTTTAGATCTATAATCTCTTTCACATCATAATTTTTAAGGGTTTTTTCTTGCCTCTTCTTGAAAACCTAGGATTTATAAAATAAAAGAAGAAATTATATAATAATGGGTTCTAGGTCTAGTTCAAATCAGCTGGTTCAAATGTGTAATATAATTATAATTATCTTAAATTTATAAACGTTATTTAACTGTAATTTAACATAATGAAAAATAATAATGATATAACAAATACTATTAAAAATGGGACACTAACCTTCTCATGCTCTTTATGTCATTACAATTCCTCTATGAAATGATCGAGTTCGACTTGATTCTCGAGAAACCTAGTTTGCTTCAATGAGGATGAAGATCTTTTCTATCTTCATGGACGAGATCGGTCGTAAGAAGATTGAGATAAAATACATGAAGATCAGGACGATTATCGACCTCGGTGAAGAAAGCTAGGATTCTAAAGATTCAAGCCAAACTTGATCGTGTCATGAAAGAATTGGAAGCAGAAAAATAGCGTAAGAAGGTACATTATCCCATTTTGAATATTTGTTACATCATTTCTTTGTATCATACGATTTAATTAAAGAAAACAACGTTTACAACCTTAAAAACTTAATTTTTAAAACAATTGAACCAACTTATTTAAACCATTTAGCATTATATCTTGATATGAACCAAAACTAACATGCATTTATCGCTTATCTATTATCGAGTCATGGAAGAACCATATTTGTAGGGTAGAACCCATTGACCTTTACATCTCGATATTATTTTTTTCTTACATATTGGATATATATATATATATATATACATATATATATATGTCTAAATGTTGTATTATATTTAGGGTTTCGTACCTATTTCCCATATTCTGCCATTTTTAAAAGAGCAAGAGAGCCTTCTTCTGGTTCCATATTGATTCGTTCTTTAATCAGACCAACATAAATATTAAAAAAATGAGAACGGCAAGTGACCGAAAAAGAATAGACGAGATCGCGAAAATAAATTATGTCTTCTTTAGGGTTTCGTACCTTCGATCTTACATCAATGGGTTAGAAGATGAGGGAGCGTCCGGTGTAATTAGTGTCCGATGGCTTTTACGGCGGGTTGACTGCCTTTTCCTTTTACCATGTCGATTTGATCGAAATGAAAATGATATAAAAGAAGAGAGGAGATCAAAAAATGGGAAGAGATATGAATATTAAAAAGCTAGCAGAGGAGATATGGTTTTTTTCTCGTGAGAGGCTGGGAAAATATGGTTTTTATTATCTTAGGTATTTGTGTTTCTTTAAATTATTTGGTCCATCAGATTCGATTAGAGATTTGGTCAATTAGATAATATTTGTTTCCGAGTGAAGAAAATCTGAGAGGATTACTGTAAAATCCCTAATTCAATTTTGGGGAAGAAATTGAATAATTAGAAGTTGGGGGGGGGTTAAATTCGTGTAAATCAATTTTTCCGGTTGGGTTTAATCGATAATCGAGGGTGTTCACCATATGCGCGGAGTCAGGCGAGGCGAGCGGCAGCAGACCGATTACTGGTTAGCTACCTTAATTATGTTCTTGTTTGATTGTTAATTTCAGTTACTCGCTCTGTAATTGGTGTTTGTGGTTTGCCTTAAATCCTTTTCGTGCTTAGGGACCCTTAGTGTGGCTGGGGTAGAGTCACATGTGTTGTTTGACTCCGGAGCGTCCCACAGTTTTGCCACACCGGGTTGGGTGTCGGGGAGCGGTATCCAAGAGGGGTCTGGGGACCACTCGGGTGTTGTGAGAGTTGCTGGGGGTCATTTGTTGAGGACTCAGGGCTGTGTAGAGAGTGTCGACATTCTTATCGCCGGATAGCTGATGCCAGCGGATTTGATAGTGTGTCCAGTGGAACTCTACGACATCATTTTGGGTATGGACTGGTTGGGAAAGTTCAAGGCTCATTTGGATTGTCACCGGGGTCGTGTGGTTTTCGAGCATGCTAGCAGAAGACTGGTTTATCAGGGGGTGAGACCGGTGCCGGGAGGTATCGTCGTTTCTGCGGTTCACGCGGAGCGTTTGATCGAGCAGGGTTGTGAGGCCTATTTGGCTACCATTTCGATACCTGGTGAGGTTGGGGAGTCAGCGGTGCGAGATATCGAGGTGGTCTGGGAGTTAGAGGATGTGTTCCAGCAGTTGAGCGGGTTACCACCATCCAGGTCGGATCCTTTTTCCATTGAGTTAGAGCCGGGGACGACGCCGTTGTCTAAGGCTCCTTACAGGATGGCTCCAGCGGAGATGGCTGAGCTTAAGAAGCAGCTAGAGGAGTTGTTCGAAAAGGGTTTCATTAGACCGAGCAGTTCTCCGTGGGGTGCACCGGTACTGTTCGTCAAGAAGAAGGATGGGAGTTTCTGGTTGTGCATTGATTATCGGGGGCTGAACCGGGTTACTGTGAAGAACAAGTATCCATTACCGAGGATCGATGAGTTGCTAGATCAGTTGCAGGGTGCTTCGTGGTTCTCTAAGATCGATTTGGCGTCGGGTTATCATCAGATCCCGATAGCGGAGTCGGACATCAGGAAGACGGCTTTCAGGACGAGATACGGGCACTACGAGTTTGTGGTGATGCCGTTTGGGTTGACGAATGAACCGGCTGTGTTTATGAGGTTGATGAACGGCGTGTTCCAGGAGTATCTGGATGAGTTCGTCATCATTTTCATCGACGACATTCTAGTGTATTCGAAGAGTCCTGAGGAGCACATGGTTCACCTGAGGAAAGTTCTGGAGAAGCTACGGGAGCAACAGTTGTTCGATAAGCTGAGCAAGTGTAGTTTCTGAAAGCGGGATATCGGATTTCTGGGGCACGTCGTATCTTATTGTGGTGTTTCAATGGATCCGGAGAAGATTCGCTCGATTGAGGAATGGCCGAGACCGAAGAATGCCTCGGAGATTCGCAGTTTTCTGGGCCTGGCGGGTTATTACAGGAGGTTCGTCAAGGGGATTGCTAGTATGGCGCAGGCCATGACCAAGTTGACCGGGAAGGACGTTCCTTTTGTGTGGTCGGATCAGTGTGAGGAGAGCTTCGTGAAGCTCAAGGAGATGCTGGTGAGTACTCCGGTGTTGGCCTTGCCTAAGCAGGATGAGCCATATGTTGTGTTCACAGACGCGTCCAGGCTGGGGCTCGGTTGTGTATTGATGCAGAAGGGTAAGGTAATTGCATATGCTTCCAGGCAGTTGAGGAAACATGAATGCAATTATCCTACCCACGATCTTGAGATGGCTGCAGTGGTGTTTGCATTAAAGATCTGGAGGTCTTATCTGTATGGCGGTAAGGTTCATGTGTTCACAGACCACAAAAGTCTGAAGTACATCTTTATCCAGCCCGAGCTGAATATGCGACATAGGCGATGGATGGAGCTTGTTGCGGATTATGACCTGGAGATAGCTTACCATCCCGATAAAGCGAATCTTGTAGCTGATGCTTTGAGCAGGAAGCGGGTTATTTCAGACAGTGATCGGGATACAGAGGCGTTGGTAGGCATGGTGAGTACCCTGAGACTGTGTGCTGTGTCTGAGGAGTCTGAGTCGTTGGGTTTAGAGGCGGTGGATCAGGCGGATATTCTGACTAGGGTGCGGCTGGCACAACAGTTGGATGCAGAATTAATGCAGTCTGCCAGGGCAGAGTGGTCTGAGTATGAGTTCTCCAACAATGGAACTATTCTTTTGAGGGGCAGGGTGTGTGTACCGAAGGACGAAGTGCTGAGGCAGGAAATCCTGAGGGAAGCACATCAGAGCCGTTTCTCTATTCATCCAGGAGCTACCAAGATGTACCGAGACCTCAAACGGTATTACCAGTGGGTAGGGATGAAGAAGGATGTTGCCAGCTGGGTTGCGGGGTGTGATACCTGTCAGTTGGTGAAGGCTGAGCATCAGGTTCCGAGCGGGTTGTTGAGGAGTTTACCCATTCCGGAGTGGAAGTGGGACATGATCACCATGGATTTCGTGGTGGGTCTGCCGGTTTCGCGAACCAAGGACGCTATTTGGGTCATCGTCGATAGGTTGACCAAGTCTGCGCACTTCTTGGCCATAAAGAAGACCGACGGTGCGGAATTGTTGGCCAAGAGGTACGTCAGGGAGATTGTGAAGCTGCATGGGGTACCGGTGAGTATAGTGTCAGATCGAGATCCGAAGTTCTCCTCGTTGTTCTGGGGCGCTTTCCATAAGGAGATGGGCACTAAGGTACACATGAGTACAGCTTATCATCCCCAGACCGATGGGCAGTCGGAGAGGACTATCCAGACGTTGGAGGATCTGTTGAGGATGTGTGTGTTGGATTGGGGTGGACATTGGGCGGATCATCTGAATCTAGTGGAGTTTGCGTACAATAACAGCTACCAGGCTAGTATCGGCATGGCACCATTTGAGGCGTTGTATGGTAGGCCTTGCAGGACCCCGTTGTGTTGGACGCAAGTGGGGGAGAGGAGCCTGTTAGGGGCTGACTTTGTGCAGGAGACGACTGAGAAGGTCCGGATTGTGAAGTTGAACATGAAGGAAGCTCAGGATCGTCAGAAAAGCTACGCAGATCGGCGTAGGAAGGAGCTGGAGTTCGCAGTTGGCAATTTGGTCTATCTGAAGATGGCCATGTTGAGGGGTCCAAACAGGTCCATTTCCGAGACTAAGTTTAGTCGGCGATATATGGGTCCCGTCAGGGTGCTGGAGCGGGTCGGACCGGTGGCTTATCGGCTAGAGTTTCCGGAGTCTATGCAGGCATTTCACAAGGTGTTTCATGTGTCGATGCTGAAGAAATGTCTGCACAAGGATGATCAGGTGGTCACGGGGGTGCCATCAGATTTGACACCGAGCATGGTGGTGGAGGCGAGGCCTCTGAGAGTCCTAGATCGTCGGGTGAGAGTGATCAGGAGGAAGAAGGTTCCAGAGATGCAGGTGCTGTGGGACTGCAATGGAGCCGAGGAGGTGACTTGGGAGCCGGAAGCGAAGTTGAAGCACAAGTTTCCCAAGTGGTTCGGCAAACTGGAGGGTTAGCCGGGTGTTTCCATATCGTAGTAACCATGATGTTGGGGTTTTGGGAGTTATTGCGTTGTTGTACTCGTCTATTTTTATGGTGTTATAATTAATCGATGTACTTTGGAGCTTTTGATTATTCAATAAAAAGGTGTTTTCATTGAATATGTTGAGTGGTGAGTTTACTAGGGGATTAGTAGACAGGTTGGCGGGCTACTAGTGGTAGTGGTCAGATAGCGGGGGTGCGGATACTAGGTGTTTAGTAGCTGCATAGGGCTGATAGTTCTGGATTGGTTTGGCACGGGGTGGTGGCCCATATAGCAGCATCAGAGTGTACTGGTGAGTCACTGCCGAGTGTACCTGGCCGGTTGGGTTTCGACGTGATTCCTGATTGGTGAGACAGGTCACTAGAGAGATTTCCGTTGTCTGGCTCTCTATGCGTTAGACGGATCGATCCATGGTGTTGGGTCGTGAAGCCGTTATACTCCCGGGTGTTGGAGTTGTTGGCCAAACCAAGTAGGAAACTAGGGCGCTATGGTGTTGAGCCGTGATACCGTTGTTAGTGGAGTTGGAATAGCGGTCGTGCTACGCTGAGTTCGAATAGCGGTTGTGCTATGTTGTGGATGTTCGCTGGATGTTAGATTCGAGGACGAATCTATGTTAGTGCGGGAGAATTGTAACATCCCTAATTTGATTTTGGGGATGAAATTGAATAATTAGAAGTTAGGGGGTTAAATTCGTGTAAATCAATTTTTCCGGTTGGGTTTAATCGATAATTTTGGAAGTTTGGGGCCATTTGTGAATTCGAAAAATTAAGGGTTAAATTGATCGAATTGGAAGTTGTTTTGGAAGGTGATTTGGATCAATTAAGGAGTTATGGGGCCAATTCTGAAAACGGCAAGGACCGTTCGGCGTAATAAGGATAATTGGTGACACATATGTATATGTGTGCGTAAGCATCGCTGCCTCTGAGCTCCCATTACCCTAGCCGTCAATCTGTGTTGGTTTTTGTTGTGGAAGCAAGGAGAGAAGGAAGAGAGAGTCGGGCGGTGGTGTTCGTTGGCGTGATAAAGGATCGGTGGAGGTTCCGCGGTGCCGTGAGCGATTCACCATCGGGCTGTCGTTGTCGAGTCTTAGAGGTAAGGGTTCTCCTCTTAGCTTGGTTTTCACGTTGGAATCAAAGTAGTCTTGTGGTTGTGATCGGAGACGGATGATGGTGGCGGTGACGTGAGGGTCAAGCGTCGGTGTTGTCGCGAACGTCGATCCATGTTGGGGTGGTCGGTGGTGCTGTTGGTGGAGTTTGTCGATGATCGACGATGTCGTGACGTGTTCGTGTCTGCGGCGGGGTTCGTGAACGGTGGTTGGATCGTGGTGGTTCCGGTGGTGAGCTCCGGTGGTGGTGTAGTTGCACCGGCGGTGGTGATCGGCTGTTTGTTGCAGAGTTGTACGAAGACGATGACTTATTATTATTAAGTCATGTAGTTAGATTAATTGAATTTGGGCTTTTGATTATTTTTATTATTTTTATTTTTAGGTGGATTAATAGAAGGTTATTCATCCCGGGGAGTTCTAGAAAATTACTGAATTTTCTCGTGAAATTTTCTGTGCGGGAATAAGGTGAGTGCAGGACCATAGGCGTAATTAAATAATTCTGATAATTGATGTGATTTCGTGATTATAGGCCGTTTACGATCTCTGAGGGTCTAGATCGAGTGTTTCATGAGATGTTTGATTTATTCGGTATTTTCGTGATAATCTATATTAATTATCTTAATTATTTGTTAGCCTGTAGATGGGAGGATTGTCTCACTAAGTATTTTTTAAATACTTATGCATCTCTTATGTTGTAATTGATGCAGGAAAAGAAAAAGTGTGACCGTGGGATCAAGGCGAGGAAGAGGGGGTGATCTAGACTTGTCTTTTATTGGGTGATTTTATTTAATAATTTATGATCTTGGTTATTCGGATTTTTAATCTTGAACCGGGGATTAAATGGTGAAGTTTAATTATTATTATTTATGGGATTTTAGTAATAATTGCAAGGAAAAGAAAAAAAAATGGGTGCGGCTGTTTCAATTACTATTGACTAGTCAAAAAATTATTTTCATCCAAAAGTTTTATTTTATAGAGAGTTGAGTGTAATTGTTTTAGTGTAATTTAAATTTAGACTGAAAATATATAAAAAGTAAACAAAAGAACATAATTTCATAAAATATACATAAGAATATGGAAACTGCAAATTCCTAACAAAAAACATCTATACAAACTAGAATATTTTCAAGGAACATAAAAAACAAAAAAGAAAGAAATTGTATAACTAATTTTAAAATAATTTAAGATATTATTTACTGCATTTTCAAAATATATAGATATAATAATTTTTCTCCAAAGAACTAATTAGCCATGTTGGAAGTTACACAGAGTAATTATCAATACAATTTACTTAATTACTAAATTTTGTGGATTTTTTATTTCGGATTTACCAATATTATGATACGATAAGAATATCATAAATCAATTTATATTAATTATAAACGACAATTACAAAGCCCTAAAAATTGTGATAATGGAGCTATCCCCACTCCCTTAAAATTATCACAATATTCATGATAAACTTAATTTCTCAAACACATAAGATAACCCAAGTTACCTTAATAGACTTAGTAAATACTAAATAGTTATAAACCCCTTATACCTCTAAAACCATTGCTTCTATCTCATTATACCATATGTATTAGAATATTTTTTGTAACATCCCGGTTTCTTGTATATGCGGAGAGGCTTATAAGAATTGATTTGGCTACCTATGTCACCAAAGTGCACTTATCTTTTCGGGAACTTGTCCAGAGAAAACTCCAGAGTTAAGGGTGCTTGAGCTGGAGCAATTTAAGGATGGGTGACCTTCCGGGAAGTGATTCGCGGTATCGTGTGAGTGAGGACAAAACACGGGGAAAGATCACGTGGTGATTGCAGGGTCAGTAAACAAGTATTACAAGCCTCCCGGACTAACGCACCGGCCGTCGGACGAGGGTGGGCCCACGGGCCGGGAGATGTCGTTGGGGCCCACAGGTAGGGGCGGTCGGGGCGTTATAAGTGGTATCAGAGCGTTTACGGTTCTAGGACGGTTTTAAAAAAAAAAATTTCCGCTATTAGAACTGTCTATGGGAGTTAGTCAATTGTTGAGCTCGAAGTTCTAGATCATCCTCTTCGAGCCTTCAATGAGATTCCACGGTAAGACTCGTGTTTGTTTTACTATTGCTGTTGTCAATTAGTAACAAGTGGTATCAGAGCCGAACCCAAACACGTGTGTGGAGTCAGGTGGGCCCACACCGTCTAGGGTGACGATCCTGGTGCGCAACGAGGACGTTGCGCTCTGTGAGTGGGGGTGATTGTAACATCCCGGTTTCTTGTATATGCGGAGAGGCTTATAAGAATTGATTTGGCTACCTATGTCACCAAAGTGCACTTATCTTTTCGGGAACTTGTCCAGAGAGAACTCCAGAGTTAAGGGTGCTTGAGCTGGAGCAATTTAAGGATGGGTGACCTTCTGGGAAGTGATTCGCGGTATCGTGTGAGTGAGGACAAAACACGGGGAAAGATCACGTGGTGATTGCAGGGTCAGTAAACAAGTATTACAAGCCTCCCGGACTAACGCACCGGCCGTCGGACGAGGGTGGGCCCACGGGCCGGGAGATGTCGTCGGGGCCCACAGGTAGGGGCGGTCGGGGCGTTATATTTTTAGTCTTGAGGTTTATTATAAGGAAGTCCACTGGTTTGTAGTTTTTAAACCATTATTGTAATATTATCTCAAGTTCATTTGATTGTGACTGGCTTACCTTAGTGCTTGGCTTATTTTATTTCAGACTAGCAAGCTTCCTTTCAAATGAATTGCTATGCATATGCAATGTTCATATAAATTAAAGAAAATTGTATTTTTAACATTTAAGTTATTGGCTCTATGTAACAAAATTTATGTTACAAATTGTCTTTTTTGGTGAGTTTTTTTCTGCTAGTTTGGTCTTAGTTATCGGCTCAATGTTACAAACTTTATGTTACAACTTGTCTTTTTTGGTGCCTTGAACACTCTGTTTGTAATGCATATTTGGTCTTAATGAATCGGGCCTATATAACATATACTTCTTGTCACATTAACGGCTCTATTACATCTGTTTCTTTTGAATTTTGTAATAAAAAACATAATATAATATGAAAAGTTCCTTACATAAAGTCATTTAAATTAAAAAGCATAACAAAGACATGATCTTGCAAACTCAAAATATTTTTAAAGCATAACACAAGATCTTCTTCATTCTTACCACTTCCACATCGCCATTATTTCACCATAACCACTACAAATCAAAGCAATGAAGAAGTACAATAAGGAATATCGTACTCCTTTCGTTTAGAATAAACACCTGTAAATTAAGTTATTCACATTCATCCGCTTTTTGTTTCATATTCGCCACTAATTCACTGGTGTTTTCCATAGTTTCACCTTCATGAGTTAAAGCACTGATTGTGTTTCTTAAACTTTTGATCTTCTCTTTCTCCTCACGAATGACATCTCTTGCCTCCAATAATGCTTGATGTTACGATCCATGTGGTTTCTCCACGTCAAACAACCAAAAACTTTGCAAGCTTCATACCCGCTATAGCAACCTTACGCCCTCTACAACTATAGAATCTCCTTCCAAGGGTGTCAATTGTCCAAGCTCTCACGATTTTTGCTGACCGGTTACAATTACAGACAACACCGTTGTCCTTTTTAAATTCAATGGTTAGTGAACTTGCACTATGAGCCATCTGCTAACCAAACAAACAACTGCATATCTGATTTTAGCATACCAAATCCCAAATCTCAGTCTGATTTTAGCATATCAAACAAAACAAACAAACAAGTGTATGTCTAAAATTCACTGGTCGAAAATCCCAAATCCTAAATATCAGTCTCTCATGCGGACCTCACTCATTTTGCATAAAAGAGAACAAATCGATAAACGATTTATCATTTTCGTTATTTGAATTTCACCCCTTTCTTCTCTCTATCAGGTTCTTCTTCGATTTCATATCTTCACTACTTCACTCTTTTGTTATTTTTTAAATTTCAGAAACCCTAATCCCAAATCGATTTGGGTATTTCCATTTGAATTCATTATTTTGTTTTTTCGACATATTATTAATTAATAAAAATTTTTTTGACTTAACAATGATTTAAATTATCCACATTTTCTTAAATTAACGGAAGTAAACTATTCCGTAACGGAACGTAACTGTTATGTTACGTTCGCCCGCAGCGCAAACAAATTACTCTGATTGAAGGATTAAGATGTTAGTAAAACTAGTATGAAGGTTTAAAGTGTTAGTGTAATTCACTCGACGTTTAAAATATTACATTTTTCAACCTTGAAGGTTAAAGATACGATTTTTCCCTATAAATTATGTGTGAAAATACTATCAAAACAATTTCGAATCTTAATGTTTGAGGTGACTTCAAGATAAAAAAGACGACAAACGTTTGTCTTTTTATGCTTGTAATCGTAGCCTTCTGTGACAACATATCTAGAAGTGTCTGCAATCTCACAAATAAGACAGACTAATAAATACTAAAATATAAGGTGCTTGCATTCTCGAGCTCGATGCATTCTCGATAACACCAAATATATCATTTTTAAATCTTAGGTATGCAGCTGGATTACTCTAATTATTTGTTGCCTCATGGTTGCAGAATGTTTCAGATTGATGAGTATATGTGGGCCAAGTTGAGATATATATATATCCGTCAATCAGTAAAACCTTAATTTGGTCATAAAAACAAAAGACCGTGAAGCAGTAGCGATGACATTCATCAACATTCTTCTCCTTAATTTGATGTCCCAATATAACATATGTTTTGTGTAATATAGTGTTAATATACTTTGAAAAGTTAAAAGCTTTTTTTTAATGCAAAAACTTAAAGTTTTCTTTTATAGCTCTTGATCGAGGTTATTGGTCAATAAAATTTATGCCCATTCGAACTACGGACAAACATTCACTGCCAATCCCAGACCCTATAGCTCAGGTCCTGATGTAGTGTTGTGGAAACATAAAGAAAGCGAGTATAAAGAGTGTTTCTCTCGTCGACAAACTTGGGAACGGATCTGAAACAAATCACCAAAGGTCTCTTTGGTTTCGGCTTGTGTGGTTTTTCCAAGCTGTGCTGAGGTACTCATTCATTACTCCGCTTACGATAAAGGACATATTACCAACGGAAGTGAGTATGATAAAATGGGGCCAAGATCAATTTTGCCTTCTATGTGGCGAACCGGATGAATCGAGAGATCGCTTGTTTTTCGCATGTCCATACGTATTGATAAAGTGGTACCTGACCGTATTACTAGTCTTCAGTAGCAAAGCGGAAGTAAACTAGCAAATATCTTGGAACGTAAATAAAATTGGAACACATTACTACGAGCTGTCTGGAGCGTTACAAGTTGTATCTACGAAATCCCAGCATACAACCTACTAGACCCACTGAAATTTTACAAAATATTCTACATACAACACAAAATCAGCTTATTCAACCTAAATTCCTTAAAATATCCTCAACCCTTATCTTGAAGGATGTATAACAGACGCATTTGGGAAGAGAATATCTCAAATTACAATAACAAACACGAGCCATTGAGAGAACAAAAAGGGGGTAGGAAATAACAAAAATCGTCATTTAATATATTGTTGTCGGTTTTCGGGTTTTCTAGGTTTAAACATTCGGGGTTCAGCTGTTAAATATGAATAAGTTGTTGGAATTTTTAATTCAGAATAATTTTTTGGGGATTGCAGTAAAAATATATTTCTATTGTCTGTCTTGTTGTTTTTCTTTCGCATTGAGAATTTCCACGTACATTCTTAGTGTTTTTATTTATACGTAATTGCGCATTAAAAGCGTAATTTCTTAAACCAATCCCAAACTTTGGTGAAACTTAAACTATTCGCATAGACACATATATAGATAAGAGTTTAAGATAAATAGGTTTAGCAAGTTAACAAAGTGAGAGATGGTTGATATCTTGGCATTTTACATGTTTTATAAACATGTTTCCCCTTGTTATCATGCATTTAGATTCATGATTAGGTATTATTAGTCGTATATGCATCTCCATTTGCATATCTTAGGGTTTGGAGTTGGAGTCATTGATTTAAAGCTTACTTGGACCAAATAAATAGTCTTTTTGGAGCTAACGAAGCCAAAAGGAGTTTGGAGGAAGATTATGGGGCAAGAGAAACTAGTTTGGAGCAAAAGATATGCCCACAAATCAAAGAAAGTGCAAAGGACATCCAAATTGTCTGCAAGATCGGGCCAGCTGAGAGGTTTCTATTTGGATTTAGTTTTGGAGGTCTTCATTAAGGTCAAAGATAATGGATTTATCTTTTGTTTGGTTGTGGTTTCAAGTCATTCGGAGCAGTCGTGTAAGAGATACGGCATATTAAGTACGGACAAGTCTGTCTGGATGTGTACACCGATGGACACTATCGGCATGTCCATATCGTGATGTGTAAACCGATACGAACCTCCTAGAATTTTCTCCTGATTCTTTATCGGCTGTTAATATCGGGATGTGTACACCGATGGGCAATATCGAGATGTCCATATCGGGATGTGTACACCAATGGATAATACACTGTTATGAATCATGCGCGACCGAAACTCAATGTGTCAATACCCAAATTTTCCTAGGTTTACCCAGTTTGACTCTTTTGACTATTTAAACCTTCTGTACCTAATTGTTTTGAGCTATCTTTTTCTCTCTTCAAGATGTCCATATCAGGATGTGTACACCAATGGACAATACACTGTTATGAATCATGCGTGACCGAAACTCAATGGGTCAATACAAAGTTTTTCCTAGGTTGATCCAGTTTGACCATTTTGAATATTTAAACCTTCTATACCTAATTGTTTTGAGCTATCTTCTTCTCTCTTCTTCTCTCGTTCATTTTTCTAAGTTCTTAAATATTGTAATTGATATCTTTGAGTTTTTATGCAATTAATTAAGTATTTTCTTTAAATATTTCTTTTCTTAATCTTTTCATGATGTTTATTAACACTATTCTAATGGGTTTTGTTGGTAACATCATAATTATTGAGTAGTCTCTTAAAAGATCCATGGGTGAAGTAGATTAATGTGATTTCTAGATTGATTCATGGTGTTAGGGCTTCATTTATAAGTTTTCCTTTCTCATTAAATATGTTTTTTTTAATCTTTTCATGAAGTTCATATAGTACTATATATTATTCTTCTTCCTCTTACTATTATTCTTACTTTTTGACAGCACCAATAGAGACGACAAAGCCTCCATCTCCATATGTTTATGCTTCATATTATCTCGGACTACTTCGAACATTTCTTTGAAAGTAATTAACTCTTCCAATTTTAGATCTATAATCTCTTTCACATCATAAATTTTAAGGATTTCTTCTTGCCTCTTCTTTAAAACCTAGGATTTATAAAAGAAAAGAAGAAATTGTTTGTAGACAAAAAATATGAAATATATATAATAATGGGTTCTAGGTCTAGTTAAAATCAGCTGGTCCAATTTTAGATCTATAATCTCTTTCACATCATAATATTTAAGGGTTTCTTCTTGCCTGTTCTTTAAAACCTAGGATTTATAAAAGAAAATAAGAAAATTGTTTGTAGACAAAATAGATAATATATATATAATAATGGGTTCTAGGTCTAGTTCAAATCAGCTGGTTTAAATGTGTAATATAATTATAATTATTTTAAAGTTATAAACATTTTTTAACTGTAATTTAACATAAAGAAAAATAATAATGATATAAGTAATACTATTAAAAATGGGACACTAACCTTCTCATGCTCTTTATGTCATTACAATTCTTCCATGAGATGGTCGAGTTCGACTTAATTCATGAGAAACCTAGTTTGCTTCAATGAGGATGAAGATCTTTCTGATTTTCATGGACGAGATGGGTTGTAAGAAGTTTGAGATAAAATATATGAAGATCAGGACGATCATCGACCTCGTTGAAGAAAGCTAGGATTCTCAACATTCAAGCCAAACTTTATCGTGTCATGAAAGAATTGGAAGCAGAAAAAGAGCGTACGAAGGTACATTATCCCATTTTGAATATTCGTTACATCATTTCTTTGTTAACATACAATTTAATTAAAGAAAACAACGTTTACAACCTTAAAAACTTAATTTTAAAAACAATTAAACCAACTTATTTAAACCATTTAGCATTATATCTTGATATGAACCAAAACTAACCTGCATTTATAACTTATCTATTATCGAGTCATGGAAGAACCATAGTTGGAGGGTAGAACCCATTGATCTTTACATCTCGATATTATTTTTTTTTATTACATATTGGATATATATATGTCTAAATGTTGTATTATATTTAGGGATTTGTACCTATTTTCCGTATTCTGCCATTTTTAAAAGAGCAAGAGAGCCTTCTTCTGGTTCCATATTGATTCGTTCTTTAATCAGAGCTACATAAATATTTAAAAAATGAGAAGGGCAAGTGACCGGAAAAGAATAGACGAGATCGCGAAAATAAATTATGTCTTCTTTAGGGTTTCGTACCTTCGATCTTACATCAATGGGTTAGAAGATGAGGGAGCGTCCGGTGGTAATTTGTGTCCGGTGGCTTTTACGGCGGGTTGACTGCCTTTTCCTTTTACCATGTCTATTTGATCGAAATGAAAATGATAGAAAAGAAGAGAGGAGATCAAAAAATGGGAAGAGATATGAAAATTGAAAAGCGAGCAGAGGAGATAGGGTTTTTTTCTCGTGAGAGGCTGAGAAAATATGGTTTTTATTATCTTAGGAATTTGTGTTTCATTAAATCATTTGGTACATCAGATTTGATTAGAGATTTGGTCAATTAGATAAGATTTGTTTCTGAGTTATAGATAAAATCTGAGAGGATTACTATTGACTAGTCAAAAACTTATTTTCATCCAAAAGTTATATTTTATAGAGAGTTGACTGTAATTTTATTTAGTGTAATTTAAATTTATTTTGAAAAATATATAAAAAGTAAACAAAAGAACATCATTTCATAAAATATACATAAGAATATGGAAACTGCAAATTACTAACAAAAAACAACTATACAAACTAGAATATTTTCAAGGAACATAAAAAACAAAAAAGAAAGCAATTGTAAAACTAATTTAAAATTAATTTAAGATATTCTTTACTGCATTTTCATAATATATACATATAATGATTTTTCTCCGAAGAAGTAATTAGCCATGTTGGAAGTTCCACAGAATAATTATCAATACAATTTAGTTAATTACTAATTTTTGTGGAGTTTTGATTATGGATTTACCAATATTATAATACGATAAGAATATCATAAATCAATTTATATTAATTATAAACGACAATTACAAAGCCCTAAAAATTGTGATAATGGAGCTATCCCCACTCCCTTAAAATTATCACAATATTCATGATAAACTTAATTTCTCAAACACATAAGATAACCCAAGTTACCTTAATAGACTTAGTAAATACTAAATAGTTATAAACCCCTTATACCTCTAAAACCATTGCTTCTATCTCATTATATCATATATATTAGAATGTTTTTAGTCTTGAGGTTTATTATAAGGAAGTCCACTGGTTTGTAGTTTTTAAACCATGATTGTAATATTATCTCAAGTTCATTTGATTGTGAGTGACTTACCTTAATGTTTGGCTTATTTCTTTCATACTAGCAAGCTTCCTTTCAAATGAATTACCCTGCATATGCAATGTTTTCATGCATATAAATTAGAGAAAATTGCATTTTGAACATTTAAGTTATTGGCTTTATTTAACAAACTTTATGTTACAAATTGTCCTTTTTTGTGACTTGTTTTTTTCTGCTAGTTTGGTCTTCGTTATCGGCTCAATGTTACAAACTTTATGTTACAACTTGTCTTTTTTGGTGCCTTGAACACTATGTTTGTAATTAATGTTTGGTCTTAATGAATGGGGCCTATGTAACATCTACTTCTTGTCACATTAACGACTCTATTAAATATGTTTCTTTTGAATTTGGTAATAAAAACCATAATATAATCTGAAAAGTTCCTTACAAAAAGTCATTTAAATTAAAAAGCAAAACAAAGACATGATCTTGCAGATTCAAAACATTTTTAAAGAATAACACAAGATCTTCTTCATTCTTACAACTTCCACATTGCCATTATTTCACCATAACCACTACAAATCAAACCAATGCAGAAGTACAATACGGAATATCGTACTCCTTTCGTTTAGAATCAACACCTGTAGATTAAGTGCTTCACATATGTAACATCCCGATTTCTTGTATATGCAGAGAGGCTTATAAGAATTGATTTGGCTACCTATGTCACCAAAGTGCACTTATCTTTTCGGGAACTTGTCCAGAGAGAACTCTAGAGTTAAGCGTGCTTGAGCTGGAGCAATTTAAGGATGGGTGACCTACCGGGAAGTGATTCGCGGTACCGTGCGAATGAGGGCAAAACACGGGGAAAGATCACGTGGTGATTGCAGGGTCAGTAAAAATGTATTACAAGCCTCCCGGACTAACGCACCGGCCGTCGGACAAGGGTGGGGCCCACGAGCCGAGAGAGGGCATGGGGCCCACGGGCCGAGAGAGGGCATGGGGCCCACATGTAAGGGCGGTCGGGGCGTTATAACATACATCCACTTTTTGTTTCATATTCACCACTAATTCACTGGTGTTTTCCATAGTTTCACCTTCATGAGTTAAAGCACTGACTGTGTTCCTTAAACTTTTGATCTTCTCTTTCTGCTCACGAATGACATCTCTCTCCTCCAATAATGCTTGATGTTACCATCCATGTGGTTTCTCCACCTCAAACAAACGAAAACATTGCAAGCTTCATACCCGCTAGCAACCTTACGCCCTCTACAACTATAGAATCTCCTTCCAAGGTTGTCAATTGACCAAGCTCTCACGATTTTTGCTGACCGGTTACAATTACAGACAACACCATTGTCATTTTAAAATTCAATGGATGGTGAACTTGCACTATCAGCCATCTGCTAATCAAACAAACAAGTGCATATCTGATTTTAGCATACCAAATCCGAAATCTCAGTCTGATTTTAGCATATCAAACAAAACAAACAAACAAGTGTATGTCTAAAATTCAGTGGTCAAAAATCCAAAATCCTAAATATCAGTCTCTCATGCGGACCTCACTCATTTCGCATAAAAGAGAACAAATCGATAAACGATTTATCGTTTTCGTTATTTGAATTTCACCCCTCTCTTCTCTCTGTCAGGTTCTTCTTCGATTTCATGTCTTCACTACTTCACTCTTCTGTTTTTTTAAAAAAATTTCACGAACCCTAATCCCAAATCGATTTGGGTATTTCCATTTAAATTCATTATTTTATTTTTTCGACATATGATTAATTAATAAAAATGTTTTTGACTTACAAATGATTTAAATTATCCACATTTTCTAAAATTAGAGGAAGTAAACTATTCCGTAACGGACCGTAACTGTTCTGTTACGTTCGCCCGCAGTGAAAAAAAATTACTCTGATTGAAGGATTAAGTTGTTAGTAAAACTAGTATGAATGTTTAAAGTGTTAGTGTAATTCACTCGAGGTTTAAAATATTACCTTTTTCAACCTTGAAGGTTAAAAATACGATTTTTCCATATAAATTATGTGTGAAAATACTATCAAAATAATTTGGAATCTTAATGTTTGAGGTGACTTCAAGATGAAAAAGATGACAAACGTTTGTCTTTTTATGCTTGTAATCGTAGACTTCTGTGACAACATATCTAGAAGTGTCTGCAATCTCACAAATAAGACAGACTAATAAATAGTAATATAGAAGGTGCTTGCATTCTCGAGAGCGATGCATTCTCGATAACACCAAATTTATCATTCTTAAATCTTAGGTATGCAGCTGGATTACTCTAAGTATTTGTTGCCTCATGGTTGCAGAATGTTTCAGATTGATGAGTATATGTGGGCCAAGTTGAGATATATATATCCATCAAGCAGTAAAACCTTAATTTGGTCAAAAAATAAAAGACCGTGAAGCAGTAGCGATGACATTCATGAACATTCTTCTCCTTAGTTTGATGTCTCAATATAACGTATGTTTTATGTAATATAGTGTTAATATACTTTGAAAAGTTAAAAGCTTTTTTTTTAATGTAAAAACTTAGAGATTTCATTTATATCTCTTGATCGAGGTCATTGGTCAATAAAATTTATGCCCATTCGAACTGCGGACAAACATGCACTGCCAATCCCCGACGCTATAGCTCAGGTCCTGATGTAGTGTTGTGGAAACATAAAGAAAGCGAGTATAAAGAGTGTTTCGCTCGTCGACAAACTTGGGAACTGATCTGAAACAAAGCACCAAAGGTCTCTTTGGTTTCGGCTTGTGTAGTTTTTCCAAGCTGTGCTGAGGTACTCATTCATTACTCCACTTACGATAAAGGACATATTACCAATAGAAGTGAGTATGATAAAATGGGGTCAAGATCAATCTTGCATTCTATGTGGCGAACCGGATGAATCGAGAGATCGCTTGTTTTTTGTATGTCCATACTTATTGATAAAGTGGTACGTGACCGTATTACTAGCCTTCAGTATCAAACCAGAAGTAAACTAGCAAATCTCTTGGAACGTAAATAAACTTGGAACACATGACTATGAGCTCTCTGGGGCGTTACAATTTGTATCTACGAAATCCCAGCATACAACCTACTATACCTACTGAAATTTTACAAAGTATTCTACATACAACACAAAATCAGCTTATTCAACCTAAATTCCTGAAAATATCCTCAACCCTTATCTTGAAGGCTATATAACAGACGCATTTGGGAAGAGAATATCTCAAATTACAATAACAAACACGAGCCAGCCAGAGAAGAAATAGGGGGTAGGAAAGAAAAAAAATGGCATTTAATAAATTGTTCTCAGTTTTCGAGTTTCCGGTTTACTATGTTTAAATATTCGGGTTTCAACGGTTAAATATGGATAAGTAGTCGGTATTTTTAATTCACAATATTTTTCTGGGGATTGCAGTAAAAAAAATTTCTTTTGTTTGTCTTGTTGTTTTTCTTTCGCATTGAGGATTTTCACGTACATTCTTAGTGTTTTTATTTATACGTAATTGCGCATTAAACGCGTAATTTCTTTAACCAATCCTGAAATTTTGTGAAACTTAAACTATTCATATAGACACATATATAGATAAGAGTTTAAGATAAATAGGTTTAGCAAGTTAACAAAGTGAGAGATGCTTGATATCTTGGTATTTTACATTTTTTTAAAAAAATGTTGATTCGTTCTTTAATCAGAGCAGCAAAAATATTTTAAAAAATGAGAAGGGCAAGTGACCGGAAAAGAATAGACGAGATCACGAAAATAAATTATGTCTTCTTTAGGGTTTCGTACCTTCGATCTTACATCAATGGGTTAGAGGATGAGGGAGCGTCCGGTGGTAATTGGTGTCTGATGGCTTTTACGGCGGGTTGACTGCCTTTTCCTATTACAATGTCAATTTGATCGAAATGAAAATGATATATAAGAAGAGAGGAGATCCAAAAATGGGAATATATATGAAAATTGAAAAGCGAGCAGAGGAGATGGGGTTTTTTTTCGTGAGAGGCTGAAAAAATATGGTTTTTATTATCTTAGGTATTTGTGTTTCTTTAAATCATTTGGTCCATCAGATTTGATTAGAGATTTGGTCAATTAGATAAGATTTGTTTCTGAGTTAAGAAAATCTGAGAGGATTACTATTGACTAATCAAAAACTTATTTTCATCCAAAAGTTATATTTTATAGATAATTGACTGTAATTGTTTTTACTGTAATTTAAATTTAGACTGAAAAATATATAAAAATTAAACAAAAGAACATAATTTCATAAAATATACATAAGAATATGGAAACTGCAAATTCCTAACAAAAAACAACTATACAGACTAGAATATTTTCAAGGAACATAAAAAACAAAAAAGAAAGCAATTGTAAAACTAATTTAAAAATAATTTAAGATATTCTTTACTGCATTTTCATAACATATACATATAATCATTTTTCTCCAAAGAACTAATTAGCCATGTTGGAAGTTCCACTGAGTAATTATCAATACAATTTAGTTAATTACTAAATTTTGTGGATTTTTGATTTCGGATTTACCAATATTATAATACGATAAGAATATCATAAATCAATTTATATTAATTATAAACGACAATTACAAAGCCCTAAAAATTGTGATAATGGAGCTATCCCCACTCCCTTTAAAAAATCACAAAATTCATGATAAACTTAATTTCTCAAATAGATAAGACAACCCAAGTTACCTTAATAGACTTAGTAAATACTAAATAGTTATAAACCCCTTATACCTCTAAAACCATTGCTTCTATCTCATTATATCATATATATTAGAATGTTTTTAGTCTTAAGGTTTATAATAAGGAAATCCACTGGTTTGTAGCTTTTAAACCATGATTGTCATATTATCTCAAGTTCATTTGATTGTGAGTGACTTGCCTTAGTTCTTGCCTTATTTTCTTTTAGACTAGCAAGCTTCCATTCAAATGAATTAACCATGCATATGCAATGTTTTCATGCATATAAATTAAAGAAAATTCCATTTGTAACATTTAAGTTATTTGCTCTATGTAACAAACTTTATGTTACAAATTGTCTTTTTTGGTGACTTGTTTTTTTTCTGCTAGTTTGGTCTTAGTATCGGCTCAATATTACAAACTTTATGTTACCACTTGTCTTTTTTGGTGACTTGAACACTCTGTTTGTAATGCATGTTTGGTCTTAATGAATTGGGCCTATGTAACATCTACTTCTTGTCACATTAACGGCTCTATTACATATGTTTCTTTTGAATTTTGTAATAAAAAACATAATATAATATGAAAAGTTCCTTACATAAAGTCATTTAAATTAAAAAGCATAACAAAGGCATGATCTTGCAAACTCAAAACATTTTTAAAACATAACACAAGATCTTCTTTATTCTTACCACTTCCACATCGCCATTATTTCACCATAAACACTACAAATCAAACCAATGAAGAAGTACAATAAGGAATATCGTACTCCTTTCGTTTAGAATCAACACTTGTAGATTAAGTGCTTCACATTCATCCACTTTTTGTTTCATATTCGCCACTAATCTCAAAAATAAGACAGACTAATAAATACTAAAATAGAAGATGCATGCATTCTCGAGATCGATGCATTCTCGATAACACCAAATTTATCATTCTTAAATATTAGGTATGCAGCTGGATTACTCTAATTATTTGTTGCCTCATGGTTGCAGAATGTTTCAGATTGATGAGTATATGTGGGCCAAGTTGAGATATATATATATATATATATATATCCGCCAAACACTAAAACCTTAATTTGGTCAAAAAAACAAAAGACGGTGAAGCAGTATCGATGACATTCATCAACATTCTTCTCCTTAGTTTGATGTCTCAATATAACATATGTTTTGTGTAATATAGTGTTAATATACTTTGAAAAGTTAAAAGCTATTTTTTTAATGCAAAAACTTAAAGTTTTCTTTTATAGCTCTTGATCGAGGTCATTGGTCAATAAAATTTATGCCCATTCGAACAACGGACAAACATGCACTGCCAATCCCCAACCCTATAGCTCAAGTCATGATGTTGTTTTGTGGAAACATAAAGAAAACGAGTATAAAGAGTGTTTCGCTCGTTGACAAACTTGGGAACTGATCTGAAACAAATCACAAAAGGTCTCTTTGGTTTCGGCTTGTGTGGTTCTTCCAAGCTGTGCTAAGGTACTCATTCATTACTCCGCTTACGATAAAGGACATATTACCAATGGAAGTGAGTATGATAAAATGGGGCCAAGATCAATCTTGCCTTCTATGTGGCGAACCGGATGAATCGACAGATCTCTTGTTTTTCTCATGTCCGTACCTATTGATAAAGTGGTATGTGACCGTTTTACTAGTCTTCAGTATCAAAGCGGAAGTAAACTAGCAAATCTTTTGAAACGTAAATAAACCTTGAACACATGACTACGAGCTTTCTGGGGCGTTACAAGTTGTATCTACGAAATCCTGGCATAAAACCTACTAGACCCACTGAAATTTTACAAAGTATTCAACATAAAACACAAAATCAGCTTATTCAACCTAAATTCATAAAAATATCCTCAACCCTTATCTTGAAGGCTATATAAGAGACGCATTTGGGAAGAGAATATCTCAAATTACAATAACAAACACGAGCCATTGAGAGAACAAAAAGGGGGTAGGAAAGAACAAAAATCGTCATTTAATATATTGTTGTCGGTTTTTCGGTTTCGTGTTTTCTAGGTTTAAACATTCGGGGCTCAACTGTTAAATATGAATAAGTTGTTGGAATTTTTAATTCATAATAATTTTTTGGGGATTGCAGTAAAAATATATTTCTATAGTCTATCTTGCTGTTTTTCTTTTGCATTGAGGATTTCCACGTACATTCTTAGTGTTTTTATTTATACGTAATTGCGCATTAAACGCGTAATTTCTTAAACCAATCCCAATCATAATAATTTTTTTGGGGATTGCAGTAAATTTCTTTTGTCTGTCTTGTTGTTTTTCTTTCGCATTGAGGATTTTCACGTACATTCTTAGTGTTTTTATTTATACGTAATTGCGCATTAAACGCGTAATTTCTTAAACCAATCCTGAACTTTTGTGAAACTTAAACTATTCATATAGACACATATATAGATAAGAGTTTAAGATAAATAGGTTTAGCAAGTTAAAAAAGTGAGAGATGGTTGATATCTTGGCATTTTACATGTTTTATAACCATGTTTCCCCTTGTTATCATGCATTTACATTCATGATTAGGTATTATTAGTAGTATATGCATCTCCATTTGCATATCTTAGGGTTTGGAGTTGGAGTCATGGATTTGAAGCTTACTTGGACCAAATAAATCGTCTTTTTGAGCTAAAGAAGCCAAAAGGAGTTTGGAGGAAGATTATCGGGCAAGAGAAACTAGTTTGGAGCAAAAGATATGCCCAAAAATCAAAGAAAGTGCAAAGGACATCCAAATTGTCTGCAAGATCGGGCCAGTTGAGAGGGTTCTATTTGGATTTAGTTTTAGAGGTCTTCATTAAGGTCAAAGATAATGGAGTTATCTTTTGTTTGGTTGTGGTTTCAAGTCATTCGGAGCAGTCGTGTAAGAGATACGGCAAATTTAGTACAGAAAAGTCTGTCTGGATGTGTACACCGATGGACACTATCGGGATGTCCATATCGTGATGTGTACACCGATACGAACCTCCCCGAATTTTCTCCTGATTCTTTATCGGCTGTCCATATCGGGATGTGTACACCGATGGGCAATATCAAGATGTCCATATCGGGATATGTACAACAATGGACAATACACTGTTATGAATCATGCGCGACCGAAACTCAATGTGTCAATACCCAATTTTTCCTAGGTAGACCCAGTTTGACCCTTTTGACTATTTAAACCTTCTATACCTAATTGTTTTGAGCTATCTTCTTCTATCTTCAAACTCGTTCATTTTTCTAAGTTCTTAAATATTGTAATTGATATCTTTGAGTTTTTATGCAATTAATTAAGTATTTTCTATAAATATTTCTTTCCTTAATCTTTTCATGATGTTTATTAAAACTATTCTAATGGTTTTTGTTGGTAACATCATAATTATTGAGTATTCTCTTAAAAGATCCATGGGTGAAGTAGATTAATGTGATTTCTAGATTGATTCATGGTGTTAGGGCTTCATTTATAAGTTTTCCTTTCTCATTAAATATTTCTTTGTTAATCTTTTCATGATGTTTATTAAAACTATTCTAATGGTTTTTGTTGGTAACATCATAATTATTGAGTATTCTCTTAAAAGATCCATGGGTGAAGTAGATTAATGTGATTTCTAGATTGATTCATGGTGTTAGGGCTTCATTTATAAGTTTTCCTTTCTCATTAAATATTTCTTTGTTAATCTTTTCATGAAGTTCATATAGTACTATATATTATTCTTCTTCTTATTATTATTATTCTTACTTTTTGACAGCACCAATAGAGACGACAAAGTCTCCATCTCCATATGTTTATGCTTCATATTATCTCGGACTACTTCGAACATTTCTTTGAAAGTAATTAACTCTTCCAATTTTAGATCTATAATCTCTTTCACATCATAAATTTTAACGGTTTCTTCTTGCCTCTTCTTTAAAACCTAGGATTTATAATAGAAAAGAAGAAATTGTTTGTAGACAAAAAAAGATGAAATATATATAATAATGGGTTCTAGGTCTAGTTAAAATCAGTTGGTCCAATTTTAGATTTATAATCTCTTTTACATCATAATATTTAAGGGTTTCTTCTTGCCTCTTCTTTAAAACCTAGGATTTATAAAAGAAAAGAAGAAAATTGTTTGTAGAAAAAAGATAATATATATATATATATATATATATAATGGGTTCTAGGTCTAGTTCAAATCAGCTGGTTCAAATGTGTAATATAATTATAATTATTTTAAAGTTATAAACATTTTTTAACTGTAATTTAACATAAAGAAAAATAATAATAATATAAAAAATACTATTAAAAATAGGACACTAACCTTCTCATGCTCTTTATGTCATTACAATTCCTCCATGAGATGATCGAGTTCGTTTTAATTCTCGAGAAACCTAGTTTGTTTCAATGAGGATGAAGATCTTTCTAATCTTCATGGACGAGATGGGTCGTAATAAAATTGAGATAAAATACATGAAGATCAGGACGATCATCAACCTCGTTGAAGAAAGCTAGGATTCTAAAGATTCAAGCCAAACTTGATCGTGTCATGAAAGAATTAGAAGCACAAAAATAGCGTAAGAAGGTACATTATCCCATTTTGAATATTCGTTACATCATTTCTTTGTTAACATACGATTTAATTAAAGAAAACAACGTTTACAACCTTAAAAATTTAATTTTAAAAACAATTGAACCAACTTATTTAAACCATTTAGCATTATATCTTGATATGAACCAAAACTAAGCTGCATTTATCCCTTATCTATTATCGAGTCATGGAAGAACCATAATTGGAAGGTAGAACCCATTGATCTTTACATCTCGATATTAGTTTTTTCTTGCATATTGGATATATATATATTTCTAAATGTTGTATTATATTTAGGGTTTTGTACCTATTTCCCATATTCTGCCATTTTTAAAAGAGCAAGAGAGCCTTCTTCTGGTTCCATATTGATTCGTTCTTTAATCAGAGCTACATAAATATTAAAAAATGGGAAGGACAAGTGACCAGAAAAGAATTGACGAGATCGCAAAAATAAATTATGTCTTCTTTACGGTTTCGTACCTTCGATCTTACATCAATGTGTTATAAGATGAGGGAGCGTCAGGTGGTAATTGGTGTCCGGTGGCTTTTACGGCGGGTTAACTGCCTTTTCCTATTACCATGTCGATTTGATCGAAATGAAAATGATAGAAAAGAAGAGAGGAGATCGAAAAATGGGAAGAGATATGAAAATTGAAAAGCGAGTAGAGGAGAGAGGGGTTTTTTTCTCGTGAGAGGCTGAGGAAATATGGTTTTTATTATCTTAGGTATTTGTGTTTCTTTAAATCATTTGGTCCATCAGATTTGATTAGAGATTTGGTCAATTATATAAGATTTGTTTCCGAGTTAAGAAAATCTGAGAGGATTACTATTGACTAGTCAAAAACTTATTTTCATCCAAAAGTTATATTTTATAGAGTGTTGACTGTAATTGTTTTAGTGTAATTTAAATTTAGTTTGACAAATATATAAAAAGTAAACAAAAGAACATAATTTTGTAAAATATACATAAGAATATGAAAACTGCAAATTCCTAACAAAAAACAAGTATACAAACTAGAATATTTTCAAGGAACATAAAAAACAAAAAAGAAAGCAATTGTAAAACTAATTTAAAAATAATTTAAGATATTATTTACTGCATTTTCATAACATATACATATAATCATTTTTCTCCAAAGAACTAATTAGCCATGTTGGAAGTTCCACTGAGTAATTATCAATACAATTTAGTTAATTACTAAATTTTGTGGATTTTTGATTTCGGATTTACCAATATTATAATACGATAAGAATATCATAAATCAATTTATATTAATTATAAACGACAATTACAAAGCCCTAAAAATTGTGATAATGGAGCTATCCCCACTCCCTTTAAAAAATAACAAAATTCATGATATACTTAATTTCTCAAACACATAAGACTACCAAAGTTACCTTAATAAACTTAGTAAATACTAAATAGTTATAAACCCCTTATACCTCTAAAACCATTGCTTCTATCTCATTATATCATATATATTAGAATGTTTTTAGTCTTAAGGTTTATTATAAGGAAGTCCACTGGTTTGTAGTTTTTAAACCATGATTGTCATAATATCTCAAGTTCATTTGATTGTGAGTGACTTGCCTTAGTGCTTGGCTTATTTTCTTTTAGACTAGCAAGCTTCCTTTCAAATGAATTAACAAAGACATAATCTTGCTAACTCAAAACATTTTTAAAGCATAACACAAGATCTTCTTCATTCTTACCACTTCCACATCGCCATTATTTCACCATAACCACTACAAATCAAACCAATGAAGAAGTACAATAAGGAATATTGTACTCCTTTCGTTTAGAATCAACACCTGTAGATTAAGTGCTTCACATTCATCAACTTTTTGTTTCATATTCGCCACTAATTCACTGGTGTTTTCCATAGTTTCACCTTCATGAGTTAAAGCACTGACTGTGTTCCTTAAACTTTTGATCTTCTCTTTCTGCTCACGAATGACATCTCTTGCCTCCAATAATGCTTGGTGTTACCATCCATATGGTTTCTCCACGTCAAACCAGCGAAAACCTTGCAAGCTTCATACCCGCTATAGCAACCTTACGCCCTCTACAACTATAGAATCTCCTTCCAAGGGTGTCAATTGTCCAAGCTCTCACGATTTTTGCTGACCGGTTACAATTACAGACAACACCGTTGTCCTTTTTAAACTCAATGGTTTGTGAACTTTCACTATGAGCCATCTGCTAACCAAACAAATAAGTGCATATCTGATTTTAGCATACCAAATCCCAAATCTCAGTCTGATTTTAGCATATCAAACAAAACAAACAAGTGTATGTCTAAAATTCACTGGTCAAAAATACCAAATCCTAAATATCGTTCTCTCATGCGGACCTCACTCATTTTGCATAAAAGAAAACAAATCGATAAACGATTTATCGTTTTCGTTATTTGAATTTCACCCATTTCTTCTCTCTATCAGATTCTTCTTCGATTTCATGTCTTCACTACTTCACTCATCTGTTTTTTTTTAATTTTCAAGAACCCTAATTCCAAATCGATTTTGGTATTTCCATTTAAATTCATTATATTGTTTTTTCGACATATGATTTATTAATAAAAATGATTTTGACCTAAAAATGATTTAAATTATCCACATTTTCTTAAATTAACGGAAGTAAACTATTCTGTAACGGACCGTAACTTTTCTGTTACGTTCGCCCGCAGCGCAAACAAATTACTCTGATTGAAGGTTTAAGATGTTAGTAAAACTAGTATGAAGGTTTAAAGTGTTAGTGTAATTCACTCGAGGTTTAAAATATTATCTTTTTCAACCTTGAAGATTAAAAATACGATTTTTCCATATAAATTATGTGTGAAAATACTATCAAAACCATTTGGAATCTTAATGTTTGAGGTGACTTCAAGAAGAAAAAAGATGACAAACTTTTGTCATTTTATGCTTGTAATCGTAGCCTTCTGTGACAACATATCTAGAAATGTCTGCAATCTCACACATAAGATAGACTAATAAATACTAAAATAGAAGGTGCATGCATTCTCGAGATCGATGCATTCTCGATAACACCAAATTTATCATTCTTAAATCTTAGGTATGCAGCTGGATTACTCTAATTATTTGTTGCCTCATGATTGCAGAATGTTTCAGATTGATGAGTATATGTGGGCCAAGTTGAGATATATATATATATATCCGTCAAGCACTAAAACCTTAATTTGGTCAAAAAAAAAACAAAAGACCGTGAAGCAGTAGCGATGACATTCATCAACATTCTTCTCCTTTGTTTGATGTCTCAATATAACATATGTTTTGTGTAATATAGTGTTAATATACTTTGAAAAGTTAAAAGCTTTTTTAATGCAAAAACTTAAAGTTTTATTTTATAGCTCTTGATCGAGGTCATTGGTCAATAAAATTTATGCCCATTCGAACTACGGAAAAACATGCACTGCCAATCCCCGACCCTATAGCTCAAGTCCTGATGTAGTGTTGTAGAAACATAAAAAAACGAGTATAAAGAGTGTTTAGCTCGTTGACAAACTTGGGAACTGATCTGAAACAAATCACCAAAGGTCTCTTTGGTTTCGGCTTGTGTGGTTTTTCCAAGCTGTGCTGAGGTACTCATTCATTACTCCGCTTACGATAAAGGACATATTACCAACGGAAGTGAGTATGATAAAATGGGGCCAAGATCAATCTTGCCTTCTATGTGGCGAACCGGATGAATCGAGAGATCTCTTGTTTTTTGCATGTCCATACCTATTGTTAAAGTGGTACGTGATACTAGTCTTCAGTATCAAAGCGGAAGTAAACTAGCAAATCTCTTGGAACGTAAATAAACTTGGAACACATGACTACAAGCTGTCTGGGGCGTTACAAGTTGTATCTACGAAATCCCAGCATAAAACCTACTAGACCCACTGAAATTTTACAAAGTATTCTACATACAACACAAAATCAGCTTATTCAACCTAAATTCATAAAAATATCCTCAACCATTATATTGAAGGCTATATAAGAGACGCATTTGGGAAGAGAATATCTCAATTTACAATAACAAACACGAGCCATTGAGAGAACAAAAAGGGGTAGGAAAGAACAAAAATCGTCATTTAATATATTGTTGTCGGTTTTCCGGTTTCGGGTTTTGGGTTTTCTAGGTTTAAAGATTCGGGGTTCAGCTGTTAAATATGAATAAGTTGTTGGAATTTTTAATTCATAATAATTTTTTGGGGATTGCAGTAAAAAAATATTTCTATAGTATATCTTGTTGTTTTTCTATCGCATTGAGGATTTCCACGTACATTCTTAGTGTTTTTATTTATACGTAATTGTGCATTAAATGCGTAATTTCTTAAACCAATCCCAAACTTTGGTGAAACTTAAACTATTCACATAGACACATATATAGATAAGAGTTAAAGATAAATAGGTTTAGCAAGTTAACAAAGTGAGAGATGGTTGATATCTTGGCATTTTACATGTTTTATAACCATGTTTCCCCTTGTTATCATGCATTTACATTCATGATTAGGTATTATTAGTCGTATATGAATCTCCATTTGCATATCTTAGGGTTTGGAGTTGGAGTCATGGATTTGAAGCATACTTGGACCAAATAAATCATCTTTTTGGAGCTAAAGAAGCCAAAAGGAGTTTGGAGGAAGATTATGGGGCAATAGAAACTAGTTTGGAGCAAAAGATATGCCCAAAAATCAAAGAAAATGCAAAGGACATCCAATATGTCTGCAAGGTCGGGCCAGCTGAGAGGTTTCTATTTGGATTTAGTTTTGGAGGTCTTCATTAAGGTCAAAGATAATGGAGTTATCTTATGTTTGGTGGTGGTTTCAAGTCATTCGGAGCAGTCGTGTAACAGATACGGCAAATTTAGTACGGACAAGTCTGTCTGGATGTGTACACTAATGGACACTATCGGGATGTCCATATCGTGATGTGTACACCGATACGAACCTCCCCGAATTTTCTCCTGATTCTTTATCGGCTGTCCATAACGGGATGTGTACACCGATGGGCAATATCAAGATGTCCATATCAGGATGTGTACACCAATGGACAATACACTGTTATGAATCATGCGCGACCGAAACTCAATAGGTCAATACTTAATTTTTCCTAGGTAGACCCAGTTTAACCCTTTTGACTATTTAAACCTTCTATACCTAATTGTTTTGAGCTATCTTCTTCTCTCTTCAAACTCGTTCATTTTTCTAAGTTCTTAAATATTGTAATTGATATCTTTGAGTTTTTATGCAATTAATTAAGTATTTTCCTTAAATTTTTCTTTCCTTAATCTTTTCATGATGTTTATTAAAACTATTCTAATGGGTTTTGTTGGTAACATCATAATTATTGAGTATTCTCTTAAAAGATCCATGGGTGAAGAAGATTAACGTGATTTCTAAATTGATTCATGGTGTTAGGGCTTCATTTATAAGTTTTTCTTTCTCATTAAATATTTCTTTGTTAATCTTTTCATGAAGTTCATATAGTACTATATATTATTCTTCTTCTTCTTATTATTATTCTTACTTTTTGAGAGCACCAATAGAGATGACAAAGCCTCCATCTCCATATGTTTATGCTTCATATTATCTCGGACTACTTCGAACATTTCTTTGAAAGTAATTAACTCTTCCAATTTTAGATCTATAATCTCTTTCACATCATAAATTTTAAGGGTTTCTTCTTGTCTCGACTTTAAAACCTAGGATTTATAATAGAAAATATGAAATTGTTTGTACACAAAAAGATGAAATATATATAATAATGGGTTCTAGGTCTAGTTAAAATCAGCTGGTCCAATTTTAGATCTATAACCTCTTTCACATCATAATATTTAAGGGTTTCTTCTTGCCTCTTCTTTAAAACCTAGGATTTATAAAAGAAATGAATAAAATTGTTTGTAGACAAAAAAATATAATATATATAATAGTGGGTTCTAGGTCTAGTTCAAATCAGCCAAACTTGATCGTGTCATGAAAGAATTGGAAGCAGAAAAATATCGTAAGAAGGTACATTATCCCATTTTAAATATTCGTTACATCATTTCTTTGTTAACATACGATTTAATTAAAGAAAACAACGTTTACAACATTAAAATTTTAATTTTAAAAACAATTGAACCAACTTATTTAAACCATTTAGCATTATATCTTGATATGAACCAGAACTAACATGCATTTATCGCTTATCTATTATCGAGTCATGGAAGAACCATAGTTGGAGGGTAGAACCCATTGATCTTTACATCTCGATATTATTTTTTTCTTACATATTGGATATATATATATGTCTAAATGTTGTATTATATTTAGGGTTTTGTACCTATTTCCCATATTCTGCCATTTTTAAAAGAGCAAGAGAGCCTTCTTCTGGTTCCATATTGATTCGTTCTTTAATCAGAGCTACAGAAATATTAAAAAAATGAGAAGGACAAGTGACCGGAAAAGAATAGACGAGATAGAAAAAATAAATTATGTCTTCTTTAGGGTTTCGTACCTTCGATCTTACATCAATGTGTTAGAAGATGAGGGAGCGTCCGGTGGTAATTGGTGTCCGGTGGCTTTTACGGTGGGTTAACTGCCTTTTCCTATTACCATGTTGATTTGATCGAAATGATATAAAAGAAGAGAGGAGATCGTAAAATGGGAAGAGATATGAAAATTAAAAAGCGAGTAGAGGAGATAGGGTTTTTTTTTCTCGTGAGAGGCTGAGAAAATATGGTTTTTATTATCTTAGGTATTGGTGTTTCTTTAAATCATTTGGTCCATCAGATTTGATTAGAGATTTGGTCAATTAGATAAGATTTGTTTCCGAGTTAAGAAAATCTGAGAGGATTACTATTGACTAGTCAAAAACTTATTTTCATCCAAAAGTTATATTTTATAGAGAGTTGACTGTAATTTTTTAAGTGTAATTTAAATTTAGTTTGAAAATATATAAAAACTAAACAAAAGAACATAATTTCAAAAAATATACATAAGAATATGGAAACTGCAAATTCCTTAAAAAAACAACTATACAAACTAGAATATTATAAAGGATCATAAAAAACAAAAAGAAAGAAATTGTAAAACTAATTTAAAAATAATTTAAGATATTCTTTACTGCATTTTCATAATATATACATATAATGATTTTTCTCCAAAGAACTAATTAGCCATGTTGGAAGTTCCACATAGTAATTATCAATACAATTTAGTTAATTACTAAATTTTGTGGATTTTTGATTATGGATTTGCCAATATATAATACAATAAGAATATCATAAATAAATTTATATTAATTATAAACGACAATTACAAAGCCCTAAAAACTGTGATAATGGAGCTATCGCCACTCCCTTTAAAAAATTTCTATATTCATGATAAACTTAATTTCTCAAACACATAAGACAACACAAGTTACCTTAATTGACTTAGTAAATACTAAATAGTTATAAACCCCTTATACCTATAAAACCATTGCTTCTATCTCATTATATCATATATATTAGAATGTTTTTAGTCTTGAGGTTTATTATAAGGAAGTCCATTGGTTTATAGTTTTTAAACCATGATTGTAATATTATCTGAAGTTCATTTGATTGTGAGTGACTTCCTTAGTGTTTGGCTTATTTTCTTTCAGACTAGCAAGCTTCCTTTCAAATGAATTACCATGCATATGCAATGTTTTCATGCATATAAATTAGAAAAAATCGCATTTCTAACATTTAAGTTATTGGCTATATGTAACAAACTTTATGTTACAAATTGTCTTTTTTGGTGACTTATTTTTTCTGCTAGTTTGGTCTTAGTTATCGGCTCAATGTTACAAACTTTATGTTACAACTTGTCTTTTTTTGGTACCTTAAACACTCTGTTTGTAATGCATGTTTGGTCTTAATGAATCGGGCCTATGTAACATCTATTTCTTGTCACATTAACGGCTCTATTAAATCTGTTTCTTTTGGATTTTGTAATAAAAAACATAATATAATCTGAAAAGTTCCTTACATAAAGTCATTTAAATTAAAAAGGCAAATAAAGACATGATCTTGCAAACTCAAAACATTTTTAAAGAATAAGACAACATCTTCTTCATTCTTACCACTTTCACATCGCCATTATTTCACCATAACCACTACAAATCAAACCAATGCAGAAGTACAATAAGGAATATTGTACTCCATTCGTTTAGAATCAACACCTTTAGATTAAGTGTAACATCCCGATTTCTTGTATATGCGGAGAGGCTTATAAGAATTGATTTGGCTACCTATGTCACCAAAGTGCACTTACCTTTTCCGATCACTTGCCCGAAAGAACTCCAGAGTTAAGGGTGCTTGGGCTGGAGTAGTCTAAGGATGGGTGACCTTCCGGGAAGTGATTCGCGGTAGCGTGTGAGTGAGGACAAAACACGGGGAAAGGTCACGTGGTGATTGCAGGGTCAGTAAACAAGTATTACAAGCCTCCCGGACTAACGCACCGGCCGTCGGACAAGGGTGGGGCCCACGGGCCGAGAGAGGGCATGGGGCCCACAGGTAGGGGCGGTCGGGGCGTTATAAGTGGTATCAGAGCCGAACCCAAACACGTGTGTGGAGTCAGGTGGGCCCACACCGTCTAGGGTGACGATCCTGGTGCGCAACGAGGACGTTGCGCTCTGTGAGTGGGGGTGATTGTAACATCCCGGTTTCTTGTATATGCGGAGAGGCTTATAAGAATTGATTTGGCTACCTATGTCACCAAAGTGCACTTACCTTTTCCGATCACTTGCCCGAAAGAACTCCAGAGTTAAGGGTGCTTGGGCTGGAGTAGTCTAAGGATGGGTGACCTTCCGGGAAGTGATTCGCGGTAGCGTGTGAGTGAGGACAAAAACACGGGGAAAGATCACGTGGTGATTGCAGGGTCAGTAAACAAGTATTACAAGCCTCCCGGACTAACGCACCGGCCGTCGGACGAGGGTGGGCCCACGGGCCGGGAGATGTCGTTGGGGCCCACAGGTAGGGGCGGTCGGGGCGTTATAAGTGGTATCAGAGCCGAACCCAAACACGTGTGTGGAGTCAGGTGGGCCCACACCGTCTAGGGTGACGATCCTGGTGCGCAACAAGGACGTTGCGCTCTGTGAGTGGGGGTGATTGTAACATCCCGGTTTCTTGTATATGCGGAGAGGCTTATAAGAATTGATTTGGCTACCTATGTCACCAAAGTGCACTTACCTTTTCCGATCACTTGCCCGAAAGAACTCCAGTGTTAAGGGTGCTTGGGCTGGAGTAGTCTAAGGATGGGTGACCTTCCGGGAAGTGATTCGCGGTAGCGTGTGAGTGAGGACAAAACACGGGGAAAGGTCACGTGGTGATTGCAGGGTCAGTAAACAAGTATTACAAGCCTCCCGGACTAACGCACCGGCCGTCGGACCAGGGTGGGGCCCACGTGCCGGGAGAGGGCATGGGGCCCAGGTAGGGGCGGTCGGGGCGTTATAAGTGGTATCAGAGCCGAACCCAAACACGTGTGTGGAGTCAGGTGGGCCCACACCGTCTAGGGTGACGATCCTGGTGCGCAACGAGGACGTTGCGCTCTGTGAGTGGGGGTGATTGTAACATCCCGGTTTCTTGTATATGCGGAGAGGCTTATAAGTGCCTCCCGGACTAACGCACCGGCCGTCGAACGAGGGTGGAGCCCACGGGCCGGGAGAGGGCATGGGGCCCAGGTAGGGGCGGTCGGGGCGTTATAAGTGGTATCAGAGCCGAACCCAAACACGTGTGTGGAGTCAGGTGGGCCCACACCGTCTAGGGTGACGATCCTGGTGCGCAACGAGGACGTTGCGCTCTGTGAGTGGGGGTGATTGTAACATCCCGGTTTCTTGTATATGCGGAGAGGCTTATAAGAATTGATTTGGCTACCTATGTCACCAAAGTGCACTTACCTTTTCCGATCACTTGCCCGAAAGAACTCCAGAGTTAAGGGTGCTTGGGCTGGAGTAGTCTAAGGATGGGTGACCTTCCGGGAAGTGATTCGCGGTAGCGTGTGAGTGAGGACAAAACACGGGGAAAGGTCACGTGGTGATTGCAGGGTCAGTAAACAAGTATTACAAGCCTCCCGGACTAACGCACCGGCCGTCGGACGAGGGTGGGGCCCACGGGCCGGGAGATGTCGTTGGGGCCCACAGGTAGGGGCGGTCGGGGCGTTATAAGTGGTATCAGAGCCGAACCCAAACACGTGTGTGAAGTCAGGTGGGCTCACACCGTCTAGGGTGACGATCCTGGTGCGCAACGAGGACGTTGCGCTCTGTGAGTGGGGGTGATTGTAACATCCCGGTTTCTTGTATATGCGGAGAGGCTTATAAGAATTGATTTGGCTACCTATGTCACCAAAGTGCACTTACCTTTTCCGATCACTTGCCCGAAAGAACTCCAGAGTTAAGCGTGCTTGGGCTGGAGTAGTCTAAGGATGGGTGACCTTCCGGGAAGTGATTCGCGGTAGCGTGTGAGTGAGGACAAAACACGGGGAAAGGTCACGTGGTGATTGCAGGGTCAGTAAACAAGTATTACAAGCCTCCCGGACTAACGCACCGGCCGTCGGACGAGGGTGGGGCACACGGGCCGGGAGATGTCGTTGGGGCCCACAGGTAGGGGCGGTCGGGGCGTTATAAGTGGTATCAGAGCATTTACGGTTCTAGGACGGTTTTAAAAAAAAAAAATTTCCGCTATTAGAACTGTCTATGGGAGTTAGTCAATTGTTGAGCTTGAAGTTCTAGATCATCCTCTTCGAGCCTTCAATGAGATTCCACGGTAAGACTCGTGTTTGTTTTACTATTGCGGTTGTCAATTAGTAACAAGTGGTTATTAAGATGGTTGATTCTGATAGCGTTGGGCAAGGTCTCAGAGGTCGGGGTGGTCGCGGCGGCCGTGGTCGGGGCGGCAGAACAGGCCGTGGCGGCAGAGGTGGTAGAGGTGGTAGAGGTGGCAGAGCAGCTGCGAATGTGACGCAGAGTGTCACGGTGGAGCAGGGGGCGTATGATCACGCCGAGGGGGAAGGTCAGTCAGAGCCAGCGGCCGTGTATGGTGCGATGCCGGCGCCGGGTGGTGCTCAGGCGGGTGCGGGCCCGAACCCGATGGCGGCTGTTTTGGGCATGTTGGCCCAGCTCTTGGAGAGGTTACCTGGTGTGGTACCGGCTCCAGCTCCAGTGGCGCCACAGGGGGTTGCCGCGATGCCGGGTGTTGTTGCTCCGGGAGTTCCGGGAGTGGTTGCTGAGGCCGAGCCAGTGGTTCCGTCGTACCTGAGGGTGATGGAGCATATGCAGAGGTTGGGCACCAAGTTTTTCAGTGGTGGTGCTCGACCGATTGAGTCTGATGAGTGGAGGTCCAGGTTGGAGAGGAACTTCCAGTCGATCAGATGCCCTGAGGAGTATAGGGTTGACTTGGCGGTGCATTATCTGGAGGGAGATGCACATGAGTGGCGGCAGGGTGTTGCTGCGAGGAGGGCGGGAGTAGTGTTGTCTTGGGACGAGTTCCGGAGGGAGTTCGATCTCAAGTATTTTCCGCGGGAGGCTCGCGACAGGTTACAGGCGGAGTTTCTGTACTTGTCACAGGGGATTCGTTCGGTCCGAGAGTACGAGGCCGAGTTTAACCGGCTGAAGCGGTTTGCTGGTCGGGGTGCAGATACCGAGTATGAGTTGATTGGTGCTTTCATGCGAGGTATGCGTATCGATCTCAGGAATCGGTGCATAGTCCGCAAGTTCGAGTCGGTATCCGAACTGGTGGAGTGTGCAGCGCAGCTTGAGGAGGGGATGAGGCAGGAGGCTAGTTTAAAGGCTGCAGTACCAGAGGTTCCGCGACGGCCTCAAAGTCAGAGTGTTGCTCCGAGCAAGGGCGGTAGGTCTGGTCAGCAGCAGGGACAGAAGAGGAAGTGGGAGGATACTTCCAGGGAAGCGGGTCCTGGGCCACGTTGTTTCGGGTGCGGAGCCCATGGACATCGCGTGGCGGATTGTTCTCGAGGGGGCCCGGTGTGCTTTCATTGCAAGGAACCCGGTCACCTCAGGAAGGATTGTCCGAAGTTGGCTCAGCCATTTGTGAGGATCGAGGCACCGCCTCCGAAACGGGCCGCAGTGGCACCGAGGGTGTTCACCATAGGCGCGGAGTCAGGCGAGGCGAGCGGCAGCAGACCGATTACTGGTTAGTTACCTTAACTATGTTCTTGTTTGATTGTAATTTCAGTTACTCGCTCTGTAATTGGTGTTTGCTATTTGCCGTGAATCCTTTTCGTGCTTAGGGACCCTTAATGTGGCTGGGGTAGAGTCACATGTGTTGTTTGACTCCGGAGCGTCCCACAGTTTTGCCACACCGGATTGGGTGTCGGGGAGCGGTATCCAAGAGTTGTGTGGGGACCACTCGGGTGTGGTGAGAGTTGCTGGGGGTCGCTTGTTGAGGACTCAGGGCTGTGTGGAGAATGTTGACATTCTTATCGCCGGAAAGCTGATGCCAGCGGATTTGATAGTGTGCCCAGTGGAACTCTATGACATCATTTTGGGTATGGACTGGCTGGGAAAGTTCAAGGCTCATTTGGATTGTCACCGGGGTCGTGTGGTTTTCGAGCATGCTAACAGAAGACTGGTTTATCAGGGAGTGAGACCGGTGCCGGGAGGCATCGTCGTTTCCGCGGTTCAAGCGGAGCGTTTGATCGAGCAGGGTTGTGAGGCCTATTTGGCTACCATTTCGATACCTGGGGAGGTTGGGGAGTCAGCGGTGCGGGATATTGAGGTGGTCTGGGAGTTCGAGGATGTGTTCCAGCAGTTGAGCGGGTTACCACCATCCAGGTCGGATCCTTTTACCATTGAGTTAGAGCCGGGGACGACCCCGTTGTCTAAGGCTCCTTACAGGATGGCTCCAGCGGAGATGGCTGAGCTTAAGAAGCAGCTCGAGGAGTTGTTGGAAAAGGGTTTCATTAGACCGAGCAGTTCTCCGTGGGGTGCACCAGTACTGTTCGTCAAGAAGAAGGATGGGAGCTTCCGGTTGTGCATTGATTATCGGGGGCTGAACCGGGTTACTGTGAAGAACAAGTACCCATTACCGAGGATCGATGAGTTGTTAGATCAGTTGCAGGGTGCTTCGTGGTTCTCTAAGATTGATTTGGCATCGGGTTATCATCAGATCCCGATAGCGGAGTCGGACATCAGGAAGACGGCTTTCAGGACGAGGTACGGGCACTACGAGTTTGTGGTGATGCCGTTTGGGTTGACGAATGCACCGGCTGCGTTTATGAGGTTGATGAACGGCGTGTTCCAGGAGTATCTGGATGAGTTCGTCATCATTTTCATCGACGACATTCTAGTGTATTCGAAGAGTCCTGAGGAGCACATGGTTCACCTGAGGAAAGTTCTGGAGAAGCTACGGGAGCAGAAGTTGTTCGCTAAGCTGAGCAAGTGTAGTTTCTGGCAGCGGGAGATCGGATTTCTGGGGCACGTCGTATCTGATCGTGGTGTTTCAGTGGATCCGGAGAAGATTCGCTCGATTGAGGAGTGGCCGAGACCGAAGAATGCCTCGGAGATTCGCAGTTTTCTGGGTCTGGCGGGTTATTACAGGAGGTTCGTCAAGGGGTTTGCTAGTATGGCGCAGGCCATGACCAAGTTGACCGGGAAGGACGTTCCTTTCGTGTGGTCGGACCAGTGTGAGGAGAGCTTTGTGAAGCTCAAGGAGATGCTGGTGAGTACTCCGGTGTTGGCCTTGCCTAAGCAGGATGAGCCATATGTTGTGTTCACAGACGCGTCCAGGCTGGGACTCGGTTGTGTATTGATGCAGCAGGGTAAGGTAATCGCATATGCTTCCAGGCAGCTGAGGAAACATGAATGCAACTATCCTACTCACGATCTTGAGATGGCTGCAGTGGTGTTTGCATTGAAGATCTGGAGGTCTTATCTGTATGGCGGTAAGGTTCAGGTGTTCACAGACCACAAAAGTCTGAAGTACATCTTTACCCAGCCGGAGCTGAATCTGCGACAGAGGCGATGGATGGAGCTTGTTGCGGATTATGACCTGGAGATAGCTTACCATCCCGGTAAAGCGAATCTTGTAGCCGATGCTTTGAGCAGGAAGCGGGTTATTTTAGACACTGAGCGAGATACCGAGGCGTTGGTAGGCATGGTGAGTGCCCTGAGGCTGTGTGCTGTGTCTGAGGAACCTGAGCCGTTGGGTTTAGAGGCGGTGGATCAGGCGGACATTCTGACTAGGGTGCGGGTAGCACAGCAGTTGGATGCGGAATTAATGCAGGCTGGCAGGGCAGAGCGGTCTGAGTATGAGTTATCCAGCAATGGAACGATCCTTTTGAGAGGCAGGGTGTGTGTACCGAAGGACGAAGTGCTGAGGCAGGAAATCCTGAGGGAAGCACATCAGAGCCGTTTCTCTATTCATCCCGGAGCTACCAAGATGTACTGTAACATCTCTATTCTCTATGCAGGTAGGGGCGGTCGGGGCGTTATATTAAGTGCTTCACATTCATCCACTTTTTGTTTCATATTCGCAACTAATTCACTGGTGTTTTCCATAGTTTCACCTTCATGAGTTAAAGCACTAATTGTGTTCCTTAAACTTTTGATCTTCTCTTTCTGCTCACGAATTACATCTCTTGCCTCCAATAATGTTTGATGTTACCATCCATGTGGTTTCTCCACCTCAAACAAACGGAAACGTTGCAAGCTTCATACCCGCTAGCAACCTTACGCTCTCTAAAACTATAGAATCTCCTTCCAAGGTTGTCAATTGTCCAAGCTCTCACGATTTTTGTTGACCGGTTACAATTATAGACAATACCATTGTCATTTTTAAATTCAATGGTTGGTGAACTTGCACTATGAGCCATCTGCTAACCAAACAAACAAGTGCATATCTGATTTTAGCATACCAAATCCCAAATATCAGTCCAATTTTAGCATATCAAACAAAACAAACAAGTGTATATCTAAAACTCAGTGCTCGAAAATCACAAATCCTAAATATCAGTCTCTCATGCGGACCTCACTCATTTTGCATAAAAGAGAACAAATCGATAAACGATTTATCGTTTTCGTTATTTGAATTTCACCCATTTCTTCTCTCTATCATGTTCTTCTTTGATTTCATGCCTTCACTACTTCACTCTTCTGTTTTTTTTTAAAAACATTTCACGAACCCTAATCCCAAATCGATTTGGGTATTTCCATTTAAATTCATTATTTTATTTTTTCGACATATGATTAATTAATAAAAATGTTTTTGACTTAAAAATGATTTAAATTATCCACAATTACTTAAATTAGCGGAAGTAAAGTATTCCGTAACGGACCGTAACTGTTATAACGCCCGACCGCCCCTACCTGTGGGCCCCAACGACATCTCCCGGCCCGTGGGCCCCACCCTCGTCCGACGGCCGGTGCGTTAGTCCGGGAGGCTTGTAATACTTGTTTACTGACCCTGCAATCACCACGTGACCTTTCCCCGTGTTTTGTCCTCACTCACACGCTACCGCGAATCACTTCCCGGAAGGTCACCCATCCTTAGACTACTCCAGCCCAAGCACCCTTAACTCTGGAGTTCTTTCGGGCAAGTGATCGGAAAAGGTAAGTGCACTTTGGTGACATAGGTAGCCAAATCAATTCTTATAAGCCTCTCCGCATATACAAGAAATCGGGATGTTACAATCACCCCCACTCATAGAGCGCAACGTCCTCGTTGCGCACCAGGATCGTCACCCTAAACGGTGTGGGCCCACCTGACTCCACACACGTGTTTGGGTTCGTCTCTGATACCACTTATAACGCCCCGACCGCCCCTACCTGTGGGCCCCATGCCCTGTCTCGGCCCGTGGGCCCCACCCTTGTCCGACGGCCGGTGCGTTAGTCCGGGAGGCTTGTAATACTTGTTTACTGACCCTGCAATCACCACGTGATCTTTCCCCGTGTTTTGTCCTCAATCACACGATACCGTGAATCACTTCCCGGTAGGTCACCCATCCTTAAACTGCTCCAGCTCAAGCACGCTTAACTCTGGAGTTCTCTATGGACAAGTTCCCGAAAAGATAAGTGCACTTTGGTGACATAGGTAGCCAAATCAATTCTTATAAGCCTCTCCGCATATACAAGAAATCGGGATGTTACAACTGTTATGTTACGTTCGCCTGCAGCACAAACAAATTACTCTGATTGAAGGTTTAAAATGTTAGTAAAACTAGTATGAAGGTTTAAAGTGTTAGTGTAATTCACTCGAGGTTTAAAATATTACATTTTTCAACCTTGAAGGTTAAAAATACGATTTTTCCATATAAATTATGTGTGAAAATACTATCAAAACAATTTGGAATCTTAATGTTTGAGGTGACTTCAAGATGAAAAGAGATGACAAACGTTTGTCTTTTTATGCTTGTAATCGTAGCCTTCTGTGACAACATATCTACAAATGTTTGCAATCTCACAAATAAGACAGACTAATAAACAGATCGATGCATTCTCGATAACACCAAATTTATCATTCTTAAATCTTAGGTATGCAGCTGGATTACTCTAATTATTTGTTGCCTCATGGTTGCAGAATGTTTCACATTGATGAGTATATGTGGGCCAAGTTGAGATATATATATCCGTCAAGCAGTAAAACCATAATTTGGTCAAAAAAATAAAAGACCGTGAAGCAGTAGCGATGACATTCATCAAAATTCTTCTCCTTAGTTTGATGTCTCAATATAACGTATGTTTTGTGCAATATAGTGTTAATATACTTTGAAAAGTTAAAAGCTTTTTTTTTAATGCAAAAACGTAAAGATTTCTTTTATAGCTCTTGATCGAGGTCATTGGTCAATAAAATTTTTGCCCATTCGAACTGAGGACAAACATGCACTGCCAATCCCCGACCCTATTGCTCAGGTCCTGATGTAGTGCTGTGGAAACATAAAGAAAGCGAGTATAAAGAGTGTTTCGGTCGTCGACAAACTTGGAAACTGATCTGAAACAAATCACCAAAGGTCTCTTTGGTTTCGGCTTGTGTGGGTTTTCCAAGCTGTGCTGAGGTACGCATTCATTACTCCGCTTACGATAAATGACATATTACCAACAGAAGTGAGTATGATAAAATGGGGTCAAGATCAATCTTGCCTTCTATGTGGCGAACCGGATGAATCGAGAGATCGCTTGTTTTTCGCATGACCATACATATTGATAAAGTGGTACTTGACCGTATTACTAGTCTTCAGTATCAAAGCGGAAGTAAACTAGCAAATCTCTTGGAACGTAAATAAACATGGAACACCTGACTATGAGCTCTCTGGGGCGTTACAAGTTGTATCTACGAAATCCCAGCATACAACCTACTATACCCACTGAAATTTTACAAAGTATTATACATACAACACAAAATCAGCTTATTCAACCTAAATTCCTGAAAATATCCTCAACCCTTATCTTGAAGGCTATATAACAGACGCATTTGGGAAGAGAATATCTCAAATTACAATAACAAACACGAGCCAGCTAGAGAAGAAAAAGGGGGTAGGAAAAAAAATGTCATTTAATAAATTGTTCTCAGTTTTCGAGTTTTGGGTTTTCTAGGTTTATATATTCGGGTTTCAGCGGTTAAATATGGATAAGTAGTCGGTATTTTTAATTCAGAATAATTTTTTGGGGATTGCAGTAAAAAAATCTTTCTTTTGTCTGTCTTGTTGTTTTTCTTTCGCATTGAGGATTTCCACGTACATTCTTTGTGTTTTTATTTATACGTAATTGCGCATTAAACACGTAATTTCTTAAACTATGTTACTAATCAATTTTTCCTAGGTTGACTCTGTTTGACCCTTTTGACTATTTAAACCTTCTATACCTATTTTTTAGCTATCTTCTTTTCTCTTCAAACTCTTTCATTTTTCTAAGTTCTTAAACATTGTAATTGATATTTCAGTTTTTATGCAATTAATTTAGTGTTTTCTTTAAATATTTATTTCCTTAATCTTTTCATGATGTTTATTAACACTATTTTAATGGGGTTTTTGTTGGTAACATCATGGTAATTGAGAAGTCTCTTAAAAAATCCATAGGTGAAGTAGATTAAGGTCATTTCTAGATTGATTCATGGTGTTAGGGCTTCATTTATAAGTATTCCTTTCTCATTAAATATTTATTTCCTTAATCTTTTCATGAAGTTCATATAGTACTATATATTATTCTTCTTCTTATTATTATTATTCTTACTTTTTGAGAGCACCAAAAGAGACGACAAAGTTTATGCTTCATTTTATCTCGGACCACTTCGAATATTTTTCAAAGCAATTAACTTCTCCAATTTTAGATCCACTAATTCACTGGCATTTTTCATAGTTTTACCTTCATGAGTTAAAGCACTGACTGTGTTCCTTAAACTTTTGATCTCCTATTTCTGCTCACGAATGACATCTCTTGCCTCCAATAATGCTTGATGTTACCATCCGTGTAGTTTCTCCACCTCAAATCAACGAAAACTTTGCAAGCTTCATACCCGCTAGCAACCTTACGCCCTCTACAACTATAGAATCTCCTTCCAAGGTTGTCAATTGTCCAAACTCTCAAGATTTTTGCTGACCGGTTACAATTACAGACAACACCAATGTCATTTTTAAATTGAATGGTTGATGAACTTGCAATATGAGCCATCTGCTAACCAAACAAACAAGTGCATGTCTGATTTTAGCATACCAAATCCCAAATCTCAATATGATTTTAGCATATCAAACAAACAAACAAGTGTATGTCTAAAATTTAGTGGTCGAAAATCCCAAATCCCAAATATCAGTCTCTCATGCGGACCTCACTCATTTTGCATAAAAGAGAACAAATCGATAAACGACTTATCATTTTCGTTATTCGAATTTCACCCCTTTCTTCTCTCTATCGTGTTCTTCTTCAATTTCATGTCTCCACTACTTCACTCTTCTGTTTTTCACGAACCCTAATCCCAAATCAATTTGGATTTCATGTCTCCACTACTTCACTCTTATTAATTTCATGTCTCCACAACTTAAATTTCACGAACCCTAATCCCAAATTGATTTGGATATTTCTATTTAAATTCATTATTATTTTTTCGACATATGAGTAATTAATAAAATTGTTTTTAAATTAAAAATGATTTAAATTAGCCACATTTTCATAAATTAACGGAAGTTAACTATTCCGTAACGGACCGTAACTGTTCTGTTACGTTCGCCAGCAACGCAAACAAATGACTTTGATTGAAGGTTTAAGATGTTAGTAAAACTAATATGAAGGTTTAAAGTGTTAGTGTAATTCCCTCAAGGTTTAAAATACATTTTTCAACCTTAAAGGTTAAAAATAAGATTTTTACATATAAATTATGTGTGAAAATACTATCATAACAATTTGGAATCTTAATGTTTGAGGTGACTTCAAGAGGGAAAGAGATGACAAACGTTAGTCTATTTATGCTTGTAATCGTAGCCTTCCGTGACAACATATCTAGAAATGTATGCAATCTCACAGATAAGACGGACTAATAAATACTAAAAAACGAAGGTGCATGCATTTTCTATATCGATTCGTTCTCGATAACACCAAATTTATCATTCTTAAATCTTAGATATGCAACTGGATTACTCTAATTATTTGTTGCCTCATAGTTGCAGAATGTTTTAGATTGATGAGTATATGTGGGCCAAGCGGAGATATATATTTATATATCCGTCAAGCAGTAAAACATTAATTTGGTCAAAAAAACAAAAGATCGTGAAGCTGTAGCGATGACATTCATCAACATTTTTCTCCTTAGTTTGATGTCTCAATATAACGTATGTTTTGTGTAATATATTGTTAATATACTTTGAAAAGTTAAAAACTTTTTTTTTAATGCAAAAACTTAAAGTTTTCTTTTATAGCTCTTGATCGAGGTCATTGGTCAATAAAATTTATGCCCATTCGAACTACGGACAAACATGCACTGCCAATCCCCGACCCTATAGCTCAGGTCCTGATGTAGTGTTGTGGAAACAAAAAGAAAGCGAGTATAAAGAGTGTTTCGCTTGTCGACAAACTTGGAAACTGATCTAAAACAAATCACCAAAGGTCTCTTTGGTTTCGGCTTGTGTGGTTTTTCCAAGCTGTGCTGAGGTACTCAAAAATTACTCCGCTTACGATAAAGGACATATTACCAACGGAAGTGAGTATGATAAAATGGGGCCAATATCAATCTTGCCTTCTATGTGGCGAACGGGATGAATCGAGAGATCGCTTGTTTTTCGCATGTCCATACGTATTGATAAAGTGGTACGTGACCGTATTACTGGTCTTCAGTATGAAACCGGAATTAAACTAGCAAATCTCTTGGAACGTAAATAAACTTGGAACACATGACTACGAGCTGTCTGGGGCATTACAAGTTGTATCTACGAAATCCTATCATACAACCTACTAGTCCCATTGAAATTTTACAAAGTATTCTACATACAACACAAAATCAGATTATTCAACCTAAATTCCTGAAAATATCCTCAACCCTTATCTTGAAGGCTATATAACAGGTGCATTTGGGAAGAGAATATCAAATTACAATAACAAACACGAGCCAGCCAGAGAACAAAAAGGGGGTAGGAAAGAAAAAAATTGTCTAATATATTGTTTTCGGTTTTTGGGTTTTCTAAAAAGTATGGCTCTTGTCTCTACAAGTGAAAGAAACACGCATGAGTACTCCGATGAAGAAAAAGATCGCATAAGCCTGCTGGTCCACCGGTTTGATCGTGCTATGAGGAAAGCTGACAAATTTCAGAGTCAAAAGAGAACTAGCTCGTCCAGAAGGCAAACTGAAGTAGACATGCCAGGAAAGAAGTCAGAAATGCAATTTCATGAATGCAAAGGTTTTGGACACTTCAAAACTGAATGTCCTACACTTAAGAGAAGAGAGATTCAGTGCTTTGGGTGCAAGGGCTTAGGACATACACAACTAGAGTGTGTAAATGATCAGAAGTGCTGGAAAAAAAATCTTTATTGGCTGAAGACGACTTAGAAGATGAGGGTTGGGATGACGATGTGGAAGAAGTGAACAACTTTGTCACTCTTCTTGGAATAACTAAGTTTGCAGAAGAAGGAGAGATGTCAGAATCATAATCTGAAGTAGAACATGATGATGACCTCACTGACTTTTACAGAGAAGTTCGTGAGATGCTAATTAAGGTTGGAAAGAAAAATTCAGAGCTGAAAAAGGAAAAACTTCGTCTTGAGGCAGTCATTGATGTACTGCAGAGTGAGCTGAGTACAGAAAGGAAGATAACTCAGGAAAGTGTGTCACTGATAAAGGAGAAACTTAATCTGGCAAACAAGGCAGACAGACTGAGTCTGGAACTGGAAGCTGAGAAAAAGGTATCAACTCAACTTCAGACCGAGCTAGACCTACAGTACAAGAAAATTCACATATTTGCAGGAACAAAACAACTTGACAAGATTTTGAGCTACGGTAGAACAGTGGATGTGAAACGAGTTCTAGGATACACTGGAAGGGAAAACAAAGAGACAGAGAAAATCAACTTTGTCTCGGCTAGCTTTCATCTTCATGAGAAGTCAAAGGTGGAAAGTAGCACAACAAGAAATGATGGGTGTTATTTATGTGAAAAACATGGTCACATCATGGTTTATTGCTACAGGTTCTGGGAAAGAGTGAGACATCTCAGAAGCCAGGGCAGATTTTCGTGGAATGGATTTCGAAGTCAGATATGGTTAAAGAAATCAGACCTCACACAAGGAGTTGTCAAAAAGTCAAAATCTGGATCAAGACAGACAACCACATGAAGTGTGACAGGTGATGTGTCAGAACCAAGCAACTCGTATGCTCTAATGTGGCTTAAATTCAATTGTAACATGGATGTGACATCAGAAGAAGAAGAAGATAGAGGCCCATGGTACTTTGACATTGGGGCACTAAGGGGAAGAAATCCGCAATAAGCATTGGTTGGCAAATAATGCCTATTCTAAAGGCCAAGGGGATCAAGTTGTCGGATGACAAGGTGGAGTGGGACCTAATGGATGAATCTTATCTCACAAGAACGAAGTTCCTCGACGCAAATTGGAGAAATACCAGATTTTGGACAATTTTGTACCGTCAGAAGTTTGACATCAAATGGAGACCTTCTCACCGTCCCATCTCACCCAAATGTGGACAAAAGATATAAGGGATAACCACCTTTCATGTCCAGGTTGTTTCAAGATAATCCAACGGTTTGATCTCAAAATACATCCAATTGACTGAAGGCATGTTCTGTAGTCTCGCCAAAGAAGTAAGAGAAGAATTGAAGTAAGGCCAACCACTACAGGTCCAAGGCTCCTGGTCACAGTGAATACACTCCTGGCCATGCCTAGAGGCTCTCTAGCCGAGGTGAACCCTCCTTTGGCCGCGGGTCCAAGCCACGCACACGCGGTGAACTAGTTTCGGCCCAAAAACAGTTTGTTCGAAGCCCACCTTCAAGTCCACTTCGTTTTTTCTTCTAAGAAACCCTAAGAACAACCAAAGCAGGAGTTCAAGACCTATAAATACTTGTTTTACAGACACAATTTCGTAACCTAGATTGTGCGACCTTTAGTTTACTTTTTGCACCAAATTTTTGTTCTTTGTTCTTTGTTTAGGGAGATAGGGATTTCACTTGAACCCTTTTGTTTAATCTCTTATCTATTGATTATGCAATTCAGAAACTATATTTTGTCTTGCATAGTCGTGACTGAGTAGTTTTCCTGTTGGGTAAATAGTTCTCAATGGGCTCTCATGGATCGATTTATCAATAGGTTTTAGATTAGGGTATCGATTAAGATTCTTCGTTCTATCATTATTCTTAATGCATGTTTGCTTGATTATCTACCTTGCAACTGATCTCAGATATTTTTAGAGTTAGGAAAGTACTGGATCTATATATTTGACCTAGGGTAGATAAGCACAATTGCTTGATTATCTACCTTGCAAACCGTCACAAGATTTCGAAAGTATACTTGTGGAGGGGTTTTGAGTATAATACTAACTTTTTGCGCGGGTGGATGATATGCTCAAATTGATACCCTAAAAAGTACTAAAGCAGTTGCTGCAGTATTCAGGGGCGAACACAAGAACTCAGAGAAATCGCGCAATAGATTATATAGTATCGAATCAAGCTAAGTAATTTAGATGAAACAAAAAGCAATAAACAGTAAACGAGTTGTAATTCGATGGGAAAGAGATAGGTTAAGGGATATTTCTCAGGAAATCAATGAATGCAGATAAACTAACTAATCAGGGTTCAGGTTAAGCACGGTTCTTGAACTCAACTCACTAAAGTATAATTAACCAACTGTCGTTGCGAGAATTATCTAAATCTAAACTTCAGAATCCCAAATCTCTTTGCAAATTCCTAAGAATAAATCAGCCTTAATTTCGAGTTTGATATGTTCACAAATCAACTAAACCAAATTTCTTTGCGAATAATTAATTTTTCTCACCCTAGGTTCTATCAGAGTACTCAATTGCACTGTCATGCCTAATCGATTAACCTAAGATCTAAGTTCTAGGTGATCAATCCAGAATTATCTTTGAGAACAACCTATGGCGAAGAACTAATTCAGATTATGAACCCTAAACAACTAATCATCCTAGCATTCAAAGAAATCCCTTATGAGAATCCCTAAACCTAACAAGAGATCTACTCAGACATGGAAATTGAAGCAATAAACATGTTTGAATAAAATACTCAATAGAAAATAAGAAAGAGTAACAAAAGTGTTCGAAATCTTCTCTCGGACGAACAGAGTTTCAGACTTGTCTCCCTTCAAAAGCTCTCTCACAAATTCAGAATAAAATAAAGCGTAGAACAAAGCATACAGCCAAAGTGGCTGTAAAACCTAATTAAATTGTCTAAACACGAATTGGGGTCTTTTTGTAAATATTAAAGTCTTTTGGGCAAGTTCTGCAATTCTTCAAACTTCATTAAAAGTCGCGACTCGTAATCTCCTCAATGGGTGTCGATCGATACCAAGGAGGTATCGATCGATGCTTGACGTTTCGATCGGGCACTTAGTCACCAGACTTCAGTTTTGCTCCAGAACGCTCCATAAAACTCCAATATCTCCAATAATGCTCCAAATGTGCTAAAACCTGTAAAAGACTCTAAAATACTAGAAAATAGTCGAAAGACTCTATAAAACGGACTCATACCATGATATATCAACTCCCCCAGACTTAGCCTTTGCTTGCCCTCAAGCAAATAGAAGACTAAATAAGAGAAAGAGGTTTGAAAACGTAGAGACTCACCTATTCATGGAACATTAAAATGACCAATTTCCCAAGCACCCATATGTTACCTGACCAGCTTTTTGATCTAACCACCATGTACTTCTCCTTAAGCATTCGCAATTTCCCCATACTACACACATTATCTCACAACATTGTTCAATTAAAACCATCCTCATCAGATTCATCTCTGTGATTAGTACCAAGGACCTTCTAGATTCTTTCTTCCATATGATATCATGACAATGAACCACCCTTTTCACACTTATTGTATCTTTTCTCTCCCCCAGACTTATTTTTAGTATGTTTCTTGCATATACAAATTAAGGTTCGAGACGCGAGTATTGATGGTGTAACACCCGTAATCCATTAATTGGGTTTAATTTGACCTTTCAGAAGTTAGGGGGGTTAAATTGAATAAATCAATTTTTACTGGCGGGTATGATTGATAATCTTGAAAGTTTGGGGTCAACTTTCGGAAGGGGAGGAAGGGCGAGGACCGGTTGGTGTAATAAGAAAACTTGAAACACACCTAGGTATATATGCGTGTATGTATCGCCGTCTTGGGAGAGGAGGATCGAACCCTAGCCGTCAAGGAGGAAGATTGCGCTGGTTTTCGGCGTGGAAGCAAGGAGAAGCTTCGAGCCACGCCTCCCTCTTTCTCGGTAAGGCTCTTGCCCTTCTCGTTTTGGGTTTGGTCGTGGGGTGGGTTCCGTGGGTTGGCGGCGTTGGGGACGTGGTAGCTGTCCTAGGGCCAGTCGTGTGTTAGCGGGTCTTGTGGTGGTGTCGGAACGGCGTGGTAGTGCGGGACGCCGTGTGGTGTAGTCGGGCGAAGCGAAACAGGAGGGCGTGACGATCGGCGTTGCCATTGGGGTTCGGTGGATCGGAGTTTCCGTGTCGTCAGGGCGCGAGAGAATGGTTCGTGATCGGGGGTTGGATCATGGTGGTTCCGGTGGTGAGCTCCGGCGATAGTGTAGTCGCGCCGGCGAAGGGAAGAGGAAGACGAAGATGCGTAACGTGCACAAGGGGTTTGAATAATTGAAGTTTGTTTTTTTTTTTTTTATTATTTTTATTTTTAGGTGGATTAATAGAAGGTTATTCATCCCGGGGAGTTCTAGAAAATTGCTGAATTTTCTCGTGAAACTTTCTGTGCGGGAATAAGGTGAGTGCAGGACCATAGGCGTAATTAAATAATTTTGATAATTGATGTGATTTCGTGATTATAGGCCGTTTACGATCTCGGAGGGTCTAGATCGAGTGTTTCATGAAATGTTTGATTTATTCGGTATTTTCGTGATAGTCTATATTAATTATCTTAATTATTTGTTAGCCTGTAGATGAGAGGATTGTCTCACTAAGTATTTTTCGAAATACTTATGCATCTCTTATGTTTTAATTGATGCAGGAAAAGAGAATATGTGACCGTGGGATCAGGGCGAGGAAGAGGGGGTGATCTAGACTTGTCGTTTATTTGGTGATTTTATTTAATAATTTATGATCTTGATTATTCGGATTTTTAATCTTGAACCGGAAATTAATTGGTGAGGTTCAATTATTATTATTTATGGGATTTTAGTAATTATTTGCAAAAAAAAATGGGTGCGGTTGTTTCAATTTGGTATCAGAACATTTACGGTTCTAGGACGGTTTAAAAAAAAAAAAAAAAAACAATTTCCGCTATTAGAACTGTCTATGTGAGTTAGTCAATTGTTGAGCTTGAAGTTCTAGATCATCCTCTTCGAGCCTTCAATGAGATTCCACGGTAAGACTCGTGTTTGTTTTACTATTGCTGTTGTCAATTAGTAACAAGTGGTTATTGCAGATGGTTGATTCTGATAGCGTTGGGCAAGGTCTCAGAGGTCGGGGTGGTCGTGGCGGCCGTGGTCGGGGCGGCAGAACAGGCCGTGGCGGCAGAGGTGGTAGAGATGGCAGAGCAGCTGCGAATGTGACGCAGAGCGTCACGGTGGAGCAGGGGGCGTATGATCACGCCGAGGGGGAAGGTCAGTCGGAGCCAGCGGCCGGGTATGGTGCGATGCCGGCACCGGGTGGTGCTCAGGCGGGTGCGGGCCCGAACCCGATGGGGGCTGTTTTGGGCATGTTGGCCCAGCTCTTGGAGAGGTTACCTGGTGTGGTACCGGCTCCAGCTCCAGTGGCGCCACAGGGGGTTGCCGCGATGCCGGGTGTTGTTGCTCCGGGAGTTCCGGGAGTGGTTGTTGAGGCCGAGCCAGTAGTTCCGTCATACCTGAGGGTGATGGAGCATATGCAGAGGTTGGGCACCAAGTTTTTCAGTGGTGGTGCTCGACCGATTGAGTCTGATGAGTGGAGGTCCAGGTTGGAGAGGAACTTCCAGTCGATCAGATGCCCTGAGGAGTATAGGGTGGACTTGGCGGTGCATTATCTGGAGGGAGATGCACATGAGTGGTGGCAGGGTGTTGCTGCGAGGAGGGCGGGAGTAGTGTGGTCTTGGGACGAGTTCCGGAGGGAGTTCGATCTCAAGTATTTTCCGCGGGAGGCTCGCGACAGGTTACAGGGGGAGTTTCTGTACTTGTCACAGGGGATTCGTTCGGTTCGGGAGTACGAGGCCGAGTTTAACCGGCTTAAGCGGTTTGCTGGTCGGGGTGCAGATACCGAGTATGAGTTGATTTGTGCTTTCATGCGAGGTATTCGTATCGATCTCAGGAACCGATGCATAGTCCGCAAGTTCGAGTCGGTATCCGAACTGGTGGAGTGTGCAGCGCAGCTTGAGGAGGGGATGAGGCAAGAGGCTAGTTTAAAGGCTGCAGTACCAGAGGTTCCGCGACGGCCTCAAAGTCAGAGTGTTGCTCCGAGCAAGGGCGGTAAGTCTGGTCAGCAGCAGGGACAGAAGAGGAAGTGGGAGGATACTTCCAAGGAAGCAGGTTCTGGACCACGTTGTTTCGGGTGCGGAGCCTATGGACATTGCGTGGCGGATTGTTCTCGAGGGGGACAGGTGTGCTTCCATTGCAAGGAACCCAGTCACATCAAGAAGGATTGTCCGAAGTTGGCTCAGCTATTTGTGAGGATCGAGGCACCGCCTCCGAAACGGGCTGCAGTGGCACCGAGGGTGTTCACCATAGGCGCGGAGTCAGGCGAGGCGAGCGGCAGCAGACCGATTACTGGTTAGTTACCTTAATTATGTTCTTGTTTGATTGTTAATTTCAGTTACACGCTCTATAATTGGTGCTTGCTGTTTGCCTTAAATCCTTTTCGTGCTTAGGGACCCTTAGTGTGGCTGGGGTAGAGTCACATGTGTTGTTTGACTCCGGAGCGTCCCACAGTTTTGCCACACCGGGTTGGGTGTCGGGGAGCGGTATCCAAGAGGGGTTTGGGGACCACTCGGGTGTGGTGAGAGTTGCTGGGGGTCGTTTGTTGAGGACTCAGGGCTGTGTGGAGAATGTCGACATTCTTATCGCCGGAGAGCTGATGCCAGCGGATTTGATAGTGTGCCCAGTGGAACTCTATGACATCATTTTGGGTATGGACTGGCTGGGAAAGTTCAAGACGCATTTGGATTGTCACCGGGGTCGTGTGGTTTTCGAGCATGCTAACAGAAGACTGGTTTATCAGGGGGTGAGACCGGTGCCGGGAGGTATCGTCGTTTCCGCGGTTCACGCGGAGCGTTTGATCGAGCAGGGTTGTGAGGCCTATTTGGCTACCATTTCGATACCTGGGGAGGTTGGGGAGTCAGCGGCGCGGGATATTGAGGTGGTCTGGGAGTTCGAGGATGTGTTCCAGCAGTTGAGCGGGTTACCACCATCCAGGTCGAATCCTTTTACCATTGAGTTATAGCCGGGGACGACGCCGTTGTCTAAGGCTCCTTACAGGATGGCTCCAGCGGAGATGGCTGAGCTTAAGAAGCAGCTAGAGGAGTTGTTGGAAAAGGGTTTCATTAGACCGAGCAGTTCTCCGTGGGGTGCACCGGTACTGTTCGTCAAGAAGAAGGATGGGAGCTTCCGGTTGTGCATTGATTATCGGGGGCTGAACCGGGTTACTGTGAAGAACAAGTATCCATTACCGAGGATCGATGAGTTGCTAGATCAGTTGCAGGGTGCTTCGTGGTTCTCTAAGATTGATTTGGCATCGGGTTATCATCAGATCCCGATAGCGGAGTCGGACATCAGGAAGACGGCTTTCAGGACGAGATACGAGCACTACGAGTTTGTGGTGATGCCGTTTGGGTTGACGAATGCACCGGCTGCGTTTATGAGGTTGATGAACGGCGTGTTCCAAGAGTATATGGATGAGTTCGTCATCATTTTCATCGACGACATTCTAGTGTATTCGAAGAGTCCTGAGGAGCACATGGTTCACCTGAGGAAAGTTCTGGAGAAGCTACGGGATCAACAGTTGTTCGCTAAGCTGAGCAAGGGTAGTTTCTGGCAGCGGGAGATCGGATTTCTGGGGCATGTGGTATCTGATCGTGGTGTTTCAGTGGATCCGGAGAAGATTCGCTCGATTGAGGAGTGGCTGAGACCGAAGAATGCCTCGGAGATTCGCAGTTTTCTGGGCCTTGCGGGTTATTACAGGAGGTTCGTCAAGGGGTTTGCTGATATGGCGCAGGCCATGACCAAGTTGACCGGGAAGGACATTCCGTTCGTGTGGTCGGACCAGTGTGAGGAGAGCTATGTGAAGCTCAAGGAGATGCTGGTGAGTACTCCAGTGTTGGCCTTGCCGAAGCAGGATGAGCCATACGTCGTGTTCACAGACGCGTCCAGGGTGGGGCTCGGTTGTGTATTGATGTAGCAGGGTAAGGTGATTGCATATGCTTCCAGGCAGTTGAGGAAACATGAATGCAATTATCCTACTCACGATCTTGAGATGGCTGCCGTGGTGTTTGCATTGAAGATCTGGAGGTCTTATCTGTATGGCGGTAAGGTTCAGGTGTTCACAGACCACAAAAGTCTGAAGTACATCTTTACCCAGCCCGAGCTGAATCTGCGACAGAGGCGATGGATGGAGCTTGTTGCGGATTATGACCTGGAGATAGCTTACCATCCCGGTAAAGCGAATCTTGTAGCCGATGCTTTGAGCAGGAAGCGGGTTATTTTAGACACTGAGCGAGATACAGAGGCGTTGGTAGGCATGGTGAGTGCCCTGAGACTGTGTGCTGTGTCTGAGGAGCCTGAGCCGTTGGGTTTAGAGGCGGTGGATCAGGCGGATATTCTGACTAGGGTGCGGGTAGCACAGCAATTGGATGCAGAATTAATGCAGGCTAGCAGGGCAGAGCGGTCTGAGTATGAGTTCTCCAAAAATGTAACTATCCTTTTGAGGGGCAGGGTGTGTGTACCGAAGGACGAAATGTTGAGGCAGGAAATCCTGAGGGAAGCACATCAAAGCCGTTTCGCTATTCATCCAGGAGCTACCAAGATGTACCGTGACCTCAAACGGTATTACCAGTGGGTAGGGATGAAGAAGGATGTTGCCAGCTGGGTTGCGGGGTGTGATACATGTCAGTTGGTGAAGGCTGAGCATCAGGTTCCGAGCGGGTTGTTGAGGAGTTTACCCATTCTGGAGTGGAAGTGGGACATGATTACCATGGATTTCGTGGTGGGCCTGCCGGTTTCGCGAACCAAGGACGCTATTTGGGTCATCGTCGATAGGTTGACCAAGTCTGCGCACTTCTTGGCCATAAAAAAGACCGACGGTGCGGAAGTGTTGGCCAAGAGGTATGTCAGGGAGATTGTGAAGCTGCATGGGGTACCGGTGAGTATAGTGTCGGATCGAGATCCGAAGTTCTCCTCGTTGTTCTGGGGCGCTTTCCAGAAGGAGATGGGTACTAAGGTACACATGAGTACAGCTTATCATCCCCAGACCGATGGGCAGTTAGAGAGGACTATCCAGACGTTGGAGGATCTGTTGAGGATGTGTGTGTTGGATTGGGGTGGACAATGGGCGGATCATCTGAATCTAGTGGAGTTTGCGTACAATAACAGCTACCAGGCTAGTATCGGCATGGCACCATTTGAGGCGTTGTATGGTAGGCCTTGCAGGACCCCGTTGTGTTGGACACAAGTGGGGGAGAGGAGCCTGTTGGGGGCTGACTTTGTGCAGGAGACGACTGAGAAGGTCCGGATTGTGAAGTTGAACATGAAGGAAGCTCAAGATCGTCAGAAAAGCTACGCAGATCGGCGTAGGAAGGAGCTGGAGTTCGCAGTTGGCAATTTGGTCTATCTGAAGATGGCCATGTTGAGGGGTCCGAACAGGTCCATCTCCGAGACTAAGTTGAGTCCGCGATATATGGGTCCCGTCAGGGTGCTGGAGCGGGTCGGACCGGTGGCTTATCGGCTAGGGTTGCCGGAGTCTATGCAGGCATTTCACAAGGTGTTCCATGTGTCGATGCTGAAGAAATGTCTGCACAAGGATGATCAGGTGGTCACGGGGGTGCCATCATATTTGACACCGAGCATGGTGGTGGAGGCGAGGCCTCTGAGAGTCCTAGATCGTCGGGTGAGAGTGATCAGGAGGAAGAAGGTTCCTGAGATGCAGGTGCTGTGGGACTGCAATGGAGCCGAGGAGGTGACTTGGGAGCCGGAAGAGAAGTTGAAGCGCAAGTTTTCCAAGTGGTTCGGCAAACTGGATGGTTAGCCGGGTGTCTTCCATGTCGTTGTAACCATGGTGTTGGGGTTTTGGGGAGTTATTGCGTTGTTGTACTCGTTTATTTTATGGTATTATAATTAATCGATGTACTTTGGAGCATTTGATTATTCAATAAAGAGGTGTTTTCATTGAAAATGTTGAGGGGTGTGGTTACTAGGGGATTAGTAGACAGGTTGGCGGGCTACTAGTGGTAGTGGTCCGATAGCGGGAGTGCGGATACTAGGTGTTTGGTAGCCGCATAGGGCTCATAGTTCCGGATTGGTTTGGCAAGGGGTGGTGGCCCCATATAGCGGCATCGGAGTGCACTGGTGAGTCACTGCCGAGTGTACCTGGCCGGCTGGGTTTCGATGTGATCCCTGATTGGTGAGACAGGTCACTAGAGAGATTGCCGTTGTCTGGCTCTCTATGCGTTAGATGGACCGATCCATGGTGTTGGGTCGTGAAGTCGTTATACTCCCGGGTGTTGGAGTGGTTGGCCAAACCAAGTAGGGAACTATGGCACTATGGTGTTGAGCCGTGATACCGTTGTTGGTAGAGTTGGAAGAGCGGTCGTGCGACGCTGAATTGGAATAGCGGTTGTGCTATGTTGTGGATGTTCGTTGGACGTTAGATTGGAGGACGAATCTATGTTAGTGGGGGAGAACTGTAACACCCGTAATCCATTAATTGGGTTTAATTTGACCTTTCAGAAGTTAGGGGGTTAAATTGAATAAATCAATTTTTACTGGCGGGTGTGATTGATAATCTTGAAAGTTTGGGGTCAACTTTCGGAAGGGGAGGAAGAGCGAGGACCGGTTGGTGTAATAAGAAAACTTGAAACACACCTAGGTATATATGCGTGTATGTATCGCCGTCTTGGGAGAGGAGGATCGAACCCTAGCCGTCAAGGAGGAAGATTCGCTGGTTTTCGGCGTGGAAGCAAGGAGAAGCTTCGAGCCACGCCTCCCTCTTTCTCGGTAAGGCTCTTGCCCTTGTCGTTTTGGGTTTGGTCGTGGGGTGGGTTCCGTGGGTTGGCGGCGTTGGGGACGTGGTAGCTGTCCTAGGGCCAGTAGTGTGTTAGCGGGTCTTGTGGTGGTGTCGGAACGGCATGGTAGTGCGGGACGCCGTGTGGTGTAGTCGGGCGAAGCGAAACAGGAGGGCGTGACGATCGGCGTTGCCATTGGGGTTCGGTGGATCGGAGTTTCAGTGTCGTCAGGGCGCGAGAGAATGGTTCGTGATCGGGGGTTGGATCATGGTGGTTCCGGTGGTGAGCTCGGCGATAGTGTAGTCGCGCCGGCGAAGGGAAGAGGAAGACGAAGATGCGTAACGTGCACAAGGGGTTTGAATAATTGAAGTTTGTTTTTTTGATTATTTTATTATTTTTATTTTTAGGTGGATTAATAGAAGGTTATTCATCCCGGGGAGTTCTAGAAAATTGCTGAATTTTCTCGTGAAACTTTCTGTGCGGGAATAAGGTGAGTGCAGGACCATAGGCGTAATTAAATAATTTTGATAATTGATGTGATTTCGTGATTATAGGCCGTTTACGAACTCGGAGGGTCTAGATCGAGTGTTTCATGAAATGTTTGATTTATTCGGTATTTTCGTGATAGTCTATATTAATTATCTTAATTATTTGTTAGCCTGTAGATGGGAGGATTGTCTCACTAAGTATTTTTCGAAATACTTATGCATCTCTTATGTTTTAATTGATGCAGGAAAAGAGAATGTGTGACCGTGGGATCAGGGCGAGGAAGAGGGGGTGATCTAGACTTGTCGTTTATTTGGTGATTTTATTTAATAATTTATGATCTTGATTATTCGGATTTTAATCTTGAATCGGAAATTAATTGGTGAGGTTCAATTATTATTATTTATGGGATTTTAGTAATTATTTGCAAAAAAAATGGGTGCGGTTGTTTCAGATGGTGTTTGCGACCAAATCCCCGGTTCTTCTTTCTAAAGTAAGCAAAGGTGTAGGCGAATAATGGTATCACAGGAAATTTTCCTAACCTCGCTTTCACCTTTGTGTGATCATTTCCTCTGAGGTAGAATAATGGGATCGTTGGAAATTTTCCTAACCCTCTACTCAGAAGAAAATCATTTCATCTTTTAATGCACTTATTTATTAACTTATAACAGGGAGAGAAATACCATTACTTCAAACACATGGGTTCCTTTGTCAGATACGAATGAGGAATCAAGCTCTATGGATACTAACCACATTGATGAAGTGCAAAAATTTGGCTCAGGCTTTAAAGAATTTTGCTGGAAACATGAGTGTCTTCTAGTTAACTGGTCAGCCCTTGGATTTTTCATTAGTCGATCTAGAACTGATTCTGTAACAATGGTCACTTAGAAGAAAGGTCAGATCAATAGGTTCAAGAAAAATATCACAATCTCCAACAAAGTTTTGACTCAATAAAACAATGAATGACTCAAAAACGGACTGACTCTAAGAAAAACAAAAGACAAAGTCAGCGACTACCTCCCCCAGACTTAAAGAACACTATCCCCAGTGTTATCTACCCTAGAGTTAGTGAAAGGAAACAAAAGAACCAAATGTAATTATGAGAAACAAGAAGCTACCGTGATGGAAAATCGAATATCGACCGACACACGGCTTGGTATTGAGCGATGCCAGGCTTAAGTCGAAATGATGAAATCCTCATTGGCGTAGGGTGTCGACCGATACCAAAGGGTATCGATCGACACTCAGGCGATTTCGATGACACAGATACAAAAACGAAAAATAAAAAGAAAAATATTCAAAGACAAACTCACCAGTGGGTTGCCTCCCACCAAGCGCTCGTTTAACGTCATTAGATTGACTGTAACGCCATTCAGGCTGTGGGTGCATCATCCATAGGCATTATATGCCCTGTTGGAATCTCGGCTTGCGCCTAATAGTGTTTCACCCTCTGTCCATTGACAGTAAATTCATCGCTTATAGGACTAATTAGCACGACGGCACCATGTGGTCTGACCTCCTTGATTGTGAAGGGACCTGACCAACGAGAACGCAGTTTACCAGGAAACAATTGCAAACGAGAGTTATACAGAAGAATCTGGTCGTTCGTTCGAAATGTCTGGAGATGATCTTTTTATTATGATAGGCCTTAGTTCTCTCCTTGTACAGCTTCGAGTTCTCATAGGCATGGTGTCTAATCTCATCCAGCTCGTTCAGCTGAATCAATCTCCTCTCAGCAGCATGTTTGATGTCGAAGTTCAGCAACTTCGTCGCCCACGCTGCTTTGTGCTCGATCTCCACTTGAATGTGACATGCTTTCCCATACAGCAAGTGAAATGGTGTAGTGCCCAGCGGTGTCTTGAAAGCTGTCATATAAGCCCACAACGCGTCATCCAGCTTTGTAGACCAATCCTTCCTAGAAGCACCCACTGTCTTCTCCAAAATTTCCTTAATCTGCCTGTTGGAGACCTCTACTTGCCTACTGGTTTGACGGTGATATGGAGTAGCCACACGATGATTGACACCATGCTTCTTCATCAACTTCTCAAAAACTTTGTTAATAAAGTGGCTACCACCATCACTTATAACAATACGAGGCACTCCAAATCGTGGGAAAATGATGGTCTTAAACAGCTTAAGAACCACCGCAGAGTCATTTTTTTGACTAGCAATCGCTTCCACCCATTTGGACACATAGTCCACAGCAACCAGGATGTATCTGTTATTGTGTGACGAGGGAAAGGGACCCATAAAGTCAATGCCCCAGCAATCGAAAACTTTAACCTCAAGGATGAAATTATGTGGCATCTCGTGCCTCTTGCTGATCTTCCATCTCCTCTGACAGGCATCACACTGTGAGACAAAGGCATGATCATCCTTGAACATAGTAGGCCACCAGAAGCCTGCGTGAGGTAATCATCAACTGTTTGCTGCAATATAACCGGCTCTTTTTCGTTAAACTTTCCCTGAACACATTTCCTTTGATTTACTTTGAGAACTGTGAGCCACACCTTCCGAGGTCGTTTAATGTATGGGTATGGAAGATAACAAACTTGATCAGCTTGAGATCCTGTACATTAAGTAGGTGTAAAATTAGAAGTAGACATATATATACACACATCATATACATACTATATAATTAAAACAAAACTTAATTACCTAAAATAAATGGTTCGTAATTTTGATATCTCCTCGGTGATAGCACATCAACAACGCCTCCTTCTCGCATTCGAGTGCCTTTGCCAATTGTAGGGTCAAACCATTCAGAGTAGAAAAGTATGATTTTCAAATTTAGAAATCCTGGATACTCGAGCTCTATGATATTTTCCACAGTCACATAAAAATCATCCTCTTCAGATGCTTTAGAATAATTTTGTCCTCGCACACATACCCCATAATTCATTGTTTTTTTCGTGAGTCCGTGGTCTCGCGTGTGAAACAAATACCCTCTTGTAAAATACATGGGCCATGACTTGACTTTATTTTCAGGACCTTCCACTATTTCATGAACCCAAGGAGGAAAATTTTCTTGACTTTTCATTGTACTCACCTATATATGTATATGCAAATATATTAAAAATAAGTTCATAAAATATTCTTTAATAATTAATAGATGGATAATAAATTAAATACGTACATATTGGCGAACCCATATATGAAAATCTTCATCTCCTTTCGACTTCACCTCCGCATCAGATAGTTCTGGATATTCAAATCGAATCTGCGCGTCCAACAATCTGGTTTGCCAAAAACAATAAGAAATATTTAATTAACTAAATTAATTATCACAATTAAGTTAATGAACCGTATATAAAGTACCTCTCAAGCGGCTGAAAATAGTCACAATTGCGCAAGACATATGCATGTGCGCATTTATAATCTTTCTCAGTTAACCAAAATTCAGTACTTTGGCCACTTGGACGACCTACTTGAGTGAATATATCCGGTACTTGTATAGGATATACCGGTACTTCACCTTCATCATACCGACTTGACCTGAGAAATAATAATATATTGACGACCAAAAATAGTCACTTTCATTTTAGGTCATATAATTTAAAGCAAAAATTGAAATTACTGTTCGGAGAAATATTCACCACCTTACCTTCTTCTGCGAGCTGTAGAAATGTGCGAAGGAAAGTAGTGTTCTGAAAAATAAGATATCTCGTCATTTATGTATGATTGAACTATTGATCCCGCTGGATATCTTTTGTTCTTCGCCTTCCCTTTTAAACGTTTAAAAAACCTTTCGAAGGGATACATCCACCTATATTGCACAGGACCTCCAATCTCCGCTTCGTAAGGTGGGTGTTTTTTCCAAGTTACACAAAATCATGACAATGTTATCCTTCAGAATTTTGAGGCGGGTTTGATCCAATGATCTACTACTTAAGTCACGGAAAAATGCTCCAATCCCTACGACAATATTAAAATCATATAAGAGATATATATATATATATATATATATATATATAAGTGAAACATATATGATCATATATATATATACCTGATAATGCAAGGTGCACGTTACGCGGTAAAAGTTCTGCAAAGACAAACGGACGCAATCGTTCCATAAATACATGGCAGTCGTGACTTTTCATTCCCGAGAGATTTCCACCGTTGATGTCTGCACAACTAGCTAAATCTGCTACATAGCCATCGGGGAATCTAACCTCATGTTTGACCCATTGTAGTAAGCTTTCTTTCGCTATTGAAGTCAATCGCCAAATAGGAAATGGAGCTCTCCCTCGATCATCTACATACAAATCTTTTCGAGAACAAAATTTTGCAATATCTAATCTTGACTCTACTGTGTCTTTTGATTTATCTTTAACATTCATAATAGTATACATGATGTTATCGAAAAAATTCTTCTTGATATGCATCACATCAAGATTGTGTCGTAGCGTCAGATCGGTCCAGTACGGTAGCTCCCAAAATATGCTTTCTTTATGCCAATTATGCCACTCCCCATAGCCGTCCACTTTATTTTCATGACCATTTCCACCGACTTCAGATGTTTTTGGTGGTTCTGCATGCCTTATACGCTCAAATAGAACTTGTTCGCCAGTTAAAGATTGTGGTGGGTAGTCGTTCAATGCGTGCTTTCCCTTCAAAAAGTTTATTTTATTCTTCCGTAACGAATGACTTACAGGAAGAAATCTTTTGTGACATTCAAACCAACATATCTTCCTACCAGCCGGAATATAAAAAGCATTTGTATCATCCGTACAAATAGGACACGATAGTCTTCCATGTGTCGTCCATCCCGACAACATACCATATGCTGGAAAATCGCTTATAGTCCACAAAAGAACAGCTTTCAGGTTGAAATTTTGATCTAATGACACATCATATGCCTCAACTCCGTTATACCATAACTCATTTAACTCTTCGATCAGTGGTTGGAGGAAAACATCAAGAGTGGCTCTTGGATGATTTGGTCCCGAATTCAAAATCGTCAGAAACAAATACTCAGTATTCATGCACATATATGGCGGTAAGTTATATGGAGTCATGATCACAGGCCACAACGAGTGATATTTTGACATACCAAAAGGATTAAAACCGTCAGTACATAACCCAAGATATACGTTTCGCGTTTCTTCTGCAAACGTTGGATGCAACTGTTGGAAATTCTTCCACTCCGCCGCATCAGATGGATGACACATTACTCCGTCTTTTGAATCATGCTCAGCATGCCATCTCATCGATGACGCAGTCTTCTCTGATTGGTACATTTTCTTTAATTTGTCAGTGATAGGTAAATACCACATACGACTAAACGGGATTTTAGTTCGTCCCTCACTAGCCTTATATCTTGGTTTTGCACAGAACTTGCAATGCTCCAACTTCTCATCTTCTTTCCAGAAGAGCATACAATTATCTATATATACATCAAATGTATGGTACGGCAATCCTAGCTTTCGCATCAAAATTTCTGTCTCGTAGTACGAACTAGGTGCTTGATTACCCTCTGGTAAAACCTCCGTAAACAATTCAGACCATGAGTCCATACAGCTTTCGGCCATATTATGGTCTGACTTAATGTTCATGAACCGAGCAGCCAAAGATAACTTCGACAGACCTTCACGACAACCATCATAAAGTGAAGTATTTGAAGCATCTAACATGTCGTAAAACCGCTTTGCCTCTTGGGTAGGTTCTTCATGTACATGATCATATCCACTTTCATCATGTTCATGATGATACCCATGATGATTAAATGGCGTAGCACCATGAAATGCATCATTCACCATCCCAACATATACATTCCCCCTATCATATGTTGTTGGTTGATGATTACCACTAGTATAATCTACATTATCATAATTATGACTATTCGATCCTCCCCCAACAACATCATAATCTTCACCATGTTCACACCATACATAATATCCTGGCATAAATCCTCTACTATGCAAATGTTTCGAAATTGTATGTCCTTGCAAAAATTTGGAATTTTGACATTTTAAACAAGGACATTAAAATTTACCTCCACTACTTTGCGCTAGTGGCTGACTATTAGCAAAATTCATGAACTGATCTACCCCCGCCAAGAATTCACTGGAGATATTATTTGTGTGTGGATCAATTCTATTATACATCCACTCTCGTGATGAATGCCACCTTTGTTTTTTGACTCACTCGTTTTTTTTTTATGTTTTTCGTTTGTGTAAAATGTGGAGTGTGGGTTGCTATATTTATAGAAAATTTTGGTGGCTCTTTTGCGACCAAAACAATCAGTCACAAAAGTTTGGTGTACCAACCCAACAACTCTCATTCTTTCCACGTTTTATACCAACTTTTTCCGACCACATTTTCCAAAATATTCGGTTACAAATCAGTCGCAAAAATAGGACTACTTTTGCGACTACATTTCTTAGTCGCTAATTTAGGACGACATTTGCGACCACATTTTGCAGTCCCAAATTTGGGACTACTTTTGCGACCATATTTTCCGACTTAAAAATTAGTCGCTAATTCGTCGTACTTTCCGACTCTTTTGCGATTACAAATAATTCGTCGACGAACAGTCGTTAAACAGTCGCAAATAAGCGACTCTTTTATGACTAAATAGGTTCGTCGGTAATTTGTGACTATTTTGCCTCTGCTTTAACAAGAGTCGCAAAAGGGTCGCAAATTGGTCACAATTTAATCGCAAAATTTTACGACCAAAAAAAGAGTCGCAAACTGTGGTTGCAAAAACTGTTTTTTCTTGTAGTGTTAGCAAGTCACCCATACTATTGTTTCCTCGATGGGTACTTAGGCTTTTTCCAGATTCCTATACATCCAGAGGACCAGGGAAAGATGACTTTCACATGTCCCTATGGCACATTCGCCTACAGAAGAATGCCATTTGGATTATTTAACGCTCCAGCAACCTTCCAGCAATGCATGATGTCGATTTTCACAGACATGACTGAGGAGTTTATGGAGGTGTTCATGGATGAATTTTCTGTGTATGGATCATCATTCAAAGATTTTCTGGATAACTTGTGTAAGGTGCTTCAGCGATGCGAGGAGAAGCACTTGGTTCTTAACTGGGAGAAATGCCACTTCATGGTACAAGATGGCATTTTTCTTGGGCAAAAGGTTTCTAAGGCAGGGATCGAAGTTGACAAGGCAAAAATTCAGGTCATGATGAGCCTGCAACCTCCACGATCTGTACTAGAGATTCGAAGCTTCCTTGGTCATGCTGGTTTCTACAGGAGATTCATCAAGGATTTTTCTAAGCTTGCACGCCCACTCACAGCCCTGTTATGTACGGAAGTCAAGTTTTATTTCACATCTGATTGCGTTGCATCCTTCGAGGAGATTAAGAAGGCATTGGTGAGTGCTCCTATTGTACAACCACCTGATTGGAGTTTGCCTTTTGAGGTTATGTGTGATGCAAGTGATTTTGCTGTTGGAGCTGTGTTGGGTCAGAGGAAAGACAAGAAGCTCCATGCTATTTACTATGCCAGCAGAACGTTGGATGATACTCAGCGAAATTACAGCACCACTGAGAAGGAGTTACTGGGAGTCGTTTTCTCTTTTGAGAAATTTCGGTCCTACTTGATTGGGAGCAAAGTTATTGTTCACACAGACCATGCTGCTCTCAAATACCTGCTGAAGAACAAGGACCTCAAGCCTCGTCTTGTCCAAGGGTTCGACATCGAAATCAAGGACAAGAGAGGAGTTGAGACTGGCGTTAAGACACCGCTGGGCACTACACCATTTCACTTGCTATATGGGAAAGCATGTCACCTTCTAGTGGAAATCGAGCACAAGGCAGCATGTGCGACAAAGTTGCTGAACTTTGACATCAAGCCTGCTGCAGAAAGAAGGTTGATTCAGTTGAACGAGCTAGATGAGTTTAGGCATCACGCGTACGAGAACTCGAAGCTGTACAAGAAGAGAACTAAGGACTATCATGATAATAAGATCATCTCCAGACATTTCGAGCCAAACGATCAGGTACTTCTGTATAACTCTCGTTTGCAATTGTTTCTTGGTAAACTGCGTTCTCGTTGGTCAGGTCCCTTCAAAATCAAGGAGGTCAGACCACAGGGTGCTGTCGTTCTGATTAGTCCTACAGGCGATGAGTTTACTGTCAATGGACAGAGGGTGAAACACTATTGGGCGAAAGCCGAGATTCCAACAGGGCAGATAATGCCTTTGGATGATGCACCCACAGCCTGAATGGCGTTACAGTCAAGCTAATAACGTTAAACGAGTGCTTGGTGGGACGCAACCCACTGGTGAGTCTGCTTTTGAGTCTTTTTCTTTTTCAATTTTCGTTTTGTGTTTGTGTCAGGATAAACAGGGAGCAAAACTCGAAATCGCCTTAGTGTCGATCGATACCCCATTGGTATCGGTCGACACCAATTGCGGATTAAAAGTTCATCATGTCGATTTAAGCCTGGTATCGATCGATACCAGGCCGTGTGTCGATCGACACCAGATGATCCAGCACGGTAACTTCTTGTTTTTCCCATCTATATTCTATTCATTTCTCTCTTCACCAACTCTAGGCTAGATAACACTGGGGACAGTGTTGTTCAAGTCTGGGGGAGGTGTCTGCTCACATTGTGTTTGTTTTTCTTAGAGTTAGTTGTTTTATCGAGTCGAAACCGTTTTATTGAGTCAAAATTTGTTGGAGATGATGATCATGTGCTTGAATTGTTGTTTTGATTTTGTTCTTGAGTGACCAGTGTTGCAGGATCAGCTCTAGATCGACTAATGAAAAATCCAAGGACTGACCAGTTGACTAGAAAACATCCATGTCTCCAGCAGAGTTCTTCTGAAGCCTGAGCCAAATTTTTGTACTTCATCAATGTGGTTAGTGTATACAGAGCTTGATTCATCATTCATATCTGACAAAGGAACCCATATGTTTAAAGTAATGGTATCTCTCTCCCCTGTTATAAGTTGGTAAATAAGAGCATAAAAGATGAAATGATTTTCTTAAGAGTAGAGGGCTAGGAAAATTTCCAACGATCCCATTATTCTACTTAAGAGGGAATGATCATACAAAGGTTGAAAGCGAGGTTAGGAAAATTTCCAGTGATACCACTATTCGCCTAAACCTTTGATACATAGAGAGGGAAGAACCGGGGGTTCGGTGGCAAACACCATCAATACTCGCGTTTCAGACCTTGATGTGTATATGCAAGATCTATAAAAAAAAGAAGAACATAATAAGAAATAAGTCTGGGGGAGAGAAATTGATACAAAAAGTGTGAAATTGGATGGTTCCTTGTCATGATATTGTATAGTAAAGAATCTAGAAAGTTCTTGAACATTGGCTGCAGCGATGAAACTGGCAATGATGGCTTTATTTGAACAATGCTGCGAAATAATGTGTGGAGTCTGCAAAAGCTGCGAATGTCTACGGAGAAGTATATGGTGGTTATATCAAAAGCTGGTTAGGTGACATTTGGGTGCTTAGAAAAAGGATCTTTGCGATGGTTCCTGAACAGGTGAGTCTCCGCGTTTTCAAACCTCTTTCTCTGGTTTAGTCTTTTATTTGCTTGAGGGCAAGCAAAGGCTAAGTCTGGGGGAGTTGATATATCATGGTTTTTACCCCTTTTAGGCCATGATATAAGTCCGTTTTATCGAGTTTTTATTCTATTATAGAGTCTTTTACAGTCTTCTACAGGTTTTAGCACGTTTGGAGCATAATTGGAGATATTGGAGCTTTCTGGAGCATTTTGGAGCAAAGCTAAAGTTCGTGTGGCTAAGTACCCGATTTCACGTCAAGCATCGATCGATACCTCCTTGGTATCGATCGACACTCATCGAGACAGACACGACCCGCGATTTTAATGAAGAGTTGAAGAATTGCAACTTGGCCCAGAAGTCTTTAATATTTACAAGAAGACCCCAATTCGTGATTTAGGTTATTTATAGTATTTTTACAGCCACTTTGTAGGCTACGCTTTATTTTTATTCTGGATTTGTGAGAGAGCTTTTGAAGGGAGACAAGCCTGAAACTCTGTTCGTCGAGAGAATATTTCGAACCCTTTGTCACTCTTTCTGATTTTCTATTGAGTATTTATTTAAACATGTTTATTGATTCAATATCCATGTCTGAGTAGATCTCTTGTTAGTTTTAGGGATTCTCAATAGGGATTTCTTTGAATGCCAGTTTGATTTATTTTTAGGGTTCATAATCTGAATTAGTTCTTCGCCTTAGGTTGTTCTCAAAGCTAATTCTGGATTGATCACCTAGAACTTAGATCATATGATAATTGATTAGGCACGACAGTGCGATTAATTACCTTATAGAACTTAGGGTGAGCAAATTGATTATTCGCAAAGAGATTTGGTTTAATTGATTTGTGAACATATCAAACTTGAAATTAAGGATGATTTATTCTTAGGGATTTGCAAAAAAAATTGGGATTCTGAAGTTTAGATTTAGATAATTCTCGCAACGACAGTTGGTTAATTATACTCTAGTGATTTGAGTTCGAGAACTGTGCGTAACCTGAACCCTGATTAGTTAGTTTATTTGCATTCATTGATTTCCTGAGAAATATCCCTGAACCTATCTCTTTCCCATCGATTTACAACTCGTTTACTGCTTACTGCTTTTAGTTTAAACTGAACTGCTTAGCTTGACTTGATACTATACAATTTATTGTGCTATTTCTCTGAGTTCTTGTGTTCGACCCCTGATATACTGCAGCAACTGCTTTAGTACTTTTTAGGGTATTAATTTGAGCATATCAAGACTCTATAAAACAGACTTATATCATGGCTTAAACGGGGTAAAAACCATGATATATCAAATATATGCACGAAGATGATGGTTTCAACGAAGCAAAACATCAAGGAAAAGAAGGACATGTTTCTATTTCTAGTGACGATGTTATCTCTATCGATTCGTTCGAGCGTTTTGAAGACGACAAACAAGACCACAAGCTGCCTCCACTCGACAAACCAAAGCTCTATTCTCTTTCAGCTCCTCACCACCTCGAGTGTGAGACAAATTTTGTGAAGGATGAGACACTAACATATGCATCCGAGCAACTATTGAAGACGTTTTCTAAGATGAAGGATCCCAAAAAACTTGTTATTCCATGCTCGATCAAGGTACCGAAATTTCGTGATTCCCATTTTATGAACACATGCAGCGGAGATGAACCACTCTTAGACCTTGGAGGAGCTACAAAGAACGTTGAAAATGTTCTAGAAGAATGTGCACTCGCCACACTAAAGGAGAACATCAAACCGGCAATTTTGACATACAAAAGGATTCCCTTTGATGCACACTCGATCCTTTCTCATATGAGACGTGGTGGAGACTCAATTGAAGCTAAGGTGAAGCTTAAATGGCCTTCAAGACTCTTCCCTTAATACTCTTCACAGGAAAGACGAAGTGAATACAAGAAACATGACGAACCAAGCAAATCTGCCCGAGACATCTCCACCGCGGTCGCACCTCCTCCACTCGCGGCCAAGCTTTCTTCCACACTGGGCGCGCTTCACCGATCCGCGGCCAAGCCTCCTTTTCTGCGGCTGCACCTGCTCCACACGTGGCCATCCCCTGTTTCTCCATTCCTTCGATTGTTCGTGATCTTCCCACACCTTTTCGAGGAAACCGTCTTCACCTTAGATGCTTCACCACTTCAGATCATGAAGGACCATTCCCCCGTGCATCTTCCAATATGATTTGATCGTATGACGTGACGCAAGCCTAATACCCCTCAACGTACAAGTATCCAACATGTTCGCCAATCACGGACAAAGCAGAAGAATCATTCTCCAAGGAAGCTCCAAATCTGATTTTCCATTGTGATCCTGGAGGAGATCACCATCTCGGACTTGATGACAAAAATCCCTAGTGAGAATGGCGTGATATGTTTTATACGAAAGATTACAGGGTTAAATCAAAGGAGACTTCTTTTTGGACAAGACCTTTCTTCGAATGAGCTCACCTAGCTACGAACGTCGAGCTAAACGACTTTAAACAAAAGCACTCAATGGGAGGCAAACCATTTTGGTACGTTTTTATTTTTAGTTTTCTTTCATTTTCTATTGACGTTATCTTTTTCTTAGTTTCATTTTTCAAGAAAATCTAAAAACACAGAAAATAAAAAAAATGAAAAGACAAAAAGATGGAGACACGGTTCAGAACTGCTCGGTCCAGCACGAACCACAAGGAAGGACTTGACCGAAAATAGAAGCTCGAACGCAGGTGCAGCACCTCGACCCGCGGAAACTAGCATGTGGCTTCGGTCGCGATCAACCGACCCGCTGTGAGGCTTCATGTGACCGCGCACTACAAGAAAACAGAGTTTTAGCGACTGCAGCAGGAGTCGCTATTTAATCGCTAAAAGGTGGATTACAAATAAATAGCGACTAAACCATGTAGTCGTTAATAATTAGTCGGTAAAGTGGGTAGTCGTAAAAATAGTCGCCAAATGGCGACTACTTTACGACTACACCACATGAACAGTGCAATAGTCGTAAGATTTAGTTATTATTTAACGACTATTCTATGACTATTTGACCGACTATTTGGCGACTACTTGTAAAAAATAATTAAAAAAAATATTTTTATTCATTAAAATAATTAATTACAAAAAACGAAAAAACAAAATGAAAAAAAGAAGATCGAACCCATCGCCGGCACCGATGAAACCCATCCGCCGGGAAGCCCAACAGAATCAAGCGGACCTCCCCGCCTCCTCCACCTCCTCACCCAACGATCCCGATCCAAAATCACCCATCCAAAAACCATCCTTCGCCGCAATCTCTCCGGATATGCTCCTCCAACCCGCAAAAACACAGATCTGCTCCTTCGGCCAGACTCACGTGCTCCGTATCTGCTCGATGTCCGGTTGGATGTGCATATGATGCTGACAGTGGGATGGGTCAACCACATGAACCCGTGAGCGTATGTCGTGGTAGGAGGGGGTCTGAAAATTGTGAGCCAACTCGCGGCCGGGGTTAAAGGTGGGCGACGGATTAGAAGCGTTTTTGGAAGAGGAGGCCACACCCTCTGTACAGACGAAAATCCAGAAAATAGAATCACGAGAGAGGGTTTTTGCAATGGGATAGAAAACCCATAAAGAAAATAGCTGCCATTTCTACTCTAGAACCGCACAAAGAAACCCGTATTGAAGGTCGAGGAAGAGAGACGCCGAGATTGGGAGCGAATCAAGCGAATCAAAACTGATCTTCCCATCGCCGTTTCTGTATCGAAGGAGAGAAGAAGCAGAAGAAGCAGAGTTGGGAGAAGAAGAGAAGAAGAAGCGACACTTAGGGTTTCTAATAAGGTTGAGTTTGGGTCTAAACCAGGTTTGGTTTGGGCCTAAACCCAATTTTTGTTTTTTTCGATGGTAGTGGTAACTTAGTCGCTTATCAGTCGCCATATCTGTCTTTTTATTAAAAATATTTGTATTTTTCATCTATGATAATTTTTATATCTTCACCATATAATAGATCTTCAAATTTTTTTTTGATTGTAATATTATGTTAAATTAATTTGAAAACATTATTTTAAAATGATATGATAGTAAAAATTGCATAGATATGAACATAATGTAAAGACAAATTTTTAGAATTTTTGTTTTCAAATTTGATATAAATAAATACAGAATCATCATTTTCTGTTTGCAAAAGTGGCTGTTCTTTTTTTTTTTCATATTCCCCTGAAATGTTTCTCCTCAGATTCACTTTTAGAACATTGAGCCACAACTGTTTCGGTTTCTTTGTGTATGGGTACGTAATATAACAAACTTGATCCGCTTGCGAGGCTATTTGCAATATCAATATGTATATATAAGTAATACATATATATATATATATATATATGATATCGAGCGGTTAAAACATGGTATTTTACGACTGATTATCGACTACTGTGCGATCCGCCGAAATAGTCGCATATTAGTCGCTAAATTGGCGACTATTATTTTGCGTCTGAAATGTAGTCATAAATTAGTCGTAAAATAACGACATGTCGTAAGAGTCGCATATTAGTTGTTAAATTAGCGACTATTAGGCGACTAATATAGCGACTCGTTGTAAGAGTCGCATATTAGTCGCTAAAATAGCGACTACTATAGTGACTACGTTCTTTGGTCGTACAACATCGACTCAATTACAACTAAATTGTATTAGTCGCCAATTAGTTCGAAATTAGTGGTTAATTATTCGCAATTTTTAGCGACTAATTATTTAGTCGCCATTTGTAGTCGTCAAAACGATGTTTTCTTGTAGGGGCGGGTGCAGCCCTTCGACCGGCGGCCACTCCCCTGTCGATCCCGATCGGTTCGTTTCGATCCCTGATTGATTGATATATCATGGTTTTTACCCTGTTTAGGCCATGATATAAGTCCGTTTTATAGAGTCTTTATGCTATTTCGTAGTCTCTTAGAGTCTTTTACAGGTTATAGCACATTTGGAGCATTATTGGAAATATTGGAGCTTTCTGGAGCAGTTTGGAGCAAAAATGAAGTTCGTTTTGCTGAGTACCAGATTTCACGTCGAGCATCGATCGATACCCCCTGGTATCGATCGACACTCATCGAGGCAGACACGACCCGCGACTTTAATGAAGAGTTGAAGAATTGCAACTTAGTCCAGAAGTCTTTAATATTTACAAGAAGACTCCAATTCGTGATTTAAGTTATTTATATGATTTTTACAGCCACTTTGTAGGCTACGTTTTATTTTATTATGGATTTGTGAGAGAGCTTTTCAAGGAAGACAAGCCTGAATCTCTGTTCGTGGAGAGAAGATTCCGAACCCTTTGTTACTTTTTCTGATTTTCTATTTGAGTATTTATTTAAACATGTTTATTGATTCAATACCCATGTCTGAGTAGATCTCTTGCTAGGTTAGGGATTCTCATAAGGGATTTCTTTGAATGCTAGGTTGATTGGTTATTTAGGGTTCATAATCTGAATTAGTTCTTCGCCTTAGGTTGTTCTCAAAGATAATTCTAGATTGATCACCTAGAACTTAGATCTTAGGATAATTGATTAGGCACGACAGTGCAATTAATTATCTAATAGAACTTAGGGTGAGCAAATTGATTATTCGCAAAGAGATTTGGTTTAATTGATTTGTGAACATATCAAACTTGAAATTAAGGCTGATTTATTCTTAGGGATTTGCAAAGAAATTTGGGATTATGAAGTTTAGATTTAGATAATTCTCGCAACGACAGTTGGTTAATTATACTCTAGTGATTTGAGTTCGAGAACCGTGCGTAACCTGAACCCTGAGTAGTTAGTTTCTTTTACATTCATTGATTTCTTGAGAAATATCCCTGAACCTATCTCTTTCCCATCGATTTACAACTCGTTTACTGCTTATTGTTTTTGTTTCTTCTGAACTGCTTAGCTTGACTTGATTCTATACAATTTATTGTGCGATTTCTCTGAGTTCTTGTGTTCGACCCCTGATATACTGCAGCAACTGCTTTATTACTTTTTAGGTTATTAATTTGAGCACGTTGCAGCCTTTGAGGAGATTAAGAAGGCATTGGTGAGTGCTCCTATTGTCCAACCACCTGATTGGAACTTGCCTTTTGAGGTTATGTGTGATGCAAGTGGTTTTGCTGTTGGAGCTGTGTTGGGTCAGAGGAAAGACAATATCCTCCATGCTATTTACTATGCCAGCTGGACGTTGGATGATGCTCAGCGAAATTACAGCACCACTGAGAAGGAGTTACTGGCAGTCGTTTTCTCATTTGAGAAATTTTGGTCCTACTTGATTGGGAGCAAGGTTATCGTTCACACAGACCATGCTGCTCTCAAATACCTGTGAAGAACAAGGACCTCAAGCCTCGTCTATGCCGATGGGTTCTTTTGCTCCAAGGGTTCGACATCGAGATCAAGGACAAGAGAGGAGTTGAGAATGGCGTTGCTGACCACTTATCGCGACTAAAGGTCGATGAAGTCGTACCTATTGATGATTTCTTACCAGAGGAAGGTATTTACTTCATTGAACCTCAGCTTCAAGACCTTTGTCCTGAAAATCTGCAATTTTCACGAGTACAGACTCTCAGTATCGATCGATACCCCCTGGTGTCGATCGATACCCGTCGCGGTTCGGACCAGCTTTGTCTGCAGAGCACTTGAACTCTTATGATGTCTACCTAGCTTCTGTCTCTAGTGCTGCACGTCCATGGTACGCCGACATTGCCAACTACATTGCTGTAGAAACTTAGCCAAAGCATCCCACAAAGTACGCAAAGAAGAAGTTTATGCGCGAGATAAGGAGGTTCTTCTGGGATGAGCCTTACCTATACAAACACTGCTCAGATGGTATCTAAAGAAGATGCGTTGCAAAGTCTGAGGTGCCAGCAATTCTTTATCATTGCCATGGTTCTGAGTATGCTGGTCACTTTGCTACTTTCAAGACGGTGTCCAAGGTTCTTCAAGCAGGTTTCTGGTGGCCTACTATGTTCAAGGATGCTCATGCCTATATCTCACAGTGTGATGTCTGTCAGAGGAGAGGGAAGATCAGCAAGAGACATGAGATGCCACATAATTTCATCATTGAGGTTGAAGTTTTCGATTGCTGGGGCATTGACTTTGTGGGTCCCTTTCCCTCGTCATATGAGAACAGGCACATCCTGGTTGTTGTGGACTATGTGTCCAAGTGGGTGGAGGCGATTGCTAGCTGAACCAATGATTCTTCGGTGGTCGTTAAGCTGTTTAAGACCATCATTTTCCCTCGATTTGGAATACCTCGAATTGTGATAAGTGATGGTGGTTCTCACTTTATCAACAAGATTTTCGAGAGGTTGCTAAAGAAGTATGATGTAAATAATCGCGTAGCTACTCCATATCACCCTCAGACCAGTGGGAAAGTCGAGGTCTCCAACAGGAAAATCAAGGAAATTTTGGAGTAGACAGTGGGTGCTTCTAGGAAGGATTGGTCTAAGAAGCTGGATGACGCGCTATGGGCTTATAGGACTGCTTTCAAGACACCGCTGGGTACTACACCATTTCACTTGCTGTATGGGAAAGCATGTCACCTTCCAGTGGAGATCGAGCACAAGGCAGCATGGGCGACGAAGTTGCTGAACTTTGACATCAAGCCTGCTCCAGAAAGGAGGCTGATTCAGCTGAACGAGCTGGATGAGATTAGGCACCACGCTTACGAGAACTCAAAGCTGTACAAGGAGAGAACTAAGGCTTATCATGATAAGAAGATCATCTCCAGACATTTCGAGCCACACGACCAGGTACTTTTGTATAACTCTCGTTTGCAATTATTTCCTGGTAAACTGCGTTCTCGTTGGTCAGGTCCCTTCACAATCAAGGAGGTCAGACCACATGGTGCTGTCGTGCTGATTAGTCCTACAGGCGATGAGTTTACTGTCAATGGACAGAAAGTGAAACATTATTGGGCGAAAGCCGAGATTCCAACAGCGCAGATTATGCCTTTGGATGATGCACCATCAGCCTGAATGGCGTTACAGTCAAGCTAATGACGTTAAACGAGCGCTTGGTGGGAGGCAACCCACTGGTGAGTCTTCTTTTGAGTCTTTTTCTTTTTCAATTTTCGTTTTGTGTTTGTGTCAGGATAAACAAGGAGTAAAACTCGAAATCGCCTAGTGTCGATCGATACCCCATTGGTATCGGTCGACACCAATCGCGAATGAAAGGTTCATCAAGTCGATTTAAGCCTGGTATTGATCGATACCAGGCCGTGTGTCGATCGACACCCGATGTTCCAGCACGGTAACTTCTTGTTTCTCTTCGTTCTATTCTTTTCTTTTGTTTCTTTTACCTACTCTAGGCTAGATAACACTGGGGACAGTGTTGATCAAGTCTAGGGGACGTGTATGCTGACATTGTGTTTATTTTTCTTAGAGTCAGTTGTTTTATTGAGTCAAAATCATTTTATTGAGTTAAAAATTGTTGGAGATAATGATCATGTGCTTGAATTGTTGTTTTGATTTTGTTTTTGAGTGACCAATGTTGCAGGATCAGCTCTAGATCGACTAATGAAAAATCCAAGGACTGACAGTTGACTAGAAAACATCCATGTCTCCAACAGAGTTCTTCTGAAGCCTGAGCCAAATTTTTGCACTTCATCAATGTGGTTAGTGTTTACAGAGCTTGATTCGTCATTCATATCTGACAAACGAACCCATATGTTTAAAGTAATGGTATCTCTCTCCCACGTTATAAGTTGGTAAATAAGAGCATAAAAGATGAAATGATTTATTTCTGAGTAGAGGGCTAGGAAAATTTCCAGCGATCCCATTATTCTACTTAAGAGGGAATGATCACACAAAGGTTGAAAGCGAGGTTAGGAAAATTTCCCGTGATACCATTATTCGCCTAAACCTTTGATACATAGAGAGGGAAGAACCGGGGATTTGGTGGCAAACACCATCAATACTCACGTTCCGGACCTTGATGTGTATATGCATTGATCTAAAAAAAAAAAGAAGAACATAATAATAAATAAGTATGGGAGAGAGAAAGTGATACAGAAAGTGTGAAATTGGATGGTTCCTTGTCATGATATTGTATGGTAAAGAATCTAGAAGGTTCTTGAACATTGGCTGCAGCGATGAAACTGGCGATGAAGTCTTTATATGAAAAATGCTGCGAAATAATGTGTGGAGTCTGGAAAAGCTGCGAATGTCTACGGAGAAGTACATGGTGGTTAGATCAAAAGCTGGTTAGGTGACATTTGGGTGCTTGGGAAAAGGATCTTTGAGATGGTTCCTGAATATGTGAGTCTCAGCGTTTTCGAACCTCTTTCTCTGGTTTAGTTTTCTGCTTTGCTTGCGGGCAAGCAAAGGCTAAGTCTGGGGGAGTTGATATATCATGGTTTTTACCCTGTTTAGGCCATGATATAAGTCCGTTTTATAGAGTCTTTATGCTATTTCGTAGTCTCTTTCCCATCGATTTACAACTCGTTTACTGCTTATTGTTTTTGTTTATTCTGAACTGTTTAGCTTGACATGATTCTATACAATTTATTGTGCGATTTCTCTGAGTTCTTGTGTTCGATCCCTAATATACTGCAGCAACTACTTTAGTACTTTTTAGGGTATTAATTTGAGCACCTTGCAGCCTTCGAGGAGATTAAGAAGGCATTGGTGAGTGCTCCTATTGTCCAACCACCTGATTGGACATTTTTGCATTTTTTGCACTTTTCTTTAAATTTTTTCAAGTTTTTCAGTAAAGTATGAATACGTTTTGAGGGAATTATGAAAGAATTCCGTGACGATAACCAACCAATGTGCTTCTACGCTATTTCCTAGTAACATACTATTTCGTAATTTGGTTCTAAACTAGGCGGTAGCTAGAGTTTTTGTTAAATGCGAAATCCCAAGAGGAATTTAGATCGTAGAGATTCTTTAGGATGGAATATACTAGCTCTATTATACTCGGACTTTAATTTTGACCTAATTTTCTCATCATAGGTTTAGGAAAAGATAACTATCATACATTCATGACGTTCTTCAACTTTTTACCACTCTTTGTCGTACATGAATGGCCAACTAATCTTTAGTTGTTACCCCACCCGAAACTTAACCATTTTTCAAACCTCATGCAACTCTCTTTGTGTAATATATATGTGCAGATATGTGCAAAAACGCCGGAAAGGGAGGAACGACACATTTTTTAGTCACTAAAGACGAAGACTATACGCGATTGGTGGAGGTGAATTCAACAAAGATAAGAGCTTGGTTATGCATTGGAAAAACTCAAAATCATAGTAAATTTTTGTGCCCCTAAGACTCTATCAAATAAAGGCGTTTCCCCCTTTCATATAAAAAAATAGGAATAATCGAAAGGGAAAGGAAATAAAAGCCTAAAAAGAGTCTAGGTTGGTCGAAATACTTATGAGGCATTCATGGTTCGCTTATGAGAAGTCTGTCATTCGGAGTCCACAGAAAAATCTAAGTCTTGGGGAATGACAGAAAACTTCTGTTTTTGGAGAAAGGAGGAAGTGCAACATTTTTACGCAAGAAGAAGTGACTAGAAGCTATGGTTATCAATAGGTCATTCATCTCTTGCTGTTTTGCATAATATCTCGCAAAACACTTTTAACCTCACATCTAAATGCCTTTAATACCTAGCATCGATTTTCTTGGTTTAATCCTTTTGATGAGGAGTTAATGTTTGCACTTAATGCATTTAGAGAGCTAGTTGACCTGATTTTTGGATTTTGAAAGTTTATATTTCGTATGACGGATACCGGTGTTACGGAAACTTCTGGTGAGAATTTTCTAGGCTAGGTTGCGCTTGATGTAGTTTGATGGTTATGGTTTGGAAAGACGGTCTCTGAGAATTATAGTTCCCTATGATTTTTGTTTGATCATTTCCAATCTTAGTTTTGTATTGTTTGAGGATAACACCGTATTTTTCTCCGTTTTACTATATATTTTAGAATAATTTAATAAGTGTTTCAATTGGTTTTACATGCTTTTATTATAATTTTCGCATATTTGTAGTTTCTAGACTCTTTTCAGGTTACTAAGGCAAATACGACGCAAATTGGAGAAAGACCACATTTTGGACAATTTCGTACAGTCAGAAGTTTGACATCAAATGGAGACCTTCTCGTCTGATCACGCCCAAATTTGGACAAAAGATAGAAGGGAGAACCACCTTTCATGTCCAGTTGGTTTCAAGACAATCCAACGTTTAGATCTCAAGATATATCGAATTGACTGAAGGCATGTTCTACAGTCTCGCAAAAGAAGAAATAGAAGAATTTAAGTTTCAACCTCATAGGCCAACCACCACGGGTCCAAGGTTCCTAGCCACGGCGAATACACTCCTGGGCGCGCCCAAAGGATCTCCAGCCGTGGTGAAACCTCCTTTGGCCACGGGTCCAAGCCACGCACACGCGGTGAACCAGTTTCGGCCCAAAAATAGTTTGTTCAAAGCCCACCTTCAAGCCCACTTCTTTTTCTCTTCTAAGAAACCCTAAGGATGACCAAAACAGTGGTTGAAGACCTATAAATACATTTTTTACAGACACAATTTGGTAACCTAGATTGTGCCACCTTTAGTTTACTTTTTGCACCAAACTTTTGTTCTTTGTTCTTTATATAGGGAGATAGGGATTTCCCTTGAACCCTTTTGTTTACTTTCTTATCTATTGATTATGCAATTCAGAAACTCAATTTTGTCTTGCATGGTCGTGACTGCATAGTTTTCCCCTAGGGTAAAGGGTTCTCAAGGGGCTCTCATGGACCGATTTGTCATTAGGTTTTAGATTAGGGTATCGATTAAGATTCTCCGTTCTATCCTTATGCTTAATGCATGTTTGCTTGATTAGCTACCTTGAAACTGATCTTCGATATTTTTAGAGCTACAAATGTACTGGATCCATATGTTTTACCTAAAGTATACTTGTGTAGGGGTTGTGAGGGTTAACGACTTTTGAGTATAATCACTAACTTTTTACGCGGGCGGAGACGAAAGCTAACGGTCGAGTACTAAAGTTGTAGGTGTGTAGGGTGTACGAAAGTAGACTACACATAGTGTCCGTGTTCCAAGTTCAAGAATCCAGAGACGACAAAAAGTCGCTTTAAAAACCCTTGCAAAATTTTTATGATTTTCGGCCATGATCCCTAAAGAGTTCCCGATTGCCCAATGTTTACTTTAATTGTTTACATTTTGTCTTTGCTTATTCGTTTAATTTATTTACTTGCTTGCCATCTTATTTTCTTATTTCTAAACCAAGTCCCTTCGTTAGTTTACAATCTTATTTTGCTTAGTCGCTTATTAGCTTACAACCTCGTTTTTACCTACTCGCTTTGTTTACTTGCTTTCTTTACTTTCTCGCTTAGTTTAGTTTAAATTTCCAGCACTTGTTTCGTGTCAAAAACCATAAACCTAATTATCGTTTTAGACTTCCTTACTAACTCTCTTTCTAAGGTCTTGCAAAATAGCATTCCCTCCTTATGGATCGATACCTAAAGTACTACAACGCACGTCTGTGCACTTGCAGAACTGTTAGGTTTAAAAATTTAAAACTCGAAGTTTCGAAGACAAATCCGATCGCATAATACATAAGGCCTCCATTCCGTATGCTAAGAAAAGGGTGATTGTTCAGTAGATCGCCGAGGTGTAGTTTGGTGGGACCATAAGACTCTATCTAGTTCGTCGGCCCAAAGTCCCTTCTTCGCGTCTAATATTTTCTTGATTCCGCCGATTATAGTCTTGTTGGTTGCCTCGGCTTGTCCGTTGATATTCTCATATTTTACTCATTTTAGCATGGATTTAACTTAGCATTTTTGGTCTCATGCATGAGTATTTATAGTTTTCTTTAGTGTTTTGGTCATAATAAGAGTTTAACTAATTTGCATTAGGTCCTAGTGAGTCTAGCATCATTTTGGAGTATTTCCTAGGTACTTGGAGACTTTTGGAGACCTTGGAAGAGCTTGCACATGGATTTGGATAATGAGAAGATGGCTAGAAGCAAGAATAGATTTGTAATGACCATACCGGCCCGCCACACCGCCCGAACACCGACCGGTATTGGAACCGTGCACAAGGCATGGCAAATAACGGCCCATAATATTGTACTGCGACCGACCGGTGCCCAGCTTCAAAACAGACCGCACCGGTCCAATCCTGCCCGGTATGAAGGCGCTCGACCAAATCCTCCTACATCGGCTCATCACACCGGCAAATCACCGTTCGGTGTAGACCTCTCGACACATACCCGACCGGATCAAAACTCGATTTGTTCCAGGATGACCCGGTCGCCCACCTTTGCTATAAATATTTTAAAAACCTAATTTTTGTGATCTAAGCTTTTCTTTAATCATTTTCTCTTGCAAAAACCTCCCTTTTAGGGTTCTTTAAGTATTTCTCTAGCAAATATCGCTTAAGTATTTTTATAAGATATATGTTTTTTATGCAATCTAAAGTTTAGAGTTTCCTTAATCTCTCTAATCTTTCTTCTATTTTAATCATCTAATCATGAGATTTAACATCTTCTCTATGGGATTTGTTGGGTTCCTTAGTGAGTAGTTTCTTTTGGATCATTTTGGGTTTGGTAGATTAGGGGGTTTCTTTTGTTAATCTTTGATGTCTAGAGCTTGATAATCTTATTTCCTTTCTTATTTATTGTTAGTAATGCCATATTAGGCTTGAGACAGTTAATCTAGATCATAGGAAATTTCACACCCACAATGTGTTTGATGAAATTTCCCAATGAACGAAATAAAAGATTTTCATACTTAACTCATGAGAATGAATGTATAAAGTGAATTTTGGCTATTATAACTTGTGTTTAATGCTTGCTAATTACTTTTTCACAAATGAGAATTTGATCTTGATTGGGTAATTAGTAAAGTGATTAGTGCTAAGAGATTAGATTAGTCTTAATTAGTGTTCTAGACTTAAGGAAATGCACTTGTGTGATTGTATAAACATCATTGCTTAGCTTAAGATTCCACCAAATCAATTACCTTACCCAAAGATCCTCCTTGAAATCGTTGTCTTAATCTTGTTTAGTGTTGCTTAGTTTCTTGCCTTATTTGCTATTAATTTGAATTAGACTACTAGATTAAAACTCAAAACAACCTTGCCTAGCTTAAATTAAGAAGCCTTATGAGTTCTTCGTGTTCGAAACTTAACCCATTTGGATTCGATACTTCTTATGCCACATAGCATATAGAGCAATTGATTCTAGATAGACGAAACCTCTACTATCAATTTGGGGCCGTTTCCGATTGGGTTTAGCTTTCAACATTAAGATTTTAAATCTTCTTGAGATTAAGATTTATTTTTCATTTGGTTACGAATCTCTTTCACTTCTTATATCTATCTCTTCTCATATAGGTATATGAACACAAGGGCTAGAGGTGGACACAACCTTGTTGAGCCAATAAACGACATATATCTCTTGGAACGAGGAAGTAGAGCACGAGAAAGAGCTCGACACATTGAGAGGTTGGATATGGACAATGTTGAAGCGCCTCCGCTTGGTAACATCAATGAGAACGTTGCTAACGGGCACAACAAGGGAATGGTGGAAATGCAAACCCACTAACTCAAGCACACATACCACCACCGTTCGTAATGCTAGAGCTCCAAACCACCCTCCACGAGCTCAAGGCGTTGTTGGGGCTGGTGATGTAAAACACCGGGAATTAACCTCGGCGTAGGATTTTACCCTTTATATCTAGGCCGCAAGTGCACATCACAAGACGTAGTATTTAGGGATCGAATCCACAGGGATAGACTTTGTCGATTTCTAACGAGTTCTAACTTATGTCTAGACGTAAAATATATATTGGATTTTGTTACGGTCGTATCTATGGAATCTAAACTAAACTAAGAAGAGCAATAACTAACTAATTATTTGATCAAGGTTGTGAATCAATTAAACGAAGCGTTGGGAAATCGGAAATTTTCTAGGGTTTATGGCCGATTTTTACAAGGAATTTTCTAGGATTTCTAAAGCGACTTTTGTCGAGTTTGGGTTCTTGAACTTGGAACACGTACGCTGCGTGTAGTATACTCCCGTAATCCTACACACCTACTCACTTCAGTACTCGGACGTTAGCTTTCGTCTCTGCCCGCGCAAGTAGTGAATGATACTCTCAAAGGTCGTTTACGCTAACAATTTCTCCGTAAATATACTTTCGAAATCTTACGACGGCTTTGCTCGTCTACCCTAGGTCAAGCGATTAGATACAACACTGTTGTGGCTCTAAAACACCTAATATCATTTGCTAATCGGTATTAACAACAAGGATAGAACGAAGAGCCCTAATCGGTATACTAGACTAAAAACCTAATAAGAATTGAACCATGAGAGCCCCTTCAAAGTTCTATGCCCAACAAGGAGATTACTCAGCCATAGCTGAGGTAATCATATTCAATTAATTTAATAAAAACAGTAAGTAAAAAGGGATGAAGAAAGCTTCTCTATCGAAGAACATGAATCGAGAATCCTTTGCTCAAACCCAAAGAAAACAAGTGCACAAGTCACAAGAGCTTCGCTTCTGCCTTCAAGCGTGATAAGAATGTAACGTCTATGTCTAAGAGGCATAAAATAATTAAGCATTTATAGAGCTAATCTTCGTTTGGGGTTTGGTGTGAAATGACGATTTTGGCCTCGGTGAAGAAACGAGTTGATTTTGTCGTGCAGGGTCCTGGCCGCGGGTGTGGGGCTTCTTGGAGTGGCAAAACGCCTTTCAGCCGCGGGTGCGTGGCTTCTTGGAGTGGCAAAACGCCTCTAGGCCGCGGGTGGAGATTCTCCTCGGGGCAGCTTCATCTGCCTTCAGTGCTTCGGTATATTTAAGGATCCAACCATTTGATTGCCTCCAATCCAATTGCATTTGAAAGCTGGTTGTCTCTACTTTGTTGTGTCCAAATGTGGGGATGATCATACGGTGAAAAAGTATCCATTAGTTGTAAGACTTCTTGACGGTCCAAGTTTATCGAAAAACGTACTTTTGCTCCGAAATGCATTCTTTTATTCCGAGTTACCAGAAACGTCTTTCAAATCTCTAAAGTATGAAAATCACTTGAAAACCTTTGAAACCGGAGTTAAAACACCTGCAAAAGAATATGAAAGTGATCCATAATAATGATCAAAACCAGTGTTATCAACTCCCCCATACTTAGATCTTTGTTTGTCCTCAAACAAAACAGAAATCTAAACTCGAAAAGAGGTTTTCAAAAATATAGGAACTAACAAAATTCTCAGTGACCGTCCTTCTAAACCATAACCAATGTAATGCATCAATCAGGCTTAGTCTAGAAAATTCTCACCAAAGTACTAGAATGCTAATCCACGGTATCCGTCATGCGAAAGTCTAACCACATAGATCCTAACTTTCATTCAACTAGCTCTTAACATTCATTAAAGATTGCGTGATTCTTACCAAAAATATTAGACAAGACAATCGATGCTAGGCATTTAAGGGCAGTTTAGAGACGAGGCTAAAAGTGTTTCGGATTACCGTATTTTCTTAGGAGGATGCTAGATATTATGCAAAAAATCAAGAGAGGATGGAGCTGTTAGTACCCACAGTTTTCAGTCACTCATTGCTCGCATAAGTGTTGCTGCCAAATTCCTCCTTCGTCGGGACTCTTCTCCCTTTGACAGATCTTTTCTGTCATTTCTCCGGGTAATGATTCGAACGGCTTCTTACTCCTCTCATATTGAAACATAGTTGCCTTGGTAAAAATATAGACTACTCTAATACTCTTAGGCTTTTATTTACTTTCCTTTCGGGGGTTTTTTTTAGGAAGGGGAAATGCCTTTAAACGGGAGCCTTAGAGAGTATGAAAATCACCAGTTACAAACGATTTAGAAGGCAACTTTTTAACTTGATTTGTCGATACCTCCACAACCGAACCCGTCTAGTGTCTCGTCTTTTCGAGTGACTGAAAAACTATGTCGTTCCTCTCTCTCCGGCGGTTTTGCACATATCTGCACATAAGAAAACAAGAGAGTTGCATGAGGTTTGAACAAAGGTTAAGTTTCGGGTGGGATACCGGCTAAAGATGAACCGGCCATCTAGGACAAGAAAGAGTGATAAAAATGAAAAAGATGTCCTAGATGTATGAATCGTTGTCTCGCCTAAAACAATTGATAAAAAAATTAAATATAGATTAAGTCCAAATAAAATGAGCTAGTATATCCTGTCAGAAAGAATTTTTATGGCTCGAAATCCGCTAGGAATGTCGCATTGAAAGCACTCTAGCTACCGCTTAGTCTAGTACTAAACCACAAAAGAGCTAGCACGAGAAAATAGCATAGATGCACACTGGTCTAAATCATCATAGATTTTGTTCTTGTGTTCCTGAAATATACTTAATAAAAATATTACACGAGGTCTTAAAAATTCAGCGAGAATTAAAAATATCCAAAGAAAACAAAAGAAAAAATATTAGTAATGGATAAACATCCTCCCCCAGACTTAAATCACATTGTCCTCAGTGTGAAAAAGTTGGTGAAAGGATGGTAAAATCATTAAAATAAAATATAAGGTGAAAAAGATCGATTAAACTGTGGTGGTGAAGTGCATGGCTAGGCGTCGCCTGAGCCATCTGTCTTGGAGCCGGGAGTGTTGCCATCGAACTGGTGGTGCTCTTTGAGGAAACGAATCATGTGCATGTATGGTCTCTCTTATCATGCTATCTTCTTCTCTATGGCTGCGTATTCTGGTCCGTGTTCGTGAGGCGAACTTACGGATGGTACACGGGCCTGTGATTGTGGAAGTAGTCGAGCACGCTCTGCTTCGGCGTCTCGGTTGGCCTTGGCCACTAGGAACTGTCCAATCGTGTACGGTAGGCGTGGGGCTGTAGGTATGTAGTCCATCTCCTCCGGTATCCATCTAGGTGTTGCTACTTCTCGAAGTCTAGGGACAGAGTTAGAAGGTAAGAAGACAAAGTAGGACTCACCGACATTAGTGCTATATTTGTAACCAAATCTGTTGGGGTCGAGTGAAGCGCGAGATATCGTGCGGTCTCTGGAGAATTGCATCAAGTCGAACCAGCTTCCTTGGAGTGGAACCTCGTTCGAGAAATCGAAGTGCACGGCTTTTAGAATCGCCGTGATGATGCTTCCGAATGTGGCAATAGTGTCCTCGGGTTTTGTGGCAGGCGCATCGTGTTTAACTTTCACTGATACAAGGATTTTGTTGTGTATCAATTACTCAAATGCCTAAGTAGTATATGAGGTATCGAATCCATGGGTATAAGTTCCAAGCACTAGGAATGCATACAAATTTCTTAGTTAAGCAAGCAAAAGAGGTTTTTTGGTTTCTAACTACCTAGTCAAAATTCTCAGACTAAAATCTAATGGCGAATTGAGTCCCTGATAACGGCTCCAAATTTGATATGCTCAAATTAATACCCTAAAAGTACTAAGCAGTAGTTGTAGTCAAGTAGGGGTCGAACACAAGGACTCACGGAAACACGTAATAGATTATATAGATGAGAATTAAGGTAACTAATCAATGATATTGAAAGCAGAATGTAAATTAAAACGGTTGTAAATTTGATTGGAGAAAGATAGGTTCAGGGTATTTATCAGGAAATCAATGAAGGCAGATAAACTAACTAACATGATTCAGATTTAACGCGGTTCTTGAACTCAAATCACTAAGGTATAATTAACCAACTCTCGTTGCGAAAACTATCTAAGTCTAAATCCTAGAATCCCAAATCTCTTTGCGAATCCTAAAGTCTAAACCAGCTTTTAGATCAAGTTTGATTTGTTCACAAAACAACTTAACCAAATCTCTTTGGGAATAGTTTTTTTGCTCACCCTAGGTTCTGTCAGGTAATCAATCGCACTCTCGTGCCTAATCAATTATCCTAAGATCTAAGTTCTAGGTGATCAATCTAGAATTAGCTTTGGAAACAACCTATGGCGAAGAACTAATTCAGATGGTGAATCCTAGTAACTAATCAACCTAGCATTCAGAAAAAACCCTTATGAGAACCCTAAACCTAACAAGAGATCTACTCAGACATGGAAATTGAAGCAATAAACATGTTTGAATAAATCATCAAATAAAATAGAAAGAGTAACAAGAGGGTTCCAAATCTTCTCTCGGACGAACAGCGTTTCAGACTTGTCTCCCTTCAAAAGCTCTCTCACAAAACCAGAATAAAATAAATCATAGCCATGAAAGTGGCTGTAAAATCCTATTAAATAACCTTAATCACGTTTTGGGGCTTCTTGTAAATAATAAAGACTTTGGGCCATTTTACAATTCTTCAACTCTTCATTAAAGTCGCGGTCGTGTCTGCTGTAGTGAGTATCGACCGATACTAGGCAGTATCGATCGACCCTCATGCTTCAAATCGGGTACTAAGCTACACGAACGTCTGCTTTGATCCAAAATGCTCCAGAAAGCTCCAATATCTCCAAATATGCTCCAAACATGTTAAAACTTGTAAAAGACTCAAAAACACTACAAAATAGTAGAAAGACTCCATAAAACAGACTTATATCATGGCTTAAACGGGGTAAAAACCATGATATATCAAATATATGCACGAAGATGATGGTTTCAACGAAGCAAAACGTCAAGGAAAATAAGGACATGTTTCTATTTCTAGTGACGATGTTATCTCTATCGATTCGTTCGAGCATTTTGAAGACGACAAACAAGACCACAAGCTGCCTCCACTCGACAAACCAAAGCTCTATTCTCTTTCAGATCCTCACCACCTTGAGTGTGAGACAAATTTTGTGAAGGATGAGACACTAACAGATGCATCCGAGCAACCATTGAAGACGTTTTCTAAGATGAAGGATCCCAAAAAACTTGTTATTCCATGTTCGATCAAGATAATGAAATTTCGTGATTCCCATTTTATGAACACATGCAGCGGAGATGAACCACTCTTAGACCATGGAGGAGCTACAAAGAACTTTGAAAATGTTCTAGAAGAATGTGCACTCGCCACACTAAAGGAGAACATCAAACCGGCAATTTTGACATACAAAAGGATTCCCTTTGATGCACACTCGATCCTTGCTCATATGAGACGTGGTGGAGACTCAATTGAAGCTAAGGTGAAGCTTAAATGGCCTTCAAGACTCTTCCCTTAATACTCTTCACAGGAAAGACGAAGTGAATACAAGAAACATGACGAACCAAGCAAATCTGCCCGAGACATCTCCACCGCGGTCGCACCTCCTCCACCCGCGGCCAAGCTTTCTTCCACACCGGGCGCGCTTCACCGATACACGGCCAAGCCTCCTTTTTTCGCGGCTGCACCTGCTCCACACGTGGCCAGCCCCTGTTTCTCCATTCCTTCGATTGTTCGTGATCTTCACACACCTTTTTGAGCAAACCGTCTTCACCTTAGATGCTTCACCACTTCAGATCATGAAGGACCATTCCCCCGTGCATCTTCCAATATGATTCGATCGTATGACGTGACACAAGCCTCATACCCCTCAATGTACAAGTATCCAACATGTTCGCCAATCACGGACAAAGCAGAAGAATCATTCTCCACGGAAGCTCCAAATCTGATTTTCCATTGTGATCCGGAGGAGATCACCATCTCGGACTTGATGACAAAAATCCCTAGTGAGAATGGCGTGATATGTTTTATACGAAAGATTACAGGGTTAAATCAAAGGAGACTTGTTTTTGGACAAGACCTTTCTTCGAATGAGCTCACCTAGCTACCAACGTCGAGCTAAACGAGTTTAAACAAAAGCTCTCAATGGGAGGCAACCCATTTCGGTACGTTTTTATTTTTAGTTTTCTTTCTTTTTCTATTGATGTTATCTTTTTCTTAGTTTCATTTCTCAAGAAAATCTAAAAACAGAGAAAATAAAAAAAATGAAAAGACAAAAAGATGGAGACACGGTTCAGAACTGCTCGGTCCAGCACAAACCGCAAGGAAGGACTTGACCGAAAATAGAAGCTCGACCGCAGGTGCAACACCTCGACCCGCCGAAACTAGCATGTGGCTTCGGTCGCGATCAACCGACCCGCGGTGAGGCTTCATGTGACCGCGCACTACAAGAAAACAGCGTTTTAGCGACTGCAGCAGGAGTCGATATTTAGTCGCTAAAAGGTGGATTACAAATAAATAGCGACTAAACCATGTAGTCGTTAATAATTAGTCGCTAAAGTGGGTAGTCGTAAAAATAGTAGCCAAATGGCGACTACTTTACGACTACACCACATGAACAGTGCAATAGTAGTAGGATTTAGTTACTATTTAACGACTATTCTATGACTATTTGACCGACTATTTGGCGACTACTTGTAAAAAATAATTAAAAAAAAAAAAAATTTATTCATTAAAATAATTAATTACAAAAAACGAAAAAAAAATGAAAAAAAGAAGATCGAACCCATCGCCGGCACCGATGAAACCCATCCGCCGGGAAGCCCACCAGAATCAAGTGGACCTCCCCGCCTCCTCCATCTCCTCACCCAACGATCCCGATCCAAAATCACCCATCCAAAAACCATCCTTCGCCGCAATCTCTCCGGATATGCTCCTCTAACCCGGAAAAACACAGATCTGCTCCTTCGGCCAGACTCACGGGCTCCGGATCTGCTCGATGTCCGGTTGGATGTGCATATGATGCTGACAGTGGGACGGATCAACCACATGAACCCGTGAACGTATGTCATGGTAGGAGGGGGTCTGAAAAGCGTGAGCCAACTCGCAGCTGGGGTTAATGGTAGGCGACGGATTAGAAAGTTTCTGGAAGAGGAGGCCACACCCTCTGTACAGACGAAAATCCAGAAAACAGAATCACGAGAGAGGGTTTTTGCAATGGGATAGAAAACCCATAAAGAAAATAGCAGCCATTTCTACTCTAGAACCGCACAAAGAAACCTGTATTGAAGGTCGAGGAAGAGAGACGCCGAGATTGGGAGCGAATCAAGTGAATCAAAACTGATCTTCCCATCGCCGTTTCTGTATCGAAGGAGAGAAGAAGCAGAGTTGGGAGAAGGAGAGAAGAAGGAGCGACACTTAGGGTTTCTAATAAGGTTGGGTTTGGGCCTAAACCAGGTTTGGTTTGGGCCTAAACCCAATTTTTGTTTTTTTCGGTGGTATTCGTAACTTAGTCGCTTATCAGTCGCCATATCTGTGTTTTTATTAAAAATATTTGTATTTTTCATCTATGATAATTTTTATATCTTCACCATATAATAGATCTTCAATTTTTTTTTTGATTATAATCTTATGTTAAATTAATTTGAAAACTTTATATTAAAATTATATGATAGTAAAAATTGCATAGATATGACCATAATTTAAAGACAAATTTTTAGAATTTTTGTTTTCAAATTTGATATAAATAAATACAGCATCATCATTTTCTGTTTACTAATAGTCGGTTCTTTTTTTTTTCATATTCCCCTGAAATGTTTCCCCTCAGATTAACTTTTAGAACATTGAGCCACAACTGTTTCGGTTTATTTGTGTATGGGTACGTAATATAACAAACTTGATCTGCTTGCGAGGCTGTTTGCAATATCAATATGTATATATAAGTAATACATATGTATATATATATATATATATGATATCGAGCGGTTAAAACATGGTATTTGACGACTGATTACCGACTACTGTGCGATCCGCCGAAATAGTCGCTAAATTAGCGACTATTATTTTGCGTCTGAAATGTAGTCGTAAATTAGTCGTAAAATAACGACATGTCGTAAGAGTCGCATATTAGTTGTTAAATTAGAGACTATTAGGCGACTAAAATAGCGACCCGTCGTAAGAGTCGCATATTAGTCGCTAAAATAGCGACTACTATAGTGACTATGTTCTTTGGTCGTACAACATCGACTCAATTACGACTAAATTGTATTAGTCGCCAAATAGTCAGAAATTAGTGGCTAATTAGTCGCAATTTTTAGCGACTAATTATTTAGTCGCCATTTGTAGTCGCCAAAACGCTGTTTTCTTGTAGTGGCGGGTGCATCCCTTCGACCCGCGGCCACTGCCCTGTCGATCCCGATCGGTTCGTTTCGATCCCTGATTGATCCCCATTCGTTCCTGACCATACCCACACCCATTCCCCATCACCACATAACCGTTTTCCATCCCTCATCCACCCCCATTCCATTCCCACATCCCTTCCCCAACACTTCCAGAGAAGTTTTCTTTTTTCCCTTAAACTTTTTCAATTATTACATACATCTGTTGTTCGTCCTTACTCGATTTCTTTCACACTGAGGACAGTGCGATTTAAGTATGGGGGAGGATTCCATCCCTTACTAACCACCATTTTCTTTCATGAGTCTTTACATTTTTGCATTTTTTCGCTTTTCTTTAAATTTTTCCAAGTTTTTCAATAAAGTATGAATACGTTTTGAGGGAATGATGAAAGAATTCCGTGACGATAACCGACCAATGTGCTTCTACGCTATTTCCTAGTAACATGCTATTTCGTAATTTGGTTCTAAACTAGGCGGTAGCTAGAATTTTTGTTAAATGCGAAATCCCAAGAGGAATTTAGATCGTAGAGATTCTTTAGGATGGAATATACTAGCTCTATTATACTTGGAATTTAATTTTGACCTAATTTTCTCATCATAGGTTTAGGCAAAGATAACTAATCATACATTCATGATGTTCTTCAACTTTTTACCACTGTTTGTCGTACATGAATGGCCAACTAATCTTTAGTTGGTTCCCCACCCGAAACTTAACAATTTTTCAAACCTCATGCAACTCTCTTTGTGTCTTATATATGTGTAGATATGTGCAAAAACGCCGGAAAGGGAGGAAGGACACATTTTTAGTCACTAAAGACGAAGACTATACGTGATTGGTGGATGTGAATTCAACAAAGATAAGAGTTTGGTTATGCTTTGGAAAAACTCAAAATCATTGTAAATTTTTGTGCCCCTAAGACTCTATCCAATAAAGGTGTTTCCCCCTTTCATATACAAAAATAGGAATAATCGAAAGGGAAAGGAAATAAAAGCCTAAAAAGAGTCTAGGTTGGTCGATATACTTATGAGGCATTCATGGTTCGGTTATGAGAAGTCTGTCATTCGGAGCCCACAGAAAAATCTAAGTATGGGGGAATGACAGAAAACTTCTGTTTTTGGAGAAAGGAGGAAGTGCAACATTTTTACGCAAGAAGAAGTGACTAGAAGCTGTGGTTATCAATAGGTCATTCATCTCTTGCTATTTTGCATAATATCTCGCACCCTTCGGTGAAATTACGGTAACCCAAAACACTTTTAACCTCACATATAAATGCCTTTAATACCTAGCATCTATTGTCTTGGTTTAATCCTTTTGATGAGGAGTTAATGTTTGCACTTAATGCATTTAGAGAGCTAGTTGACCTGATTTTTGGATTTTGAAAGTTTATATTTCGTATGACGGATACCGGTGTTAAAGAAACTTCTGGTGAGAATTTTCTAGGCTAGGTTGCGCTTGATTTAGTTTGATGGTTATGGTTTGGAAAGACGGTCTCTGAGAATTATAGTTCCCTATGATTTTTGTTTGATCATTTCCAAGCTTAATTTTGTATTGTTTGAGGATAACACCGTATTTTTATCCGTTTTACTATATATTTTAGAATAATTTAATAAGTGTTTCAATTGGTTTTACATGCTTTTATTATGATTTTCGCATATTTGCAGTTTATAGACTCTTTTCAGGTTACTAAAGCAAATACGACGCAAATTGGAGAAAGATCACATTTTGGACAATTGCGTACAGTCAGAAGTTTGACATCAAATGGAGACCTTCTTGTCCGATCACGCCCAAATTTGGACAAAAGATAGAAGGGAGAACCACCTTTCATGTTGGTTTCAAGACAATCCAACGGTTAGATCTCAAGATATATCGAATTGACTGAAGGTATGTTCTACAGTCTCGCAAAAGAAGAAAGAGAAGAATTTAAGTTTCAACCTCATAGGCCAACCACCGGGGGTCCAAGGCTCCTGGCCGCGGCGAATACACTCATGGACGCGCCCAAAGGATCTCCAGCCACGGTGAAACCTCCGTTGGCCACGGGTCCAAGCCACGCACACGCGGTGAACCAGTTTCGGCCCAAAAATAGTTTGTTCAAAGCCCACCTTCAAGCCCACTTCGTTTTCTCTTTTAAGAAACCCTAATGATGACAAAAACAGTGGTTGACGACCTATAAATACATTTTTTACAGACACAATTTGGTAACCTAGATTGTGCCACCTTTAGTTTACTTTTTGCACCAAACTTGTGTTCTTTGTTCTTTATATAGGGAGATAGGAATTTCCCTTGAACCCTTTTGTTTACTTTCTTATCTATTGATTATGCAATTCAGAAACTCGATTTTGTCTTGCATGGTCGTGACTGCGTAGTTTTCCCCTAGGGTAGAGGGTTCTCAAAGGGCTCTCATGGACCGATTTGTCATTAGGTTTTAGATTAGTGTATCGATTAAGATTCTCCGTTCTATCCTTATTCTTAATGCATGTTTGCTTGATTAGCTACCTTGAAACTGATCTTATATATTTTTAGAGCTACAAAAGTACTGGATCCATATGTTTTACCTAAAGTATACTTGTGTAGGGGTTGTGAAGGTTAACAACTTTTGAGTATAATCACAAACTTTTTGTGCGGGCGGAGACAAAAGCTACCAGTCGAGTACTAAAGTTGTAGGTGTGTAGGGTGTACGAAAGTAGACTACACATAGTGTCCGTGTTCCAAGTTCAAGAATCCAGAGACGACAAAAAGTCGCTGTAAAAACCCTTGCAAAATGTTTATGATTTTCGGCCATGATCCCTAAAGAGTTCTCGATTGCCCAATGTTTACTTTAATTGTTTACATTTTCTCTTTGCTTATTCTTTTAATTTATTTACTTGCTTGCTTATTTACTTGCTTGCCTTCTTATTTTCTTATTTCTAAACCAAGTCGCTTCGTTAGTTTACAATCTTATTTTGCTTAGTCACTTATTAGCTTACAACCTCGTTTTTACCTACTCGCTTTGCTTACTGGCTTTATTTACTTTCTCGCTTAGTTTAGTTTAAATTTCCAGCACTCGTTTCGTGTCAAAAACCATAAACCTAATTATCGTTTTAGACTTCCTTACTAACTCTCTTTCTAAGGTCTTGCAAAATAGCATTCCCTCCTTACATCTGTGCACTTGCAGAACTGTTAGGTTTAAAAATTTAAAACCCGAAGTTTCGGAGACAAATCCGATCACATAAGACATAAGGCCTCCATTCCGTATGCTAAGAAAAAGGGTGACTGTTCAGTAGATCGCCGAGGTGTAGTTTGGTGGGACCATAAGACTCCATCTAGTTCGTCGGCCCAAAATCCCTTCTTCGCGTCTAATATTTTCTTGATTCCGCCGATGATAGTCTTGTTGGTTGCCTCGGCTTGTCCGTTGATATTCTCATATTTTACTCATTTTAGTATGGATTTAACATTGAATTTTTGGTCTCATGCATGAGTATTTATAGTTTTCTTTAGTGTTTTGGTCATAATAAGAGTTTAACTAGTTTGCATTAGGTCCTAGTGAGTCTTGCATCATTTTGCAGTGTTTCCTAGGTACTTGGAGACTTTTGGAGACCTTGGAAGAGCTTGCACATGGATTTGGATCATGAGAAGATGGCTAGAAGCAAGAATAGATTCGGAATGACCATACCGGCCCGCCACACCACCCGAACACCGATCGGTATTGGAGCAGTGCACAAGGCATGGCAAATACCGGCCCATAATATCGTACTGCGAACGACCGGTACCCAGCTTTAAAACAGACCGCACCGGCCCCATCTCGACCGGTGTGCCTCGCCCGTTGTTCGACCAAAACAAGGGCAGTGAAAATACCGGCCGGCTGCACTAACCCAATCCGGCCCGGTATGAAGGCACTCGACCAAATCCTCATACATCAGCTCATCACACCGGCAAATCACCGTTCAGTGTAGACCTCTCGACACAGACCCGACCGGGTCAAAACTCGATTTGTTCCGGGTTGACCCGGTCGTCCACCTTTGCTATAAATATTTTAAAAACCTAACTTTTGTGATCTAAGCATTTTTTAATCATTTTCTCTAGCAAAAACCTCCCTTTAAGGGTTCTTTAAGTATTTCCCTAGCAAATATCGCTTAAGTATTTTTATAAGATATATGTTCTTTATGCAATCTAAAGTTTAGAGTTTCCTTAATCTCTCTAATATTTCTTCTATTTAATCATCTAATCATGAGATTTAACATCTTCTCTATGGGATTTGTTGGGTTCCTTATGGTTAGTGAGTAGTTTCTTTTGGATCATTTTGGGTTTGGTAGATTAGGGGGTTTCTTTTGTTAATCTTTGATGTCTAGAGCTTGATAATCTTATTTCATTTCTTATTTATTGTTCTTAATGCCATATTAGGCTTGAGAAAGTTAATCTAGATCATAGGAAATTTCACACCCACAAGGTGTTTGATGAAATTTCCCAATGAACGAAATAAAAGATTTTCATACTTAACTCATGAGAATGAATGTTTAAAGTGAATTTTGGCTATTAGAACTTGTGTTTAATGCTTGCTAATTACATTTTAACAAATGAGAACTTGATCTTGATTGGGTAATTAGTAAAGTGATTAGTGCTAAGAGATTAGATTAGTCTTAATTAGTGTTCTAGACTTAAGGAAATGCACTTGTGTGATTGTATAGACATCATTGCTTAGCTTAAGATTCCCCCAAATCAATTAACTTACCCAAATATCCTCTTTTTAATCGTTTTCTTAATCTTTTTTAGTGTTGCTTAGTTTCTTGCCTTATTTGCTTTTAATTTGAATTAGACTACTTGATTAAAACTCAAAACAACCTTGCCTAGCTTAAATTAAGAAGCCTTATGAGTTCTTGGTGTTTGAAACTTAACCCATTTGGATTCGATACCTCTTATGCCACATAGCATATAGAGCAATTGATTCTAGATAGACGAAACCTCTACTATCAATTTGGCGCCATTGCCGATTGGGTTTAGCTTTCAACATTAAGATTTTAAATCTTCTTGAGATTAAGCTTTATTTTTCATTTGGTTACGAATCTCTTTCACTTCTTATATCTATCTCTTCTCATATAGGTATATGAACACAAGGGCTAGAGGTGGACACAACCTTGTTGAGCCAATAAACGACATATATCTATTGGAACATTGAGAGGTTGGGTATGGACAATGTTGAAGCGCCTCCGGTTGGCAACATCAATGAGAACGTTGCTAATGGGCAACAACAAGGGAATGGTGTAAATGCAAACCCACTAACTCAAGCACCCATACCACCACCGTTTGTAATGCTAGAGCTCCAAACCACCCTCCACGAGCTCAAGGCGTTGTTGGGGCTTGTGATGTAAAACACCGGGATTTAATCTCGGCGTAGGATTTTACCCTTTATATCTAAGCCGCAAGTGCACATCACAAGAAGTAGTATTTAGGGATCGAATCCACAGGGATAGACGTTGTCGATTTCTAACGAGTTCTAACTTATGTCTAGACGTAAAATATATATTGGATTTTGTTACGGTCGTATCTATGGAATCTAAACTAAACTAAGAAGAGCATTATCTAACTAATTATTTGATCGAGGTTGTGAATCAATTAAACGAAGCGTTGGGCAATCGGGAATTTTCTAGGGTTTATGGCCGATTTTTACAAGGAAATTTCTAGGATTTCTAAAGCGACTTTTGTCGAGTTTGGGTTCTTGAACTTGGAACACGTATGCTGCGTGTAGTCTACTCCCGTAATCCTACACACCTACTCACTTCAGTACTCGGATGGTAGCTTTCGTCTCTGCCCGCGCAAGTAGTGAATGATACTATCAAAGGTCGTTTACGCCAACAATTTCTCCGTAAATATACTTTTGAAATCTTACGACGGCTTTGCTCGTCTACCCTAGGTCAAGCGATTAGATACAACACTGTTGTGGCTCTAAAACACCTAATATCATTTGCTAATCGGTATTAACAACAAGGATAGAACGAAGAACCCTAATCGGTATCCTAGACTAAAAACCTAATAAGAATTGAACCATGAGAGCCCCTTCAAACTTCTATGCCCAACAAGGAGATTACTCAGACATAGCTTAGGTAATCATATTCAATTAATTTAATAAAAACAGTAAGTAAAAAGGGATGAAGAAAGCTTCTCTATCGAAGAACACGAATCGAGAATCCTTTGCTCCAACCCAAAGAAAACAAGTGCACAAGTCACAAGAGCTTCGCTTCTGCCTTCAAGCGTGATAAGAATGTAACATCTATGTCTAAGAGGCATAAAATAATTAAGCATTTATAGAGCTAATCTTCGTTTGGGGTTTGGTGTGAAATGACGATTTCGGCCTCGGTGAAGAAACGAGTCGATTTTGTAGTGCAGGGTCCTGGCCGCGGGTGCGGAGCTTCTTGGAGTGGTGAAACGCCTCTTAGCCGCGGGTGCGGGGGTTCTTGGAGTGGCAAAACGCCTCTTGGCCGCGGGTGGAGATTCTCCTCGGGGCAGCTTTATCTGCCTTCAGTGCTTCGATATATTTAAGGATCCAACCATTGGATTGCCTCCAATCCAATTGCATTTGAAAGCTGGTTGTCTCTACTTTGTTGTGTCCAAATTTGGGGATGATCATACTGTGAAAAAGTATCCATTAGCTGTAAGACTTCTTGACGGTCCAAGTTTATCCAAAAACGTACTTTTGCTCAGAAATGCACTCTTTTATTCCGAGTTACCAGAAACGTCTTTCAAATCTCTAAAATATGAAAATCACTTGAAAACCTTTGAAACCGGAGTTAAAACACCTGCAAAAGAATATGAAAGTGATCCATAAAAATGGTCAAAAACCAGTATTATCAACTCCCCCATACTTAGATCTTTGTTTGTCCTCAAACAAAACAGAAATCTAAACTCGAAAAGAGGTTTTCAAAAATATAGGAACTAACAAAATTCTCAGTGACCATCCTTCGAAACCATAACCAATGTAATGCATCAATCAGGCTTAGTCTAGAAAATTCTCACCAAAGTACTAGAACGCTAATCCACGGTATCCGTCATGCGAAAATTTAACCACATAGATCCTAACTTTCATTCAACTAGCTCTTAACATTCATTAAAGATTGTGTGATTCTTACCAAAAATAGTAGACAAGACAATCTATGCTAGGCATTTAAGGGCAGTTTAGAGACGAGGCTAAAAGTGTTTCGGGTTACCGTATTTTCTTCGGAGGATGCTAGATATTATGCAAAAAAGCAAGAGGGGATGGAGCTGTTAGTACCCACAGTTTTCAGTCACTCATTGCTCGCATAAGTGTTGCTGCAAAATTCCTCCTTCGTCGAGACTCTTCTCCCTTTGACAGATCTTTTCTGTCATTTCCCCGGACATAGATTTTTCTCCGGGTAATGATTCGAACGGCTTCTTACTCCTCACATATTGAAACATAGTTGCCTTGGTAAAAATATAGACTACTCTAAGACTCTTAGGCTTTTATTTACTTTCCTTTCGGGGGGGGGGGGGTTTTAGGAAGGGGAAATGCCTTTAAAAAAAACGGGCATGTGATTGTGGAAGTAGTCGAGCACGCTCGGCTTCGGCGTCTCGGTTGGCCTTGGCCACTAGGAACTGTCCAATCGTGTACGGTAGGCGTGGGGCTGTAGGTATGTAGTCCATCTCCTCCGGTATCCATCTAGGTGCTGCTACTTCTCGAAGTCAGGGACATAGTTAGAAGGTAAGAAGACAAAGTAGGACTCACCGACATTAGTGCTATATTTGTAACCAAATCTGTCGGGGTCGAGTGAAGTGCGAGATATCGTGCGGTCTCTGGAGAATTGCATCAAGTCGAACCAGCTTCCTTTGAGTGGAACCTCGTTCGAGAAATCGAAGTGCATGGCTTTTAGAATCGCCGTGATGATGCTTCTGAATGCGGCAGTAGTGTCCTCGGGTTTTGTGGCAGGCGCATCGTGTTTAACCTTCACTGATACAAGGATTTTGCTATGTATCAATTACTCAAATGCCTAAGTAGCATATGAGGTATCGAATCCATGGGTATAAGTTTTAAGCACTAGGAATGCATACAACTTTCTTAGTTAAGCAAGCAAAAGAGGTTTTTTGGTTTCTAACAACCTAAATGATTCAAATTAAAGGCAATAACACAAGTAAACAAAGCAAAAACGAGTTTAACAAATATATAAAGGCAAGCCCTTGGATGAGGTTATTGATTTCAGATTTTTCAATGATCTATCTAGATGTCATTTCACACAATCAAGCAATTCCCTTAGCCTAGAACACTTAAACAAGATTAAGCCACTCTCATGGCCTTAATCACTTTGTTAATCATCAAATCAAGAACAACCCATCGTTTGTGATAGGATAATTAAAAAGCAATAAACATAGGTTCATATGGCCCTAATACTACTTAGATAACTACTCTCATAGGCTAAGAAAGCAAAATCCCTTATTTGGTTTTTTTGGGAATTTCATCGAACACCTTGTGTGCATGAATTTCCTAAGATCTAGATTAACTATATCTAGCCTAATCTAGCATTATGAACACCAAATAAGAGAGGGAATATGTAAATTAAGTCCTAGACATAAAGATCTTCCACGAAATTCACCTAATCTACCTCATCCATGAGCTTAAAAATATCTACTCACTAATCATGAAGAACACACCAAATCTTGTGAAAGAGGTGATGTTAATCATGATTAGGGAATATGAATGTGAAAGATTAGATAAAGATAAAAAGATATAACCTTAAATTTGTATAAATCAAAAGAATCCAAGGGAAAAATCCCAAGAACCCTAAAAAGACAAGGTCTTGTTCTAGAGAGAAAAAAAGAGAGAAAAAAAGAGAGAAAAACATAAAAAAAGGGTGATAGATCTAAAAAATGGGTTTTAAAAATATTTAAAAGGTGTTTCTTGAGCTGGGTCGGATTGGGTCAACCCGGGACAAACCAGGTATTAACCTGGCCGAAATTTGGATTTTTGGTCGAAAGTTTTTGGACCGGGTGGAATGGACCGGACGGAAGGCATCATGTGCAAAGTTGTGTTTTCTCGGTCAGGCGGATACACCTTCAGTGAATCGACCATAACTCCTTAACCTGACATCTAAATGACCTTAAATCACCTCCAGAAGACTTCTAAATCCTTCGTCTACAACCTCTATGAAGAATATAGAAGCTGAATCGGAGTGGAAACCCTTAGTCTGGGTTGATTATTCAGACGGCGTATTTGGAGCATAACTAGTTTGGATGCCAGACAGATGTGTCCTTACTATATTTGCCATATCTCTTGAACGGCTGATCGGAATGAAATGAAACCACCACTAAACGAAATTCAGCTCGATTTTCTATGACTTTCATCAAGACCTCAGATTAAAATGGGCACGGTAAGGTCTTTATTTGGCCTGACCTTTGAGTCACTTCGGCTGATGCTGTAACTTGGATGTGTGAATGCTGCTGTGTTGGACCGTGTTGCTTCTGGACGGTTGTGGATTTGTAAACGGGCCGGTTATCTCTCCTGTGCTTGGACCGGATGGATCAGACCGGATGGGAGGCCCGCGATGTGGTTGGCTGGTACAAGGCACTAGTTTCTCGACCAGGCGGATACGTCTCCAGTCAAACCGTGGTAACTCTCTAACCACTAGTCTGAATGGCTTGATTCAACTTCCTTTGTACGGCTAACTCATTCCTCTACAACGTTGATGAAGGTCATCTAAACTGTTTCGGAACGGAAGGTCTCCGTCTAGCCACATCTTTCCGGCGACATGTATGGACTTTGCACTCCACTTTGGTCCAACCCTCCAAATATGCAAAATTGCCTCAAATTACCTAGAAAATACTCCAAAACATGAAAGAATGCACTAGACCTATTGAAAGTGTCATAATCTCTAAATGATACCTAAATGCAAGTCAAAACCATGGTAATGCATGTAAATGACACAAAACTCTAAGTGATATGCATGCTAAAACATGCAATATATGAGCATATCAATTCCCCCCAAACTTAAACCTTTGCTTGTCCTCAAGAAAATAAGAAGAAAAAAGGGAGAAGACTAAAAATGGGAGCTCAAATCCAAAAGTGCCATAAACAGAATTCAACTCAATGTCCAAGTTACTAGCTCTAAGATGCGATAAAACAAGTTTACTCAAAAAGAGCTAGCCATATCATTCCCTATACGAATTAAATTCAAGCCTTAGCCTACACAAGTATTCATGTCATCCAATCCTTTAACATTCATTAATCGTTTCAAGTGAATCATGCTCATGCAAGGCAAGTGAATCCATTTGGCTAGGGTAAAGGTCTTGAGACTAAGATGATCTCAAATGTATGGGGTTCCACTAATGCAAGGGCTCTCTCAATGAATGAGCAAGCTTTAGCAAAATGCTAAGAGTAAAAGGTAATCTATGCATACAAGGATATACTTACATCTACCTAATGCCCAAAACGTTTCTAACCCTAGCATATCTACCCATGAAGTCCCAATCAGAAGCAACCCTTATCCCACAAGGCCTTTTTGCCTTCATGTCCCATACGTGAACTTCTTCTTCCACTTCATCTTTTCTCACTTGAGGAATTTCTTCTTCTCGATTGAGTCTTGTGGTTTTGTGCTTCTCTTGTTGCTTCCTTAGCTCTTCTTTTCTTTCTTTTTTTTGCCTTGCCTCATCTTTTACCATTTATGTTCTAGCCAATTCTTTGGCTTTTTCTTTTTTTCTATGAGGCTATGATATTTGCTAAGAGCTAATCTTGTTAACTTGCACTAACCACATTACAATATTGCATTCCTTCTTCACCTTCACTTCCTTCTCTTGAACTCACTTTCTTTTTTATCCACAATCCCATTAGTCACACCATTTCGTTCACACCAAACCAAAAGCTTCCCTTTCCCACGAGCCTAACCTAGTCTAGCCTTTGATGCTTGGCTAGATCTACATGCAAACCTATCCTTGTCGCCCTAAACTCAACACTTTTTGCCAAGCTTACTCGAAAATTTAGGCCTCACATACGCACACTAAAGATTTTGGCTCGAAAGGAGGGTAAGTTAAAGGTATGGTAAATCGTTCCAATGATGGGAATCGACTACTTGGACTAGCGAAAGAGTAGTGGAAAGGATAAGAGAGCCCAAGTATGTATATGGTAACCATGAGTTTATTATGCAATGCACAAGCATGATAATTTTAATGTAAAAATTATGGTTTTCACTTAGGTAGGATTGGAATCAAATCAAAACTTGCTTTAGCTAAGACCCTAGTAATGAAACGCATGATCGAGATATGATTCATCCTTGATTTCAACACGAGATCAAAAGCATCAAACAACAAGCAAAGAGGGCATTTAATCAAGCTCTAAAAATGATACTTTACAAGGATAAATTTATAATTGCCCCTAATGCTCATGCAAAGCTACCTAAAATGCTAAGCATCTAGACTCAATCCTAGATATGAAATGCAAAACAAATTTCAAAATTTTCAAAATTTTCAAATTTGTTGAAAATGTGATATGCATGAGACTCAAGATGCAAAAGGCAAAATAAGAACACCAAAAACAAAGTTAGATAACACACAAACCCTCCCCCAAACTTAAATTACACAGTCCCTTGTGTAAGAGAAGCTTAAGAGAGAGCTAAACAATGCATGAAAGAAAGAAAAAGATATGATTCTAAATGCTATGTACAAAGTTTGGAGTATTAACTTGGAAGTGAATGGAGGGAACGAGAGTGATCACCTCAATCTTACACACCTTTGTCCTTAAGTCCATGACCATTAGACCATCAAGAACCTTGCAACCACTCAACAAACGATCAAAAAGAACAATAAAACATATAAAAACATGAAAAGAAAGTATGTACAATGATAAGTTTGGGGTGTCTCCCAAGAGCACTTTGTTTAAAGTCACTAAGTTTGACTTTGGTTACCCTTTTAGGCGGGTAAACGAGGAGTGTGAACACTCCAAGGCGGATCTCTGAGTTCAAGTTTGAGGACTTTGCTCATGACCTCTTCAAGACCGGCTTCCCCTTTCTCCTTGAGTTCGCATATATGATGGATGACTTGGGAGATCGAATAGCAGCTCCCAATCTCTCTGCAATTGCCTTTGACATGACATTGACGCTAGCCCCTGAGTCAACGAGAGATTCTTTGAATTCAACTCTAGAGATAGAGCATGGAACTGAAAATATCCCTGGGTCTTCCCTCTTGGTCAACTGCCTCAGCGGTAGTGACTTGCTTCTGGCTTCGAGGAAGAGTGCCTTAATCTCGTCCTCAGTTTCTCTGCAATCTCGGAAGTGACTCAGCAGAGGCATGTACTCTAGAGCTTTTTCAAAAGTTAATGTGAGGGGGAATCCGTCGTACCATCTTCTCAAAGCCACGCAGCTTCTTTGGAGAAATGGGGTCTCTGAGGTGTTTGGGTAATCGAGGGTATGGATTCTTAGGCTTGTAGACATGTTCCTCAACCATCTATGGCTTCTTTACTATTTCCGGTTCAGACTGCGAGGGGTGTCGATCGACACAAGTAGGGTATCGATCGATACAAGGCTCATGTGTCGTTTCTTCAGGTCAGTATAGATCGATACGTGAAGTGGTGTCGATCGATTCTTGCTCTCTGGAATCGTCTCTGGCAGAACCTTGGACGTGTGTCGATCGATACAAGGTAGTATCGGTCGACACACGAGTGGTATCCGAAATCTCTGCTATTTGAGTTTCCAGCATCTTCTGATGAATACTGAGAGACTCAATTTTCCCATTCATATCGGTGTACATAGCGTCCATCTTCCCATTGAGGTCTACTGTCATCTTCTGCTGTCCTTGAAGAATCTGTTCAAGCATAGACTCAAACTTGCTCTCAGAAGTTCTGGGTGGTGTGGGTGGGCATTGATATCTTCGATCTTGAAATCCAACTCCATCAATGTGGTTAACAAATTCCACTCCTTCCTTTTCAGCAAAACGAACAGCCTTATGCTGCTTGCCCATCAACAGATTGTGCATTGAATATAACTTAGCATTCACCTCAGCAATCTGACTGCAATCCAAGTTACCAGCTTGCCTCTTGCGATCCACGTCTGCATTCTTGGTACTATTGCTAGAAACCAAGTTCTCAATAAGGAAATAGGCATCGTCAAGATACCTTGTGTAGAAATTTCCAGTGCTCGCAGCATCTAGATTCATCTGATACCTCCAATCAATCGCTCTGAGGAAAGTACCCAGCAACTGAACCTTAGTGAACCCATGGTGCGGACAATCTCTCTGTTATGACTTGAAACGAATCCAAGCAGCCTTGAGTGCTTCTGTTAGTCCTTGAGAAAACTGAGAGATCTCGCATCATCGAAAAGGTTGTTCAGGAATGCTTTCTTCGTCTTTTCCTAGGTATTCAGCGACCCAGTAGGTAACTGCTTCAGCCAGTAGGTTGCATCTCCACCAAGAGAGTATGAGAAGAGCTTGCAGAAGAGGTAATCATATGACACTCCATTGCACTTGATGCTTGTAACCAAATCCTCAAACCTCTCAATGTGATCCATCGGGTGTTCATGAGAAAGACCATGGAAAAGATGATGACCCACAAGAGTGAAGTATGTAGGTTTCAGCTCAAAGTCATTCCTCTGAAAGGCAGGAGGGCGAATCGCTGATCGATTGGCGTAAAACTGATCAAGCCTGTTGTATTAACTAATTGTTCTACCGCGAGCAGCTACAACATTCCCTGCATTCACAGCAGCTACAGGGACAATGATATTTCTAGCTTCATCAAGTCGCTGCCCTCTCGCATTGCACAATTGACCCTCTTGGTCTCTCAAATCTCAAGCAGCATCCTGAATCAAAATCACTGGGTTGTTAATCTCTGCTGGCTTATTCGCTTCCCTGAAACGCAAGAGTCAAGAACACGTATCTAACTAAAAATCGAAAAACAAAACAAAAAAAACGTTGAGTATCGACCGATACTGGTTGGTATCGATCGATATCAACAGATTTAGTCAAAATTCTAATCTAAAATCTAATGGCGAAATTGAGTCCCCGGCAACGGCGCCAAATTTGATATGCTCAAATTAATACCCTAAAAGTACTAAGCAGTAGTTGCAGTATATGTAGGGGTCGAACACAAGGACTCACATAAATCACACAATATATTAAATAGATTTGAATTAAGCTAAAGCAAAAGACGAAATTGAAAGCAATGCGTAAATTAAACAAGATGTAATTCGATTGGGAAAAGATAGGTTCATGGTATTTCTGAGAAAATCAATTAATGCAGATAAACTAACTAGTCAGGATTCAGATTTAGCGCGGTTCTTGAACTCAAATCAGTAAGATATAATTAACCAACTTCCGTTGCGAAAACTATCTAAATCTAAATCCTAGGAATTACAAATTCCTTTGTGAATCCTAAAGTCTAAATCAGCTTTTAAATCAGGTCTGATTTGTTCATAAAACAACTAAACCAAATTCCTTTGTGAATAGTTATTTTGCTCACCCTAGGTTCTATCAGGTAATTAATCGCACTCTCGTGCCTAATCAATTATCCTAAGATCTAAGTTCCAGATTCGTCAACCTAGAATTAGCTTTGCAAACAACCTATGGTGAAGAACTAATTCAGATGGTGAATCCTAATCAACTAATCAATCTGGCATTCAGATATTGAGAATGAAAACAACATGATTGAATAGATCATCAAAGAAAACAATAGAAAACAGGAGTTCATAGTTGTCTCACCAAAAACCAAAGTAAAATCAAGAGTAATCAAAGCGTAAAGAAAACGTAGCCACCAAAGCGGCTGAAAAACCTAATTATAAAGCTAAAACACGTTTTGGAGCTTCTGGTAATTATTAAAGTATTCTGGACCAAGTTGCAGAGTCTTTAAACTTGTAAAATCACGTTTTTTCCCGTCTGCAGTTGGTGTCGGTCGATACTGGATTGGTGTCGGTCGACACCAGTACACTGTGCTCGCCAGACTGGACTGTCTTCACAAAAACTGGCATAAATTTCGATCGCACCGTTGGAATGGCCTCAAACCACTTCCAAATGAACGCTAATCCATTGATCGGTCTTTTGTCCAAACTTGACCTCAATCCATCGTTAGAAAGTTCTTCAACGAATACCAAACTTCTGACGTCTCTGCATGACTCTACTCTTTTTCTCCCAAAATGCTCCGGAATCCTCCAAAAACTCCAATTAAGCTCCAAACGTGCTAAAACCTGTAAAAGACTATAAAAGACTCCAAAATACTTGAAAGAATTCATAAATAGGACCTATATCATGGCTTAAAAGGGGTAAAAACCATGATATATCCGAAGATAGGCTCAGGGTATTTCTCATCAGAGAATGCAGGCAAACCAATTAGTCAGTGTTAAGGTTATGCACGGTTCTTGAACTCAAATCACTAAGCTAATATTAACCAAATGTCGTTGCGAGAATTATCTAAGTCTAAATCCCATAATCCCAAATCTCTTTGCAAATCCTAAAGATCTAAACCATCTTTAAAGTTCAGGTTTGATATGTTCACAAAACAACTAAACCAAATCTCTTTGCGGATAGCTATTTTGCTCACCCTATGTTATGTCAGATTATCAATTGCAATGTCATGCCTAATTGATTAACCTAAGATCCAAGTTCCAGATTCGTCAACCTAGAATTAGCTTTGAGAACAACATATGGTGAAAAACTAATTCAGATTATGAACCCTAACCAACTAATTAACCTAATATTCAAAGAGATCCTTTTTTGAGAACCCTAAACCTAACAGGATATCTACTCAGACATGATAAATGGAACAGAAATCATAGATGAATAGAATTGCATAAAAGAAATCAATAAGAAACAGGGGTTCAGAGTTGTCTTCCAAAAACCCTGGAACAAATCTCTCTCAAAGTATCAAGAATAAAATAAAGCTTAATGGCCAAAATGGCTGAAAAACCTAATTAATAGTCCTAAAACACGTTTTGGGCTTCTAGTAATAATTAAAGTCTTCTGGACCAAGGTGCAAACTTCAAACTTGTAAAAAGTCACGTTTCCTTCTTCCTGAAGTCGGTATCGGTCGACACCATTAGTGGTATCGATCGATACCAAGCTTGCGTGTCGACTATTTTGCTAGCCAGACTGGACTGTCTTCACGAAAACTTTCATAACTTTTGATCGCACCGTTGGAATGACCTTAAACTACTTCAAAATGAAATATAATCCATTGATCTGTCTTGTATCCAAATTTGAGCTCAATCCATCGGTGGAAAGTTCTTCAACAAATGCCAAACTTCTGACGCCTCTTCATGACTCTGCATCTCCATATGCTCGTGTTCATCCAAAACGGTTCCTTTTATCCCAAAGTCACCTAAAACATGTAAAGACTCGAAAAGACTCCAAAAACACTAGAAATACTCTATAAATAAGACCTATATCATGGTTAGAAACGGGTAAAAACCATGATATATCAGTAATATCTTTAAAACCACACGTTCGAATTTGTTGATTCTAGCTCATGTCGACAGCTAACTCACTTGGCTACAAGTTCTATGAAGGCCATTGAAGCTGAATCAGATCGGGGGTCCTTCGTCCTACCAGTTCTTTCAGACGCTATGGAATGGTCCTTTTTGCTCCATTTATCTAAACTTCTCCAAAATGACTCCAAGCACCTATAAAACACTCCAAATGCATGCAAGACTCATATGACCTAACACCTAATACTCTAATTCAAACCAAAATGCTAAACAAATCTATGATCATGGATTGAGGTATGGAATCCACCCTCCTCCAATTGGAGCCAAGGCCTATGAAATCAAAGCAAGCTTGGTTAGGTTGATTTAAGAGTCTAGGTTCTTGTGGACGAAAAGGGAAAATCCTTATGATCATTTGGACTCCTTTGAGAGGTTGTGTGACACAATTAGGATTGGAGGAGTGCCCCATGAGAGTAACAAGTTCATCTTGTTTCCGTTTTCTCTTGGATAAAAAGAAAGCCAATGGGAGAGAGCATTACCTTCTTACTTGGTGAAGTATTGGGATGAATGCAAAGAGATTTTCCTTAATAAGTTCTACCCCACACACAGAACGGTCCAAACTAGGAAGGACATCTTGATTTTCAAACAAGGCATGCATGAGACCTTTCATGAGGTGTGGGGAAGACTCAATGGATACACTCGAGATTGTCCCCATCATGGGTTCAAGAGAGGAGCCATTCTTAGCATTTTCTTTTGGGGAGTTGATAAAGAGCACAAATGGACATTGGATGCCGCTAGCAAAGGGCGCTTTGAAAACCTCAACGTGGAGCAAGGATAGCTACTTGTTGAAAACTTTGCTAAGAGTCATGAAAGCTACATTGTGAGGTATGATACAAACCCTCTAGAAAAATCATGTCAAGACTCCGAATTGAAAGGCTTGCAAGATGAATTGGATATAATGGAAAATGTCATAGGTGTGCAATAAAGAAGAGCTTGTTTAGTTCATGAGCAACGCCGAGATGAAGTCAATTTTGTGGTTAACAAGGGGAATTACGTTCAAGAGAGTAGACTTCTCAATCAATGGTCTAACCATGACGTTCAAGTAAATTAACAAGGCTACAAAGAGAACTGTGTGTATGCTCATATCTCTAACCAAGAAGAGGAACAAAGAGAGGTGCTCCATCAAATCCTAGAAGGTCAACAAATGAATGATATCTAGTTTGGCAAGATGATGGGAGCAATGAATGACAAAATGAGGGCTTGCATGATGAGATCACCAATGAGATTGAGCAATTAGCCTTCCAATTGGAGACTTTGGAACCCAAATTGGTCAAACTCTCTTTGCCATCCGAGAAACCAAAGGATATGATAGTTTTACCAATTGTCAACGAGGAGATTGATGAAGAAGAAACTCCCAAGGGTTTTAATGAGCAATTTGGAGACTCCAAGTGATATGCTCAAATTAATACCCTCTAAGTACTAAAGCAGTTGTTGTAGTAAAGTAGGGGTCGAACACAAGGACTCAAAAAAACACACAATATATTATATAGATAAGAATTAAGCTTAGTGATCAATGATAATGAAAGCATAACGTAAATTAAAACGGTTGTAAATTCGATTGAAGAAAGAAAGGTTCAGGGTATTTCTCAAGAAATCAATGAATGCAGATGAACTAACAAGTTAGGATTCAGATTTAGCGCGGTTCTTGAACTCAAATCACTAAGATATAATTAACCAACTCTCGTTGCGAGAATTATCTAAGTCTAAATCCTAAAATTCCAAATCTCTTTGCGAATCCTAAAGTCTAAACCAGCTTTTAGTTCAAGTTTGATTTGTTCACAAAACAACTAAACCAAATCTCTTTTAGTTCAAGTTTGATTAGGTTCTATCAGGTAATTAATCGCACTCTCGTGCCTAATCAATTATCCTAAGATCTAAGTTCTAGGTGATCAATATAGAATTAGCTTTGCAAACAACCTATGGTGAAGAACTAATTCAGATGGTGAATCCTAATCAACTAATCAATCTAGCATTCAAAGAAATCCCTTATGAGAACCCTAAACCTAACAAGAGATCTACTCAGACAAGGAATTTGAAGCAATAAACATGTTTGAATAAATCATCAAATATAATATAAATAGTAACAAGAGGGTTCGAAATCTTCTCTTGGACGAACATAGTTTCATACTTGTCTCCCTTCAAAAGCACTCTCACAAAACCAAAGTAAAATAAAGCATAGACATCAAAATGGCTGTAAAATCCTATTAAATAACCTAATCCACGTTTTGGGGCTTCTTGTAAATAATAAAATCTTCTGGGTGATTTTGCAATTCTTCAACTCTTCATAAGTTGCGACTCGTGTCTTGCTGCAGTGAGTATCGACCGATACCAATGTAGTATCGATCGACACTGAGACTTCAAATCGGGGACTCAGCTACACGAACGTCTGCTTTGCTCCAAAATGCTCCAGAAAGCTCCAATATCTCCAATTATGCTCCAAACGTGCTAAAACCTGTAAAAGACTCTAAAACACTACATAATAGTAGAAAGACTCTATAAAACGGACTTATATCATGGCTTAAACGGGGTAAAAACTATGATATATCAACTCCCTCAGACTTATCATTTGCTTGCCCTCAAGCAAAACAGAAAACTAAACTAGAGAAAGTGGTTTGAAAACATAGAGGCTCACATGTTCTTGAAACATTGCAATTACCATTCTTCTTAGTGCTCCACATATCACCTAACCAGTTCCAAATCTTACCACCATGCACTTCTCCATATACATTCGCAGCTTCCCAGACTACACACATTATTTCACAGCATCGTTCAATCATGTCTTCCTCGCCAGTTCCATCGCTGTGATTAATACCAAAAACTTTCTAGATTCTTTCCCATACAATATCATGACAAGGAACCACTGATATATCATGGTTTTTACCCCTTTTAGGCCATGATATAAGTCCGTTTTATCGAGTCTTTATTATTTTATAGAGTCTTTTAGAGTCTTTTACAGGTTGTAGCACGTTTGGAGCATTATTAGAAATATTGGAGATTTATGGAGCAGTTTGGAGCAAAGCTGAAGTTCGTGTTGCTGAGTACCCGATTTCACGTCGAGCATCGATCGATACCTCCTTGGTATCGATCGATACTCATCGAGGCAGACATGACCCGCGACTTTAATGAAGAATTAAAGAATTGCAACTTGGTCCAGAAGTCTTTAATAATTACAAGAAGCCCCAATTCGTGATTTAGGTTATTTATAGGATTTTTACAGCCACTTTGTAGGCTACGCTTTATTTTAATCTGGATTTGTGAGGGAGCTTTTGAAGGGAGACAAGCCTGAAACTCTTTTCGTCGAGAGAAGATTTCGAACCCTTTGTTACTCTTTCTGATTTTCTATTGAGTATTTACTTAAACATGTTTATTGATTCAATATCCATGTCTGAGTAGATCTATTGTTAGGTTTAGGGATTCTAATAAGGGATTTCTTTGAATGCCAGGTTGATCTGTTATTTAGGGTTCATAATCTGAATTAGTTCTTCGCTTTAGGTTGTTCTCAAAGCTAATTCTGGATTGATCACCTAGAACTTAGATCATAGGATAATTGATTAAGCACGACAGTGCGATTAATTACCTGATAGAACTTAGGGTGAGAAAATTGATTATTCGGAAATAGATTTGGTTTAATTGATTTGTGAACATATCAAACTTGAAATTAAGGCTAATTTATTCTTAGGGATTTGCAAAGAAATTTGGGATTCTGAAGTTTAGATTTAGATAGTTCTCGCAACAACAGTTGGTCAATTATACTCTAGTGGTTTGAGTTCGAGAACCGTGCGTAACCTGAACCCTGATTAGTTAGTTTATTTTGCATTCATTGATTTCCTGAGAAATATCCCTGAACCTATCTTTCTCCCATTGAATTTACAACTCGTTTACTGTTTACTGATTTTTGTTTAATCTGAACTATTTAGCTTGATTCGATACTATATAATCTATTGTGCGATTTCTCTGAGTCCTTGTGTTCGACCCTTGAATACTGCAGCAACTTCTTTAGTACTTTTTAGGGTATTATTTGAGCATATCAACCATCATTTTTCACACTTTCTGGTATTATTTCTCTCCCCCAGACTTATTTCTTATTATATCTCTTGCATGTACATATTAAGGTTCGAGACGCGAGTATTAATGGTATTTGCCACCGAATCCCCGGTTCTTCCCTTAAAAAGTAATCAAAGGTGTAGGCGAATAATGGTATCACAGGTAATTTTTCTAACCTCGCTTCCACCTTTGTGTGATCATTTCCTCTTAAGTAGAATAATGTGATCACTGGAAATTTTCCTAACCCTCTACTTAGAAGAAAATCATTTCATCTTTTAATGCATCTTATTTATTAACTTGTAACAGGGAGAGAAATACCATCACTTTAAACACGTGGGTTCTTTTGTCAGATACGAATGAGGAATCAATCTCTATGAGTACTAACCACGTTGATGAAGTGAAAAATTTGGCTCAGGCTTTAAAGAACTTTGCTGGAAACACGAGTGTCTTCTAGTTAACTTGTCAGCCTTTGGATTTTTCATTAGCCGATCTAGAACTGATTCTGTAACAATGGTCACTTAGAAACAAGGTCAGATCAATAGATTCAAGAAAAAGATCACAGTCTCCAACAGATTTTGACTCAATAAAATAACGAATGACTCAAAACGACTGACTCTAATAAAAACAATGTCAGCGACTACCTCCCCCAGACTTGAATAACACTGTCCCCAGTGTTATCTAGCCTAGAGTTGGTGAAAGAAAGCAAAAGAACGAAGTGGAATTATGAAGAACGAGAAGTTACCTTGCTGGAACATCGAGTATCGACCAACACACAGCCTGGTATCGAGCGATACCAGGCTTAAGTCGACATGATGAACTTTTTCTCATTCGCGTAGGGTATCGACCGATACCAATAAGGTATCAACCGATACCAATAGGGTATCGATCGATACTCTGACGATTTCGTGTTTGCTCCTTGTTTATCCTGACACAGACACAAAACGAAAAATAAAAATAAAAAGACTCATAAGAAAACTCACCAGTGGGTTGTCTCCCACGAAGCGCTCGTTTAATGTCAGTAGCTTGACTCTGGCTCAGGTGATCAATTAGGAGAAGATTGAGATCTTACTCCCATGCAAGTTCCAAAGTTAGATACTTGCAGCTTCAGAGTTCTGCTCAACATGCTCTCTGCAACCTCCTTTCCTTTCTCTTTCATCTCCGAAGTAAGAATGACACTAGCCTTATAGAATGGTCTTGAGGTCCCTTTGCATTTCACCTTATATTCAATCGAATCCCCATCACACTTCTGAGGGATTAAAGTCATAGAGGGAGCACCTTTGACTTCTTTGCTCTTCACCGTCTTCTTTGCCTTAGCTATTTTGACGTCTTTCTTGGTGATGACCGAAGGACTATCTAGAATTTCGATGGTAGTAGGCCCGTCAGGAGGCTCTTCAAAAAGATCAACTACCAACGGCTCTCCTGTAACAATGGTGATGCAAGAGATATGTGTAGGAGTTCCTCTACTAGGGATGGCTTTGTAGTACACCTCCTTTTCTATGTATGAGAAAGATATTTGCTTGATGGATGTGTTCATAATGGCACCAACCGTAGCCATGAACGGTCTTCTAAGAATCAACTGCGTCCGAGATTGTGCACTCATCTCCACAACCTAAAAATCATTAGGAACCAGGCAATCTCCTACGTTAAACAACAAATCAGGGATTGTTCCATATGGAAGTGAGGTGGAATTGTTCGCGAATGTGATAGATGACTTGGGAGATCGAATATTAGCTCCCAAACACTCTGCAATTGCCCTTGATATGACATTGACGCTAGCCCCCGAGTCAACGAGAGACTCTTTGAATTCAACTCCAGAGATAGAGCATGGAACGGAGAATATTCATGGGTCTTCCCTCTTGGTCAACTGCCTCAGCGGTAGTGACATGCTTCTTGCCTTGATAAAGAGTACTTCGATCTCTTCCAGGGTTTCTCTGCAATCTCGAAAATGACTCAGCAGAGGCCGGTACTCTAGAGCTTCTTTGAAAGTCAGTGTGAGGGGAATCCTTCGTACCATCTTCTCAAAGCCAAGCAGCTGCTTTGGAGAAATGGGGTCTCTGAGGTGTCTGGGTGGTATGGGGTATGGTGCCTTGGGTTTGTAAACCCTGGCAGAACTCAACTCGGGTTTCATTTTATTAACTGGACTGGTATCGACTGACACCGGGGTGGTATCGATCGATACCTTTGCTCTGGAATCGTCCTTGGCAGAACTTTGGACGTGTGTCGATCGATACAAGGGAGTATCGGTCGACACAGGGGTGGTGTCCGAAATCTCATTGTCATCCTTGGCATGATGGACAAAAATCTCTGCAATTGAGCTCTTCTGCATTCCTGGGTGTATCATCAGTCCCTTGACAGTTGCTGCATTCTGGGCTACCTGAGTATCCAAAATCTTCTGATGAATAATGAGAGTCTCGATTTTGCCATTCAAATCAGTGTACATGGCATCCAACCTCCCGTTGAAATTCACTGTCATCTTCTCCTGCCCTTGAACAAGCTGTTCAAGCATAGTCTCAATCTTACTCTCAGAAGTTCTGGGTGGTGTGGGTGGGCATTGATACCGTTGATCTTTAAATCCAACTCCATCAATGTGGTTAACATATTCCACTTCAGACTTTTCAGCAAGACGAACAGCCTTTTGCTGCTTGCCCATCAACAATTTGTGCACTGAATATAACTTAGCATTCACCTCAGCAATCTGACTGCAATCCAAGTTACCAGCTTGCTTCTTGCGCTCCATGTCTGCATTCTTGGTACTATTGCTAGAAACCAAGTTCTCAATAAGCGCATAGGCATCGTCGGGATACATGGTGTTGAAATTCCCATTACTTGCAGCATATAGGGACATCTGATACCTCCAATCGACTCCTCTATAGAAAGTACCTAGCAGATGAACCTGAGTGAAACCATGGTGCGGACAATCTCTCTAATATGACCTGAAACGAATCCAAGCAGCCTTGAGTGCCTCAGTCGGTCCTTGAGAAAACTGAGAAATCTTGTTCATGTAATCCTCGGATCGTGCATCATCATAGAAGTTGTTCAGGAAAGCAGTCTTAGTCTCTTCCCAAGTAGTCAGTGATCCAGGAGGTAACTGATTCAGCTAGTAAGTTGCATCACCACCAAGAGAGTATGGGAAGAGCTTGCAGAAGAGGTAATCATAGGACACTCCATTGCTCTTGATGCTAGTGACCAAATCCTCAAACCTCTCAATATGGTCCATGGGGTGTTCATGAAAAAGATTATGAAAAGGATGCTGACCCACAAGAGTGAAGTATGCAGGTTTCAGCTCAAAGTCATTCCTCTGAAAAGCAGGAGGGCGAATCGCTGATCGATTGGCATAAAACTGATCATGCCTGTTGTACTCACCAATCGTCCTACCGCGATTAATCACAGCGTTCCCTGCATTCAGAGCAATTGCAGGGACAATGATATTACTAGCTTCATTAAGTCGCCGCCCTCTCTCATTGCACAATTGACCCTCTTGGTCTCTCAAAGTTCCAGCAGCATCCTGAATCAAAATCATTGTATTGTTCATCTCTGCTGGATTCTTTGCTTTCCTGTTTGCACGTTCCAAATTTGCTAGCTCCTTGTTTGAAAGATCAACTAGCTGAGTGCTCTTGTTTCCTCCGGGTTTCGCGAGTGGGATACACTTGAAACACACTAGGCAAGGTACGTAAGTAACAAAAAATACGATGAGTATCGACCGACACTGGGTGGTGTCGATCGATATCAACTAAAATAAAACGACGAGTATCGACCGACACTAGATAGTATCGATCGATACCGACGAACTTAGTCGAAATTCTCAGACTAAAATCTAATGGCGAATTGAGTCCCCGGCAACGGCGCCAAATTTGATATGCTCAAATTTATACCCTATAAGTACTAAAGCAGTAGTTGTAGTAAAGTAGGGGTCGAACACAAGGACTCACAGAAACACACAATAGATTATATAGATGAGAATTAAGCTAAGTGATCAATGATAATGAAAGCAGAACGTAAATTAAAACAGTTGTAAATTCGATTGGAGAAAGATAGGTTCATGATATTTTTCAAGAAATTAATGAATGCAGATGAACTAACTAGTCAGGATTCATATTTAGCGCGGTTCTTGAACTCAAATCACTAAGATATAATTAACCAAATCTCGTTGCGAGAATTATATATGTCTAAATCCTAGAATTCCAAATCTCTTTGCGAATCCTAAAGTCTAAACCAAATTTTAGTTCAAGTTTTATTTATTCACAAAACAACTAAACCAAATCTCTTTGCGAATAGTTATTTTGCTCACCTTAGGTTCTATCAGGTAATTAATCGCACTCTCGTGCCTAATCAATTATCCTAAGATCTAAGTTCTAGGTGATCAATCTAGAATTAGTTTTGCAAATAACCTATGGCGAAGAACTAATTCAAATGGTGAATCCTAATCAACTAATCAATCTAGCATTCAAAGAAATCCCTTATGAGAACCCTAAACCTAACAAGAGATCTACTCCGACATGGAATTTGAAGCAATACACATGTTTGAATAAATCATCAAATAAAATATAAATAGTAACAAGAGGGTTCGAAATCTTCTCTCGGACGAACAGAGTTTCAGACTTGTCTCCCTTCAAAAGCTCTCTCACAAAACCAAAGTAAAATAAAGCATAACCATCAAAATAGCTGTAAAATCCTATTAAATAACCTAAATCACGTTTTGGGGCTTCTTGTAAATAATAAAGTTTTTTGGGCCATTTTGCAATTCTTCAACTTTTTATAAGTTGCGACTGGTGCCTTGCTGTAGTGAGTATTGACCGATACCAATGTAGTATCGATCGACACTGAGATTTCAAATCGGGTACTCAGCTACATGAACGTCCGCTTTGCTCCAAAATGCTCTAGAAAGCTCCAATTTCTCCAATTATGCTCCAAACGTGCTAAAACCTGTAAAAGACTCCAAAACATTACAAAATAGTAGAAAGACTCTATAAAACGGGCATATATCATGGCATAAACGGGGTAAAAACCATGATATATCACCAAGAAAGAAGAGGAAGTCAGGGACGTGGGCATAACTCAAAGGTATGCTTTAGCCTCCATCCCACAGATTCATGAAGAAGAGAGTTGTTTCGAGAAGAACAAAAGGGAACCAACTTTTGGAAATGCTATTGCCGATGAATTTGCTCTAGAGGGAACATGCCTAAGCTCTTTCTTCTTTCCCTCATTTGAGATTATGGAGAATGATGAACAAGAGAGGAATGATGAGAAAGTAAAATGCTTTGGGTTATGGTAATGTTGAAGAAGCTTTAGTATTGGATGGAGCTTGCTTGGAATCTCTCTTCTCTACCACAATGGTGAGAGATAAAGTAAGTACCGAGGGTAAAGGCGCTAAGACCAAGAAGAAGAAACCCAATGATAACCACCCTCCCACCCTTGTCCCACCTTCTCACACAATGACACTCATCCCTTGGAGGTACAACAATGGAGCCGTTGAGTACAAGGTGAAGTGTATGGGAAGACCCAAACCCTTTGCCAAGGTTAAAGCATTCCTCACCACCGAGCTTAAGGAGAAATGTCCAAACGGTCTTCAAGAGGTCATGAACAAGGTCCTCAAGCTTGAACTCAATGATCAATCATGGAGTGCTCACACTCCTCCATCACCCGCCTAAAAGGGTAACCAAATTCAAACTTAGCGACTTTAAACAAAGTGCACTTGGGAGACATTTCCATGTTAATCATTGTATATATTTTCTTTGCTTTCTAGTTTAAATTTTGTGTTTCTTGGGCGTTTTGATCTTCTGTTGAATGGTCGCAAGGTTTCTTGGTGGTCTAGTGGTCATGAGCTTCAAGAAAAGATGTGAGGAACCCACGTGATGAGTATGGCTTCTCTTGGCCTTTCGACCACTCCCTCTCCTCCATTCCAAGGTTTGAACTAAACTCCATTGCATTGTACATTCATCTTTTTGCATTATGTTTGCTCTCTCTTGACTTTTCTTGCACCGGGACGGTGCAATTCAAGTTTGGGAGAGGGGTTTGTGTAATTTGACCTTGTGTTTTGTTTTCCTATTTTTCTCTTTGCATACATGAGTCCCATGCATAGAAAACCCTCAAAATTTTGAAAATTTTGCATTCATATAAGTCATCTAGTTGCATCTCATATTAAGATGAGACTATAGTTCATATAGGATTTGCATTCATACGCATGGGTGCAATGATGAAATTGTCCTTGTAAAATGTCAACTTAAGCTTTAGTAGTTAAATGCATTTGAACAACTTGAAAGTAAGGACCCACCATAATTGGATCATATGTATTAATGCTTTCGTCTTGGTTGAAACAAGCTTTGAATTGAACCATATCCTAACTATTTGAACCCTTAATTTGACTAGTAATTATCATGTTTATGCATTGAAAATGGACTAATGGATACCATATACATACTTGGGCTATCTTCTTTCTTTTTACCACTCTTGTTAGTCCAAGTAGCTGATCCCCATCTTTGGGACGGTTATCCTCACCCTTAACTTACCCCCCTTTCAAGTATAATTCTCTAGTGAGTGTTGTGAGGCCTATATTTTTTCGAATGGACTTGGCAAAAAGTGTTGGGTTTAGAGCGACAAGGAAATGTTTTTATGTAGATTTAGCTCGCACATCATCGGGCTAAGCATATGTTAGGCTAGATAGATGGGGAGTTTGGGGTGGAATGAAAAGAAAAGGTAGAAACGAGGAAAAGAGTTGGAGAATAAGAAGGGGAAAAGCTAATGATTGAAATGGTTGGCAAGAAATATTTGGTATAGCTCTAAGTGATAAAGAGTGATAAAGAAAAGATGGTCTCTAGCTACAAAAAGAAGAAAAGAAGCCAAAAATGGCTAGTGAATCCAAAGGATGAAGAAAGAGACCAAATAAGAAAAGCAAAAGATGAGCTAAAGAAGAAAAGGAAATGAGCCAAGCCATTTGTTGATCAAAGGTGAAGAAGAAGTTTTCCCCAAGTCCTTAAATGAAGAAAAATCGATAAGGTATGTGGTCTATGAAAGACAAAATGCCTTGGAGAAAGGGTAGCTTAGGAGTGATCTTCATGGGGCTTAGAGGTAGGGGTTTAAGTCATTTTGGACATTGGGTAGATGAAAGTCTATCCTTGTATGCATCAATTGCTTTTTACCCTTAGCATTTTGCCAAAGTTCATTCATTTGTTGAGAGACCCCTTGATATGGAATTGCCACATTTATTGAGATCATTTTTATATCACAACCCTTGTCCCCTAACCAAGTGAGTTTATTTGATGTGAATAAGTGTGATTCATGGTTTCATTTAATGAATGTTAAAGGATTTGGGGATATGAATGCTTGTTTAGGCTAATTCTTGAATTTGATTCATATTGTGATGAGTATGGCCAAATCTTTTGGAGTAGAGATTGTTCAAGTGCATTTTAGAATCACCATTGAATGGTTTTCTTTTGTTGACATTTTTGGACTCTATCTCATCTTCATCGCACTCTCTATCCTTTTCTTGTTTGTTTGCTTGGGGACAAGCAATTAAATAAGTTTGGGGGAGTTGATATTCATACATTTTACATGTTCTAGCTTGCATTTTAGTTAACACTTTTAGTCATTTGTATGCATGATCATAGCTTTGTTTAGCATTTTGGTTTGAATTAGAGCATTAGGTGTTTGCATTAGGTCCTATGAGTCTTGCATGCATTTGGAGTGTTTTATAGGTGTTTGGAGTCATTTTGGAGAAGTTTAGAGAAATGAAGCAAAAAGGACCATTCCGTAGCGTCTGAAAGAACTGGCAGGACGAAGGACCCCCGATCTGGTTCAGCTTCAATGCCCTTCATGGAAGTTGTAGCCCAGTGAGTTAGCTGTCCACATGAGCTGTAATCAAGTCATTCGGACGTGTGGTTTGACAGATATAGCTGATTTACCAGAGACATGTCCGCCTGGCCGAGACGGTTTCTTCAACACCGAGGTCACAAGTCGGTGCAACAAATCGGTGTGGAAACAGAAGGAAAATTCTCTTAGTACCGATGTGCAATACCGATTTGTGATATCGGTATTGAAGGGTTTCCAATCCGAATTAGCCTCGGTGGTCATTACAAAAGTTGTAGCTCAGTGGGTTAGCTGTCCACAGGAGGTCGTTTGAGACCATTCGGACATGTATTCCAGGAGATATCGCGGTTTTACCAACCAGTGCTCTTCTCAGCTCGACCCACTTTCAACCGGGTTGGACGAAGGGTCTCCATTCCGAATTAGCATTGGAATCTTCGCAAATGTTGTAGCCCAGTGAGTTAGCTGTCCACAGGAGGTAGTTTGAGACCATTCGGACATATATTCCTGGAGATATCCCGGTTGTACCAACCAGTGCTCTTCTCACCTCGACCCACTTTCAACTGGGTCAATACCCGGTTTGTCCCGGATTGATCCGGTCCGCCCAGCTTCCTATGAATTGCAAAAAAGACCCAAATTTCATTCTAAGTCTTTTTCCCTAAACTTTTCTAAGGAAAAAACCTCTCTTTTATTTTGTTCTTAGATTTTTGGAAGAGACCTTTTGATTTTAATGCAATCTTGAATTTAATTCTTCTTAATCTATCTAATCTTTCTTTAATTTTAATCTTTCTAATCTCTAATCATGGATTCAATCATCTTCCTTATGGGATTTGAGGGTTTCTCCATGATTATTGAGTAGGTTCTTTTAGGGATCATGGATGAGGTTCATTAGGGGTTTTCTTGTTTGATCTATGATGTCTAGTAATTAGATTACATGTTTCATCTCTGATTTAGGGTTAATAATGCTAGATTAGGCTTGAGAAAGTTAATCTATATCATAGGTAATTTCATGCACACAAGGTGTTCGATGAAATTCCCTAAGAACTAAATAAGAGATTTTACTTGTTTAGCCTAAGGGATTAGTTCTCTAAAGAGTATTATGGCCATTAGAACTTGATTTTCATGCTTGTTAATTAACTTTTCACAAATGGGAATTTGTTATTGATTAGTTGATTAGCAATGTTATTAAGACCATGATAGTGAATTAGTCTTGTTTAAGTGTTCTAGGCTAAGGAAGGCATGTTTGATTGTTTGTTTAGACATCATAGGTTAATCATAGAACTCTCCAAACTCCATAACTTCATCCAAGAGCTTCCCTTTATTAAGTTATTAATCTCATTTAAACTTGTTTAGTCTTGTTTGCTTATTTACTTGCTTAAATTTTAATTAGGTTGCTAGATTAAAACCACTTGATTTGCTTAGCTTATATAGTTTCTTGGAATACTATTGTGTTAGACTCTCACCTCCTTGGTTCGATATCTTAAATACCACAATGACATGAGTGGGATTTGAGTAATTGATTAGTAAAAATCCTACTATCAATTTGGCGCCGTTGATAGTAGACTTTTGAGATTATTTTGGTATAGAATCCGGAGGAAAGCAGCCCCAGTACCGACGTGCAACACCGAGGAGTGACGTCGGTATCGCAACTTAAGGGGATTTTACCGAGGTCACAACTTGGTGTAACACTTTGGTATCACCTCTCAGATCAACGTAGCAACAATACCGAGGTCACTCCTCGGTACAACATATCGGTGCAACTCCCGGGGGAAATCCGAGGGAAAATCCCTTAACACCGAGCTACAATACCGAGGAGTGACATCGGTATTCATCGCAGTAGCACCAAGGCAATTCACTTCAGTACCAACGTCATTGATCGGTATCCCTCATCGGTACACAAACCCATGTTCAATACCGAACTGTTGTACCGATGAGTGACATCGGTATAGGCTTGCCAAAGGAAGAAATGACCAATACCGACGTCACAAATCGGTACAACATGTCGGTATGGAAACAGAAGGAAAATCTCCTTAGCACCGATTTGTTGCACCGATGAGTGACATCAGTATAGCCATACCGATGCTCAATACCGATCAGTGACATCGCTATCGACCATCCCAAACAAGGGACCAATACCGACGTCACAAATCGGTACAACATGTCGGTATGGAAACAGAAGAAAAATCCCTTAGCACCGATTTGTTGCACCGAGGAGTGACCGGGAAATTGCTCATTTAATTCCTAAACTATTTCCGTCTGCTCTATTTATTCCTCAACTATCGCTTGCTCAAAATAATTCCCCAAGTTTCTCTTCATGAAAGTTATAGAAAATTGAGTTAGCTTTCCAATGGAAGTGGTTGTAACTCATTTGGGGTTGTATTTAAGCAGTTATAGCCGATTTAGTGGACTTGTATCAATTTAGTAATTAACGTTAATCTTTATTTATCCCGATTTTGCGCAGTCAACTACAACTTGGAAAATTATTTTGAGCAATCGATAGTTGAGGAATAAATTGAGCAAACATAAATAGTTCAGGAATTAAATGAGCAATTTCTCAGGAGTGACCTCGGTATTCAACGATAAATTTTTTAAATCCGTCATTACTGATGTGCAATACCGACATGTGACATCGGTATTGACAAGATTTTTCAAAATTCGTTGACCGACCTGGTTCCCGCCCAGGTAAAATCCGACCCGACCCGGATAAGTTTCTTCTTCCCTTCTTCTTCCACGCGAAAACCCTTCTTCTCTCTCAACCTATTTTCGTGATTTAAGACCCTCTACATCACATCTTCCTCTTTTCTCAACCAAATTTCGCTATTCCAAGCCCTACAGTCTTGATTTTACTCTTTTTGGATTTATCATCATTCCAAGCATTTAATCCCAATCCCCCAAGGTATTCATCAATTAAATTTTTCAAAAACCATAGTTTTGTTCTTAAGAGCATATTGCTTGAATATGGTTTGGTATTGCTTTTCACTTGTACAAATAAACTTGAGAAATTGGAATTTTGAGATGAATGAGAATTAGGGATTGTGCATTGGAAACATTTTCTTGCTACCTTGTTCATTGCTCTTAGTTCATCTTTTGGAGAACCTTTGTTGATTTTGAGAACCATTGTACCTATGCTCACAAATTGTCTCGAAGATATTTGTAGGCACAATGACCGACAAATGCGCTCCATCGACACGAGCACGGACCAAGGTTTCAACAGTTGGCAAAGGGAAAGGTATTGCCAAAGCTACCGCCGCGAAAAAGGTAAAGGAATTGCCAAGGGTACCAAGGCAAAGGCCAAGACCGCGGGTACGAGCTCCAAATCCAAGAAAACGGCCAAGGGCAAGGGCGAGAGAGTTGAGGAAGTCGAAGAAGAGGTTGAGAGTGAGAACTCGGGTGAGGAAATCCCAAAAGTGCAACGGGCAAAGCCAAACGAGCATGATTACTCCGACAAGTTTTGCCAAATGAAGTTCGAGCAAGACAAATTCATTGACGCGGAACTGATGGATAAGATGGGAATTAGCGTTGAGGTGTGGATGCTCTTTGAGATTATGGGGCTAAGGAAGTTCATGAGCATGAAGTATGAAGCTTTCAAGGCGCTCTCAAACATGTACCTAGCCACCCTTTGAGCTAAATTCGACGAAACGGGAGATGCAAATTCCAGGCTTGGAGTCTTGAAATTCACACTTATGGGCACCACCTACTCGGTCACTTTCCGCGAGCTTTGCGAGATATTCGGGTTCAAAGAAGAAGGTACCTACGACGGCCAATACTTTGATTATCCGAGGCTCGAACTCCGAAATCTTTGGGCAAGGATTGCATCCGGAGAATTTGAGGTCGGAGCCTCTAAGAATGCGAGCATACGGTACCCGACTCTCCGCTACGCACACAAGGCATTGGTCCACATGTTCTATCACAAGGTGGAGATCGACACAGTTACGACGGAGGAGATGGAGTTGTTGGGGCTCGGTTTAAAGCCCATTCTCCCCATTCTCCGCAATCGTAGAGAGTTCGAGGGGCCTGAGAGATTTCCTTGTCTCGCAACGCTCCTGGTGAGACACTTGTTTGCCTACTGAAATTGGGCTTGGAAGACAAAGGCCGCCATTTTGCATCGGATGGATCATCACGTCTATTCTCTTGGCAAAGGGCGTCAAGGTCTCGGTTAGCTCCAATGAGTGGAAGTCTTTGGATGCGACCTTTCTTTCGAAGACTACGTTTTACAAGGGATTGATCGACGACTAGATAGCTTATAACCTCCAACTCACCGAGATATCTCTTGCACAAGTCCTTTTGCCTAATCCCGTGCTCACCAACTTCCAGGATCCGATGAACATCATGTTTATTCCTGCACAAGAGTACCTATACAACTCTCCGCCGACCCGCCACTGCAAGCGTTCTGCAAGAGAGCACAAAGGAGAAGCATCACCGACGAGTCTCTTGATCTCGAATAGGAGGTGCCAAATGAGTCATCACCCGAAGCCGTCTACGGTAGTGAACGCTACAACTTTGACCCTTATGATGGGGCTATTCCTAACGCGGGTACAAGACACGCTCATCACCAAACTCGCCTCCTACAACTCATGTGCAAGTGGCAAAACAACAACATGAAAAATATGGTTAATACGATCAAGTCTTTGAAGAAGAAGGTTAAAGCCATGGATCGAACCATCAATGAGCTCAAAGTTTGGAGGTTGCGGAGCGAGTTCTTCAAGGACCGGAGAAGGAGGAGATGTCGTCATGGACACCAACCTCGCGCCTCAAGGAGGAGATAGGGCATTGGTCGAGAGTACTAGCCGACCCACGGCCCGACTGGAGAAGGCAACGAAGAGGAGAGCGATGCGGTCCCCGTCTCCCGTCTCAAGTAATCCATCATACTCGATGGGGTCTTCATCCCCATCTCAAAGTTTCTAGGTACGTTTCCAAAACTCTTGTATATATTTTTCTTTTTGTTTTGAGTCTTGCATTGTCTTTTTCTTTTGTTTTTGGTCCTTTACTTAAATTTATTTCACACCAAGACAGTGTGATTTAAGTTTGGGGGGAGGATCGGCATCTAATCTTTTTTATTTTGATCTTATTTTTAATTTCGATTTTTGAGTCTCATGCATTCATCTAAGGCATAGAAAAAAAAACAACAACAACAAAAAAAATCGAAAATTTTGAAAACACAAAAAGAAGTCATTTAGTTTGCATTTCATGAATAGGATTGAGTCCAATAGCATATAGGTTGCATTACACGTGCATAGGGAGCAATGATGATTTTTCCTCATTAGGGTAACACCTAAAGAAATTGATTCGTTCGTAGTTGTTTGATGCATCTAGGCGAGTTTGAAAGTAAAAACGAACCATTTTTAGATTTCATGCTTCATCATACTTGCCATCGTTGAAACAAGCTTGAATGGAATCCAACTCCATCTAAGTGATAACCCTAATCTTGACTTGTAGTTATTGTGTTTATGCATTTTTGAATGAATTCGTGGATCACTTATACATACTTGGATAATATTTTCCCTTTCACCACTCTTGTTTATCCAAGTAGTCATATCCCATCATTGGAATGGTTTCCCCTACCTTAACATCAACCTTCCTTCTAGCCATTGTTATTAGTGTGTGAATTGTGAGGCCTTTCTTTCGAACAAACTTGGCAAAACGTGTTAGGTTTAGGGTGACAAGAGGGAATTCTCATGTAGACTTAGCTCCATCATCACGGAGTTAATCTAGGAATAGGCTAGTTAGGATGGCGGTTCTTGATTCAAGTTTGGGGGAATGGTTTGAGACTTGGCAATTGGGTATGTTCGGAATGATAATGTGGATTGGAAAAGATGAAAATGGGGAAAGGAAAAGGGGATCGGATTTATATAAATTGGTTGGTGCTAAAAAAAAAAAGTCATCATAAGACTAGATCTAAGAATAAGATAGCCTAAAAAGATTCAAGGAAAAAGAAAGAAGCCGAAAAGGCCAAAGCATCAAGGATGAGGAGAGGCGTGAACAAAAACGAAGAAAAGAAGAGCTAAGTAAAAACAAGGAAGCACCAACACTACAAGAAAACTGCCCTTTTACAACTAACAGAATCGTCGTAAATTGGTCGTAAAACATGGTTTACGACGGATTAGCGACGATTAACAATTCGTCGTAATATGATCGTCGTTAATCGAAAATCATCGTAAATTGGTCGTAACATTAAGGAGGACTAAAAATCATCATAAAACCGTCGTATATTATTTGTCGTAAAATCGATGTAAATATTACATCGATTTTACGACGAATACATTACATCGATTTTACATCGATATCACGATGAAACATTACATCGATTTTACATAGAATTATACAATTTTGTTTCGACAATCCGTCGTAAATTCGTCCTAATAGGATGAAACATTACATCGATTTTACATCGAATTATACAATTTTTGTTTTGACAATCCTCTGTAAATTCGTCGTAATAGGTAGCTGTAAATGCGTTGGTAAATCGATGTAAATTCGTCGTAAATTATTGAACGATGTAAAATCGATGTAAATGTTGAGTCGATGTAAACTCGATGTAATACATATATATATATATATATATAATATATATATTATTTATTTTTTCAATTAAAATTAAAAAAAAAATTTAATAAAATTATATTTATAAATAAATTCAAAATATAAAATAAAATGTAAAATACAAAATAAAATTCTTAATATAAACTATTGTCCAGCTGAAAAACGTAAATTATCAAAAAGGTCGTCGTCCGATCCATTCTGCTCCATATTCGCTCGTTCTTGCGCGAGCGGATCACTAGGCTGGCCCGATTTCGATCCTTCCTGCTGCCTCAGTGCAGCCTCCAAAGTCGGGTTAGTTTGGGCAATAATATCGAAGAGAGTGTTGTATCCTTGAATTGTTTTATCGTATCCTTGGATCTTCTCATCGTATACCGCCTGCTTCGCCCGCAAAGTGTTGATCTCGGAGTTGGCGGTGTTTAACTCGGTCCGCAAAATAACCAGATCGTTAAAAAGCTGACTATGGGACGAGGCGGCGGCACTATCTGCGATCGATCCCATCCCTAAAACTCTACCATTTTTCTTCGGGGCAAACTTTAAAAAGGAAACCTAAATTTGAATAAATTGTATAAAGAAACGTTAACTTTTGTAAAAAAGAAAAAGTTAAATTACCTCTGCGTATATCTCGTCCATCTGGGCAACCGTCAAAGTCGCACTCAATGTCGAGTTCTTACGTGGTGCCATATCTAAACAATATTTAAAAATAACTCAATTCCAGTATAAAATAATTCCATTCCTAACTAATAATTTCAATCCTAACTAATAAAAATTACAATCCTAACTAACAATTCAAAATCCTCACAAACAATAATATAATTTAAAAAATCAAAAAATAATTTTTTACCTTTTTCGTAGGTACAGAGAGGTGAGAGCGCTTTAGAGAGAGAGTGAGTTTGTGTGAGATTGTGAGGGAAGTAAAATCTGGTCACGTATATATAGATTTTGTGGTCGTCGTAAAATCGTTGGTAATTTATGACGATTTTACGACGGAATCGTCATAAAATCGTCGTAATATTGAAATCGAAAATACGACGAATCCGTTGTAATTTCGTTGTAATAAATTAAATTTATACCCTAAACCCTAAATCACAATACACATATCCTGGAAGTAAGAATGAAGTATATTTGTGCATCTAATACTTCTAATATTTAAGAACAGATTCAATAACGACGATTGAATCTATATCGTCGTCGATTTCCTTATCTTACATAATAATGTATAGCATTCATTCTTATAAGTATATTCGTAACATGCATGACTTAAATAATGTAAATGATTTTGTAAAAACTTAAACTTGTTTATACTATGATTAGAACTTACGTAAATCAAGATATAAGATAAAAAACCAAACATGTAAATCAAACCCTAAACCCTAAATTTTAGGTATTACGACGAAATTACGATGGATTCGTCGTAATTTTTTTCTAATAGATTAAATCTATACCCTAAACCATATATCACAATACACATATCCTGGAAGTAAGAACGAAGTATATTTGTGCATCTAATACTTCTAAAATTTAAGAACATATTCAATACGATGATTGAATCTATATGGTCGTCGATTTCCTTATCTTACATAATAATGTATAGCATTCGTTCTTATAAGTATATTCGTAACATGCATGACTTAAATAATGTAAATGATTTTGTAAAAACTTAAACTTGTTTATACTATGATTAGAGCTTACGTAAAACAAGATATAAGATAAAAAAACAAACATGTAAATAAAACCCTAAACCCTAAATTTTAGGTATTACGACGATATTACGACGAATTCGTCGTAAAATCTTTGTAATTTTACAACGATTTTACGACAAATCTATCGTAATTTCGTTGTAATAAATTAAATCAATACCCTATACCCTAAATCACAATACACATATCGTGGAAGTAAGAACGAAGTTTAATTGTGCATCTAATACTTCTAATATTTAACAACAGATTAAATAACGACGATTATACGATGGATTATCATGTTTATACTATGATTAGAAGTTACGTAAAACATTATATACGTTGATAAACCAAACATGTAAATTAAACATAAATCGTCGTAGTTTTACGACGATGTTACGACAAAAATAGTGACATCGGTATCACGACGATTTCACGTCGACTCTGAGAGTTTGGTAAAACACGGTTTCTTATAGGTCACCTAATTATTTACATCGAATATTGTCGACGTAATTTCGTCGTATATTCGATGTAAAATCGTTGTAGTGTTATTCGATGTAAAACCGTTGTAAGTTTTCGTTGCACATCCGTTGGTAATTTCTAGAAAATTTCTATAAATACATTCCACACCTTCAATGGTAACTCAAAAAAAAATACACACTAAATATATACATACCCATGTTTCCTTGGGTTTTTAGGCTGATCATTGTGTTCCCACTTCTTGATGATCTTGCCAACAAAAAATCATGTGGGATCTTGTTTTCAAGTAAAGACAGTCTTCATAACTACCATAGGTGAATGATTCATAGAATTGGACATCTATGTAAATCCGTCGTAATATAAGGATGTCCAATTCTATGTATCTTTCACTTATGGTGGTTGGTCTTTATGAATCTAGAAAACTAGACCCCCAGAGTTCTTTGTTGGACAGATCATCAGAAGTGGGAATACAACGGTATGCTCCTAAACCCAAGACGACATTACGACGAATGTGGTACTATTCGTTGTAACATCGTCGTAATTTTACGACGATGTTACGACGAATAGTACCACATTTGTCATAATATCGTCGTTAAGTACCATCATATTTACATTAAATTAACTGTATATTTAGGGTTTAGCTTTTTGTAATAAAGTTTAACTAACCTAATCTACGTGTTTCATTAAGAAAAACTGTTAATTCATCAATGTTTCGTCGATTTTTTATTAGTTTAATAATTTTACAACAAAACCTTAAACATTTAACAAACCGAAAATTACATATATATATATATATATATAAGCTTTCAATCAGAATCATCTTCTTCGTTGGGCTCATCATCTTTATTGGGTTCATCATCTTCAGGTTCATCATCATCGTCACTTTCTTCAAACTCGTCGGAATCACCTTCTTCTTCTGTGTCGTCAAGTAGATATTCAAGTTGCCTGTTTCGTGGATCAATTAAAAGAACGTTCTCCATAATCTCTGGTTCTGTAATGTCAAGGCAAGAATCTTGTTGCATTGGAAGATCATCAACACCAACAATTTTACCCCTTGGAGCTATTTTAATAACCGATAACCATGAGATCCCAGATGTTCGAACTCGCGGATATGGAACGAACGTTACTTGTTCTGCTTGTGATGCTAGTATGAATGGCTCAAACTTGTTGTAACGTCGTGATTTGTTGACGTCAACCACACCAAATTTGTTAATTCGCACCCCTCGACCGACTGTTGGATCGAACCAGTCTTATTTGAAGAGAACGCATTTCAACCTAAACAGTCCGGGGTACTCCACTTCAATTATTTCCTGCAAAACCCCATAAAAATATATTTCACCCCTAACATATCTCCGTAGTTTGTAGTTGCCCGACGAACGCCATACTTGTATGTATGAAACACATAACCACATGTAAAATACATGGGTGCGGTTGTTATCTTCCCGATGGGGCCTTGGAGTAACTCATAAAACCAAAATGGATATGCGGGATCGCCATGATCAACCTATGATAAGTGTGCATGTTAGATTGAAAGCCGATATAATTAAATGAAATATTTATAACTATATTAACTTACTTGCGTCTTCAACCACTCAACAAAGAGACTATCTTTACGGTCGTTTATTTCATCATCTGAAACTCCTTCAATGCATTCTCGTACATGGGTAACAAATAAGCCGCAAAATACATATATAGACATAAAAATTAACACATTTAATTATAATTATATTAATTAATTATTATTAATGATTGATTAATTAAATAGTTTTGTTACCTTTCTTAAGGACTCACTTCATCACAGTTTAGGAGGATGTATGTATGTGCACTGTGCCTTTCATGCTCGTTATCCCACCAAACTTTCTTCAATTTTCCACTAAGATGACCGATTGGTGAGAAGATGTCCGGGACACCCTCTACTGCATAAATTCGTCCCACACCACCATCATCGTATCGTCGGGGAGCCCGTTTGCGTGTGCGGACTTTTGTAGCGTAATAATATGAAGTGAAATGTGAAGTTTCTTCTGTCAAACTTCCCGCAATAATTGATCCTTCAACCCTTGCTAGATTTTTTGCCTTTCCCTTTAAATGTTTCATGAAGCGCTCGAATGGGTACATCCACCTAAACTGAACAGGGCCTCCTAGTTCTGCTTCGTGGGGGAGATGAATGGAAAGATGTTCCATAACATCAAAAAACGCAGGGGGAAATATCTTCTCCAAATTGCACAACAAGATGGAATATTAACAACCAGCTGTGCAATTACATCTTCTGACAACGTCCGTGTACTAAGATCCCGGAAAAACGCTCTGATCCCTGCAAAATTATATACATTGTAACATATATATATATAATTAATCTCAACAATTTTATATGTGATGAAGTATCTTACCCCCAATTGTTTCATGAACATTTCCTGGAATGAGTTCGGCAAATGCGAAAGGAAGTAAACGTTGCATAAACACGTGGCAGTCATGACTCTTCATCCCTGAAAACTTTTGTCCTTTCTTAACAGATTTAGCAAGATTGGATACTTACCCATCAGGAAACTTCACGTCAGATGAAACCCAATTGAACAACGATGCCTTTTGTTCTGCACCCAACCGAAATATAGGAACTGGTGATTTTCCATTGCTCATTATATGCAACTCATTTCTGTTGCAAATATCTGGCAAGTCCAACCTTGACTTTCTGCTATCTTTGATTCTTCCTTTCACGTTTAACATTGTATGCATGATGTTATCAAAAAAAAATTTCTCAATGTGCATGACATCAAGATTGTGTCTCAGTAGATGATTTTTCCAGTACGGAAGATCCCAAAAAATGCTTTTCTTGTGCCAATTGTGATTAACCCCGTATCCATCAGGCATATTAGCTGGAGTGTACCAATTTCCTCCATGATTCACAGTTTCTAGTCCCCCAAAATGATCTATTTGTGCTTCTAGATCTTCACCAGATATATACACTGGAGGGGGGACACGCACGATTTTATTCTTCCTAAACAACCGCCTGTTTCTCTTATATGGATGATTGATTGGTAGAAATCGGCGGTGACAATCAAACCAGCATGTTTTTTGACCATTTTTCATTTGAAACGCATTTGTCCGATCGAGGCAATAAGGACAAGATAACCTCCCATGCGTCATCCAACCTGATAGCATTCCGTAGGCAGGAAAGTCGCTTATTGTCCACATAAGCACCGCACGCATCGAAATTTTTTTTTCCTCGAACAGTCATATGTCTGCAGTCCTGTATACCACAACTGTTTCAACTCATGTATGAGAGGCTGCAAAAACACATCAAGGGACCGCTTCGGATGATTGGGACCATGGACTAAAATATTCAGGAAAAGAAATTCCCTTTGCATGCACATATCTGGGGGGAAGGTTATAAGGAGTTACGATAACTGGCCACAAATAATATTGCCTACCAGACATACCGAATGGACTAAATCCATCAGTGCAAAGACCAAGATACACATTTCGCTTGAGTTATCAAAATCATGGTGTACCGCGTTAAAGTGTTTCCAAGCTTTTGCATCTGACGGGTGAGTCACTTCTCCTTCTCTCTGTGAATGTTCTGCATGCCACCTCATCGATGCAGCTGTCCTTTCAGATTGATACAATCGTTTCAACCTATAAGTTATAGGAAGATACCACATCCGTTGGTATGGCATCTTAGTACACCCAGTTGTTTGCGGCCTAAATCTCGGTTTTTGGCAAAATCGATATTCCTGCAGCTTATCATCATCTTTCCAAAACAGCATACAATTGCCAACACATACGTCTATCATCTCAGAAGGAAACCGAAGACTAAACACCAACTTCTGTATCTCATAGTATGTTTCGGCAGCCAAATTATACTCTGGCAAATACTCTTTAATAAGATCAGCTCAATCATCCATGCAAACCTCAGCTAAGTTATGATCAGTTTTAATTGTCATCATCCTAGCAGCTAACGACAATTTAGACTGACCTTCTCTACATCCATCGTAGAGTGGCTGGTTTGCAGCGTCTAGCATATCATAAAATCGCTTCGCATCTACGTTGGGTTCCTCAACAGTACTATTATCAGCATTTGTTTCATGAAATTCATCATTAACCACAGCATGCATCCTATCATGATCTGCACCCTGATCAAATTGATGTTGACCATGATCATAACTACCTTGATAATTTGATTCTACTTGACATTGATAATTACTACTACTATATGTTGCTTGAGTTCTTTCAAAACCTTTTCCATGTTGATACCAAACATAATATTGCGGCATAAACCCTCTATTTAGTAAATGCTTCCACACCGTCTCAATAAACATATATCTCGTATTCTTGCATTTACGACAAGGACAGAACATCTTACCACTTTCCAGGGTTGTTTGCATATTTCCGGCCTGATACATGAATATTTCAAGCCCCTCTTTGAATTCTTCCGTCAAATCTCCCTCTGAATCCTTTTGCGTATACATCCATTTTCGTAGTTCGTATATAGACATTTATAGTGTTTTTTTATTTGATTCTTTCGTTTGAAGTTAGGCTGTATTTATAGAAATATTTTCAGAATTACCAACGATTTTCCAACGGATTTAAAACGAATTTTACGATGTAAATTCATGTAAATTTAGTAGGTGGACCTATTAAAAACGTGGTCTACCTAACTGGGAACATGAGATGTCAAATCGTCGTAATATCAACGTAATATGCAGAAGCCATATTCATCGTAATATCGATGTAAAGTTACATCGATATTACAACGATTTATGTTGTCGTCGTAATGTCGTCGTAAAATCGTCGTAATTTTACATCGATTTTACGACGATATATTTTTACGACGATTTTACATCGAACACATATTTCGTCGTAATGTCGATGTAAAGTTACATCGATTTAAAACGATCATAAATTTTTGTTGGAAATGAACAGTTTTCTTGTAGAGCAAACCATGACATCAAGGAAGAAGAAGTCGATCCCAATGTGAGAAGAAGGTGAAGCGAAAACACAAGAAGCATGTGTGGGTTTGATAAGCTCAAATTAATACCCTAAAAGTACTAAAGATTTGTCGATTGTAATACTTAGGGATCGAATCTATAGAGACTCACGGAAACACACAATAGATTATATAGAAGAAAATTAAGCTAAGTGATCAATGTAATTGAAAGCAATACGTAAATTAAACTCTTCTAACTTCGATGGGAGAAAGATAGATTCAGGGTATTTATCAGGAAATCAATGAATGCAGACAAACTAATTAATCAGGGTTCAGGTTGCGCACGGTTCTTGAACTCAAATAACTAAGGTATAATTAACCAACTCTCGTTGAGAGAATTATCTAAACCTAAATCATAGAATTCCAAATCTCTTTTCGAATCCTAATGTGTAAACTAGCTTTTAGTTCAAGTTTGATTTGTTCACAAAACAACTAAACCAAATCTCTTTGCGAATAGTTATTTTGCTCACCCTAGGTTCTGTCAGGTTTCTCAATTGCACTCTCTCGCCTAATCGATTAACCTAAGATCTAAGTTCTAGGTGATCAATCCAGAATTAGCCTTGAAAACAACCTATGGTGAACAACTTATTCATATTATGAACCCTAAACAACTAATCAACCTAGCATTTAAAGAAATCCCTTATGAGAACCCTAAACCTAACAAGAGATCTACTCAGACATGGAAATTGAAGCAATAAACATGACTGAATAAACACTTGAATAAATAATAAGAAAGAGTAACAAGAGGGTTCAAAATCTTCTCTCGGACGAACATAGTTTCAGACTTGTCTCCCTTCAAAATTTCTCTCACAAAACCAAAGTAAAATAAAGCATAGCCATCAAAAGTGGTTGTAAATCCTAATAAATAACCTAAATCACGTTTTTGGGTTTCTTGTAAATAATGAAGTCTTCTAGGCAATTTTAAAATTCTTTAATCTTGGAAAATTCGCTATCGTGTCTGCTTCAGTGAGTATCGATCGATAATAGTCAGTATCGATCGATACCGAGGCTTCAAATCGGGTACTCAGCTACACGAACTTCTGCTTTGCTCTAAAATGCTCCAGAAAGCTCTAATATCTCCAATTATGCTCCAAACGTGCTAAAACCTGCAAAAGACTGTAAAACACTACAAAATAGTAGAAAGACTCTGTAAAACGGACTTATATCATGGCTTAAACGTGGTAAAAACCATGATATATCAGGGTTTGAAGAAGGCAAAACGCGTTGGGATGAAAATGGTAGCTTAGGATGTGGGCACAACGGGTTAGAAGGCTTTAGGTTAGAGACACTCTAGGCCATTGGGTAGATGAGAATTCTCCATTGGATGCATAGGTTGCCTTTTACCTTTAGGATTTTGGTAAAGTTTATTCATTCCATGAGAGATCCTTCTACTTAATTTCCATGCATGATAATGAGATCACCTTCATCTCATAACCAAACCCTTAGCCAAACGAATTCGATTTTACCTTGCATAAACAAGATTCATGGTTACACTACTAATGAATGTTAAGTGGTTGGAGAATATGATTTCTTTTGTAGATTGGGGTTTGGATTTTGATGCATGATGCATGATGAGATAGGAATGGCTAACTCCTTTGGAGTAGAAGCGCTTGGTGTATACTATAACTATAAAACTTGGGCGATGAATGTGATTTCTTTTCCGTTTTACTTGAGGATTTGAGCTCGCTCTCTCATATATCATTTCCCTTTGCTTATCTTTGTTTGCTTGAGGGCAAGCAAAAGACTAAGTTTGGGGGAGTTGATATCATCATATTTTGCATCATTCTAGCATCCATTTCTCTTTGGTTCCGGGTCAATTGCGTATAGTTCATGATATCTATTTAGCATTTTAGTCATCTTAGGAGTTTAGTGTGTCCACATTAAGTCCTAGAGAGTCCTTGCATGTTTTGGATCGTGGTTTAGGTGCTTCGGAGGAGATTCGAGACCTGCGGAGAGAAGACGGAGGCAATACCGATGTCACACGTCAGAATAGCTCATCGGTATTGAAGGCGGAGGGGTCATACCGATGTCACACATCGGTATGACTGATCGGTATAGAATCCGGATGAAAGCAGCCCCAGTACCGACGTGCAACACCGAGAAGTGACGTCGGTATCGCAGCTTCAGGGGATTGTACCAAGATCAAAACTCGGTGCAACACCTCGGTACCACCACTCCGATCAACGTAGCAACAATACCGAGGTTACTCCTTGGTACAACATATCAGTGCAACTCCCGGAGAAAATCCGAGGGAAAATCCCTTAATACCGAGCTACAATACCGAGGAGTGACATCGGTATTCAACTAAGGAGCACCAAGGCATTTCACCTCTGTACCGACGTCACTGATCGATATCCCTCATCGGTACACAAACCCATGTTCAATAACGAGGTGTTGTACCGATGACTGACATCGGTATTGACCCTCATAACACTTTTTACTCATTTCAACTAGGTCGGTATATGGTTTATCCCGGGTTGACCCGGTTCATCACTATTCACTATTTAAGTCCAATAACCTAGTTTTTATGGGCGAAATCTTTTCTTAAGCAAAAACGCTCTCTAAGAGTGATTTGTAAGAGATTGATCCTTTTGATTTATGCAACTTAAGTATTGTTTTCTTGATTCAATCTATCTATCTCCTATTTTCTAATCATCCAATCATCTTGATCATGGGTTTTAACTCTTCTTATATTGGATTTGTTGGAACCATGGTGATTAGTGAGTAGTCCTTAGAGTTTGAGGATGGGTTAGAGTTACGATGATTCCAAGATTGATTTATGATGCTTAGGGTTAGATTATCCTATTTCTCTTCTTGATTAGTGGTCTTAATGATAGATTAGGCTTGAGAAAGCCAATCTAGATCAAGGGGCATTTCACACCCACAAGGTCTTCGATGAAATGTCTCTATAAGCTAATCAAGAGATATGCATTCCTAGCCTATGAGAGTAGTTGTCTAGGGTGTATGTTTGATTGATCTTGATTGTTTGCACTTAATGCTTTCTAGTTAGTGATTCATAAATGAGAGTTTGATCTTGAATTAGTAATTAGCATGGTGATTAATGTCTTGAGAGAGAATTAACCACACCTAATTACTAATTCAAGATCAAACTCTCATTTGTGAATCACTAACTAGCAAGCATTAAGTGCAAACAATCAAGATCCATCAAACATACACTCTAGACAACTACTCTCATAGGCTAGGAATGCATATCTCTTGATTAGCTTATAAAGACATTTCATCGAACACCTTGTGGGTGTGAAATGCCCATTGGTCTAGATTGGCTTTCTCAAGCCTAATCTAGCATTAGGACCACTAATTAAGAAGAGAAATATGATAATCTAACCTTAAGCATCATAAATCACTCTTGGAATCATCCTAACTCTAACACATCCTCAAACTCTAAGGACTACTCACTAATCACCACGGTTCCTATAAATCCAATAAAAGAAGAGTTAAAACCTATGATCAAGATGATTGGATGATTATACAATAGGAGATAGATTGATTGAATCAAGAAAACAATACTCAAGTTGCATAAATCAAAAGGATCACTCTCTTACAAATCACTCTTAGAGAACGTTTTTGCTTAAGAAAAGACTTCGCCCATAAAAATTAGGTTTTTGCGCTTAAATAGTGAATAGTGACGAACCGGGTCGACCCTCTAAGACTTAATGTGGACACACTAAACTCCTAAGATGACTAAAATGCTAAAGAGATATCATGAACTATATGTAATTGACCCGAAACCTAAGTGAAATGGATGCTAGAATGATGCAAAATATGATGATATCAACTCCTCCAAACTTACTCTTTTGCTTGCCCTCAAGCAAACAAAGATAAGCAAAGGGAAATGATATATGAGAGTGAGAGCTCAAATCCTCAAGCAACACGGAAAAGAAATCACATTCATTGCCCAAGTTTTGTAGTTCTATAATGCACCAAGTGCGTCTACTCCAAAGAATTTAGCCATTCCTATCTCATCATGCATAAAAATCCAAATCCCAATCTAAACAAGCAATCATATTCTCCAACCCCTTAACATTCATTAGTGGTGTAACCATGAATCATGTTTATGCAAGGTCAAATCGAATTCGTTTGGCTAAGAGTTTGGTTATGAGATGAAGGTATTCTCATTATCATGCATGGGTAATTAAGTACAAGGATCTCTCATGGAATGAATAAAGTTTAGCAAAATGCTAAAGGTAAAAGGCAACCTACATCTATCCAAATGCCTAGAGTGTCTCTAACCTAAAGCCTTCTAACCCGTTGTGCCCACATCCTAAGCTACCCTTTTCATCCCAAGACGCTTTGCCTTCTCAAGCCCACACATGCTTCTTGTGTTTTCGCTTCACCTTCTTCTCACATTGGGGATCGACTTCTTCTTCCTTGATATCATGGTTTGGTGCTTCCTTGTTTTGACTTAGCTCTTCTTTTCTTCGTTTTTGTTCACGTCTCTCCTCATCCTTGATGCTTTGGCCTTTTCGGCTTTCTTCTTTTTCCTTGAATCTCTTTAGGCTATCTTATTCTTAGAGCTAGTCTTATGATGATTATTTTTTTTTTTTAGCACCAACCAATCTATATAAATTCGATCCCCTTTTCCTTTCCCCCTTTTCATCTTTTCCAATCCACATTACCATTCCGAACATACCCAATTGACAAGTTTCAAACCGTTCCCCCAAACTTGAATCAAGAACCGCCATCCTAACTAGCCTATTCCTAGATTAACTCCGTGATGATGGAGCTAAGTCTACATGAGAATTCCCTCTTGTCGCCCTAAACCTAACATGTTTTGACAAGTTTGCTCGAAAGAAAGACCTCACAATTCACACACTAATAACAATGGCTAGACGGAAGGTTGAGGTTAAGGTAGGGGAAACTATTCCAATGATGGGATATGGCTACTTGGATAAACAAGAGTGGTGAAAGGGAAATGATTATCGAAGTATGTATAAGTGATCCACAAAATCATTCAAAAATGCATAAACACAATAACTACAAGCCAAGATTAGGGTTATCACTTAGATGGAGTTGGATGCGATTCGAGCTTGTTTCAACCAAAGCAAGTATGATGAAGCATGAGATCTAAAAATGGTTCGTCTTTACTTTCGAACTCGCCTAGATGTATCAAACAACTTCGAACGAATCAATTTCATTAGGTGTTACCCTAATGAGGAAAAACCATCATTGCTCCCTATGCACGTGCAATGCAACTTATATGCTACTAGACTCGATCATATTCATGAAAGGCAAACTAAATGACTTCTTTTTGTGTTTTCAAATTTTTTGATTTTTTTTTTGTTGTTTTTTTTTCTATGTATTAGATGAATGCATGAGATGCATGAGACTAGAAAAGCGAAGTTGAAAATAAGATCAAAATAAACAAGATTAGATGCCGATCCTTCTCCCAAACTTAAATCACACCGTCTTGGTGTGAAATAAATTTAAGGAAAGGACCAAAAACAAAAGAAAAAGACAATGCAAGACTCAAAAGAAAAATAAAAATATATACAAGAGTTTTGGAAACGTACCTAGAAACTTTGAGATGGAGATGAAGACCCCATCGAGTAGATGGATTACATGAGACGAGAGACGGGGATTGCATCGCTCTCCTCTTCGTTGCCTTCTCCGGTCGGGTCGTGGGTCGGCTAGTACTCTCGGCCAATGCACTATCTCCTCCTTGAGGCATGAGGTTAGTGTCCATGACGACATCTCCTCCTTCTCTGGTCCTTGAGGAATTAGCTCCGCAACCTCCTCCCTTGAGCTCATTGATGGTTCGACCCATGGCTTTAACCGTCTTCTTCAAAGACTTGATCGTCTTAACCATCTTTTTCATATTGTTGTTTTGCCATTTCCACATGCGTTGTAGGAGGCGAGTTTGGTGATGAGCATGTCTTGTAGCCGCGTTAGGAATAGCCCCATCATAAGGGTCAAAGTGGTAGCGCTCACTACCGTAGACGGTTTCGGGTGATCACTCATTTGGCACCTCCTCTTCGAGATCAAGAGACTCATCGGTGATGCTTCTCCTTTGTGCTCTCTTGCGGAACGTTTGCATTGGCGGGTCGGCGGAGGAGTTGTAGAGGTACTCTTGTGGAGGAATAAACATGATGTTCCTCGGATCATGGAAGTTGGTGAGCACAGGATTAGGCAAAAGGACTTGGGCAAGAGATGTCTCAGTGAGTTGGAGGTTTTAAGCTATCTAGTCGTCGATCAATCCCTTGTAGAACCTAGTCTTCGAAAGATAGGCCGCATCAAAAGACTTCCATTCATTGGTGCTAACCGAGACCTTGACGCAAACCGAGACCTTGACGCCCTTTTCCAAGAGAATAGGCGTGATGATCCATCCGATGCAAATGGCGGCCTTTGTCTTCCAAGCCCAATCTCGGTAGGCAAACAAGTGTCTCACCAAGAGCGTTGCGAGACACGGAAGTCTCTCCGGCCCCTCGAACTCTCTACCATTGCGGAGAGTGGGGAGAATGAGTTTTAAACCGAGCCCAACAACTCCATCTCCTCCGTCGTAACCGTGTCGATCTCCACCTTATGATAGAACATGTGGACCAACGCCTTGTGCGCGTAGCGGAGAGCCGGGTGCCGTATGCTCATATTCTTAGAGGCGTCGGCCTTAAATTCTCCGGATGCAATTGTTGCCCAAAGATTTCGGAGCTCGAGCCTCGGATAATCAAAGTATTGGTCGCCGTAGGTCCCTTCTTACTTAAACCCGAATATCTCGCAAAGCTCGCGGAAAGTGACCGAGTAGGTGGTGCCCATAAGTCTGAATTTCAAGACTCCAAACCCGGAATTTGAATCTCCCGTTTCGTCGAATTTAGCTCGAAGGGTGGCTAAGAACATGTTGGAGAGCGCCTTGAAAGCTTCATACTTCATGCTGATGAACTTTCTTAGCCCCATATTCTCAAAGAGCATTCACACCTCATCGCTTATTCCCATCTTATCCATCATTTCTGCGTCAACGAATTCGTCTTGCTCGAACTTCATTTGGAAAAACTTGTCGAATTAATCATGCTCGTTTGGCTTTACCCGTTGCACTTCCGGGATTTCTTCACCAGAGTTCTCACTCTCAACCTCTTCGTCAACTTCCTCAACTCTCTTACCCTTGCCCTTGGCCATTTTTTTGGATTTGGAGCTCGTACCCGCGGTCTTGGCCTTTGCCTTGGTACCCTTGGTAATTCCTTTCCCTTTTTCCGCGGCAGTAGATTTGGCAATACCTTTCCCTTTGCCAACCGTTGAAACCTTGGTCCGTGTTCGTGTCGATAGAACGCCTTTGTCGGTCATTGTGCCTACAAATATCATCGAGACAATTGGTGAGCATAGGTACAATGGTTCTCAAAACCAACAAAGGTTCTCCAAAAGATGAACTAAGAGCAATGAACAAGGTAACAATTCACACTTAGCAAGCAAATGTTTCCAATGCACAATCCCTAATTCTCATTCATCTCAAAATTCCAATATCTCAAATTTTCATCAAACTATCAAAATTAGGCACATGAATCATCAAGTTCAAGCATAGAGAAACCATCCCCAAGGTATTTGTACAAGTGAAAAGCAATACCAAACCATATTCAAGCAATATGCTATCATGAATAAAACTATGGTTTTTCAAAATTTTAATTGAATATCTTGGGGGTATTGGGATTAAATGCTTGGAATGATGATAAATCCAAAAAAATCCTTGAAAATCGAGACTGTAGGGCTTGGAATAAAAAAATAAAATAAAAAGTAGTAAAAAAGAAAAAAAAATCCAGTCGTTGTAGTATAGTGGTGAGTATTCCCTCCTGTCACGCGGGTGACCCGGGTTCGTTCCCCGGCAACGGCGCCAAATTGATGATTGGATTTTTGATAATCTAATATCAATTACCCAAATGCTATCGTTGTAGCACTTAGGGATCAATCCAAGGAGGCACAAAGAACAACGCACTAGGAATGCAAGAAATGACTTAAGCTAGAGCAAATGGTTATTGGGTTTTTATCATTTAATCGAAAGAAAATAAATGCAAGAAGAAAAACTAAAGGTATAAATATTGGATCATGGATTAGACTATCAAAGAAATGATTAACAATCAAATAATGATGACAAAGATTTCATTAAACACTATCTTAGGGCATGGGATTCATAAATATGACTAATTCATTCTCATGGCACTAATCACTTCACTAATCACCTAATTGACATAAACTCTCGTTTGCAATTAGATAATCAATGAGCATTAATAAACAATCCCAATTAGTTCACTAATCACCCTTGACATCAACTCTCATTGGCAAGGATGTGAAAAGCTCACAAAAGGCTTGGTTCAAGCATTTCATCGAATACCTCTCGGGCGTGAAATGCCTTAGTTCTAGATTTGATATCTCAATCTAAATCTATCATTAAGAGCTAACCTATGTGAAAGATCTAACAAGGATAAACCTAAACCATCATCATCTAACCATCAAGACAATTGACTAACGATGCTAATGCACACAATATATGATATTCCTTAGGTTAAGATCACTAATTATCCTCTCTAGGAACTAATCACTTTGCTAATCACTAAATCAAGATCAAGTTCTCATTTGTGATAAAATGATTAACAAGCATTAAGATCAACATTCAAATCAACCAATAAAAATACCTTAAGCAACTACTCTCATAGGTTAACAATGTTTATCTCTTACTAAGCTCCTAGGGGAATTTCATCGAACACCTTGTGTGCATGAAATTCTCTTGGATCTAGATTGACTCTCTCAATCCCAATCTAGCATTAGGATCACTTAGAAAGAAAGGATAGCAAGGATTTAATACCCCAAAATCCAACAAAAAATCTAAAGTCTAAACATGAAAAACATAAAAGAAGAAGAAATAAAGATAAAGAAGATGCATTAATATAAAGATAAGGGTGAAGAAATCTTCTATATAGTTGCATTTGTATGAAGAACAATCAAAATCCCTCCAAAATCCTAAGAATAGTTTGGGATAAAATTCAACTCTAGAAAGAAGAAAGCTTAGTCATAAAAATTAGGTTTTGACTATTTATAAAAAGTCTTGGGCGGACCGGGTCAACCCGGAACAAACCGGATATTGACCCGGTTGAAAGTGGGTCGAGGTGAGAAAAGCACCGGTTGGTAAAACCATGATATCTTCTGGAATACATGTCCGAATGGTCTCAAACAACTTCATGTGGACAGCTAACTCACTGGCTACAACTTTCGTGAAGACCACCGAGGCTAATTCGGATTGGAGACCCTTCGTCCAACCCGGTTGAAAGTGGGTCGAGGTGAGAAGAGCACGGGCTGGTAAAACCACGATATCTCCTTGAATACATGTCTGAATGGTTTCAAACCACCTCCTGTGGACATCTAACTCGCTGGGATACAACTTTTGTGAAGACCACCGAGGCTAATTCGGAATGGAGACCCTTCAATACCGATGTCACAAATCGGTATTGCACATCGGTACTAATGGAATTTTTCCTCTGTTTCCACACCGATTTGTTGCACTGACTTGCGACCTCGGTGTTGAATAAACCATCTCGGCCAGGCGGACCTGTCTCTGGTATATCAGACATATCTCTCAAATCGCACGTCCGAATGACTTGATTCTAGCTCATGTGGATAGCTAACTCCTTCTTCTACAACTTCTATGAAGACCACTGAAACTGGATCTGACTGCAAACCCTTCGTCCGACCCGTTCATTGAGACACTCCGGACGGACTTTTCTTTCTCTTATGCTCCATAACTCCAAACATCATCAACTGTCTCCAAAATACCTAAAAACACTCCAAATGCATGAAAACTCACTAGGACCTAATGCAAACACCTAATACTCTAATAAAGACCAAAATGCTATAAAAAATATACAAGACACTTGCATGAGACACAAAACAATAACATAAATGCATGTTAAAACGGGTAAAATATGAGAATATCATTCACCAAGTTCTTCGCGATGATACAATCATAGCAAGCATAGCGCGGGTCATCGGTGAAAGGTAATTGAAGGGTGACAAGCTCGCCTTTAAGGACACTCCCCACGTTCGCTCTCGAGAATATTGTGTGCGCTAAGAGCTTTTGTGTATAGCGGACAGCGGGATGCGTGAGTAGGGCGGCTTTGGACCGTCTGTTGTCGTAGACGCCTTGTCTCATTATGCTCCATCTTCATCGGGATTTTCCTCGGGTGAATCTCATCGAAATATTGAAGCTTCAAAGCTTCACAAAATTCCGGGATCGTTAGAGCATAAGAATATCCGCGAATGGTAAAAGTAAGTGTATCGTCATTCGCTCTCGCATTAGAGCGTCTCTCGTAGCACATGGTGACGGTCGATAAGAATTCTTTGGTGAGATATTCTTAGGTAGGGAGATTGAGCTCCATGAAAGGTCGAAGGTTAAGTGCGTCGAGATACCAAATCACATCTTCTCTAATCTCGAGCGTGTCGAGGGTCGAGTAATATATGCGAGGTGTAATCGATATACGGTTCCATAGGTTTTACCGACATATCGTACCTTTGGTCTTCGTTCCGGAGGTGGTGTTGGTTCACGTGGAGGGGAAGGAGTTGGGTCATGTCGAGGAATCGGCACGCGAGTTCTAGTCGATCGTCTTCGACTTGCAAAGAACTCGCCAATATTTGTATCATCTTCCACATTTGCGGTGTCTGATCCTCCTCGGCTCCTCGTGTTGAATTGAAAATGATCTCCGGGAAGTCTCTCCTACGTATCCCCTCTTCTTTGAGCGAGTTATTCTCGTTTTTGCGTGGTCCATTGTTCCTAAAAAATAGAAAACAATTCTCGGAAAAAGTATGAATATGGTTTTGATTGAAAATTTTCATTATGTGAATATATTAATTCTAGTATCAATTCAATCAATCAAACGAGAAAAATTGATCAAAAGTTTAAACAAATCGAGTTCATGATCTTGAATTCAAGGTTTTTGACGTGTTCTTGCATAAAAATTTCTAGATATCGATTTTAAGTTCAAATTTAGGTAAATTTCAGTATATTATCGTTTGCTAACTTACGATAGAACTAGACTTGTTCAAATTAATCAAAATTAATCTCCAAATTCGTTTTTATTTAAGCTTTAAAATTGCAAATCACAAAAATCTCAAATTCAAGGGAATTAAGTGCTAAAATTTAAGTCTAGACATACTAGAAGTTCAATCTTAAGTTCTTTAACAATTTCTAACCATCAAATACATAGATCTAGTGAATTCAAGAATAACACTAGGTTCTTGTTCATATGAAAAGTAGAGGTTTCGGTTCGTACCTTGTTGGAATTGACGGGATGAGTGAGCAATTGAAATCTTCTCCGAAAAAAGAGTAAGAATGGACCGAAGAATTTTTGAAAAAGCTTTTGAATTGAAAAATGTTGTTCTTCCTCAAAATTTCCAAGTCTTTTGGAAGAGAAGAAGAAAGAGAGCTTGAATCTAAAAAATCTCTTTTTGTTCTTTGAAAAGTTATTTTTATGCAAAAAGAAGTTTTCTGTTTTTCAAAAAACAATTGTGACTTACCGTAGCGGGACACAGGAATTAAACCGGATTTGGTTCAATTTCACGTCGAGAACATGTTCGGGATTGCACTATTTAGTGTCGGGAATGGTTAGGAATGGTCGGGATGAAGTTCAGGACGGAATGAGGCTTGCCGTGGGTCGAGCACACGCGATCGCCACCAAGTAGTCGATGGCTCTTCCGCCGCGGGTTGGGCTCTTCCAGCCGCGGCCAAGTGGCCTTCGTCTCGGGTCGTTTTCTTCTTCGTTCCTTCGTCTCGGGTCGTTTTCTTCTTCGTTCCTTTCGAATGTCTTCTCCAATTTTTTTTGTGTTTTCTGATTTTTTGAATTTTTTGGGTTTTTTTGTTTTTTATATAAAGCCTGAAATCCTAAAATGAAAAACGTCAATAGAAAAAGAAAGAAAAATTAATAGAAAAACGTACTGATTGGGTTGCCTCCCATCAAGCGCTTTTGGTTAAAGTCGTTAGCTCGACTTTTTGGTGAGACTAGGCATGAGCAGTAGATGTCTCGGGAACAAAGTTTCCTTTGGCATCGTCTTGTTTATGACGTGTTTTGCATTTCTTCGGTATCACCTTCTTTCCCCATTTTTCGGAATTTTCACATCTCGAAGAGCTTGTTTTGTTTTCTCAAACATTTCTTCCACTAGTTCTTCCTTGGTATCTCTTAAATCTGGTGGAATATTGATCTTAACTTTTGCAAATGGTTTAGAAGTGAATGGTGGACTTGCCTTTGGGTGTTCAGTCTTAGTCGACATCTTTCTCTTTTCCTTTAGGGAAAATCGAATTTTTTATCTTTTGTTCGTCCCTCGGGTTTGAAATTTCGTCCAGAACAGTAGGATAGAGCCTCCTTCGATCCACATTCAAGAAGACGGCTTGACGGTTGGCGTGATTAAGGATGGCGCCAACTATAGCTAAGAAGGGTCGACCAAAAATCAACGGTTTATCTTTGTCTCGTTACATTTTGAGAACTTGAAAATCAGCGGAAACGATCTTGTTTCCATTGTGTATTTGAAGATCATGGATCGCTCCTTCGGGTTTCTTTTGTGATGAGTCCCCAAAAATTACGCTCACGGTAGATGGCGTGAGATTCATTATACCGAGTTTCTCGGCAAATGTCTTAAACATTATGTTGACGTTGGCTCTAGAATCACACAAACAATCTACAAAATAAATTTCCGAAATCCAACAAAAAAATAAAAACGTCCCGGATCATCGGGTTTTCTAAGCCGATGAAGCGGGATTAGTTTCGGTACCTCGAATGGTGGTTTTTGGATCATCTTGGATTCGGTAACGACTCGTCCATAGAGTGGGACAAATTTTGGAACTTTTCTAGGCTCCATCTTAGCATCGACTTCCTTCTCGGGTATGGTTGAAATCATGTTGCAAAATCTGTTCGCGTTATCTTCCATTCTTCCGGGTAAAATTCCGTTCGGTGTCTTAGTGGAGTCCATGGTTTGAGAGACTTGCATATCCAAATTCTTGAAATGGGTTGAAAGAGATTCAAATTTCCCATACAAGTCGTTGTACATACAATCAATCTTGACGTTAAAATCTTTCATCGTCTTCTCGTTGCTTTGAGCGAGGAGTTTAATGGATTGCTCGAGCTTCGCTATTTGGGCAGCAAGTTGAGAGTTAGAGATACCTTGTTGATGCGTGTTTGAGTTGTTGTAAGGAGCGACTTGAGCGTTGAAGGGCGGTCTTGGTTGGAAGTTCTCATTTCCTCCATATTTCCCATTTTGGAACCGGTTTTGGTATGGCCTCGATTGTTGTGGTTAAGCCTGATCTTGAGGGTTCTCCACGTTCGGGTTTCAATACAAGATATTGTTGAAGTTGGCGTTGCGGAAGTTGTTGTTGAATCCGTTGTTGAAACGACTTTGGTAGGAGTTTTGTGCTCCCACATAGTTAACTTATTCTTCTTGAAAATATGAACCATTGTTGTCGTGTTCGTAATAAATGTCATCATCGACTCCAACAGTAGCTTCACAAGCATATACTTGACGGTTTTGGTTGTTGAGAAGTCGGTTCATCATGACTTTTAGCTCAAAAATCTCTTTCGATTCCGACACGTTCGATCTAGTTGATCAATCATAGTCGGAAGAATTGTTGCTATCCGACATAGCAAGATTTTTGATGAGAGCTCTTCCTTGGTTGATGGTCTTCATGGAGAAGTCTCCATTGCTGGCCGTGTCGAGAGAAAGTTGATATTTAGGTAGTAATCTTCGGTAGAAAGTGTTGAGCACATTCGGACCGGAGAAACCGTGATGAGGGCAATCTCTCTCGTACTCCTTGAAACATTCCCACGTTTCATAGAAAGACTCCACCGATTGTTGATGAAAACTTTGGATTTTGTTTCTTAGCGCGTTCGATCCCGAATTCGTGTAGAATTTGTTTAAGAAGGCGACTTTGTACTCTTCCCAATTAGTAATAGATCTCGTGGGCAAAGATTTCAACAACCGGTGAGCTTTATCGGCCAAAGAAAAAGGAAAAAGCTTACACTTCAAATAGTCGGCGTGAACTTGGTTTGTTCTCGTCGTTCCGCATATCTCTTCGAACAACTCGATGTGCTCCATGGGATGCTCGGTTGCAACTCAATGAAACTGATTTAGCTTTACCAAAGCAATGATTTGAGGTTTGACCTAAAAATTGTTTCCGTTCGGTATAGGAAGTTGTATGGCAGCTCGGTTTTGGAAGTGTTGATACGGTGCATCAAAATCAGCAATGATGCGGTTATGCGCTTGTCTCCTCGTACGATTAGCGGGAAGTACGGGATGGTTGGTGTTTATGCTGTTAAGACGAATCGGTGCATTTGCTTAAGCATCGTTCCTCGGTGCATCACGATCAATGGGAAGTTGTCGCCTCGGATTTTCAGAATTTCTGTTTTGGTTGTGGTTTTCTTCGGGATCGAGATGTGGCTGGTCATTAGAACCATTGACAGCCTCTTGATCTTCTTCGTGATCCGAAAAATCTTGGTCATCCTCTTCATCTAGTTGACCACGGTTTAGTTGATCTTATGGGTGGTCGTTTTCGGCTATCCATAAGTTTCTTTTGAGTCTTCGGAGTTCTCTCTTGTGTTTGTCGATATCGTCTAGTAACGCTACGGTTCCTCTAGGAGTTCTCCTAGTGTGCATGCACCTTAGAACAAAAGAGAAATATAAACGAGAAAGTCAAAAGAACAACAAAGAACTTTAAAATAAAAAGTGTCTAGAGCAGAATTTAGAATACGAAATCAAACAAGCTAAACTATCCACGGCAACGACGCCAAAAACTTGACACACCAGAAATTAACCCCGACGTGAGGTTTTACCCTTTATACCTAATCCACAGGTGCATAGCACACGAAGTAGTATTTAGGGATCGAATGAGTTCTAACTTACGTCTAGACGTAAAATATATTTTGGGTTTTTTTAGTGTCGTATCTATGGAATCTAAACTAAACTAAGAAGGGCAGTAGATAACTAATTATTTTATCGAGGTTGTTAATCAATTAAACGAAGCGTTGGGCAATCGGGAATTTTCTAGGGTTTATGGCCGATTTTTACAAGGAAATATCTAGGATTTTTAAAGCGACTTTTGTCGACTTTGGGTTCTTGAAATTGGAACACGTACGCTGCATGTAGTCTACTCCCGTAATCCTACACACCTAATTACTTCAGTACTCGGACGGTAGCTTTTGTTTCTGCCCGCGCAAGTAGTGAATGATTCTCTCAAAGGTCGTTTACGCCCACATTTCCTCTGTAAGTATACTTTCAAAATCTTACGACGGCTTTCCTCGTCTACCCTAGGTAAAGCGATTAGATACAGTACTGTTGTGGCTCTAAAACACCTAATATCAGTTGCTAAGACGGTTAGTCAAGCAACGCATTAACAACAAGGATATAACGAAGAACCCTAATCGGTATCCTAGACTAAAAACCTAATAAGAATCGAACCATGAGAGCCCCTTCAAACCCCTATACCCAACAAGGAGATTACTCAGCCATAGCTGATATAATCATATTCAATAAATTAAATTAAAACAGTAAGTAAAAAGGGATAAAAAAAGCTTCTCTATTGAAGAACACGAATCGAGAATCCTTTGCTCCAACCCAAAGAAAACAACAGCATAAGTCACAAGAGCTTCGCTTCTTACTTCAAGCGTGATAAGAATGTAAAGTCTATGTCTAAGAGGCATAAAATAAGTATTTATAGAGCTAATCTTCGTTTAAGGTTTGGTGTGAAATTACGGTTTTGGCTTCGGTGAAGAAACGAGTCGATTTGGTCGCGCATGGTCCTTGCCGTGGGTGCGGGGATTCTAGGAGTGGTGAAACGCCTCTTGGCCGTGGGTGGAGACTCTCCAGGAGTGGCAAAATGCCTCCTGGCCACGGCTCCAGCTCTTCCAGGCGCGGTGGGCTTTTCCTCGGGGCAGCTTCATCTGCCCTCAGTTCTTCAGGGTATATTTAAGGATCCACCCATTGGATTGCCTCCAATCCAATTGCATTTGAATGCTGGTTGTCTCTACTTTGTTGTGTCCAAATTTAGGGATGATCAGATGGTGAAAATGTATCCATTAGCTGCAAGACTTCTTGATGGTCCAAGTTTATCCAAAAACGTACTTTTGCTCCGAAATGCACTCTTTTATTCCGAGTTACCTGAAACGTCTTTCAAATCTCTAAAATATGAAAATCACTTGAAAACCTTTGAAAACGGAGTTAAAACACCTGCAAAAAAATATGAAAGTGATTCATAAAAATGGTCAAAAACCGGTGTTATCATTATGCCGCTAATACACACCGAAACCATCAAGGAATACAAGCCCCACCCATTGAGACTGATGCGCTCGGATTCGTCTGCGAAATTTCATATTTTAAATTTGTAAACCTAAAGGTTCTACAAGTGCACAGAAGTGCGTTGTAGTACTTTCAGTATCGATCCACAGGGAGGGAATGCTGTTCTGCGATACCTTAGAAAGAGAGTTAGTAAGGAAGTCTAAAACGATTATAAGGTTTCTGGTTTTTGTCACAAAACAAGTGCTGAAAATTTAAACTAAACTAAGCAATTAAATAAGAAAGCAAGTAATCAAGCGAATAATAAACTTAAACGAGAAAGCAAGAAAGCGAGGAAGCAAATAAACTAGTAGGCAAACCGAGAATGTAAACAATGCAAATAATTAAAAGCGATAAATAAGAAAGCAAGTAAGCAAGTGAATAATTAAAGGCGAGGCTGTAAATAAATAAATTAAGCGTTGGGCAATCGGGAACACTCTAGGGATCATGGCCGAAAATCATAAGATTTTTGCTAGGGTTTTTAAAGCGACTTTTTGTCGTCTTTGGTTTCTAGAAATTGGAACACAGACACTATGTGTAGTCTACTTTCGTACACCCTACACACCTACAATTTTAGTACTCGACCGGTAGCTTTCGTCTCCGCCCGCGCAAAAAGTTAGTGATTATACTCAAAAGTCGTTAACGCTCACAACCCCTCCACAAGTATACTTTCAAAATCTTGTGACGCTTTTGCTCGTCTACCCTAGGTCAAACATATAAATCCAGTACTTTCGTAGCTCTTAAAATATCTACCCTAAGCCATGGCTCGTGTCTTTGCACCCGCGGTCGACGGCTTCTTTTGCGGTCAACTGTTTCCTCCCGGTTCGTGCTGGACCGAGCAGTTCCGAACCGTGTCTCCATCTTTTTTGTCTTTCATTTTTTTTTTTGTGTTTTTTGATTTTTTTGAAAACTGAAACGAAGAAAAAGATAATGTCAATAGAAAAAGAAAGAAAAGCTAAAAATAAAAACGTACCGAAATGGGTTGCCTCCCATTGAGCGCTTTTGTTTAAAGTCGTATAGCTCGACGTCGGTAGCTAGGTGAGCTTAGTCGAAGAAAGGTCTTGTCCCAAAACAAGTTTCCTTTGATTTAACCTTGTAATCCTTCGTATAAAACATATCACGCCATTCCCACTCTGGATTTTTAACCTCAAGTACGAGATGGTGATCTCCTCCGGGATCACAATGGAAAATCAGATATGGAGCTTCCTTGGAGTATGATTCTTCTACCTTGTACGTTCTTGGCGAACGTGTTGGATGCTTGTATGTTGAAGTGTATGAGGCTTGTGTCATATCATAAGATCGAATCATGTTGGAGGATGCACAAGGGAATGATTCTTCATGATCTGAAGTGGTGGTTAAGGTTAACCATCCAAGGTGAAAACGGTTTGCTCGAAGAGGTGTGGCAAGATCACGAGCAATCGAAGGAATGGAAAAACAGGGGCTGGTCGCGGTTCGAGGAGGCAGAGCCGCGGTGGAAAGCAGGTCAGCCGTGGGTCGGGAGCACACACCCGCTGCGAATGGTGGTTTGGTCGCAGGTCGAGGAGGCGCGATTGCGGTGGAGAGATCTCCGCCAGATTTGCTCCGTTCATCATCTCCTTCGTCTCCAATGATGCTTTATGGTCCTATGGTAATATTTGGCTTCTCCTTGGCTTCATTTAAGTCTCCATCACGTCCCATATGAGCAAGGGCAGAATGTGCATCAAAAGAGATCTTTTCGCACGTCGAAATTGTCGGTTTGATGTTTTCTTCAAGTGTGATGGGTGCACCTTCTTCTCGAACGTTTTCAACATTCTTTGTAGCTTCTCCAGAGTCTAAGAGTGGTTCATCTTTGCTGAATGTATTCATAAAATGAGAGTCAAGAAATTCCATTACCTTGATCGAGCATGGAATAACAAATTGTTTGGGATCCTTTTCCTTAGATAGCGTCATCAATGGTTGCTCAGATGCATCCGTTAGTGTCTCATCCTTCAAGAGGTCTGCCTCAGGCTCAACGTGATGAGGACTAGGAGTAGAAACAGGTTCCTCTTCTCCTTGATGTTATTCTTTGATGACATGAGCTTGAGAATTCAAGGGATTTTTACTTGGTGGCTTCTTTCTAATCAATTTGACCGAGGGTCCTCTATCGCGAGGTTCTTTGGTGAAGCCATGGTATTTGCAATGTTTCCAGGGGCGGAAGCTCTTCCAGCGTCCAGTTAGCATGTCTTCCTTGTTGAGTTCAAAGGCTTCTTCATCAAAATTATGGGATGATGATTTGGCAACCGATTTGAACATGTCCACGCATTTGGGTGTGTAGAAGTCATCTTTGGTCGATGTCTTTTTCTGATCCATGTAGTACGAATCACATTGGTAGTGTGACTCATGAGAGTAGTGAGCTGAGCATAAGATGGGTCGAAGTAGCCCTGCTCGTAATAGTTATCTCGCTCCAGAGGCGAGTCCATGTTTCAAAGCTGAAACGAAGAAAAACAAAAATGAAAAATGAAAAAGAAATTTTTTGTCTTAGATTCGATTTACTAACCTCTAAAGTGTGGCAGAACAAGTAGCACTTGGCTCCCCGGAAACAGCGCAAAAAACTTGATGCGCTCGGATTCGTCTCCGAAACTTCAGGTTTAAAATTTGTAAACCTAAAGGTTCTGCAAGTGCATAGACATGCGTTGTAGTACTTTAGGTATCGATCCACAGGGAGGGAATGGTGTTTTGCGAGACCTTAGAAAGAGAGTTAGTAAGGAAGTCTAAAACGATAATAAGGTTTATGGTTTTTGTCACGAAACTAATGCTAGAAATTTAAACTAATCAATTTGAAAGCAGGTCAGCCGCGGGTCGGGAGCACACACCTGCGGCGAATGGAGGTTTGACCGCGAGTCGAGGAGGCGCGACCGCAGTGGAGAGATCTCGGGCATATTTGCTCGGTTCGTCATATCTTTCGTCTCTAACGATGCTTTCTGGTTGTAGGGAAATATTTGGCTTCTCCTTGGCTTCATTTAAGTCTCCATCACGTCCCATATGAGCAAGGTCAGAGTGTGCATCAAAAGAGATATTTTCACACATCGAAATTATCGTTTTGATCTTTTCTTCAAGTGTGACGGATGCACCTTTTTCTAGAATGTTTTCAATGTTCTTTGTATCTCCTCCAGGGTCTAAGAGTGGTTCATCTCCGCTGCATGTGTTCATAAAATGAGAGTCACGAAATTCCATTATCTTGATCGAGCATGTAACAACAAAATTTTTGGGATCCTTCTCCGTAGAAAGCATCATCAATGGTTACTCGGATGCACCCGTTAGTGTCTCGTCCCTCACGAGGTCTGCCTCACGCTCAACATGATAAGGAGTAGGAGTAGAAACATGTCCTTCTTCTCCTTGATGTTCTTCTTTGATGACATGAGCTTGAGAATCCAAGGGATTTTCACTTTATGGCTTCTTTCTAATCAATTTGACTGAGGATCCTCCATCGCGTTGGGATTTGCAATGTTTCGAAGGGCGTAAGCTCTTCCAGCATCCTGTTAGCATGTCTTCCTTTTTGAGGTTAAAGAGTTCTTCATCAAAATTAGGGGATGATGATTTGGCCACCGATTTTTACATGTCCACATTTTCGGGTGTGTAGAAGTCATCTTTGGTCTGTGCCGGTTTTCGATCCATGTAGTACGAATCACGGTGGTATTGTGAATCATAAGAGTAGTGAGCATAATATGAGTCGTAGTAGCACTGCTTGTAGTGGTGATCTCGCTCCAGAGGCAACTCCATGTTTTAAAGCTGAAACGAAGAAAAACAAAAACGAAAAAATTCAAAAGAAAAAGTTTGTGTTAGAGTCGATTTACTAACCTCTAAAGTGTAGCAGAACAAGTAGCAGTTGCCTCCCTGGAAACGGCGCCAAAAACTTGATGCGCTCAGATTCGTCTATGAAACTTCAGGTTTTAAATTTATAAACCTAAATGTTCTGCAAATGCACAAACGTGCGTTGTAGTACTTTAGGTATCGATCCACAGGGAGGGAATGTTGTTCTGCGAGACCTTAGAAAGTTAGTAAGGAAGTCTAAAACGATAATAAGGTTTATGGTTTTTGTCACGAAACAAATGCTGAAAATTTAAACTAAACTAAGCAATTAAATAAGAAAGCAAATAATCAAGCGAATAATAAACTTAAACGAGAAAGCAAGAAAGCGAGCAAGTAAATAAACTAGTAGGCAAAGCGAGAATGTAAACAAAGCAAGTAATTAAATTCGATAAATAAGAAAGCAAGTAAGAAAGTGAATAATTAAAGGCGAGGCTGTAAATAAATAAACTAATCGTTGGGCAATCAGGAACTCTCTAGGGATCATGGCCGGAAATCATAAGACTTTTGCTAGGGTTTTTAAATCGACCTTTTGTCGTTTTGGATTCTTGAACTTGGAATACGGACACTATGTGTAGTCTAAGTTCGTACACCCTACACACCTACAACTTTAGTACTCGACCGGTAGCTTTCGTATCCGCCCGCGCAAAAAGTTAGTGATTATACTCAAAAGTCGTTTACGCTCACAACTCCTCCACAAATATACTTTCGAAATCTTGTGACGGTTTTGCTCGTCTACCCTAGGTCAAACATATAGATCCAATACTTTCGTAGCTCTACACTAAAAATATCTAAGATTAGTTTCGAGGTAGCTAATCAAGCAAACATGCATTAAGAATAAGGATATAACGAAGAATAATAATCGATACCCTACACTAAAACCTTATGATAAATCGATCCATGAGAGCCCCTTGAGAACCTTTTTCCCAACAAGAGAACTACTCAATCACGACCATGCAAGAAAAAACTGAGTTTCTAAATTGCATAGTCAATAGATAAGAACTTAAACAAAAGGGTTCAAGGAAAATCCCTATCTCCCTAAACAAAGAATCAAGAACAAAAGTTTGGTGCAAAAACTAATCTAAAAGTGACACAAAAAGGGGCTTCGAAATTGTGCATGTAAAATAAGTGTTTATAGATCTTTAACTCTTGCTTTGGTTGTCCTTAGGGTTTCTTCGAAGAGAAAACGAAGTGGGCTTGAAGATGGGCTTCGAAGAGTTGTTTTTGGGCCGAAAATGGTTCACCTCTCGTGCGTGGCTTGGACCCGCGGCCAAGGGGTATTTCACCGCGGCTGGAGGGCCTAGACCCGCGGACAACAGTTTCTTCGCCGCGACCAGGAGTGTTGGACCCGCGGTGGTTGGTATATGAGGTTGAAACTTCAATTCTTCTCTTGCTTCTTTCATGAGACTGTAGAACATACCTTCAGTCAATTGGATGTATCTTGAGATCTAACCGTTGGATTGGCTTGAAACCAACTGGGTATGAAAGGTGGTTCTCCTCTCTATCTTGTATCCTCATTTGGGCATGATCAAACGCTGAAAATGTGTCCATCTGATGTTAAACGTCTGATGATACGAAATTGTCCAAAATCTGGTCTTTCTCCAATTTGCGTTGTATTTGCCTAAAGAATCTGAAAAGAGTTTTGAAACTACAAATATGCGAAAATACGATAAAACATGTAAAATCAAATGAAACACTTACTAAATGGTTCTTAAATAAACGGTAAAACGGGTAAAAATACGGTGTTATCACACCCCCATAGTTAAACCTTGTTTGTCCTCAAACAAGACAAAGCTAAAGCTTGGAAACGATCAAACAAGAATCATAGAGAACTAGAAATCTCTGAGACCATCCTTCTAAACCATAACAATCGAACTACATCAAACACAACCTAGCCTAAAAAATTCTCACCAGAAGTTTCCGTAACACTAGTCCACGGTATCCGTCATGCGAAATATAAACTTTCAAAATCCCAAAATCAGGTCAATTAGCGCTCTAAATTTATTAAGTGGAAACGTGAATTTCTCATCAAAAGGACTAAACAAAGACAATCGAGGCTAGATATTAAAGGCATTTAGAGGTGAGGTTAAAAGTGTTTCGAATTACCGTAATTTCACCGGAGGGTGCGAGATATTATGAAAAACAGCAAGAGAGGATGTAGTTGTCGACGTTCACAGTTTCCAGTCACTTCTTCTTGCGTAAAAATGTTGCACTTACTCCTTTATCCAAAAATAGAAGTTTTATGTCATTCCCCTAGACTTAAATTTTTCTGTGGGCACGAAATGACAGACTTCTCACAAACAAACCATGGATGCCTTCTAAGTATTTCGGCCAACCTAGACTCTCTTTAGGCTTTTATTTCCTTTCCCTTTCGATTATTTTTGAATTTTTTTTCCGAAAGGGGGAAACGCCTTTTATTGAGATAGAGTCTTAGGGGCACGAAAATTTACCATGATTTTGAGTTTTTCGAAGACATAACCAAGCTCTTATCTTTGTTGAATTCACCTCCACCAATCGTATATAGTATCCGTCTTTAGTGACTAAAAACTGTGTCGTTCCTCCCTCTCCGCCGTTTTTGCACATATCTCCACATAAGACACTAAGAGAGTTGCATGAGGTTTGAACAATGGTTAAGTTTCTGGTGGGGTACCAACTAAAGATGAGTTGCTCAATAATGTACGACAAAGAGTGGTAAAAGGTAAAAGAACATCATGAATGTATAATTTGTTATCTTTGCCTAAATCTTCGATGAAAAAATTAAGTCAAGATTAAAGTCCAAGTATAATAGAGTTAGTATATTCCATCATAAAGAATCTCTATGATTTAGGTGGTTTACCACGTAGTCAATTAACTAAAGTGTACACTACTGCAATGATAACAGTATGTCAATGTAGTACTTTAGGATCAAATCCACATAGACCAGGGTTACACTACAATTCTCACAATTATGAAACTAAGCTAAGACAAGAATATGGTTGGTTTTGGAAAAGTAACGAAAGTAATTAAGATGATGTAAATTCAATAAAGGAAAAGCGTTAGGTCAAGGGTTTATTCTCAAGAATCCAGAGATCACGAATCAGACAACTATTCAGGGAATGACTAAACACAAGTTTCAAACTCAAACATAAATATCTAACCAATCCACTTTCGTGGCATTAATTACTAAACCTAGCAACCTAGAATCCTAACTTCCGTTGGCATAGAATTCTAGATCAGCATTAATCACTACAAGAAATTCGCGTATTATTAGCGTCTGAAAAACGCTATCTGACAAATACATAGCGTTTTAAAAAGCGCTCTATCATCGACCGCGATAATAGGTCGGACACTTTAGATAACGTTTTTTTATGCATGCTATCGTTTTTCTATATAAAATAGCACTTTCTTGCGTGCTATAGTTTTTATTACAATAGCAGTTTTGTTTTGTTATTATTTTATATATAAAAATGTTTTTGAATCGTTATATATATATATTTAATATAGCATTCGTTTTATGTTATTTATTTTGGTCGTCCATTTCACAAATTTTGTTATTTATAATTATAAACAATATTCTGAATACATTTAATTTTAAAAGAAAATTTAATTTAATAAAAAAAGACATATTAAAAAGAAATAGCCATATTTTATATGCAACATGATACATAATACAAATTACAAAATAAAACTACATAAATAAAATAAAATTCATACAACATTGGTAATTAAACTTTTGAAATTAATCTTTTTGCCACTCTTGTATCTCAAATCTTTGAAGCTTCTTTTTAGGTATCGTATAAGGCTGAGCGGGAGTGACTTTAGACCTTTCCTCTCGTCTCCATCATCCAACAGTCTTTGGACTCTCTTGTTCCAGCAATATCTGGAAGGAAATTATGTATAAGTTGCCAACCATAAATAGAGATTGCAAGTTATATAAACAAATAAACCCAGCTTTAACCTCAGCTACAAGAGCGACTGTCTCACTTTTCATTGCACATTCTTCGCATGGATTACCCACCTCAGACATCAGTTCAAAAGAAGCACCACAAATATCCATGTGTTCGGAGGGGCTCAATTCATCCCACCGCAGTCTAACCAAATACTGCAGGGAAGATAAAACAGTGTCATTTAGGTGAATTTTCAATATCTTGCCATCTGAAATGAATTCGGAGCTTAATCTCAATGCCAAAAGGCCAAAGGAATGACAGCTCTCTGTTCAGTTTCTCAAACTAAATATTTTTTCATTAAAAACAGTAAGATAAATGACTGAAAGTCAATCGTACCTGTAGCATTTTAGAGGCATACAAGCGAACTTCTAAAGGCCAATCCTTTTCCACAACATTACCTGCCTTAATCTGCAAATATAAAAAAATTACAACAACTTAATCAAAAGAAATGCAAAGTTGTTCTTGGGATAGAATTCACATATAGCCAAACGAAACAAAAATAACACTAAAAATTACCGATCCAAGATATGTAACAGCAGCTTTGCAAGATCAGAAATCACCAGAATCTGTAGAGCCACATTGCTGGCGAGTGTCTTTGTTTCTGACTTGATATCCAAGTCGTGATCATGATCAGCTTCAGTCATGTCGAAATCCTATATGCCAAGGTTTTATATACTTTTAGATATTTTTCATCTTAAGCGCAAAGGGTTTAACTTCACTCTGGGCAATGTCTGAATACCTACAAACCCTTGATAATGCTTTATTCGAGCATATCTTATCGATAAAGAAAAATATATTTGTAATAACCCCCTGATATTGTTCCACTAATGATCAAGACTCCGGTAAAAGATATGGATGAATACTACAATGCATATATATGGTCCAATCATGATGTAACTGTAATTAGGTACTTTACAATTTTCCTTCCAGATTCAGAGAGTTGAAAAGTAACTTAAATTCTTAGGTACACATAGGCCTAAGAGTACAGAACAATGAGTTCCACGAAACGCCCAACCCACAGAGCAAACGCTATCATCAGCCCCGAGAAAACACTATCATCATCCCCGAGATGCAAGCTAACTGATAAAAGGAAGAGAAACAGGATACCCAAGAGGAGCGGCAGTTTTTGACGAACTCGGTTCTAGAATTGCTGCACTCCTTAGGGTAGAGAAGACCGACAGACGCGATTTCAGTGGGTTTCTTTCCAGATTCCTTTTCCAAACAAGCGTAAAAGGTATCTATTGCCTGAAATTTGTGACAAGTCCAAGATTACCGACTACCCTCATCACCAATCGCAAACACACACATAGAAACGATGGATTTAAAAAATCTCATCAAATTTGAAACACTATAAACCCTAGATCCCGTCGATGCTTGGATCTAAATCGCCGCCATCAACGAAACATGGTTCTGAGAGGCGTGAGTGTTTCGGTGAAACTTTGCTTAGCTATCTTCGTCGTTAAAGGAGGCTCGTGAGGAGAGAGGTGAGACGAGGAAGAGAAGACGAGGAAAAGAAAGGATTGAGACGAGAAAGAGAAAGGAAAGATTAAGAAAGATCCAACGGTCTAAGATATGAGAGAAAGAAAAGCATAAGTAAGATCTAACGGTGTTATATTGTGTCATGTAGTTGATCCGAGTGATATATTTCCATTAGTTCTCATCTACTGAATGTTTGTTTTTTTTAATACTCTAAATAAAACGATTTTTAATTTGTTTTATTTACATTTAATTTGGAAAATATTTTATATCAATAAATTTATGATAAATTATTTAATTTCATAATGATATATACTTTGGAGTTTACAAAACAATCTAGAGCAAAAACTATATAGCAAATGTTGTTACACTAAACTATAGATTAAAGATTTACTAACTTATCATTAGTTTGTAGGGTTTGTATATATGTTTGTAATCATTTTTACAATGATTTTGCAATCATTTGTAATGATTTCTAATCATTTGTAATGATTTCTAATCATTGGGCATCATTTTAATTGTTAATTGACAACATAACAAAATCCATAAATCAACATAACCTAAACCCTAAATCAACATAATCTAAACACTAAATGTCAATGCCCTAAACCCTAAATCAAATATTCATGACTTGATTCTTCTTTTATTTATAATTTTGAAATTTATAGTTATAGTTAAACCATAAACCTTAAATCAACACAACCAAAGCTATACAATGTTCCAAACCCTAAATAAAGACTAAACTCTAATTTTAGTTATATCTGTAAAACATTATATATTTACTTATTTAGATTATGTTATACGTATTAGACAAAATCATTGTATATTAATTCCATTGTAAATTAGAAAATTACAAATAAATTATATTCTATGCCCTAAACTTTATACACTAAACCAAACCCTTAACCCTATACACTTAACCCTTAACTGTATATATGCACCAAACTCTGTCAATAGTAAATAGAAAAAAAAAATTGCAAGTGTTGAATCCTAAACCCTTACCCTTCAATACCCTAACCTTAACCCTAACCATCTAATACCCTAAACACTAAATCAAATGTTTGTAAGATTATAAATTTTATTTTAGTTATAATTTTTTATTATATTATTTTATTAAAAATCGCCAAGATTTTTAATATTATAAGATAATAAGTTTTTATATTTTTATATCAATAAAGTTATGATAAATTATTTACTTTCATAATGATATATACTTTGGAGTTTACAAAACAATCTAGAGCAAAAACTATATAGCAAATGTTGTTACACTAAACTATAGATTAAAGATTTACTAACTTATCATTAGTTTGTAGGGTTTGTATATATGTTTGTAATCATTTTTACAATTATTTTGCAATCATTTGTAATGATTTCTAATCATTGGGCATCATTTTAATTGTTAATTGACAACATAACAAAATCCATAAATCAACATAACCTAAACCCTAAATCAACATAATCTAAACACTAAATGTCAATGCCCTAAACCCTAAATCAAATATTCATGACTTGATTCTTCTTTTATTTATAATTTTGAAATTTATAGTTATAGTTAAACTATAAACCTTAAATCAACACAACCAAATCTATACAATGTTCCAAACCCTAAATAAAGACTAAACTCTAATTTTAATTCAATCTGTAAAACATTATATATTTACTTATTTAGATTATGTTATACGTATTAGACAAAATCATTGTATATTAATTCCATTGTAAATTAGAAAATTACAAATAAATTATATTCTATGCCCTAAACTTTATACACTAAACTAAACCCTTAACCCTATACACTTAACCCTATACACTTAACCCTTAACTGTATATATGCACCAAACTCTGTCAATAGTAAATAGAAAAAAAATATTGCAAGTGTTGAATCCTAAACCCTTACCCTTCAATACTCTAACCCTAACCCTAACCATCCAATACCCTAAACACTAAATCAAATGTTTGTAAGATTATAAATTTTATTTTAGTTATAATTTTTTATTATATTATTTTATTAAAAATCGCCAAGATTTGTAATATTATAAGATAATAAGTTTTTATATTTTTATATCAATAAAGTTATGATAAATTATATACTTTCATAATTATATATACTTTGGAGTTTACAAAACAATCTAGAGCAAAAACTATATAGCAAATGTTGTTACACTAAACTATAGATTAAAGATTTACTAACTTATCATTAGTTTGTAGGGTTTGTATATATGTTTGTAATCATTTTTACAATGATTTTGCAATCATTTGTAATGATTTCTAATCATTGGGCATCATTTTAATTGTTAATTGACAACATAACAAAATCCATAAATCAACATAACCTAAACCCTAAATCAACATAATCTAAACACTAAATGTCAATGCCCTAAACCCTAAATCAAATATTCATGACTTGATTCTTCTTTTATTTATAATTTTGAAATTTATAGTTATAGTTAAACCATAAACCTTAAATCAACACAACCAAAGCTATACAATGTTCCAAACCCTAAATAAAGACTAAACTCTAATTTTAATTATATATGTAAAACATTATATATTTACTTACTTAGCTTATGTTATACGTATTAGACAAAATCATTGTATATTAATTCCATTGTAAATTAGAAAATTACAAATAAATTATATTCTATGCCTAAACTTTATACACTAAACCAAACCCTTAACCCTATACACTTAACCCTTAGTTGTATATATGCACCAAACTCTGTCAATAGTAAATAAAAAAAAATATTGCAAGTGTTGAATCCTAAACCCTTACCCTTAAATACCCTAACCCTAACCCTAACCATCCAATACACTAAACACTAAATCAAATGTTTGTAAGATTATAAATTTTATTTTAGTTATAATTTTTTATTATATTATTTTATTAAAAATCGCCAAGATTTGTAATATTATGAGATAATAAGTTTTTATATTTTTAATTCTTAGTTAGAAAATTACAAAGAAATAATATTTCATTTCAAACCCTAAACCCTATATATACCCTAAAATGTAAGCTTGAATTCATTTTTTCTAATTTTTTATTTTTATATAAAAATATGTTTGCTTTATTTTTATAAAAAAAAAGAATTTGTTTGTTTATGAATTGAATTTTGAATTCCAAAAGCTTCAATTTTAATTCATAAGGACCAAAAATAATCAATAATAGTAATAATATTTTACAAAAAACAAAAAAAATTAAATACTTAAATTACTTGCAACAAATTTTTTTTTCATAATATTTATCAAATTACATAAAGCCAACTTCATCTTCTAGCATAGTTCCTTTTCTCTGTTTCATCGGAATCCTTTTCAAGAGCCTCTTCAGCTTTCTGAAATATTAATTTAATTTAATTACATTTAATTTAAATAGAAAAATTAATTTATTTATAAAAATGAAGACAAATTACATTATTTAAATTGAACATGTGAAGTCGACATAGACCGAGAGATAGTGACGCCAAAAGGAGTGCACATAGACAAAACGTGAAGAGCTTCTCAGATGCTGTGAGGTCGCTTGTTCCTGCAATGCACAAGGAGGTGAATAAATCCATCCACAATAAACTACTTTAATCATTATAAGAGAATGGATACGAGACTGTGAATTTTGAACAAGGGAGGTACGGACTACAAACCTGAGTGATTTCTATGATGTTTCTTCCTCCATGGCCAAGGACCAATCCTATATGCTCATCCGAGATACCAATTGTCACCGTGTTACTTGCGTCTTCCTATAAATATATATACAGAGAAAAAATCTTAAGTAATGAAACAAGCAAAAAAACCAAAGAAACCAAAATATATATACTTAACTTGCCTCTGGACTTTAATTGACTTAACGGGTCCACATTTCACATGCTTCATCTGCGATATGCATATAAACCACATTCAGAAAGTAAATCAAAGCACAACCTAGTTAATAACTTGTTGAAACATATATTGAAGAAAATTTCTTTGTGCTTACCATCAAATCAGGCAAGGGTAGTTAAACTTTAGAAAGCATGTGCGTACAAGAGTGGCGGTAAGATCGGTTATAACCATAGTCTTGGAAGGTTTCAAGGATTTTACATGCGGGCTAATAGACGACGAATCAAGCATGGCCCATAAATATTACATGTTACTTTAGAAAGCATGAGCGTACAAGAGTGCTGCACGGGTTCATACTTCTTCAAGTTTCAGGTCGAAGACTATCTTCAAACTCTGAATCCATAAATATTACATGTTTGCCTAGTGAGGTTCCAAAAGAAACATAGAGAAGTAAGATGACTCGAGTACTATTATACCACCAAAACAAAGAACTGAAATATCTCCAGGAATCACAAAAACTCACAAGTAAAACGATTTTAGGAGGAATTACTTACTAAATTTTGGGATTCAACGATAGTTACTTGTCCAAGAGAAGCTGCCAAAGACCAAAAGAATGAAACGAAGCTAAATGCGCGATAAGAAGAGAGTTCAGAGGGTAAGTAATTGCTCTGTGGATTCACAGAAACTTGCTTTCGCCTGAAGCCCTGAAAACCGAAAGCGAAGCAGCAGAGGATCAATGTAAATCAAAAACCCCAAATTTCGAAAACCTAAAAAACAAATTGGTTTCATTACCTTCGTGAATTTCCTGGTCTCCTCCTCCATCTTCACTTTTCTCAGATCGAACAATATCATCTTTATATCTAGACGAACAGACAACTAAATTTTGATAAATCAAAGCAACTCTGAAGATACGGAGCAGAGAGAGATAAAGGCCTACAAGAGGGAGAAGAAACGGATAGAGACTTGAAGAGCCACCGCAAGAGTGCCACTAGAGACTACTACCTCGAACGGATCTGTAACGGCTAGGGTTTTCAGTTTTGAATCAGCGTCTCAGGTTCTGGATCGGAGAATTTCTCCAGTGGCTTTCTCAGTTTATGGATCGGAGAATCTCTCCGGTGGCTCGCCGAAGGAAAAAACCGAAACATTCGTGATGGACACCGGCAAAGATTGAAATCTTATCTCTTCTGACTCTGCGTTAGGTGACCGGTTTGGAACCCTAGATCTAGAGAATGAGAACGACATAACAGATGAGAAAAGATGAGCAAAAGAAATTTTGTTCTTAAACGCTTTTCTTTTTTTTTCTCAGTCACGCGGGACTTAAAATTTTTAGTCCCCGCTTAAACAATTTCATAGCTCTTTAATGTATAGTCCCCGCTTAAAAATTGTTTGCGTGGATTTTTTTTTTCCCGCTTAACACATTGATAGAATTTACAATTAACTAAACGCTATCTAAAATATGCGGTTTAGTCAAACATATCATAAACATCAAAAACGCTATCTGGTTATGTTATCAATAGTCAAATTTCTTGTAGTGAATGAGCAGGTTCAATATGTTCACGAATCGCCTTAACATCAACTTCCGCAGGCTAAGGACAATTCGCTCGCTTATGTTCTTTCTAGCAACCTACGACACTTCCGTGGTATAGATTAAGCCGTAGTTCAAAGACTAAGCGGTCAACTTAAGCCTAAGCAATAAACACAACAATAAGCAAAAACCACAAAAGATAAATCCCTATTTGTATCTAATTCAATGATTCATGGATCCCGTTGAAATCCTAAACCTAACTATGGAACAACTCCGACATGGAATCAGAGAAATCACAAAGAGATGAGAAGGAAGACATAATTAAATTGATAAAAGCAATAAGAGGGTTCAGAAATCTTCTCCAAGTTTGTCAGAAGTGGTTCAGAGATCTTCTCCCAAGCATACTATTGAAAGAGATGAAAGGTGTCTAAGAAAAATAAAGCTTAGCCTCAAAAGAGGCTAAAAAATAAGTATATATAGGTCATGGGTCGAATTAGGTTAATTTTAGAAAGTGCAGAAACTGCCTTTTTCGCGTCTAGGAAGTGCATCGAACGATGCAAGTGTGCATCGGTCGATTTTGAGGTTTCTGGACATGTGCATCGATCTATGCAAGGCTGCATCGATCGATTCTAACCTCCCTGTTCCACACATGCTTCTTCTTCGAGGCAGATTGACCTGTCTTCAGTAAATCAGGTATAACTATTGATCGTACCGTTGGAATTTCTTCAAACCACTTGAAAATGAAAGATAATGCACAGCTCTATATTGGGTCAAAATTTCAGCTCAATCCATCGGTGGAAAATCCTTCAAATAATACCATACTTTTGATGACTTTGCATCTTCATATGCTCATTTTCACCCTTTTGCAACCAAAATGCCTTGTTTTCCTCCAAATCAACCTAAAACATTTTTTTACCAGGAATGACTCAATAAAGGACTTAAAGACTCTAAAAGAAAGCTTTGACTCGATAAAAAACACAAAACAAGGGTTATAAACCGGTAAAAAACCGAGTATATCAATTCCCCCAGACTTATTCTTTTGCTTATCCTCAATCAAACAGAAAACTAAGCAAGAAGAAAAAGTTCGAAAAACACGGAGACTCGCATTTCCTTTAGAATTCCGCAATGACCATTACCTTAGTAATCCACATGTTTCCGAGCTAGTTCCAGATTGCACTTCTCTGCAAGCATTCACAGCTTCCCAGACTCAACTCATTTTGCAGAATAATCCAAAGCTTGATATATCATGGTTTTTACCCGTTTTTAGCCATGATATAGGTCTTATTTATAGAGTCTTTCTAGTATTTTGGAGTCTTTTCGAGTCTTTACAGGTTTTAGGTGACTTTTGAAGGAAATGAGCCGTTTTGGGTGAAAATGAGCATATGGAAATGCAGAGTCATGCAAAGAGGTCAGAAGTTTGGCATTCGTTGAAGAACTTACCACCGATGGATTGATCTCAAATTTGGATACAAGACATATCAATGGATTAGATTTCATTTGGAAGTGGTTTGAGGTCATTCCAACGGTGCGATCAAACGTTATGCCAGTTTTCGTGAAGATAGTCCAGTCTGGCTGATACTTCTCGGGAGTAGAAGGAGACATGACTTTTTACAAGTTTGAAGTTTGCACCTTGGTCCAGAATACTTTAATAATTACTAAAATCCCTAAAATGTGTTTTAGGTTATAAATTAGGTTTTTCAGCCACTTTGTTGGCTACGCTTGATACACGCTTTTTTATTTTGGTTTTTGAGAGAGAGCTTGGTGAGGGAGACAAGTCTGAAACTCTGTTCGTCTGAGAGAAGATTTCGAACCCTTGTTATACTCTCTTCTTTATTATTTATTTAAGGATTTATTCAGTCATGTTTATTGTTTCAATCTCCATGTCTGAGTAGATCTCCTGTTAGGTTTAGGGTTTTCATAAGGGATTTCTTTGAATGCTAAGTTGATTAGTTGTTTAGGGTTCATAATATGAATTAGTTCTTCGCCTTAGGTTGTTCTCAAAGCTAATTCTGGATTGATCATCTTAGGTTAATCGATTAGGCACGAGAGTGCAATTGAGAAACCTGATAGAATTTAGGGTGAGCAAAATAACTATTCGCAAAGAGATTTGGTTTAGTTGTTTTGTGAAAAAATCAAACTTGAACTAAAAGCTGGTTTAGACTTTAGGATTCGCAAATAGATTTGGAATTCTAGGATTTAGACTTTGGATAATTCTCGCAACGATAGTTGGTTAATTATACTTTAGTGATTTGAGTTTAAGAACCGTGCATAACCTGAACCATGATTAGTTAGTTTGTCTGCATTCATTGATTGCCTGAGAAATACCATGAACCTATCTTCCTCCATCGAATAACAACTTGTTTAATTTACGTATTTGCTTTCAATTCCATTGATCACTTAACTTAATTCTCGTCTATAAAATCTATTGTGTGATTTCTTGAGTCTCTGTGGATTATTTCCCAAAGTATTACAATCGAAAAAACGTTAGTACTTTTAGGGTATTAATTTGAGCTTATCAAATTTCGCGCCGTTGCCGGGGATTCAATTCGCCATTAGATTTTAGTTTGAGAATTTTGACTAAGTTCGTCGGTATCGATCGATACTAGTTAGTGTCGGTCGATACTCGTCGTTTTCTTTTGTTGATATCGATCGACACCACCCAGTGTCGGTCGATACTCATCGTATCTTTTATTACTTACGTGCCTTGCCTAGTGTGTTTTAGGTGTATGCCACTCGCGAAAATAGGAGGAACACGAGCACTCAGCTAGTTGATCTTTCCAACAAGGAACTAGCAAATTTGGAACGCACAAACCAGAAAATAGAGAAGCTAGCAGAGATGAACAATCCACTGGTATTGGTTCGTGATGATGCTGGAACTTTGAGAGGCCAAGAGGGTCAATTGTGCAATGAGAGATGGCAGCGACTTGATGAAGCTGGAAACATCATTGTCCCTGCAGCTGTTGTGAACGAGGAGAATGTTGTGGTTTGTCGTGGTAGAACGATTGGTGAGTACAACAGGCATGATCAGTTCTATGTCAATCGATCAGCGGTTTGCCCTCCTACTTTTCAGAGGAATGACTTTGAGCTGAAACCTTCATACTTCACTCTTGTGGGTCAGCACCTTTTTCACGGTCTTTCTCATGAACACCCTATGGATCACATTGAGAGGTTTGAGGATTTGGTTACAAGCATCAAGTGCGATGGAGTATCCTATGATTACCTCTTCTGTAAGCATTTCCCATACTCTCTTGGTGGGGATGCAGCTTATTGGCTGAAACAGTTGCCAGCTGGATCACTTACTACTTGGGAGGAGACTAAGAATGCCTTCCTGAACAACTTCTATGATGATGCAAGATCCGAGGAGCTCAGGAATAAGATCTCCCAGTTTTCTCAGGGAGCGACTGAAGCATTCAAGCCTGCTTGGATTAGATTCAAATCATACCAGAGAGATTGTCCACACCACGGGTTCACTAACATTCAGCTGGTGGGTATCTTCTTCATAGGGATTGATTGGAGGTATCATATGGCCTTAGATGCTGCTAGTAATGGGAACTTCAACACCAGGTATCCTGACGATGTTTATGTGCTTATTGAGAACTTGGCATCTAGCAATAGTACCAAGAATGCAGACTTCGAGAGAAGGAAACAGACTGGGAACATGGATGGATCGCAAATTGCTGAGGTTCAAGCTAAGTTGGATTCAGTGCACAATCTCTTGATGGGAAGGACGATGAAGGCTGTTCATTTTGCTGATGAGGTTGAGAACTTCAATGAGAATGAAGTGGAAGGTGTTAACTACATTGGTGGTTCTGGTTTTTAAGGTCAGAGAAATCAATACCACCAAAACAACAACCGAAACTTCACTAACATTGCTCAGCAAGGAGGGTACACCCGCACTTATGGAAATTCTTCTTATCAACCTCTACCTACTAAAACCCCATAGATCAAGGTTGAGTCTATGCTTGAACAGATTCTTCAGGGACAGCAGAAGATGACAGTGGACTTCAATGGGAAGATGGATGTTATGTACACAGATCTGAATGGGAAAATTGAGTCTCTCATTACTCATCAGAAGATGCTGGAAACTCAAGTAGCTCAGACTGCAGCAGCTGTCAAGGGAAAGATGGTTCATTCACAGAATGAATATGTTAATGCAATCACCTTAAAAGTGCTGAAGAGGTCACTGCAGTGGTAGAAAAGGGCTTGAATACAGAAAAATTCGCAGAGATTGAAGGTGATTTTGAGCCTGATTCGTCTGTGTCGACCGACACCACCGAGTATCGATCGACACCATTCGAAATATTTTTCAAGACGTGTCAAAGTCCTGAGTATCGATCGATACCCTTCCTGTGTCGATCGATACCCACTCTTAGGTCGACACCACTACTTGTATCGATCGACACCCCTCGCAGACTATGCTGGAATTTGTGAAAACACCGAAGGTTGTCAAGGAACGTGTTTACAAGCCTAAGGTACCATATCCTTTATCACCTAGACATCTCGGAAATCCCATTACATCAGAGAAGCTGCTCGCTTTTGAGAAGATGGTAAGGAGGATTCCCCATACCATGTCTTTTGACGAAGCTTTTGAAAATCGCTCTTTATATTGTTACTTCAGAAATTCCTGAGAAACTCTAGAATAGATCGAGGCACTCTTCATCAAGGCAAGAAGCACACCACCACCGATGAAGCTGTTGACTAAGAGGGAAGACCCAGGAAAATTTTCAGTTCCATGCTCTATCTTTGGATTTGAATTCAAAGAGTCTCTCGTTGATTCAGGGTCTAGCGTCAATGTCATGTCAAGGGCAATTGCAGAGAGGTTGAAAATTGGTGATATTAGATCTACTACGATGACTCTCGCATTCGCGAACTCTTCCACCTCAGTTCTATACGGTACAATCCCTGATTTGATGGTTAAAGTAGGAGATTATCTGGTTCATACTGATTTTCATGTTGTGGAGATGAGTGCAAGATCTAGTACGCTTTTGATTCTTGGAAGACCGTTCATGGCTACAGTTGGCGGAGTTATAAACACGCACAGTAAGAGAATATCGTTCTCATACGTTGACGAATAGGTCTCCTACAAAGCCATTCCTTCTAGAAGAGCTCCCAGCCATATCTCTTGCATCACTGTCGTCACAGGAGAGACGTTGATGGCTGATCTTTTGGACGAGCCTTATGATGAGCCAACTGTCATAGACGTTTTAGATGGTCCTTCTATCATCACCAAGCAAGACATTAAAATGGCTAAGGCAAAGAAGAAGGTGAAGAACAAAAGAGTCGAGAGTGCTACCCATGTGACCTTAACCCCTCAGAAGTGTGATGGAGATTTGATTGAGTATAAGGTGAATTGCAAAGGAACCTCAAAACCATTCTCTAAGGCTAGAGTTATTCTTACTTCGGAGCTGAAAGAGAAAGGAAAAGAGTTTGTGGAGAGCATGTTGAGCAGAAGTCTGAAGCTGGCGATGTCAAGTTGTGGAGCTTGTTTTGGAGCAAGTTCTCATTCTTATCCTGACTGATCGTCCATAAAGTCAAACTCGTGACGTAAAACAAGCGCTTAGTAGGAGGCAACCCACTGGCGAGTCTGTATATATGTCTTTTATATTTGGGTTTTTTCGTTTTTTGTGTGTTTGTGTCTTGAGTGAATCAGATTGAAGCAAACGAGGAGAAACCAAACTTGCATCGACGAAATCGCCAGGGTATCGATCGATACCCTGTTTGTATCGGTCGATACCCAATGCACATGTAACTTCTCTTATTTTCACGTCTTCACTTAGTTCTTTTGGTTTCTTTTACTGACTCTAGACTAGATAACATTGGGGACAATGTTGTTTAAGTTTGGGGGAGGTAGTTGCTGACAACGTGTTTGTTTTTCTTAGAGTAAGTCATTTTTGAGTCAGTTCGTCGTTTTATTGAGTCAAAACATGTTGGAGACTGTGATCTTTTTCTTGACTCTATTTTTCTGACCTTGCTGTTAAGTGACCATTGTTACAGAATTAGTTTTAGATCGACTAATGAAAAATCCAAAGGCTGACCAGTTAACTAGAAGACACCCATGTTTCCAGCAAAGTTCTTTAAAGCATGAGCCAAATTTTTTGCACTTCATCGATGTGATTGATGTCCACAGAGCTTGATTCCTCATTCATATCTGACAAAGGAACCCATGTGTAGAAAGTAATGGTATTCCTCTCCCTTGTTACAAGTTAATAAATAAGATGCATTAAAAGATGAAATGATTTTCTTCTGAGTAGAGATTAGGAAAATTTCCAGCGATCCCATTATTCTACTCCAGAAGGAATGATCACACAAAGGTGGAAGCGAGGTTAGAGAAATTTCCTGTGATATCATTATTCTCCTACACCTTTGATTACTTTTGAGGGAAGAACCGGGGATTCGGTGGCAAACACCATCAATACTCGCGTTTCGAACCTTAATATGTATATGCAAGAAAACATGTTGTGAAATAAGCCTGGGGGAGAGGAAAACAATACCAAAAAGTGTAAAAATTGGGTGGTTCCTTTGTCAAGATATCGTATGGGAAAGAATCTAGAAGGTTCTTGAACATTGGCTGCAGCGATGAAACTGGCGATGATGGCTTTATTGGACAATGATGTGAGATAATGTGTGGAGTCTGGGAAGCTGCGAATGTCTACAGAGAAGTACATGGTCGTTAGATCTGGAACTGGTTAGGTGATATCTGGAAAGCTTAGGAAAAGGGTCATTGCGATGGTTCAGGAACAGGTGAGTCTCCGTGTTTTTCAAACCTCTTTCTCTGGTTTGGTATTCTGTTTGCTTGAGGGCAAGCAAAGGCTAAGTCTGGAGGAGTTGATATATCATGGTTTTTACCCGTTTTTAGCCATGATATAGGTCTTCTTTATAGAGTCTTTATAGTATTTTGGAGTCTTTTCTATTCTTTCCGAGTCTTTACAGGTTTTAGGTGACTTTGAAAGAAAATGAGCCGTTTTGGGTGAAAATGAGCATATGTAGATGCAGAGTCATGCAGAGACGTCAGATGTTTGACATTCGTTGAAGAACTTACCACCCATGGATTGACCTCAAATTTGGATATAAGACATATCAATGTATTAGATTTCATTTGGAAGTGGTTTGAGGTCATTCCAACGGTGCGATCAAAATTTATGCCTGTTTTCATGAAGACAGTCCAGTCTGGCGAGCAGAAGAGTCGACAAGCAAGCTTGGTATCGATCGATACCACTTATGGTATCGATCGATACTGCTCGGGAGAAGAAGAAAACATGACTTTTTACAAGTTTGAAGTTTGCACCTTGGTCCAAAAGACTTTAATAATTATTAGAATCCCAAAAACGTGTTTTAGGTTATAAATTAGGTTTTTCAGCCACTTTGTTGGCTACACTTTATACACACTTTATTTTATTTTGGTTTTTGAGAGAGAGCTTGGTGAGGGAAACAAGTCTGAAACTCTGTTCGTTCGAGAGAATATTTCGAACCCTTGTTCTACTCTCTTCTTTATTATTTATTTAAGGATTTATTCAGTCATGTTTATTGTTTCAATCTCCATGTCTGAGTAGATCTCCTGTTAGGTTTAGGGTTCTCATAAGGGATTTCTTTGAATGCTAAGTTGATTAGTTGTTTAGGGTTCATAATCTGAATTAGTTCTTCGCCTTAGGTTGTTCTCAAAGCTAATTATGGTTTGATCACCTAGAACTTAGATCTTAGGTTAATCGATTAGGCACGAGAGTGTAATTGAGAAACCTGATAGAATTTAGGGTGAGCAAAATAACTATTCGCAAAGATATTTGGTTTATTTTTTTTTGTGAACAAATCAAACTTGAACTAAAAGCTGGTTTAGACTTTAGGATTTGCAAAGAGATTTGGAATTCTAGGATTTAGACTTAGATAATTCTCGCAACGAGAGTTGGTTAATAAAACTTTAGTGATTTGAGTTCAAGAACCGTGCATAACCTGAACCCTGATTAGTTTGTTTATCTGCATTCATTGATTTCCTGAGAAATACCCCGAACCTATCTTCCTCCATCGAATTACAACTTGTTTAATTTACATATTTGGTTTCAATTCCATTGATCACTTAGCTTAATTCTCGCCTGTAAAATCTATTGTGTGATTTCTTGAGTCTCTGTGGATTCGATCCCTAAGTATTACAATCGACAAAGCTTTAGTACTTTTAGGGTATTAATTTGAGCTTATCAAAGCTATCATTGATGGGTCTCATCAAGGATCATACTGATATAAGAACCTTCTAGACTCTTTCTCTTTCGATATCGTGACAAGACAACAACACAATCTTTGGTACTTTTTCCCTCCCCCAGTATTATTCTTTTCTCATTTTCTTTCCGTATATTTAATGGCGGATGGAACTCGAGTATTGATGGTTTTTGCCACCGAATCCCTGATTCATTTAAGTGCTACCTTTTATTCCTAAGGTGTAGGAGAATAGTGGCATCCCCGAAAATTTTCCTCAACCTCGCTTTCAACCTTAGTGTGATCATCTCTTTCGAAGTAAAATAATGGGAGCGATGGAAATATTTCTAGCCCTTTACCCAAAAGAAAATCATTTCATCTTTTCTGCTTTTTATTTTAAATAAGAGAGAGGATTACCATACTTCCACACAGGTCGTCTTGTCAGATACAAATGAGGAGTCAAGCTCTGAAGACACCAATCACGATGATGAGGTAAAAGGAAGAGCTCAGAAACTAGCTCAAGCTTTTTGAAATTTTCTGGAAACATGGATGCCTCTGATTAACTGGTCAGCATTTAGATTTTTCATTAGTCTGATCTAAAACTAGCCTTGCAACAATGGTCACTTAGATGCAAATTCACATAAAAATTCAAAGGTTGTGATCATAATCTCCAGCAAGTTTTGACTTAATAAAACATAATAACTCAAAGAAAACATCAAAATTACTCAAAAGGAAAAACAAAAGAAAGAAAATAGCATTAGTAAACGACAAAGACCCTCCCCCAGACTTACTTCACACTATCTCGGTGTAAAAATAAACCAAGAAGAAGGTAAAACAGACTCAAAGAAAGAAAATCAAGAAAAAGTCAAAGTTGACTTACCTGGGTCGGTATCGGTCGATGTAAGATATGCATCGATCAATTTTTGTTTCTCTGGACACCCTGCATCGATCGATTTCCGATTTTTTGGACCCGTGGCATAGATCGATGCGTACACTGCATCGATCGATTTCCGATTCTCTGGACCTTTGGCATCGATCGATACCCATGTGGTATCGATCGATTATGTTATGTTCGACCTTTTTTTTTGTTTACCCGAGACACTTAGATTCAAAACAAAAGAAAGAAAATAGCGTTAGTAAACAACAAAGACCCTCCCCCAGAGTTACTTCACACCGTCTCGGTGTGAAAGTAAATCAAGAGGAAGGCAAAACAGACCCAAAGAAAGATAAAATACAACAAAATAAAACGTACTGGTGGGTTGCCTCCCACCAAGCGCTTGTTTATAGTCGTTAGCTTGACTTCGGTCTCAGATGTTAATCATGAGAATCAAAAAGTTCAGCCAATGCACATTTGGTCCTTCTCATGTTAGGGCAAGAAACAAAATGTGAAACATGGCATGCAACTATCCATGACAAAGAAATAAAACTTACATCAAGGAAGTTTACTACGAATGTAGCACATATCTTGGAATTTTCCTTGATGGTGAGATTCACATGAGAATCAAATGCACTTGATGGAAAAATAAAGTCGACTTCAGGTTTAAACGAGTTTATCATAAAATAGTTAACTTCATCTCCATCAATCATGTAAAACACAATATCATCCTTCCTAGATTCCATCTCAACCTTAGGGTCATCTATCTCATTCAAGATCTTATCTATATCAAGCACATCCCCTAGGTAAGATTTTTCAAGAAGAGATCTAGATTCCACAGAAATTGAAAACTTAAACTCGAGATCATGAGCATTCAAAGCACATAGATATTTAATATCAAAACATACTTCATGATAATCTCTAGCAAGCTTTTCTACTCTTAAGGTATCTAGTCTTTGAGACTCACATATTAAATCATAGCATTCATCAATGAGCACATGAGTATGCGAACTAGAAGCTACATCTTCAATGCAAGGCAAATGACTATCCTCATAATCATAGATTTCAAAGGTTGAGTCAAAAATACCTTCTAATTGGCATGGTGGAACCCAATAAATTACCTTTTTAAGCGCATGAGCTACCATTATCTTGGACATTGTGAGCTTCCTTCCTTCAAGTGCTGCCCGATGTGACATTGGGTTCAAACGAATCATAGCGGCTAGGTCACTCCTTTTCATCGTTGGGTTTTCTTCATGATGCTTATCCAACTCCACTTTTTGTTCTGGTGTGAGTACACTTTCATCAAATTGTGGCTCCATGTATGGCTCATCTTGAATGTATTCATCAAAATGCGCATCCTCTTCTTGTGGCCAATCATTGTAGTCCATGGCCATCAACTATAAGAAACAAAAAGGAAGAAAATAAAAAGTTAGTAAATCTTGGAGTAAATTTCAAATTCAAAATTGAAGATAGCGCTATTGGTCCCCGGCAACGGCGCCAAATTGATTTAGGTATTTTACCACGTAGTCGATTAACTAAAGTGTACACTACCACAATCGTAACGGTTGTCAATGCAGTACTTTAGGATCGAATCCACATAGACCAAGGTTACACTACAATTCTCACAATTATGAAACTAAACTAAGACAAGAATATTGTTGGTTTTGGAAAAGTAACGAAAACAATTAAAACGATGTAAATTTAATAAAGGAATAACGTTAGGTCAAGGGTTATTTCTCTGGAATCCAGAGATCACGAATCAGACAACTATTTAGGGAGCAACTAAACACAAGTTTCAAAATCAAACATAAAAGTCTAACCAATCCACTTCCGTGGCATTGATTACTAAACCTAGCAATCTAAAATTCTAACTTCCTTTGGCATAGAATTCTAGATCAGCATTAATGAGCAGGTTCAATATGTTCACGAATCGCCTTAACATCAACTTCCGCAATCTAAGGACAATTCGCTCACTTAAGTTCTTTCTAGCAACCTACGACACTTCCATGTGATAGATTAAGCCCTAGTTCATAGACTAAGCGGTCAACTTAAGCCTAAGCAATAAACTCAATAATAAGTTAAAACCACAACAGATAAATCCCTATCTATGTCTAATTCAATGTTTCATGGATCCCCTTGAAACCCTAAACCTAACTATGAGACTACTCGGACATGACAATGGAGAACAAGCAAGAAGATAGAGAGAAACTCATAGTAATAATGAAAGAGATACAACGGTTGAGAATTCTTCTCAATAGTTGCAGAGATTCTTCTCCTTGCTTACAAAATAAATAACCAAAAAATGAGTAGAGTAGAGAGCCGTCAAGAGAGAGATAGCCTAAAAAGTGGCTGCAAATAAAGTATAAATAGGGTTCTGGGCGAATTATGTCAGAATAGACAATTTCCGGGGTAAAACAGAAAAGTCGGAAATTTCATTTTCCTTCTTGCAGGCTTGCATCGATCGATGCACATGTAGCATTGATCGATTTTGGTTCTTATGTGCATGCTCCATCGATCGATGCACTCCTTGCATCGATCGATTTTGGTTCTTCTGAGGGTGTTGCATCGATCGATGCCAATTGTGCATCGACCGATTTTGGTTCTTCTGGGCATGCTAGTGCATCGATCGATTTTGATTCTTCTGATAATGTTGCATCGATCGACGCCAATTGTGCATCGATCGATTCTGGCTCTTATGGGTATGCTCCATCGATCGATGCACTCCTTGCATCGATCGATTCTTCTCTTTTTATACCGTTTCATGCGTTTTTGCCCACGTAACTCTAGTTTCTTTCGTAAACGCCTTTTTACCTGAGATAACTGAATAAAAGACTCTAAAAACGGACTTTAACTCGATAAAATACTCAAAAGAAACACCAAAACATGTGTTAGAAAACGATAAAAACCAAGCATATCACTCTACGATTTAAATTCATCTGGGATTTCGCATTAACAAAAACTCTAGCTACCGCCTAGTCTATGACCAAATTACGAAAGAGCATGTTACTAGGAAATAGCGTAGAAGCACATTGGTCGGTTATTGTCAGGGATTTCTTTCATCATTCCCTCAAAACATAGTCCTACTTTATTGAAAAACTTTAAAAAATTTAAAGAAAGTTTGAAAAATGTAAAATGCAAAGACTCATGAAAGAAAATGGTGGTTAGCAAGGGATGGAAACCTCCTCATACTTAAATCATACTGTCCTCACTGTGAAATAAATCTAGTAAGGACGAATAAATAGATAGATGTAATAATTGAAAAAGTTTCGGGAAAAAAAAACTTATCTGGAAGTGGTGGGAGAATGGTGTGGGAATGGGATGGTGGTGATTGGGGGATGGAAAATGGTGTTGTGATGATGGGATATGGGTGTGGGGATGGGGATGGTCGGGAACAAATGGGGATCAAAACAAACCGATCGGGATCAACAAGGGCTGGCCGCAGGTCAAAACGCTGCACCCGCGGTCACATGGAGCTTCGCCGCGGGTCAGTTGATAGAGACCGCGGCGAATGGAGAGCGGGCCGCGGCTCGGGTCTTTGCACCAGCGGTCGATGGCTTCTTTTGCGGTCAAGTTGATATGTTCAAATTAATACCCTAAAAGTACTAAGCAGTAGTTGCAGTAAAGTAGGGGTCGAACACAAGGACTCACAGAGACACACAATAGATTATATAGACGAGAATTAAGCTAAGCAATTTAGATGTAATTGAAAGCAATGCGTAAATTAAAAGTGTTGTAATTCAATTGGGAGAAATATAGGCTCAAGGTATTTCTCAGGAGATCAATGAATGCAGAAAATCTAACTAGTCAGGATTCAGATTTAGCACGGTTCTTGAACTCAAATCACTAAAGTATAATTAACCGACTGTCGTTGCGAGAATAATCTAAATCTAAATCCTAGGAATTCCAAATCTCTTTGCGAATCCTAAAGTCTAAATCAGCTTTAATACCGAGTTTGATATGTTCACAAATCAATTAAACCAAATCTCTTTGCGAATAATTAATTTGCTCATCTAAGGTTCTATCAGGTAATTAATCGCACTGTCGTGCCTAATTAATTATCCTAAGATCTAAGTTCCAGATTCGTCAACCTAGAATTAGCTTTGAACACAACATAAGGTGAAGAACTAATTCAGATGGTGAATCCTAATTAACTAATCAATCTAGCATTCAGAGAAAACCCTTATGAGAACCTTGAACCTAAAGTGAATCTACTCAGACATGGAAATTGAAGCAATAAACATGTTTGAATAAATCATCAAATAAAACAGAAAGAGTAACAAGAGGGTTCGAAATCTTCTCTCCGACGAAGGGAGTTTCAGACTTGTCTTACTTACAAAGATCTCTCTCAAAACCAAAGTAAAATAAAGCATAGCCATCAAAGTGGCTGTAAAATCCCTATAAATAACCTAAATCAATTTTTGGAGCTTCTTGTAATTATTAAAGACTTCTGGACCAAGTTGCAATTCTTCAACTCTTCATTAAAGTCGCGGGTTGTGTCAACCTTGATGAGTATCGATCGATACTAGGGAGTATCGATCGATACCTAGCGTCAAATCAGGTACTCAGCAACACGAACTTCAGCTTTGCTCCAAAATGCTTCAGAAAGCTCCAATATCTCCAATTATGCTCCAAACGTGCTAAAACCTGTAAAAGACTCTAAAACACTACGGAATAGCAGAAAGACTCTATAAAACGGACATATATCATGACCTAAAAGGGGTAAAAACCATGATATATCACAAGTATTTCCTGGCGGTTCGTGCTGGACCAAGCAGTTCCGAACCGTGTCTCCATCTTTTTGTCTTTTCATTTTTTGATTTTTTGTGTTTTTTGATTTTTTTTAAAACGAAAACTAAGAAAAAGATAATGTCAATAGAAAAAGAAAGAAAAGCTAAAAATAAAAACTTACCGATATGGGTTGCCTCCCATTGAGCGTTTTTGTTTAAAGTCGTTTAGCTCGACGTCGGTAGCTAGGTGAGCTTAGTCGAAGAAAGGTCTTGTCCCAAAACAAGTTTCCTTTGATTTAACTTTGTTATCTTTAGTATAAAACATATCACGCCATTTCCACTCGGAATTTTTGTCACCAAGTCCGAGATGGTGATCTCCTTCGGGATCACAATGGAAAGTCAGATTTGGAGCTTCATTGGAGTATGATTCTTCTGCCTTGTTCGTGCTTGGCGAACGTGTTGGATGCTTGTATGCTGAAGTTTATGAGGCTTGTGTCACGTCATAAGATCGTATCATGTTGGAGGATGCACAAGGGAATTGTTCTTCATGATCTAAAGTGGTGGTTAAGGTTAAGCATCCAAGGTGAAGACGGTTTGCTCGAAGAGGTGTGGCAAGATCACGAGCAATCGGAGGAATGGAGAAATAGGGGCTGGCCGCGGCTTGAGGAGGTGGAACCAAGGTGGAAAGCAGGTCGGCCGCGGGTCGGGAGCACACAACCGTGGTGAATGGAGGTTTGGCCGCGGGTCGAGGAGGCGCGACCGCGGTGGAGAGATCTTGGGCAGATTTGCTCGGTTTGTCATCTCTTTCGTCTCCAATGATGCTTTCTGGTCCTATGGGAATATTTTGCTTCTCTTTGGCTTCATTTAAGTCTTCGTCAAGTCCCATATGAGCAAGGAGAGAGTGTACATCAAAAGAGATATTTTCGCATGTCAAAATTATCGGTTTAATGTTTTCTTCAAGTGTGACGGGTGCACCTTCTTCTAGAACATTTTCAACGTTCTTTGTAGTTCCTCCAGGGTCTAAGAGAGGTTTATCTCCGTTGTATGTGTTTATAAAATGAGAGTCACGGAATTCCATTACCTTGATCTAGCATGGAACAACAAAGTTTTCGGGAACCTTCTCCTTAGAAAGCGTCATCAATGGTTGCTCGGATGCATCCTATAGTGTCTCGTCCTTCACGAGGTCTGCCTCATACTCAACGTGATAAGGAGTAGGAGTAGAAACAGGTCCTTCTTCTCCTTTATGTTCTTCTTTGATGACATGATCTTGAGAATCCAAGGGATTTTCACTTGATGGCTTCATACTAATCAATTTTACTGAGGGTCCTCCATCGCGAAGTTCTTGGGTGAAGCCTTGGGATTTGCAACGTTTTTAGGGGTGGAAGCCCTTACAGCGTCTTGTTATCATGTCTGCCTTGTTGAGTTCAAAGAGTTTCTCATCAAAATTAGGGGATGATGATTTGCCAACCGATTTTAACATGTCCACGTATTAGGGTGTGTAGAAGTCATCTTTGGTTGGTGCTGGTTTCCGATCCATGTAGTACGAATCACGGTCGTAGTGTGAATCATGAGTGTAGTGAGCATAAGATGGGTCGCAGTAGCCCTGCTCGTAGTAGTGATCTCGCTCCAGAGGCGAGTCAATATTTCAAAACTGAAACGTAGAAAAACAAAAACGAAACATGAAAAAGAAAAAGTTTGTCTCAGAGTCGATTTAATAACCTCTAAAGTGTGGCAGAACAAGTAGCACTTGCCTCCCCGGCAACGGTGCCAAAAACTTGATTCGCTCAGATTCGTCTATGAAACTTCAGGTTTTATATTTGTAAACCTAAAGGTTCTGCGAGTGCACAGACGTGCGTTGTACTACTTTAAGTATCGATCCACAAGGAGGGAATGCTGTTCTGTGAGACCTTATAAAGAGAGTTAGTAAGGAAGTCTAAAACGATAATAAGGTTTATACTTTTTGTCACGAAATAAATGCTAGAAATTTATACTAAATTAAGCAATTAAATAAGAAAGCAAGTAATCAAGCGAATAATAAACTTAAACGAGAAATCAAGAAAGTGAGCAAGTAAATAAACTAGTAGGCAAAGCGAGAATGTAAACATAACAAATAATTAAAAGCGATAAATAAGAAAGCAAGTGAATAATTAAAGGTGAGGCTGTAAATAATTAAACTAAGCGTTGGGCAATCGGAAACTCTCTAGGGATCATGGCCAAAAATCATAAGACTTTTGCTAGAGTTTATAAAGCAAATTTTTGTCGTCTTTGGATTCTTGAACTTGGAACACGGATACTATGTGTAGTCTAATTTTGTACACCCTACACACCTAATACTTTAGTACTCGACCGGTAGCTTTCTTGATGAGGACATCGGCTCTAGAACCGACCCAACTGAGATGCCTATCGTACCAGAAGGTCCCATGACCCGTTCCAAGGCCAAACAGCTCAGAAGAAGATTCGGAACGGCCATACAGGCGTTCGTCAATTCACCCGGACCAGGCGACCCGTTTGGAATTGCAGCCGAGAGAAGAAATCACCGGCAGAATGACCGTCCGAACGACCTGATCTCCACTGAGGGATGTAAGTTCCCACACCCAAGTGACTATGATAAGACTAACAGGTCGAGTGGTTTTAGCCATACAGGCCCGGAACCAATTTTAGCCGAGGGACCTTACCCGGAGACGGTTTTAGCCGAGACAAAGGAGGCAAGCTCATACGACGGTCCAAACGATCCAATCAGCACTGAGGGAGGTAAGTTCTCTCGACCAATTGGGTATTCTAAGGCTAATGGGACAGGTAGTTTCCTTCTTAAAGATGCAGAACAGCCAGCTGCTTCAATCCCAAGCCACCTAACCGGGAAGAACCTTCAAAGGGCCAAAGAAGGAGTTGAAGCTACAGAATTGCAAGGACTTGAAGATGATGGCTTCTCTGTTCCAGAAGATCTCCTAGAAGACTTCACCAAGCTGCTACGTGCACAAGACGCACCAAAGTCCGAGTCACCTTCAAAGGCGCCTCACGCACCACCTTGGGCCGCTTCACATCAATGTAAGTTATTTACATTATACACTGTTCTTGCAGGTGTCCCAAGCACCAACAACGACTAAAGAACAGCATCAAATCGACCTTAAGTCCTTGGTAGAATGCGCGGCACAAACTTTCCTTATTTGCTTTAAATGAAACGATGAGTTTATGTTTTTTAGAGTCTTTTGTTTCGTGTAGTTTTGTTTTAAACGTCCTGTTGTTTTGAGTCTTTGCTTGTTGTTTTTACGAGAACCCTAGAAGGTTCAGGCTGAAGGGCTATTAATAAAGCCCCACACGCAGCATTGTAGACAACTTGTTTTACCTTGATCAATAAAATAGCCGCACTTTCTTCTAAGTGTTCTTGAGAAGCGATTTCTCAAATCCGACTCGATCTTGCTCGTGTGATTCGACCAAGACCAGTCTTGCACCGTATCGAAGACCTCATCATCCCCTTCGTGTCGTGTACTCAGTCCACCTACAGCCCATCCATCGACTCCACACGAGAGAAGCGATCGCCATCGTGTCAAGTCCTTCCGCAAATCGATCATCTTTCGACCAAAGGAGAGGGCGACCGCCTGTCTTTGGTTCCATCGACTATCCCGGTTAAGACCTCACCACCGAGGCTTACACCATCTGGTATCAGAGCCAAAGGTTCCACCTTTGGTTTCTTTTCTATCCTTTACTTCGAGTTATTTTCATAGATCTATCGCTAGGTTGTTAATTTCAATTCAAAAAAAAAATATATATCTCTTGCTAGGGTTTTGTTAGTTGTCGTGTCTTCTTGTTTAGTTTAAGAAAAGCAAAAAAAAATATAGAGTCTAGTTTAGATCATTAGTTAAATTCCCGTAAGTCAAAAAAAAAAAAAAATTTACCGTATCGGATTTGGGGAGTTAGGGAAAGTTCCCCGGGGGAATTTAGGAAATTTTCCCCGCGTGTCTAAAGTTTACCAATTGTCTGGGCCCCGTGTTAGATCACCAATAAAGTCGGCAAGGAATTTAAAATAGTTCAGTATATTTGTTCTCGGGAAAATTGCCTTATCGGTACGAATAGTTTTGGAAAATTCCCCGGGGGAATTTTAGAAATTTTTCCCTGCGTGTTTAAGACTTGCCGATCATTTAGAATATTTGCTAGATCATCTAGGAAATTTGGCAAAGGTGTTAAAAGATTTTTCGAGTTGTTTTCTGAATTTTAATCCCATTCGGTATTTTAACGACTCGTTGTTTTTGAGTAACTTTGTAGCAACAGGTTATTAATCATGGACGACGAAGCTAACAACGTCCCACAAGACGCCATTATGCAGATGCTTACTCTCATGAGAGAAGAGTTGAGAGGACTAGGCCAAAGAATAGGCCAGCTCGAGCAGCCACAACTAGGCGGAGCCGAAGGAGCTCAACAACCGGCAAGGAGGAATGCTCCGATGAATGGCCAACAAGATGCGATGCCTGAAGACCGTGACAGCATGCCGGAGATGGAAGATGAATTTCTCCCTGATCCTAGACGTCACATGAACCAACGAAGACGTGATCCCATTAGAGGGCCTCGGCCAAGAGAACATGAGCCCAATCATGACATGAAATTGTCACCTCCTACTTTTGCAGGAAAGTCTAATCCGGAAGTGTACTTGGATTGGGAGAGACGCATGGAGTACATCTACGAGTGCTATGGCTATGGAGAAGGCAAGAAGGTCGCCTTGGCAGCCGCACAACTCACCGAGAATGCACTTGCATGGTGGGATCGGACTGTGGCCGAAAGAAGAAGGCAACTTTTTGGACCGGTCCAAACATGGCACGACATGAAGTATCTCCTACGACTAAGGTATGTGCCTGATCATTATCACCGTGATCTTCAAAAGCGTTTCAGGAAACTAGCACAAGGCAACCGGACGGTGGAGGAGTATTTCGAGGAATTCGAAAAATTGATGAACTCATTGGAGTTGGAAGAATCCGAGGAGGCTTTGATGGCTCAATTCATTGACGGCCTTCAAGAGCGCATAGCTAGAAAGGTGGAGAGGACTAGGTATAGTGGGCTCCATGAGCTACTACACCTCTCGGTGCAAATAGAGCAACAAATCAAAAGAAATACTTCACTCACCAACCGAACCAGGACCAACACGCCTTGGCAAGCCACTAGCAGCAAGCCGGTCGACAAAGGCAAAGCTGCCGAGATAGACTCTCGGTTCAAAAACCGAACCAATGACTTCCCGAAGGCCTCTCGGCCCGACCAAGGTAAGTTCCCTAATACTAGTCAAGCTAGAACTCGTGATATTACCTGTTTTAAATGTCAGGGAAGAGGACACTATGCTAGAGACTGTCCGAACCAAAGAGTCATGATCATCACGGCGAGTGGTGGATATGAATCTCAAGACGAGATGGAAGGAGAAGTAGATGGAGAAGATGACGACGTTGAGTATCCAGATACCGGTGACCTACTAGTCACTAGGCGAGTCCTTAGTATGCTGGTTCAGCCCGAAGAAAAAGTTCAACGGGAAAACTTGTTCCACACCCGATGCACCATTAACAACAAGGTATGTAATCTTGTAATAGATGGAGGATCTTGTGCTAATGTGGCAAGCAAGTTCATGGTAGACAGGTTAGGCTTGGAAAAGACTAAGCACCCTAGACCCTACAAGCTACAATGGCTTAATGACACCACGGAGCTCAAAGTGACGGAGCAAGTGAGTGTGCCCTTTAGCGTCGGCAAATACCAAGACCAAGTACTTTGCGACGTAGTGCCGATGCAAGCTGGCCATCTCCTGCTGGGGAGACCGTGGCAATTTGACCGTGCAACACTTCACAATGGCCGGACCAACTACTACTCATTCGTACACAAGGAGCGCAAATATAATTTGGCCCCTCTAAGTCCGACAGAAGTGCAAGAACTTCAAGCCAGAATGAGCAAGGAGACCAAGGTAAGTGTTTCTAACTTATACATCAATGCTGGTGGTTTAAACCGTGCTATGAGTGCCGAGGGCACTATATTACTAATGCTGTTTAAAGAGTGTCTAAGTACAGAAAACAGGGAAATAGCATTGCCGCCGGAAATGGATGCTTTGCTAAGCAAATTCAGAGATCTCTTTCCCGAAGAGAACCCACCAGGCCTGCCCCCTCTACGGGGAATAGAACATCAAATAGACCTTGTCCCAGGCTCGGCCTTGCCCAATAAGGCCGCATACCGAATGAATCCCGAGGAGACTAAGGAGTTGGAGAAACAAGTCCGGGATTTGTTAGACAAGGGCTACATAAGGGAAAGTCTAAGCCCATGTGCTGTTCCTGTGCTGTTAGTGCCAAAGAAAGATGGCACTTGGAGGATGTGTGTAGATTGCCGAGCTATCAACAATATCACCATCAAATACCGGCACCCTATCCCACGCCTAGACGACATGCTAGACGAACTAAGTGGTTCTACTATCTTCTCAAAGGTAGATTTAAAAGGTGGATACCACCAAGTCAGGATGCGTGAAGGAGATGAATGGAAAACAGCCTTCAAGACCAAGCAAGGCCTATACGAGTGGCTAGTCATGCCTTTCGGCTTGACCAATGCACCGAGCACATTCATGCGACTAATGAACCAGGTTCTTCGTGCCTATATAAGTAAATTTGTGGTGGTTTATTTTGATGACATACTTATATATAGTAAGAACCTACAAGATCATCTAAAACACCTAGAACTAGTGCTCAAATCACTTCGCAAGGAAGGCCTTTATGCTAACCTTAAGAAGTGCACATTTTGTACTAATGAACTTGTGTTCTTAGGTTTTGTAGTAAGTGAACAGGGGCTCCGAGTGGACGAGGAGAAGATCAAGGCCATAAGAGATTGGCCCACACCGACATCTATAGGACATGTCCGGAGCTTCCATGGCCTAGCAAGCTTTTACCGACGATTTGTGAGGGATTTCAGTACTGTTGCTGCCCCACTCACAGCTGTGATCAAGAAGAATGTGCCATTCACATGGGGAGCAGCTCAAGAAGCTGCCTTCAACGAGCTCAAGGACCGGCTCACTCAAGCACCGGTTCTCGCTTTGCCCGATTTCGACGAGATGTTCGAAGTAGAGTGTGATGCGTCCGGCTTAGGGATTGGAGCTGTGCTACATCAAAGGAAAAGACCAGTAGCCTTCTTTAGTGAAAATCTAAGTGGAGCCACACTAAATTATCCGACCTATGACAAGGAGCTCTACGCTCTTGTCCGAGCCTTAGAGACTTGGCAACATTACTTGTTGTCTAAGGAGTTCATCATTCATACGGACCATGAGACTCTTAAGCACTTGAGAGGTCAGACCGCACTCAAAAGAAGACATGCCAAGTGGCTTGAATTTGTGGAGACGTTTCCCTACGTCATCAAGTACAAAAAGGGCAAAGAAAATGTGGTAGCCGATGCCTTGTCAAGAAGGCATGCTCTCATTTCAACAATGGAGGCCAAAGTGCTAGGATTCGAACACATCAAGGAACTCTACAAAGACGACCCTGATTTCAAAGAATGCTACACTAATCACGGCAAAGGAATATACGGTCGATTCTATCTCCAAAATGATTTTCTTTTTAGAGGTAAACGTTTGTGTATTCCACAGGGATCAATGAGGGAGTTAGTGCTTAGCGAAGCACATGGAGGAGGATTGATGGGACACTTCGGTGTAGACAAGACCTTGGCCATAGTCAAAGACCATTTCTATTGGCCGCACCTCAAGAAAGACGTGAAGAAATACTGTGCTAGATGCGTCCGATGCCTCAAAGCCAAATCCAGGTCACATCCCCACGGTCTTTATCTTCCTTTACCTATTCCTAACGCCCCATGGGTAGATCTTTCTATGGATTTTGTTTTAGGACTTCCCAAGATACGACATCAAGATTGCATCTTTGTTGTTGCGGACCGGTTCTCTAAGATGGCACACTTCATCCCGTGTGACAAGACAAATGACGCGACCAACATTGCCAATTTGTTCTTCAAGGAGGTGGTGCGCCTACATGGGATCCCTAGGACTATAGTGTCCGATCGTGACACGAAATTTTTGAGTCATTTTTGGAGGACTTTGTGGAAGAAGCTAGGGACCAAGCTCGTGTTATCCACTACATGTCACCCACAAACAGATGGACAAACGGAAGTGGTAAACCGTACACTTGGCTCTTTACTTAGAGCTACTCTTGGTAACAACATGAAAACATGGCTTGATTGCATTCCATTCATAGAATTTGCGTATAATAGGGCTGTTCATTCGGCCACTAAGCTATCTCCTTTTGAAGTTGTCTATGGGATTAATCCTCTATCTCCAGTAGATCTTGTGCCAATTCCTCAAGTAGAACAGGTTAACCAAGACGGGCTTAGGCGTGCCGAGCTCATCAAGGAGTTGCATGAGAGAGCTAAAGCCAATATTGAGAAGAAGACCGAAGGGTACAAGAAGAGCCATGACAAAGGCAGGAAGGAGATCACATTTGAACCAGGAGATTGGGTCTGGCTACACATGACCAAAGAAAGATTCGCGGACAAGCGTGCATCTAAGCTCGCTCCAAGAGGCGACGGCCCATTCAAAGTTCTAGCCAAAATCAACGACAATGCTTACCAACTAGAGCTACCAGGTGAGTTGAACATCTCACATACATTCAATGTCGCTGACTTATCTTCCTTTGATACAGGAGATCCAGTTTTGTGGACAAAACCTCTTGAAGAGGGAGGGAATGATGAGGACATCGGCTCTAGAACCGACCCAACTGAGATGCCTATCGTACCAGAAGGTCCCATGACCCGTTCCAAGGCCAAACAGCTCAGAAGAAGATTCGGAACGGCCATACAGGCGTTCGTCAATTCACCCGGACCAGGCGACCCGTTTGGAATTGCAGCCGAGGGAAGAAATCACCGGCAGAATGACCGTCCGAACGACCTGATCTCCACTGAGGGATGTAAGTTCCCACACCCAAGTGACTATGATAAGACTAACAGGTCGAGTGGTTTTAGCCATACAGGCCCGGAACCAATTTTAGCCGAGGGACCTTACCCGGAGACGGTTTTAGCCGAGACAAAGGAGGCAAGCTCATACGACGGTCCAAACGATCCAATCAGCACTGAGGGAGGTAAGTTCTCTCGACCAATTGGGTATTCTAAGGCTAATGGGACAGGTAGTTTCCTTCTTAAAGATGCAGAACAGCCAGCTGCTTCAATCCCAAGCCACCTAGCCGGGAAGAACCTTCAAAGGGCCAAAGAAGGAGTTGAAGCTAAAGAATTGCAAGGACTTGAAGATGATGGCTTCTCTGTTCCAGAAGATCTCCTAGAAGACTTCACCAAGCTGCTACGTGCACAAGACGCACCAAAGTCCGAGTCACCTTCAAAGGCGCCTCACACACCACCTTGGGCCGCTTCACATCAATGTAAGTTATTTACATTATACACTGTTCTTGCAGGTGTCCCAAGCACCAACAACGACTAAAGAACAGCATCAAATCGACCTTAAGTCCTTAGTAGAATGCGCGGCACAAACTTTCCTTATTTGCTTTAAAAGAAACGATGAGTTTATGTTTTTTAGAGTCTTTTGTTTCGTGTAGTTTTGTTTTAAACGTCCTGTTGTTTTGAGTCTTTGCTTGTTGTTTTTACGAGAACCCTAGAAGGTTCAGGCTGAAGGGCTATTAATAAAGCCCCACACGCAGCATTGTAGACAACTTTTTTTACCTTGATCAATAAAATAGCCGCACTTTCTTCTAAGTGTTCTTGAGAAGCGATTTCTCAAATCCGACTCGATCTTGCTCGTGTGATTCGACCAAGACCAGTCTTGCACCGTATCGAAGACCTCATCATCCCCTTCGTGTCGTGTACTCACTCCACCTACAGCCCATCCATCGACTCCACACGAGAGAAGCGATCGCCATCGTGTCAAGTCCTTCCGCAAATCGATCATCTTTCGACCAAAGGAGAGGGCGACCGCCTGTCTTTGGTTCCATCGACTATCCCGGTTAAGACCTCACCACCGAGGCTTACACCATTTCTTCTCCGCCTGCGCAAAAAGTTAGTGATTATACTCAAAAGTCGTTAACGCTCCACAAGTATACTTTTGAAATCTTGTTACGGTTTTGCTCGTCTACCCTAGGTCAACCATATAGATCCAGTACTTTCGTATCTCTAAAATATCTAAGATAAGTTGTGAGGTAACTAATCAAGCAAACATGCATTAAGAATAAGGATAGAATGAAGAATCATAATCGATACCCTACACTAAAACCTTATGATAAATCGATCCATGAGAGCCCCTTGAGAACCATTTGCCCAACAAGAAAACTACTCAATCACGACTATGCAAGAAAAAATCAAGTTTCTAAATTGCATAATCAATAGATAAGAACTTAAACAGAAGGGTTCAAGGGAAATCCCTATCTCCCTAAACAAAGAACCATGAACAAAAGTTTGGTGCAAAAACTAATCTAAAAGTGACACAAAAGGGGCTTCGAAATTGTGCCGGTAAAATAAGTGTTTATAGGTCTTCAACTTTTTCCTTGGTCTTTCTTAGGGTTTATTTGAAGATAAAACGAAGTGGGATTGAAGATGGGCTCCGAAGCGTTGTTTTTGGGCCGAAACTGGTTGACCTCGTGTGTGGCTTGGACCCGTGGCTGGAGGGCCTAGACCCGCGGCCAAGAGTGTCTTCACCGCGGCTAAGAGTGTCTTCGCCTCGGCCAGGAGTGTTGGACCCGCGGTGGTTGGCCTATGAGGTTAAAACTTCAATTCTTATCTTGCTTTTTTTGCGAGACTGCAGAACATGCCTTCAGTCAATTGGATGTATCATGAGATCTAACCGTTGGATTGTCTTAAAACCAACTGGGTATGAAAGGTGGTTCTCCTCTCTATATTGTGTCCACATTTGCGCATGATCAAACGGTGCAAAGGTGTCTATCTGATCTCAAACTTCTGACGGTACGAAATTGTCCAAAATCTGGTATTTCTCCAATTTGCGTCGTATTGGCCTAAAGAACTTGAAAAGAGTCTTGAAACTACAAATATGCAAAAACTACGATAAAAACATGTGAAAGAAAATGAAATACTTACTAAAGTTTTCTTAAATAAATGGTAAAACGGTAAAAATTCGGTGTTATCAGAGACCAACAACTTTGAGGTCAAAGCTGGCCTCATCAACATGATAGGATTTGCAGTCTCACCAAGATGAATGGAGTCTCCGAAGATGGCTTCAAACTCCGATTATTCCCATTCTATCTTGGGGACAAAACACACCAATGGAAGAAGAACCTACCCCAAGGATCTATTACATCTTGGGATGAATGCAAACGGGCTTTCCTTATAAAGTTTTTCTCACCATCTCGAACGGCCAAGTTGAGGAATGGGATCTCAAGCTTCACCCAACGAGGGAATGAGAGTTTCAATGAAGCATGTGAGCATTTCAGAGGCTACACAACGCAATGCCCGCACTATGGGTTCTCGGATGCTTCTCTCTTGAGCACTCTATACCGTGGCCCAAGATTAGAATACTTCTAGACACAGCTTCAAACAGTAAATTATTAGCCAAATACGTCAATGAAGCGATGGAACTAGTGAAAAATCTCGCACAAAATGATGGAACATATGGTTACGAGTATGATCGAGCTTCAAGGACCACAAGTGATTATGAAGAACAAAGGAGAACCAAGGAAACGAAGGCTCTCCATGCCATGATGGACAGAAAAACCACCATGATGGACAAGCAATCCACCTTGATCGACAAGTGATGTAATATCAAAAAGAGTGAATCAAGGTCTTCAATATGGGTTTTTTATGATAATATCATCCCCATAACTTCACAAAAAATCAAAGGATTCATATTCAAAGTCAAAGGCTAAATTGGTGGCAAGAAGATTATTATTTGATTTAGCAAATTTTCCTCATTTTGTTTAAATGTAAATAATTTATTTTAATGCAATTTATTGTAATGATCACCTTGTAAGAGCTATAAAAATCTCAATTGTTTTATTGTAAAAATATATATAAATTTTTGGAATATAAAAGAGAGATTTTCTCACCCTTGAAGCGTAGGCTTTGTTTGCTTGTCTTTTCTATTGTGTGTGATTCCCTTAGAAAGCAAGTGGGATCTTTGTCTTTGTGTGTGATTCACATAGACATTTATTCGTGTTCTTATCTCAAAGACTTCCGCATCTTTGAGTGGCGAACTTCAATTCACAACAAGCTTGTCCACTTTGACATCTTCTGATCAATAAGATTGTGAGATTCAATCTTATATCAACAAACTCATCAATGCTTCTCAAAAATCAGTTCACTTTGTTGGAGATTTTGATACAAACCAACGGTTTCAAGAGGACATTGTGGATTTGGGTACACAATAAGAGGTTAACTTTGTGGAAGGACAAGGTGGTTACAATAGAGGCTTCAACCCAAATTTCCAAAACTCTCAAAACCAAGCTTACAACCAAGGACCCCAAGCTCACAGATCCAACTTTCAACAACAAGGGTTTATTCTTCGAAACAAATTTCAAGGGAACGAAGGAGGCCATCAAAACAAGGCTCCTTTTATACATCGACAAGGTTTTCCACAAGGTTTTGATCCTAAAGGTCAACCTAGCTCTTCCAAGCCACAAGACCTTGAATTGAATAGCATGTTTCAACAAATACTCAAGGGTCAAGCCGAGACAAAAACAAGGATAGATTGTTCCTACAATGAGCTCAATACAAGGATTGAAACCATGGCTTCTAAGCTCAAACATTTGGAGAATCAAGGTACTCAAGGAAGTTCCCTCTCTAATAAACCCATGGAAAAGCTCAACGGAAAAATCGACGAGAGCTAAAAAGAGTATTGCAACGCTATATCCTCAAATGAACCACATCCCCATGATGAGAATGCAGCCGCTTTAGAGAAATTGAGTTTCTAAAAGCATACATGAATAACAAGTGATTTCTACACAAATGGAGGTTGAGAAGTCTCTCAAGGACGTAGTTAAAGAGAAGAACGTGGAGACACATGTGATGTCTAAAAAAGAAGCTTTTAGCATTAAAGCTTCTCCATACGAGCATCCACTTCTATTTCCCGGTCGTTTTTTCAACAAGGCACAAAAGAAAGTGTTATCAAGCTTGAGAAGTCTCTCAAGGACGTGGTTAAAGAGAAGAACGTGGAGACACATGTGATGTCTAAAAAAGAAGCTTTTAGCATTAAACCTTCTCCATACGAGCATCCACTTCTATTTCTCGGTCGTTTTTTCACCAAGGCACAAAAGAAAGTGTTATCAAGATTCACAGCAAACATGGATAAGATTGGAGCACCATTGCCTTATGAGAGTGACTTGTCTCAAGTCCCACAACACCAAAAGTTCATCAAAAGCATATTTGAGAAACGAGAGAAAATGGAAGAGCTTATGGCGGTCTTTGATTCACCAAGCATAACAAGGGTTGAGCCTAAGTCTATCCACAAGCTTGGAAATCCCGGTAAATTTTCCATCACTTGCTCCCTTGGAGACTTGAAGATAGATGATGCTTTGTATGACTCGGGTTTGAGTGTGAACGTCATGTCCTTGGAGATGGTTAAAGATCTCGGAATCAAGGGTATGGAAGATTACCCCTCCACCATCACGTTTGGAGACTCTTCTTCAAGAAAACCACTTGGCCTTGTTTAAGACTATCCTCTCAAGATCGGAGAGTGTCTTGTACCAGCAGACTTCATTGTTATGGAGATGGGACAAACCAAAAATATCTCTCTTCTTCTTGGGACTCCATTCCTCAATGCCACCAGTGCAAGCATGGACTTCAAAAACAAGAGGGTAATCCTCAAGAATGTGGATGATAAGCTCTTTTACCCAATGAAGCCTCCATCAAATGGGCTTTGCAGCACGATCACTTATGAGGTTAATGAGGTTCGAGCTCCAATAATTGAGTATGTCGGTAGTTGTGCGACAACAGATTTAGTTTCACCCCGAAGAGCTTATAAAAAGAAGGTAGATTCTCATGGAAAATAAGCTTTGGGTTATGGTAATGATGAGGAAAAGACCATGCTAGACCAGCCTTCCATCATGACTCTCACTCCTTGGACACATGAAGTTGGGGTGATTGAGTACAAGATCGAGTGTAAGCGATAGTCCAAGCCTTTTGCCTTGGTTAAAGCAATCCTCACACCGGAGCTTAAAGAGAAGGGGCAAGCCGGTTTTCAAGAGTTCATGAACACGGTTCTTAAACTTGAGCTCAAGGATCCACCAAGGAGTTCCACCACTCCTCCTCTCACACCCACCTAAAAGGGTAAGAAACGTCGAGATTAGTGACGTTAAACAAAGCGCATTAGGGAGACATTCCCATGTCTATCTTTTTAAATATTTTATATCTTTTTATGTGTTTTTAATGTTTTTGTTAAGTGGTCTCAAGGTTCTTGATTGTCACAAGGTCATGGCAAAGAAACAACGGTGTTTGATGTCGGCAGTCAAGTGCATCTCCTCACGGGTCCACCAAGCATTCTCTACATTCCCATGGTACCAGTCCTCCATTGTAAGTAGCTCTTTTCTTTTATATCTTTGCATTTTATCTTTTAGTTTTGGTCTCTCTCTTGAATTCCTTTCACACAGAGACGGTGTGATTTAAGTTTGGGGGAGGGACCGATATCTAACATTGTGTTCTTTAGTCTTATTTTCGATTTTACATGTTGAGTCTCATTCACATCATGCATTCACTTATGGCATAGAAAAACACAAAAAATCGAAAAATTTGAAAATTTTGAAACACAAAAAAAATTCATCTAATTGCATTTCATGTGTAGGATTGAGCCTAATTTGCATATAAGGTACATTGCATATTGCATTGGACGAAATGATGAGCATTCCTTGTAGGTAATCACTTTAAGAGATTAATTTAACGCCCACGTTCGTAATTGTCTAATGCATTAAAGTGAGTTTAAAGTAAGGATGCACTATCTTTAGATCTCATGCATCAATGTAATTGTCTTCATTGAAGCAAGTCGTGAATTGAATTCAACCATATTAATAAGAACTTTAATCTTGACTTGCAATTATCATGTTTGTGCATTTTTTGAATGAACTCGTGGATATACATACTTGGATCTTCTTTTTCTTTTTTACCACCTTTGTGGATCCAAGTAGCCATATCCCACTTTTGGAATGGTTTCCCGCACCGTGAAATAAACCTCCATTCTAGCCAAAAATATTTGTCAGTGATGGAGAGGCCTACTTTTCGAGCAAACTTGGCAAAAAGTGTTAGGTTTAGGGCGACAAAGATGGGTTATTATGTAGATCTAGCTACAGCATCAAGGAGTTATTCTAGGGATAAGTTAACTAAGATAGGAAGTCTAGGGGTGCTTGTTGGGAACGGGTGAGAAATGAGAAACGAAAGGTGTTTGGTGGAAAAGAAAGGTGAAACAAAAACTAAATATGGAAAGAAGTAAAAGGGGAATGCAAAGTGTGAAGTGGTTGGTGACAATGTATAAGATTATCTGTTAGTGTTAGATTTAGCCTCAAAGTGTTAAGTGAAAAGGAAATAAGCCAAAAATTAGCAAAGGCATCAAATGATGATAAATGAGGCAAGATAAAGAATGAAAAGAAGATCTAAGGTAACGAAAAAGAAGAGCACCAAGCCGCAAGATCAATGGAGAAGAAGATGTCCCCCTAGGTGAGAAAAATATGAAATGGAGAAACAAGAAAGCATGTGGGACATGAAGGCAAAATGCCTTGTGAAAAGGGTAGCTTAGGTTTGGGGCTTCATGGGCTAAAGAGACTAGGGTTAGAGATATCTTAGGAATTGGGTAGATAAGAATTAACCCTTGTATACATAGGTTGCCTTTTACCTTTAGCATTTTGCTAAAGTTTGTTCATTCCTAGAGAGTTCCTTGCATTGGAATATCCGCATATGTGATTGAGATCATCTTCATCTCAAAACCTTATCCCTTAGCCAAACGAGGTCGTTTAATTTTGCATGAGTATGATTCACGTAAACTATTAATGAATGTCAAAGGGTTGAAGGATAAGAATGCTTGTGTAGAGTGGGACTTGAGCTTTATGCATGTGGAGATAGAAATGGCTAACTCTTTTGGAGTAGACTCGCTTAGTGCATTTTAGAACTACAAACTTGGACGTTGAATTCGATTTCTTCTTGTGATGCTTTTGGATTCTAGCTCCCACCTTCAAAACTCTCTCTCGTCTTGTTCTTGTTTGTTTGCTTGAGGGAAAACAAAGGAATAAGTTTGGAAGAGTTGATATTCTCATATTTTACTCATTTTAGCATGCATTTAACTTAGTTTTTTTTTGTCTCATGCATGTGTTTTTATAGTTTTTTGTAGTGTTTTGGTCCTAATTAGAGTTTAGCTAGTTTACATTAGGTCCTAGTGAGTCTTGCATCATTTTGGAGTGTTTCCTAGGTATTTGAAGACTTTTGGAGACCTTGGAAGAGCTTGCACATGGATTTGGATCCTGAGAAGATGGCTAGAAGAATATTCGGAATGACCATACCGGCCCGCCACACCGCGCAACCACCGACCGGTATTGGAATCGGGCACAAGGCAGGGCAAATACCGGCCCGCCACACCACCCGACCACCGACCGGTATTGGAGATGTGCACAAGGCAAGGATAATACCGGCCCGCCACACCGCCCGACCACCGATCGGTATTGGAGCTGTGCACAATGCAAATACCGACCTATCACACCAGACCGTGACCCACCGGTGTCCACCTTCAGAACAAACCACACTAGCCCAATCTCGACAGGTGTGCTTCGCCCGGGGTTCGACCAAAACATGGGCAGGGAAAATATCGGTCGGCTGCACCGACCCAAGCTAGCCTGGTATGAAGGCGCTCGACCAAATCCTCCTACACCGGCCCATCACAGCGGCCATCCACCGTCCGGTGTAGACCTCTCGACCCAGATCCGACCGGGAAAAAACTCGGTTTGTTCAGGGTTGACCCGATCGCCCACCTTTGCTATAAATATTTTAAAAACCTAATTTTGTGATCTAAGCTTTTCTTTAATCCTTTTCTCTAGCAAAAACCTCTCTTTTAGGGTTCTAAGTATTTTTGTAAGAGATATGCTCTTTATGTAATCTAAAGTTTAGAGTTTTCTTAATCTCTCTAATCTTCTTCTATTTTAATCATCTAACCATGAGATTTAACATCTTCTCTATGGGATTTGTTGGGTTCCTTATGGTTATTGAGTAGTTTCTTTTGGATCATTTTGGGTTTAGTAGATTAGGGGTTTCTTTTGTTAATATTTGATGTCTAGAGCTTGATTATTTTATTTCTGTTCTTATTTAATGTTCTTAATGCTAGATTAGGTTTGAGAAAGTTAATCTAGATCCTAGGGAATTTCACACCCACAAGATATTTGATGAAATTCGCCAATGACCTAAATAAGAGATTTTCATACTTAACTCATGAGAATGAATGTTTAAGGTGAATATTGGTTATTAGAACTTGTGTTTAATGCTTCCTAATTACTTTTCACAAATGAGAATTCGATCTTGATTGTATAATTAGTGAAGTGATTAGTTCTTAGAGATTAGATTAGTCTTGAGTGTTCTAGGTCTGGGTCTCGTGTTGTATTTGGTTCGGTTTCAATGTTGAGATCGGGCTGCCGGTTTGAATTATTCCTTGCCGTTCTTGGTTCAGGATCAGCAATGGGTTGTACCTCGTAGTTACGTCTGCGCGTGGTCACGTTAACATGTCTTTGGTTTCTCGATACTTGGGTTATGAATGTTTTCGACCGTGATCGTACGCTTAAGGTGAGGGTCCGAGCTGGATGTGAGAGCTGTGAGGGCGTCGGCCAGGGCATTTTCTCCTCTTGGTATCTTGGTAAGGTCGAAGAATATGAATTTAGAAGTGAGTTCTTTTACCAACTTTAAGTATATGCATCCATTCGATCATTTTTAGTGTCGTACTCTCCGATGTATTGGCTAGCAACGAGTTAGGAGTCGCAATATGCTTGTATATGGGTTGCTCCAATGGCCTTGGCCAACGAGTTAGGACGCATTGAATTCTAGCTAGAATGATTGTTCGAGGATCTCTCCGGTTGGTGATTGAAGGTGAATGCCTATTCCCGAGCCGCAGTGGGATTATGAGCCATCTACGTGGAGGATCCATTTCTTGACAGCTAGGAGGTTGGTGTTTATGAATTCGTGTGGTAGCTCTATGAGGAATTCGGCCAACACTTGAGATTTGGCACTTGTTCTGTTTTTGTATTTGATATCGTATTCACTTAGGTCAATTGGCAAGTCTGTCTGAATGACTTGGGTTATCTAGAATTGTCTGCATCCATTGATCGGTAAGTACGGTTATTGAGTGTGACTGGAAGTAAGGGCGAAGCTTCCGTGTTGAGACAACAACGGCGAGTGCGAGTTTTTTGAGTGTAGTGTATCTCGTATCGGCCCCGTCCAAGGACTTGATGATATAGAAGATTGGTTTCTGATCGCCTCGGTTTTCCCGAACTAAAACCCCGCTGATGGCCGAGGTAGAGATCGCGATGTAGAGATAGTGTTTCACTGTCTGCAGGTTTTACCAGGACCGGAGGGGTTGATAGGTACACTTTAAGCTGTTTGAATGCTTTTCACATTTTTCATCCCATTCGAGGTGTTTGTTACCTCGGAGTAATTGGTTTAAAGGTAGACACTTGTCGGTAGATCAGAAGATGAATCTGCTGAGTGCGGAAATCCGACATGTTAGTCGTTGGACTTCTCGTTTTGTTGTTGGGGACGGGAGGTCGAGGATTGCCGAGATTTTCTTGGTGTTGGCTTCGATTCCTCTCTGCGTTACGATGTAACCTAAGAATTCTCCAGATGTTGCCCCGAACATGCACTTGGTGGGATTAAGTTTCATGTCGTATTCGTTGAGTATGTCGAAACAAGTGTTGAGATGATCGATATTATCATTAGCGATGAGAAACTTAACCAGCATATCGTCGATGCAAACCTCCATAGTTCGGCCGAGCTGGCTAGCAAACATACAGTTGACGAGTAGTTGATAAGTGGCCATGGCATTCTTCAGGCCGAACGACCTAACTTTGTAACAGTAGGTGCCCCGATCTGTAATAAAGGACGTCTTCTCATGATCGTCGGGGTGCATGAGTATCTTATTGTAACCTGAGAAGGCATCCATGAAGGACAGGAGCTCGTTTCCAGCAGTAGCTTCGACCAATCTATCAATATGAGGAAGTGGGAAGCTGTCTTTCGGGTAAGCCTTGTTGAGGTCGGTAATATCAACACATATCTTCTATTTTCCGTTCTTCTTTTGTACGATAACCGGCTTTGCTAACCAGTCCGGATATCTGACCTCGGTGATGAAGCCTGCTCCGAGTAGACATTCGACTTTGTCGTTGACGGCCTGAGCTTTCTCCGTGCCAAGCTTTCGTCTTTTCTGTTTCATCGGTTTGAAGGACGGATCGATATTGAGCTCGTGACATGTGATATTCGGGTCAATTCCAGGCATGTCCTCGATAGACTAGGCGAAGGTCGAGACGTTCCTCTTGAGGAAACAAATAAGGTTGCCTTTGATTTCTTCGTCTAGCTCGGCCCTTATACCGACACATCAAGTGCAATGGAGTGTCTTACGACTACCTCTTCTGAAAGCTTTTCACATACTCTCTTGGTGGGGAAGCAACCTACTGGCTGAAGCAGTTACCTCCTGGATCGCTGACTACCTGGGAGGAAACTAAGACTGCTTTCCTGACCACCTTTTATGATGATGCAAGATCCGAGGATCTGAGGAACAAAATCTCCCAATTTTTCCAAGGACCTACTGAGGCGTTCAAGGCTGCTTGGACGAGGTTCAAATCATATCAGAGAGATTTTCCGCACCATGGGTTCACTCAGGTTCAGCTGCTGGGTACCTTCTACAGAGGGATCGATTGGAGGTATCAGATTTCTTTAGATGTTGCAAGTAATGAGAATTTCAACACAAGGTATCCCGACGATGCCTATGTGCTGATTGAGAACTTGGCATCTAGCAATAGTACCAAGAATGAAGACATGGAGCGCAAGAAGCAAGCTGGTAACTTGGATAGCAGTCGAATCGCAGAGGTGAATGCTAAGTTGGATTCAATGCACAATCTATTGATGGAAAAGGCCCAAAGGGCGGTCCACTTTGCTTCTGAAGATGAAGTGGAGGAAGTTAACTATATTGGTGGAGCTGGTTTTGGGTCGAATCATTTTGGGCAGAAACCTTTCCAGAGCAGTGGCTACACGAGGAACTATTAGAGTTCATCTTATCAACCTATACCTGCTAAGACTCATGAGGGTAAGATTGAGGCTATGTTTGAACAGATGGTTCAAGGGCAGGAGAAGATGACAATGAGCTTCAATGGTAAGATATATGCTATGTACAAAGATCTGAGTGGAAGGATCGAAACTCTCGATATTCATCAGAAGATGCTGGAAACTCAAGTAGCTTAGACTGCAGCAGGTGGCAAGGGAAAGATGGTTCATTCACACAATGAACACGTCAATGCAATCACTGTAAGAGGTGCTGAAGAGATCACTGCGGTGGTAGAGAAGGGTCTTAATGCAGGAAATTTCGACGATCCTGTAGAAGATGACGACGAGGGTTCAGCAAATCCCAGGGTGTCGACCGACACCAGCGAGCATCGATCAATACCCATCAAAATCCTTTCTCGAGACGAGTCAGAACCACGAGTGTCGATCGATATCCTACCTGGTATCGATCGACACCAATCGCAGACCTAGACAGAGATTCTGAAGAAACCGGAAGTATTGAGGAACGTGTTTACAAACCTAAGGTGCCATATCCTAGAGAACCTAGACACCTCAGAGACCCTATTTCTCCAAAGCAGCTGCGTGGCTTTGAGAAGAGGGTACGAAGGATTCCCCTCACACTGACTTTTGAAGAAGCTCTAAAGTACCGCCCCCTGCTAAGTCACTTGCGAGATTGCAGAGAAACTGAGGAAGAAATTAAAGCACTCTTTATCAAGGTCAGAAGCACATCACTACCGCCGAGGTAGTTGACCAAGAGGGGAATATTCTCCGTTCCATGCTCCATCTCTGGAGTTGAATTCAAAGAGTCTCTCGTTGACTCAGGAGCTAGCATCAATGTCATGTCAAGGGCAATTGCAGAGAGATTGGGAGCTGATATTCAACCGCCCATGTCATCTATCACATTCGCGAATTGTTCCACCTCACTTCCATATGGTACAATCCCTAATTCGCTGGTTAACGTAGGAGATTGTCTGGTTCCTGCTGATTTTCAGGTTGTGGAGATGAGTGCATAATCTCGTACGCAGTTGATTCTTGGAAGACCGTTCATGGCTACAGTTGGTGCCAATATTGATACGCCCAGTAAGAGAATCTCGTTCTCATACATTGACAAGGAGGTGTACTACGAAGCAACTCCTACTAGAGGAACTCCCACACGTGTCTCTTGCATCAATGTTGTTACAGGAAGAACACTGGTAGTAGATCTTTTGGAAAATCCTCCTGGCGATCCAACTGTCATAGACCTTTTAGATAGTCCTCATGTCACCAAGAAAGACGTCAAAACATCTAAGGCAGAGAAGAAGGTGAAGAGCAAAGGAGTAAAAAATTTTCCCCATGTGACTTTAACCCTCAGAAGTGCGATGGAGATTCAATTGAATATAAGGTGAAGTGCAAGGGAACTTCGAAACCGTTCTCTAAGGCTAGAGTTATTCTTACTTCGGAGCTGAAAGAGAAAGGACAGGAGTTTGTGGAGAGCATGATGAGCAGAACTCTGAAGCTGGCGATGTCAAATTGTGGAGCTTGTTTCAGCGCAAGTTCTCATTCTTCTCCTGACTGATCGTCCGTAAAGTCAAGCTCGTTGTGTAAAACAAGCGCTTGGGGGGAGGCAACCCACTGGTGAGTCTGTACGTAAGTCTTTTATTTTTGTTTTTAATTTTAGTTTTGTGTTTTGTGTCTTGTGTCTTAACGTGAAGCAGATTTGAACGAGAGTATCGACCGACACCAGTCCGTGTCGATCGATACCACGCGGCCCTCACCTGCTGCTGCCGCTGACATTCCATCTACTTCACGCCAGGGAGGACGAGCCCAGCGGTCGCGAGCAGCGACTTCTTATATCCCTGCACCATCATTTCCCTCTCCTTCGGAACTTCCGTTGGAGCCAGCCGCCTTTCAGAAGGTGATGATAGATAGTATACGGAGCATCTGGACCGCTATTTTTTGCTGCCGCTGCATGACTGACATGGACGCTGCTCCTTCGTTTCCTCCTGGAACCTCGCAGACTCCGGTTGACCCTACTCCTGTTGATAATTCTGATGCTGCTGGCGATTCCGAGGCGACAGAGGATTAGTCTACTTCTGTTTTCACGTTTGTTTTTCTTTTCTTTTTGTTTTTCTTCTTTTTTTATTTGTTGTTTCTGTTAAACTTATGTCAGCTTTATTTTTCCATTTGAACTCATGGATTTATGTTTAATTATCTTGTTGCTATTAACTTGTTTTTGAGTGTTCCTTGCAGTGCTAACTTCTAACACTTTGGATCACTTTCCCTGGGTTAAGCAACTCGATACCATTGATTTCAAATTAGTGTGTCAACATACGACTGGTGTCGATCGATACCAGACTGTATCGATCGACACTCATCACATTCACAGGTAAGATTTTTTGATTTTCACAATCCATTTGGTTCATTTGTTTTCTTTCACCAACCTTAGGCTAGATAACACTGGGGACAGTGTTGTTCAAGTCTGGGGGAGGTAGTCGCTGACATTGTTTTTGTTTTTCTTAGAGTCAGTTATTTTTTAGTCATTCGTTGTTTTATTGAGTCAAAATCTGTTGGAGACTGTGATCTTTTTCTTGAACCTATTGATCTGACCTTGCTTCTAAGTGACAATTGTTACATAATCAGTTCTAGATCGACTAATGAAAAATCCAAAGGCTGACCAACTAGAAGACATTCATGTTTCCAGCAAAGTTCTTTCAAGCCTGAGCCAAATTTTTGCACTTCATCGAGGTAATTGATGTCCATTGAGCTTGATTCCTCATTCGTATCTGACAAAAGGAACCCACATGTTTAAAAGAATGGTATTTCTCTCCGTGATACAAGTTAATAAATAAAATGCATTAAAAGATGAAATGATTTTCTTCTGAGTAGAGGGTTAGGAAAATTTTCAGCGATTCCATTATTCTACTTGGTGAGGAATGATCACACAAAGGATTGGAAGCGAGGCTAGGATTTTCCTATGATGCCATTATTCGCATACACCTTTGATACATTGAGAGGGAAGAACCGGGGATATGGTGGCAAACACCATCAATACTCGCGTCTCATACCTTGATGTGTATATGCAGATCTAAAAAGAGAAAAGAGATATAATAAGAAATAAGTCTGGGGGAGAGAAATAATACCAGAAAGTGTGAAATTAGATGGTTCCTTGTCATGATATTGTATGGAAAGAATCTAGAAGGTTCTTGGTATTAATCACAGTGATGAAACTGGCGAGGATGGCTTGATTGAACAATGCTGTGAAATAATGTGTGTAGTCTGGAAAGCTGCGAATGTCTACGGAGAAGTACATGGTGGTTAGATCAAAAGCTGGTTAAATGATATGTGGAGCACTAAGGAAAATGGTCATTGCAATGTTTCGAGAACAGGTGAGTCTCTATATTTTCAAACCTCTTGTGCTGGTTTAGTCTTCTATTTTCTTGAGGGCAAGCAAATGCTAAGTCTGTGGGAGTTGATATATCATGGTTTTTACCCCTTTTAGACCATGATATAGGTCCTATTTATGGAGTCTTTCTAGTATTTTGGAGTCTTTTAGAGTCTTTTACAAGTTTAGGTACGTTTGGAGTATTTTGGAGCATATGGAGATGCAGAGTCATGCAGAGATGTCAAAAATTTGGCATTCGTTGAAGAACATCCCACCGATGGATTGTTAAAGTCTTCTGGACCAAGTTGCAGAGTCTTTAAACTTGTAAAATCACATTTTTTCCCGTCTGCAGTTGAAAGCTCAAATTTGGACACAAGACAGATCAATGGATTTGGAAGTGGTTTGAGGCCATTCCAACGGTGCGATCGAAAGTTATGCCAGTTTTCGTAAAAACAGTCCAGTCTGGCGAGCACAGTGTACTGGTGTCGACCGACACCAGTCCAGTATCGACCGACACCAACTGCAGACGGGAAAAAACGTGATTTTACAAGTTTAAAGACTCTGTAACTTGGTCCAGAAGACTTTAATAATTACCAGAAGCCCCAAAACGTGTTTTAGCTTTATAATTAGGTTTTTCAGCCACTTTGATTGCTATGCTTTATTCTACTCTTGATTCTACTTTGGTTTTTGGAGAGACAACTCTGAACTCCTGTTTTCTATTGTTTTCTTTGATGATCTATTCAATCATGTTGTTTTCATTCTCCATGTCTGAGTAGATCCACTTTAGGTTCAGGGTTCTCATAAGGGTTTTCTCTGAATGCTAGGTTGATTAGTTGATTTGGATTCACCATCTGGATTAGTTATACACCTTAGGTTGTGTTCAAGGCTAATTCTAGGTTGACGAATCTGGAACTTAAATCTTAGGATAATTGATTAGGCACGAGAGTGCGATTAATTACCTGATAGAACCTTAAGTGAGCAAAATAACTATTTGTAAAGAGATTTGGTTTAGTTGTTTTGTGAGCAAATCAAACCTGATTTAAAAGCTGATTTAGACTTTAGGATTCACAAAGAGATTTGGAATTCCTAGGATTTAGATTTAGATAGTTTTCGCAACGAGAGTTGGTTAACTATATCTTAGTGATTTGAGTTCAAGAACCGCGCTAAATCTGAATCCTGACTAGTTAATTTATCTGCATTCATTGACTTCCTGAGAAATACCATGAGCCTATCTTTCTAACAATCGAATTACAACTTGTTTAATTTACGTACTGCTTTCAATTACATCTTTTGGTTTAGCTTAATTTGAATATATTTAATCTATTGTGTGATCTATGTGAGTCTTTGTGTTCGACCTCTACTTTACTGCAACTACTGCTTAGTATTTTTAGGGTATTAATTTGAGCATATCATGGCCCACCATGTTTAATGACGCCCATGCCTTTATATCTAAGTGTGATGCTTTTCAAAGATAAGGGAACATCAGCAAAAGGAATGAGATGCCACAAAACTTCATCTAGGAAGTCGAAGTCTTCGACGTTTGGGGGATCCACTTTATGGGTCGTTTTCCTTCGTCTTATGAGAAAAATACATACTTGTTGCTGTTAACTACGTTTCTAACTGGGTGGAAGCCATAGCAAGTCCCACAAATGATGCAAATGTAGTGATGAAGTTGTTCAAGTCGATCATCTTCCTGAGATTCGGTGTTCCGCGAGTCGTGATTAGTGATGGAGGTTCTCACTTCATTAACAAAGTTGTTGAGAATCTTTTGAAGAATAATGGCGTGAGACACAAAGTTGCTTCACCTTATCACCCTCATACAAGTGGTCAAGTAGAGATTTCCATCAGAGAAATCAAAGTATCTTGGAGAAGACAGTCGGAATGACAAGGAAAGATTGGTCCGGAAAGCTCGATGATGCTCTTTGGGCCTATAGGACGGCCTTCAAGACTCCTCTTGGAACAGCTCCTTTTCATCTTGTCTATGGGAAGGCATTTCATCATCCTGTTGAGATTGAGCACAAGGCGGAATGGGCACTAAAGAAGCTGATTTATGGCATCAAGACAGCAACCGAGAGACGTCTAGTTCAATTGAATGAGTTAGATGAAATTCGTCATCTTGCCTATGAGAGTTTTAAGATCTACAAGGAGAGAACTAAGGAATATCATGACAAGAAGATAGTCCCCAAGACGTTTTCACCAAACGGCCAGGTTCTGCTCTTTAACTTATGGCTTAAAGTCTTTCCCGGTAAACTAAGATCGCGATGGTCCGGACCATTCAAGATCAAAGAAGTAAAACCATATCGTGCTGTGGTGCTTTGGAACCGCAATGGAAGTGACTTCACTATCAATGGACAACGTCTAAAGCCATATCTCGCAGATATTGAAGAAGATGAGAGGGAAACGATTCCCTTAAATGATGCCCCTAATGCCTAAACCGAAAAGGAGTCGAGCTAACAAATTAAAACAAGCGATGTGTGGGAGTCAACCCACAATGGTTTTTAATTTAATTTTTTATTTTTATAACTCTATTATATGCTTAATTATTTGATTTTTATTTTTAAGAATTTTTCAAAAAAGTTATAAAAATACAAAAAATAGGTTTTTAACGAACACCGGAGAAGAAACGAGAAGTGGTCGAACATTGGGTGCTGAAATCGGCCTAGAAGAGTTGCATGCTGAGCTTGCGTCTCAAAATGAGGCAGAACTCGACCCAGGGTAAGAAACCTTCGGCCTGATCCCTCTTGACCCGAGCTCGAGCCTTAAACTGAGGCAGAACTCGACCCAGAAGAAGAAACCCCCGGCCCGATCCCTCCTGGCCCGAGCTCGAGCCTCATATTAAGGCAGAACTTGACCACCAGCCTCGACCCGAGCTCACCTTGTTCCCGGCCGATCCCATGTAAGTTTTACTTCCTCCTTTGGTTTAACTTCTTCCAAACCGATCTTTCTCCACTTTATAAAAACGATTTTAAAGTCTAAGGAAGGAGATTTTTGGATAAAAACACAAAAACCTCACCTCTTTGTTCTTAAGAGAGTGTTCTTGAGTCCAAAACCCAAAAACCTAAAAATTGGGGATCTTGTTTAATTTGTTTGGTTTGAAGTTATATGAGCAAGGGCTCACCACGGGACATAGGTGCTTTCTCGGGAATCCGACGGCAACGAGATTTCATTTTCCGTTTCCAAAACGTTCTGATCCAGGTCACTTCGTCAAATTTTTCTTTTATTTATTTTCTCTTCAATTATTATTTTTAATTTATCGAGTCTGTACGCTCCCTTCTATCGCTCTGTACGCTCCCTTCTATCGCTCTGTACGCTCCCTTCTATCGCTCACTTTTATACCGAGACGGTGTGAAGTAAGTCTGGGGATTTATTGTTTACTAATGCATTTTATTTTTCTTTGATGTTATTTTTATTTTTATTCAGTCAAAACTATAATGTTGGAAATTATGAACTTTTCTTGAAACTAACCGTGTTACACCAACCTTTAGTGACCGCTCTAACAGAGATTGCCAGCAGATTTTTACTAATGGAAAATCCGTGAGTGGACCGACCTACCATTAAAACGCCCATTTCTCTAAGGGAACCGAAGGATATAGCGCTGGTTTCAACCTAATGAACTTAACTTTTCTCATCTTGGGGCTTGGTATACATCAACCAAGACACCTTTTTCAAGCCTGCCATGACAAGTCTGTGTGAGTACGGTTTCCCTCTCTCTTCCCTTCAGTTAATTATTTCAATGCAAAAAGGATATGGATGGCGCAGAAGTTAACTAGGGATTCGGTGGCAAAAACCATCAATACTCGTGTCTAATGAAAGTATATGCAAAAAGAAAGTGAACCGGGGATTCGGTGGCAAACACCATCAATACTCGCGTCTCATGGAAACGTATCCAAGGAGGTGAACCGGGGATTCAGTGGCAAACACCATCAATAATCGCGTCTCGTATACCTTGATACCGTGAAACAAAAAGAAAAAGAAGAAATCGATCTAAGGAAGCGATAAAAAGGGACAAGAAAGAAACCGGAATTAAGACTGTCAAGGTATGCAGGAAACTTGATATAGGAAAGTCTACATGTTATTTGATCGATACTCTCTCGATGAGACCGCCCGCTTTTAACTTTAAAGAAGTTAGCAATGGAGAATTCGGGTAACCTTATGAGAATGTGGGTCGGACTTGAGAAATTGAGAAGCAAAACGGCGAAGTACATGGTGGTTTCTATCTAACGTCAAATTTGTTCTAATTGGTTTACAACAATGAAGGTTAGTACGACGTTCTATAAAATTAGTGAGTTTTCGCGTTTTCAAACCTCTTTTCTATTCTTAGTTTCTTTGTTTGCTTGAGGACAAGCAAAAGATAAGTCTGGGAGAGTTGATATACTATATATTTTACTGTTTTTAATACGGATTTTAGTATTTTATCTAAGGTTTTGTGCTTTTTAAGGTAGTTTTCTCGTATTTGTAATTTCAAAGTCTAAATAGGTCAAACCATCAAAATGATGCAAAATAGAGCCAAAAAGGAGTTTGTCACGTCCAAAATATCAGCCAAAAACCTAAAGCTCAAGAAAGGCGGAATTCTCCAATTGGACAGCACAAATGCATCCGAAGTTTCACCTTCGTTGGATGCCTTCCCTTTGATGGATTGATGAAGTATGGTGGAAATATAGCCTTTTGAGTTGATGTAGGAACACGGGGGCTTGCTCTTTCAAGGGGGGGAATCGATGGAGGTGATATGGCTGGCTATACGGCACTTTCTAGATGATCTAAAGAGATGGGGCGATAGATATTTGATGCTGACTTTTCAGCTGGCTGTACGACACTTTCTGCTGATTCAAGAGATGGTTTGATAGATGGATGGATCAAGAGACACCACAAATATTGATGGAAGGATCTATGATACGTCTGATACACTCTAAGATTCAAGAAATCGCACACAAGAAGTTTATAAGACAAATATTTCTGTCACATAAATATCAAAGAGAAAAACTCTCAAATTTAGTTAACAAAAGACTTAAGGTTCGACAATGAGTTAAAAAATAGATATAAAGAGAAGCAACAAGTCTGCATGAAGGAGAGAGAAAGAGACATCATTAAAACATAGCTTGAAATTCGAAATTGGCTCTAGAGCTCTCCTTGGTCGAAATTCTCATGTTGTTTGGCTTGAAAAAAATCGACTAAATGGGCCAATGTTAATGTGAACCATTTGTCTCATTAAAAACATTTCCAAGAAAATCCAATGGGACAAAACTTGGAGAAAGAAAAAAGAGCACAAAATGGATCACATACCCATTTAGTGATTTCTTTGGGCCTTGATCTTTTAGGCAGCTTGATCTTGATCTGAAATGATGAACAAGGTAAATTCCTTCTTGAATTGTTCGTGTACGTCCTCTTGCACTTATTGATGTATGATGGGCATGATTCTCTCCACGGACTTGTTGAACCGCTTGGTCATGTTCCTTGCGCCTAATTTGGTTCGTGGAGTTTGCCTCATAGCTGGTATAGTGAAATCCTCCTCCTTAGTTTATGTTGAGCTTACATCGATGTCCTCATCATCTCCTCCCTCTTGAGAAGGTTATGTCCTAAGAATTGGTACATCTGCATGGAAATGAACTAAGTCAGCAACATTAAAGGTGTGAGATATAGTAAAATCACCTGGTAGATCAAGTTTATAAGCATTGTCGTTGATCTTTTCTAGCACTTGAAAGGGTTCATCTCCTCTAGGTGCAAGCTTTAATTTCCTCTTGTCTGGAAATCTTTCATGCCTCATATGCAACCAGACCCAATCTCCTGGTTCAAAGGTGATCTCCTTACGGTGCTTATCAGCTTTTTGCTTATACTTCTCAGTCTTCTTTTCTAGGTTTTCATGGACTTTTTGATGAAGCTTTTGTATGAATTCTGCTCGGACTTCTCTCATTCCGTAGATTTAACAGCTTGGGGCAAAGTTGCTAGCTCCAATGGAGTAGTGGGGTTAAATCCATAAACAACTTTAAAAGGAGAAAATTGAATACCTGAATGCTTAGCATGATTTTAAGCAAATTCAATGTAAGGCAAGCAAGATAACCAATTCGTTAAATTCTTACCAACCGTTGCTCTCAGCAAAGTAGATAGAGTACGGTTTACTATCTCAGTTTGGCCATCTGTTTGGGGGTGACATGTAGTTGAAAATAGTAGCTTGGTTCCCAATTTCCTCCATAGGATTTTCCAGAAGTGACTTAAGAACTTGGTGTCACAATCTGATACAATCGTCCTCGACACTCCATGTAAACGTACTACTTCTTTGAAAAAGAGATTAGCAGTTTGAGTAGCATCATTAGTCTTGTTGCATTGAATGAAATGAGCCATCGTAGAGAACCTGTCTATAACTACAAAGATAGAATCCTTGTGGTTGATCTTTGGCAGACCTAAAGTACATAGAAATACCTACCCAAAGTAGGTTAGGAATAGGCAAAGGCATATATAAACCATGAGGATGTGACCTGGATTTTTCCTTTAAGCAAGTAATGAACTTGGTACATAACCTTTCCACATCTCTTTTCAAATGCGGACAATAGAAGTGTTCCATGAGCACGCTTAAGGTTTTGTCTCGGCCAAAGTAACTCATGAGTCCTCCTCCATGAGCTTCTCCAATCAGCAGCTCTCTCATTGATCCTTGAGGAATGCAAAGCATCTTTTCTTAGAACAAGAATCACACATGCTGGTAGAATTCTCCATAGGCAGCCTTGCTAGTCTCCTTGAATAGTTTTTGAAAATCTGGATCGGCTTCATATAATCCTTTGATGTGCTCGAATCCCATGATCTTGGCTTCCATTATGCTGATTAAGGCATGACTCCTAGATAGAGCAGCAGCTACGATGTTTTCCTTACCCCTTTTATACTTGATCACGGAAGGAAAGGTCTCCACAAACTCTAGCCACTTCGCATGTCTTATCTTAAGCTTAGTTTGCCCTCTTAGATGCTTGAGAGTCTCATGATATGTATGAATAACAAACTCTTTGGACAAAAGATAATGTTTCCAAGTTTCAAGAGATCTTACCAAAGCATAGAGCTCCTTGTCGTATATAGGGTAATTGAGTGAAGTTCCACTGAGTTTCTCACTGAAATATGCTACTGATTTTCTGTCTTGCATAAGATTAGCTCCAATGCATGTACCACAAGCATTATATTCAATCTCAAAAGTTTTATCAAAGTTAGGATGTACCAAAATTGGTGCATGTGTGAGGCTGTCTTTAAGCTTGTTGAATGCTTCTTCTTGCGCTGGACCCCATTTGAATTCCACATTATTTTTGATTACTGAAGTGAGAGGTGCAGCAAGAATACTAAAGTCTTTCACAAATCTTCTGTAGAAACTAGCCAGACGATGGAAGCTCCTCACATGTCCAATAGTAGTTGGAGTCGGCCAGTCTTGTATGGCTTTGATCTTTTCTTCATCGACCTTTAAACCATGTGACCTCACAAAAAAATCCTAAAAAGACAACTTGATCAGTGTAGAATGTGCATTTCTTTAGGTTTGCATAGAGATTTTTAGCATTTAGTGTCTCAAGAACCTGCTCAATATAATTCAACTGATCTGCAAGGTTAGCATTTAGTGTCTCAAGAATCATAATGTCATCGAAGTAGACTACTACGAACTTACAGATGCATGCCCTTAAGACATGGTTCATGAGTCTCATGAATGTACTTGGCGCATTAGTGAGTCCAAATGGCATGACCAGCCACTCCTATAAACCTCTCTTGGTTTTGAATGTCGTTTTCCATTCATCTCCTTCCTTCATTCTCACTTGATGATATATGCTTCTTAGATCGATTTTTGAGAAGATAGTTGATCCATTGATCTCATCTAGCATATCATCCAACCTTGGAATGGGGTGTCTATACTTGACAGTGATATTGTTGATGGCTCTACAATCAACTCACATCCTCCAAGTTCCATCTTTTTTAGGCACTAGAAGCACAGGAACAGCACACAGGCTTAGACTCTCTCGGATATAGCCCTTAGACCTCAAGTCTTGAACTTGTTTTTCTAGCTCTTTTGCTTCTTTTGGAATGACTCTATAAGCAGCTCTGTTTGGCAAAGGTGCACCAAGGACTAGATCAATTTGATGCTCAATTCCTCTTATTGGTGGCAGTCCTGGTGGAATCTCTTCGGGGAACACATTAGTGAACCTATCAAGTAGTTCTAGCACAGCAGGTGGTAGGTCTTATTCTTGTTGACCTGGAAACGAACCTTCCTTGAAGATCATTAGTAGCACATGTTCTTTTAAATCAAGAGATTTCAAAACAGGAGTAGGTGTTACATAGAGATTAGTTTTACTTAGCTTGTTTCCTTTGGACATGGTTCGTTACATTTCAAGCACTTCTTGAGGTGTCAAATGCACCAGGCTATGCTTCTTGTTGTTGTGCAAGAAAGTGTAGTGGTTGGTTCGGCCATTGTGTAATGTTTCTTTATCAAACTGGCATGGACGTCCCAAAAGTATATGTCCAGCTTGCATAGGCACCACATCACACACAACTTGATCCACATACTTGCCAATACTGAATGGGATAACAACTTGCTCGGAAATCTTAAACTCAGTATCATCATTCCGCCATTTCAGTCGATAAGGTTGAGGGTGCTTTGTATTTTGGATACCTAGCTTATCAACCAAATACTTGCTGGCTACGTTAGTGCAAGAACCACCATTAATAATCAAGCTACATATCTTAGAGTTAACTGTGCAACAAGAATGGAAGATGTTTTCTCTTTGAATAGTTTATGATGTTTTCTCTTTGAATAGTTTCTGGTTCAAAGAGAACGTTGAGTGCTCTCCTAGTAACTAGAAGCTCTCCGGTGTCAGCATACTCCACAACATCATCTTCTGAATCTCCTTGTTCAAGTTCTTCTTCATCTTGAGATTCATACTCTCCATTCGCCTTAAGAATCATAACTCTCTGGTTTAGGCAATCCCTTGCATAATGTCCTTTTCCATGGCATTTAAAACAAGTTATATCTCTAGATCTTTGAATTTGAGTTTTACCTTTCTCTGGCTTGTTGAATTTAGACGGTTCAGGTAAGGACTTCTTAAATTTGGAATCCACTTCAATAGACTTTCCCTTGTCTAGAACTTTCGGTGGTTGTTGATTCCAAGTAGACTTGCCGCGGCTAGTTGCTAGGGTCTTTCTTTTGATGTGTTGCTCGGCCTGAGTAGCAAGGTGAAACAACTCATCCATGTCATGATAAGTTTGCCTCTCAACTTTCCTTGCAATCATGTCTTGAAGACCATCTACAAACTGTGCCATCAAAGTCTCCTCCGAATCTTTAGTTTGCAATATGTTCTTAAGCATTTCAAACTCATCAAAGTATTCTTCAACATATTTGGATCCTTGAGTAAGCTTTCAAATTTTATTTTGCAGGTCTCTATAGTAATATGCAGGAACGTATCTTTTCCTCATAGCAAAACTCATATCTTCCAAAATAGTAATATGTATATGTTTATGCCTTCTTCTTTCGGACACATCTCTGTCCCACCATGCTAAGGCACTTTCAGTGAGTTGAGCAGCAGCTAGAGACACTTTCCGTTGCTCTGAGCAGTGGTAATACTCAAATATATATTCCATACGTCTTTCTCAATCAAGATAAGCATATGGATTAACCTTTCCAGCAAAGATTGGTGCCGTGAGCATGACGTCTTGGTTTCCTTGTCGTGCTTCTTCTACTATGCCTCTGTTTTGATCGTGATGTCTCCTTTGTCTTGGATAAGGATCTGGTGGATCCTCATTAAGTTCAGGCAAGTCCTCCTCCTCTTCATTTGCTCTCTGCGCATATTCGTTTCTAATAGGGTTTCGGCGCACAAACGGAGGTTGCTCAATACGAGTTAGGCGATCTCCCATCGTTTGAAGCTGAGCTTGAATGGCTGCAAGCATCACTGCTACGTTTACATCTCCTGGTTCTCCCATAGTCACATATCTCATGTCTCATACTCACACAACACAGATCAAGTGCAAGGGAAATGAAAAGACACAAAACATAACAAAGAGAACTCGACACAAGCAGATCTTAGAAGTTGAAAAGACAAAATGAAACAAGGATGAAACTCGACAGAATAATAACTAAAAATAGTGGATCTAAACATTTTATTATGCCAATGAGATAGATCTATAACAGTTCTAGCAAATCGCATGTAACAAAAGAACAAACCGAAAAAAAATTATGGGTTTTTCTTTAGATCCACGAAAACAGCAATGAAACAAAACAAAATGAACTGAAACAAAAGGGATAGATAAACCTGTTTAGGAGAGTTTAAGCTCTGATACCAGATGATGTAGGAACAAGGGGGCTTGCTCTTACAAGGGGGGAATCGATGAAGATGATCTAGATGGATGCACGTCACTTTCTAGATGATCTAAAGAGATAGATGATGGTGACTCTTCAGCTGGTTGTACGGCACTTTCTATTGAGTCAAGAGATTGTTTGATAGATGGTTGGATCGAGAGACGCCACACAGATCGATGAAAGGATCTATGATAAGTTTGATACACTATAAGCATCAAGGTATCGCACACAAGAAGTTTAGAAGACAAATATTTCTGTCACAGAAATATCAAAGAGAAAAACTCTCAAATTTACTTAACAAAAGACTTAGGGTTCGACAAGGAGTTACAAAATAGATATAAAGAGAAGTAACAAGTCTGCATGAAGGAGAGAGAAAGAGATAGCATTAAAACATAGCTTGAAATTCGAAATTGGCTCTAGAATTCTCCTTGGTCGAAATTCTCAAGTTGCTTGGCTTGAGGAAAATCAACTAAATGGGCCAATAATAATGTGAACCATTTGCCTCATTAAAAACATTTCCAAGAAAACCTAGTGGGACAAAACTTGGAGAAGGAAAAAAAAGAACAAAATGGATCACATACCCATTTAGTGATTTCTTTGGGCCTTGATGTTTTAGGCAGCTTGATCTTGATCTAAAATGATGAACAAGGTAAATTCCTTCTTGAATTGTTCTTGTACGTCCTATTGCAGTTCTTGATGTATGATGGGCATGATTCTCTCAACAGACTTGTTGAACAGCTCGGCCATGTTCCTTGCGCCTTATCTGGTTCGTGGAGTTTGCCTCATAGTTGGTATAGTGAAATCCTCCTCCTTAGTTTTTGTTGAGCTTACATCGATGTCCTCATCATGAGTCATCTTTCATATGGAATTGGTTTCAAGTCATTCGGAGCAGTGGTCAGGAAGATACACTTAATTTACTTAAGACGTGTCCGAATTAGGCATGAGCTCGGCCTAGGAGCTCGGCCCAGAATCTTGGCCGACCCTGCGACCTAAAAACTGCCTTTTCGATTTAATGAAACCCTAGGTCGACTTTAGGGTTATAAATACTTGTTTTTAGCCTTTTGTAAGCAACAAGACACCACAATTAACACAGCCACACCCCTCTAAACATTACACACGATTTTTATAAGTTTTTCATAGTTTTTCGATTCAATAGCTTATCGGGAGAAGATCTCACCTTTGTATCTCGATATAGAGAAGATTTTTAAACCCTCTTGCTTTTATTTGAAGTTTATGATTATGAATTGCTCTATATCTCTATGTGTTTCATCTCTGGTCATGTGTGAGTAGTTCCCTCGCTAGGTTGTCGGTATTCAATGAGGTCATATATTGATCGTTAGGTTGATTATCTTTAAAGTTCTACATCTAAATTTATGTTTAATGCTTATTGCTTTATTGACCATCTAGTTACTGCTCATAGATATATTTACTCACCGAAAATGTTGTTAAATTGATGAGCAAAGCGTGATAACCGACGAGAGTTGAGTTATTAGAATTTGTGAACATATCGAACTTGAACTATTTATGCATGTTTAACTACTTAATTACCAGCGGGAGTTGAGTGATTTAAGTTGGTTAAACATAATAATTGGCGCTGCGGAAGTAGGTTAATTATTCATTCGTGATTAGAGTTCAGAACATATTTATTGATTTCTATGTCTAAATTATCCGATTAAATCGATCTTTGATACTATGCGAAGTTTCCGATGCCTAATACTTTGTCTACTGATTTTACATTGTTTTTATTTGCTTTTAAGTTTATTTATTGTTATTTTCGTCACTATTCACATCTCTAAAACGAAACCTCATATTTTTCATCTTAGCTTAACTCGATTCTCAAAAACTAGTAGTGTGATTATTTGGTCTCTAGTGGATTCGACCCCTAAGTACTACTGTGTTTGCTGTGCACTTGCAGAATTATTACAGGGTGAAAACTTCACCGCATCAATTTGTGCTCTGATGCCTTCGATTTGTTGATCCGTACATGCTTGCCCGGTGGTCGATCGTGTCGTTCTGTTCCCGGTGGATACCTGGTGAAGAGGTCTGACTGTTGCACTTTGGTTATGAGGTTGATCGGGGAACAGATTTCGCTGCAGTGGATTGGGTATCTCATCGTCAGGTTTGGAACCTATTTGGCTCTTATGGAGTTCGTTGATTTGGTCTCTGAATTCGATCTGAGCTGCGACCAGTGCATCAAGTCGTTCGTCATTTTTCTTGGCCATCTCTGCGAGTTGTCCGGCCAAAGTCTGCAGGAGAGCGGATTGGGCAGGTTGAACGGTCGCGGTGTCAAATGTGTTTGCCAAGGGCGAGGTGGTGGTAGTTCGGTCGTTTCAAAAGTCGGATTGAGATTGTTGACCCCGTTGTTTTGGTTTTGGTTGGAGTTGTCGTCACCGAGTGCCGAGTTGTTCGTAAGGTCCGCTATCGCCGAGCTTATCAACCTAGATCCGTAAGTTCTGTTTTTAAGATCTCCCCACAGACAGTGCCAATTGTAATATTCGAAAATCACACAAGGGGTGAAATATTAAACTTTATTCGGAATCTCGTTTTATTGATATTGAACTCGGCGAAATACAAGATTGTTCTAGGTCGAAATAAGACTTGGAAACTAAGGAAATTAAGAACTGTAAATCGAGCTCTCAATCTTCTTTGTCTCGCTGATGATTGTGAATGAATTGAAAGTAGTCGAGACCTCTCTATTTATAAGGGCTTCGAGTCGGCAAAATCGGATAATTTTATTTTCCTAGTTCCATCAGGAAAAGACGATTTCACGAAATCCCTACGAGATCACGAAATATTCTGTAAATCTCGGAGGTCGGCATTATCCATGACGAGTTGGGCCGTAACGGGCTTGGAAGCCAGCAACCGTGATCATGGGGCTTTCTTCCGAGCTCGAACCGTCGTAAACTGAGATCAATTGGACCGATCTCGGTTCTAAAATCGGGAAGTGCTGAACTCACCACTAACAATAAGTTCAAGGTTAATCTTAACCCAAAAAAAGAGGAGGATAACAAAATAAATTTACCATCATTACAATGAATCTACCATCAAACACTAAAAAATTCTCATACTTAGCAAATTTGGGTGCATGATTTTTTTTGTAAATCAGAGTTTTAGTCTACCACCAAACAATGTCAATAAATCTACCGTCATTAAATGTCTACCACAACGCGAAATAATAAGTCTACCAACTGAAGGTTATCTAAGTAAATACCAAAAAAATTACTAAATCTACCGTCATTAACAATTAATCTACCAAATAATTTTAAATCTACCATCATTAACATTAAATGTACCACCACAACAAAACGAATTCACCGAGATGTTAGACGTTTTTATATCTACCACCATTACAAACAAATCTACCAATTTATTTTAAATCTACCATCACTATATTAAATCTACCACAGTTACGAAACAAAGTCACTGAGATGTTACACTAATTTATATCTACCGCCATTATGAATAAATCTACTGAACCAATATAAATCTACCGTATCCAATACAAATCTACCGCCAAAGGAATAAATCTACCGTCTTGAAAAACTAGCCATTCAATATTTCCCAATAGATAACTCTACCACCAAAAGAAATAAGTCTACCGTTTTGTAAGATTAATCTACCACCATTGTCAATAAATCTACCAAAAAGTCAAATATTTACCGTTAGTCAACGGTTTGGTCGTAAAGTATACCAACCCATAAACAAATATTTCATCAAAGACAATATATCTACCAAAAATAAATATATATACCGAGTCGTTAAAATAAGTCTACTAATATAAGTCTACAAAGATTTAACAAATCTACCATCCTTCAAACAAATCTACCATACATCAAACAAATTTACGAACCAAAATTTGAGTTGACCAAAATTATACAAGTCTACCATCAAAGAACGGTAGACTTTCGTATTTTTTTGTGCGCTGGTATTTCTGTAAATAAACCAAAATTTGCCTACGTGGCAAAAGAAAAGTAATTGCAGTTTTATAATTACATTTTTCTCAACAAAGGCCAGAAGGGTATTCCCGGTATGATAGGTTAGTCTATTAATAAAAATAAAAGTATGTCAAACTACTAATAAAATGGGATAGTTACTTAAATAGCACGGAAATTAGGTAAAATTACTAGACTAGTACAAATTTGTTTTTATTACTGAAATGTTTTTCATACCCAGAATGCCCTTCTAGGCATTTGATAACAAAAACGTAATTACAGGAATGTCATTACTTTTTTCCACATTAGCGAAAAAACAGGCGTGACGCCTACGTGACACAAAAACTGCCTACGTGTATTATGAAAGTCTGCCGGATAAATTTCGTGTTGTAGTGACGGCAGACTTACAGGTCGACTTATTAGTTGGTCGGCTGATTTATATTCATAAGTCAGCCAGAGGTCACGGCAGACTTATATGTAACTCGACCGACTTATGAATTATCAGCTGACTTAGGAGTACACAACACGGCTGATTTGTATTCCAACGACCGATTTATGAAAACTTTGGCTGACTTTTTGCTATGACATGGCCGACTTATTGTTGCTCGCCTGATTTATCGTTAATCCGGCTGACTTATGTGGCCGATTTATTTTGCAACGGCATACTTATGTAGGTTAATTGTGGCTAACTTATTGTAAATCAGCCGTAATAAGACCGATTTACTTAAAAATCGGCCTAATTACGGCTGACTAATTAGCGAAAGATTAATTACTGTAATAGTATACTATTGACGACTGACTTATATGATGTAGCAGCTGTCTTGTTTTTTCCACCTGATTTATGTGTTTTAATTGTTGATTTCATAAACTTTATGAATTACTTTAATAGTCTTTTAGTGGCGATTGACTTATAGTTTTGTTTAATGGCTGATTTAAACGTTCGTTTGATGGCATGTTTCCATGTCAGCAAAATAAAGATTACATCAGCTTTAAACACATTATTAGGTTTAGCCGCCGTCCGCCATTTTCTTCGTCGTTGTTCTTCATCGATATGTATTTAACGCCGACAAGAGAGGGTGTAGAGTTCTAGAAGTTAACGAAGAGACAACCTACAACAATCTTTTGGAGATGATAATGGAGGATTATGGGTTGGAGTCGCGAAGCTGTAAGATTCAGCTGAGCTTCATGTTCTCGAACAAGACTTTGAAAACAATGTCGAGACTAGGAAGGTTTCTCGTATCTCACTGTGTAACCCATACTATTACAGGGATTACTTGGTTAACGCCTATGTTGGTTCAGTTATGCATGTAGATTCGGCGCTCCTTGTTCCAGAACATGTAGCTAAAACAAACTTGACAGCCGTTAAGTGGAAATGCTTAATAAATCAGCCATAACGTTTGGTCTGGTTCGTAAATCAGCCATAACGTTTGGTCTGGTTCATAAATCAGCTATAACGGTGTTTGCAATACTTAATAAATCAGCCAAACCTCAAATCCGACAGTTGTAAATCAGCCAAAACCTAAATATATGTTTTGCATTAAACAAATTTATTTAATTTGATAGATTCTATAAATAAATCAGTCGTTGTTATCAATCGAGATAAGTATTAATTTAAGCCTTCAAAAATTATAAACAAACCTCGCTTATTGTTTTGTTACAGAGCATGTTTAATATCTTCGTTCTGTTTATAGCTTGTTGCTTCATTATCGATTGCTTGATTTATTATACTAAAACCATGGCTAGTGTTTATAATTACCAAATTCTTACCATGTCTTATCTATATGTCTACCTAGATTAGTTACATGTTTTGTAGTAACAATGTTATCATAGATCACACAAAAATCAATGTACAGTCTTAATCCCCTAAATCCCAACCTTAAACCCCCAACCCCCCCCCCCCCCTCCCCCCCCCTATCCCCTAAATCAATGTAAAAGTCATAATCCACTAAATATGCAATTTAATAAATTTATTTAATTTGATAGGTTCTATAAATAATTTTATTTCATTGCTAAGTAATTTTAAGTCTTACATCAAAACAATGGATTATATTTGTAAACTTTACACATTTTGTATGTTTATTCTTATCATGTTCATCTCAAACCCTAAACCCCATACAATATACAATATAATCCTTAACATGTATTTATAAGAATTTCCATAAATAAGCCCATAATATCATTATTTCCTTTAAATTATAAATACGTCATATCTATATTACCATAAACCCTAAATATAGTAACAACATAATCCTTATCATGTCTTATCTATATGTCTAATTAGATTAGTAACATGTTTTGTAGTAATAATGTTATCATAGATCACAAAAAAATCAATGTACAGTCTTAATCCCCTAAATCCTAACCTTAAACCCCCTCTAATCCCCTAAATCAATGTAAAAGTCATAACCCTAAATTCAAAAATACTTGTGTAACTAATAATAAATGGGTTATATTTGTAATCTTTACACATTTTGTAGGTTTACCCTTAATATGTTCATCTCAAACCCTAAACCCCATACAATATACAATAGAATCCTTACCATGTATTTATAAGAATTTCCATAAATAAGCTCATATATCATTCGTTCCTTTAGATTACTAAATTATAAACATGTCATGTATATATTACCCTAAACCCTAGAAACAACATAATCCTTACCATGTCTTATCTATATGTCTAACTAGATTAGTTACATGTTTTGTATTAACAGTGTTATCATATATCACAAAAATCAATGTACAGTCTTAATCCCCTTAATCCTAACCCTAAACCTCCTAATCCCCTAAATCAATTTAAAAGTCTTAATTTTCTAAATTCAAAAAATACTTGTGTGATAAGTCGGCCATAATAGCTTACAAATCAGCCATGAATTGTTTGAAAGTGGAAAACCAAAAACTTGAAAAAAAATTGAATTTTGAAACAAACGATTTTTTTTAAAGAAAATGTTGAATTTTCAAATGATTTAAATTAAAATTCAAAATGGGCGTGAATATCGACGAAATTGAAGTTTCTCACCTACACTTTTTGTAATCTCGAGACACCTCGTAAATCGGACAACCCTCTAAAGTGAGATAAGATAAATCAGCCATAACGGTGTTTGCAATGCTTATTTAATTTGATAGGTTCTATTAGAAAGTTACAAGTAGACAAATACAAACATATTCCTACTTAGAACTCATAGATTGCAGGATTTGCACTATCTCCTTGATGTCTGTCTTCAGATCCGCGATGATGGGGCGACAAAATACGACTGCGCCGAGGTGGACAAGACGAGTCCATCAACCATAAACATAAATCATCCATCATGCAAATGAGTTCACAAAATCAGCCATCAAGTTTACATAAATCAGCCATGATATTATGCATAAATCAGCTATCAAGTTTACATAAATCATCCATCAAATTATGCATAAATCAGCTATCAAGTTTACATAAATCAGTCATAAAGTATGCATAAATCAGCCATCAAGTATACATAAATCAGCCATCAAGTATACATAAATTATCCAAATAACAAGCCTACCACAACATATCATCCAACTTGTGATTTTGTTGTCACATAACAAGCCTATTACAACAAATTATCCAATAACAACATAAACTTATGTCTTCTAAGACAACTTGAAATCACATACCCTATTTGACCAAATAGAGATAGAGAGTAAACAACTTGAAAGCACCTCTGAGAAGGCACATGTTCGAACAATACGATTATGCTCAAAAGAGTGCAGCACATCCCTTGTTAACGCATCCCAAAGTTTGCTGAACGAAAAACAAATAAAAAGAGTTGGATGATTGGCAAAACAGATAAATATGATGGATACTTATGAAAATGACATAATAACGAACCAAAACAAATCAAACACAAAGGGAGTTGATTAGCTCAAATCAAGAAAAAAGTTGTTATCATAGGTATGTCGGAGACTTCTAGGTTTCAATTAGAATTTCATCAACTACTTCAATTATGATACAATTTTTCGATAACAAAATCTAAAAGTATTACTTTTATTGGCGCTGATGAGGAAGAAACCATTTGGCGTAATTGGACTGCAGAACAAATCCACAACAGGACTGTAGAACAAATCTACAAGAAATTTTACGTTACTCTGACGCCTCCGGCTGTCTCGGAAGAGATGGTGGAAAAGGGGAGCTCGCAAACGGTGGCGGATGCTCCAAAGCTCGTGGCGAAGCGAGAGGTGCGCCGATAGTGAAAATATCAAAATCGTAGTGGCGCTCTGAGTCACGAACATATGTCGTCTGCCCAAGCTCTCTGATCTTCCCCCTTGCATGGCGATTTACCGGCGAACCACCTAGAGTCTCGCGACGATTCAACCATCCACGGATAGATCTTTGAATCAGATTTTCAGAACCGCCGGGAGCGCCTCAATTGAGTCCACCGTTCTAGAGTTATGGCCGAAACCGTGAAGCCACAGCAGTCTGGCCGAGTCCTCTGCCGGCGATTCCGATCAGTCACCTTAACGACGTTTTTCCGGTGCCTCAGGAAGAATCAGGCGACGATCCGGCTATCCACAGAAAGCCTCGGGCATCAACTTTTTAGGAAGACCAGAATAGCCCCAAACGGAGGTGTACACCGAGAGATATGACCAGATCTCCTCAACAGGTGCAGTCTGCCAAAGGGGTTATACTGGTGGTTTGAGACTAAGGCGACGCGGGGACGCAGGGAATAGAAAGAGGTTAGAGTTTTAGGGAGTGAGAGAAAGCTAGAAGATGGTGATGGTAGAGGAATTTGAAGAGACGGAGAATGACATTTAGATTTATCATATTTTACTTCTTTTTTTTACATTTATGATTTTTTATAATTGTAATGGCATTATCGTGAATTGCATTTTTAAACTGCCCTTAATAGACATTTCGTTTAGAATTTGTATCATTTAAGTAATATCTAAAAGTTATGTATTACTCTAGTCATATCACAACGTTTTTGAGCTATTTGAGTAATTATCTCAATAAAAATTGATTCCAAGTCTAGTAATCCTCCCTTAAAACAAAGCTTGAAAGCTTCTTTACGATCAAATGGATGAAGCATAAGTTGGGAGATATGGCGAACTCAAAGAAAATACGAGGTAGAGCTGGCGAGCTGGAGTAGTAAATGAGCTGATGATATAGTGGTCTTGAGAGAAAGTCTTAGATTTTGAGATGCCTAACTACGAGATGGGCAAGCTGCAAGGTAGGTGAGCTCCATAGCTGCAAGTTAGGTGAGCTGCCTAACTGCGAGATTGATGAGCTGCCTAGCTGGCGAGATTAGTGAGCTGCCAAGCTGCAAGGTATGCGAGCTACCTAGCTGCGAGATTGAGCTGCTTAGCTGGCGTGATTGGCGAACTGCCTAGCTAGCGAGATTGGCGAACTGCCTAGCTGCGAGGTAGGCGAGCTGCGAGTAAAGACTTTGTATATGCCACATGTGCATGGTTTAATATATTTAGGCGCGAGGCTGACCTCGGCTCTAAATATGTTAGGTGCAAGACCGGATCCAGCTTATCATATCTGTTGCGAGAGTGGGCTCGGCTTAAATATATCTTTAGGTGCGAGACTGGGCTCGGTTTATACTGTTTGTATTTCTAGGTCTAACACAAATGTGCGAGATGGGCTCGGCTTAATTTATTCGATCGACCGAGAACTTAGTGCGGGACTAGCCCCGGCTTTTAGGTTGACGAGCTAAGTTGTTTAGACTTATGCATCGAAGACGTGAATTATTTTACCACTGCATTCATGGAGAACGCATGCGAGACGGATCTTGGATTTTAGTTTAACGAGCTAGGCTTTTAGGCTATGCTTCGACGATGTGGATGATTTCACCATTGCGTCCATGAGGAACGCGATTAAAGATCGAACACCGGGCTAGGGCGTCGATTTGTTATATCTTTAGAGACGGACCGAATCTTGGTGGAAAAGTAAATTTTATTGATGGTATAGATGAACCTTGTGACAAGCTTCTTATGAACCTTTTGAATAGGGATCAAGCCATTCGTAGTTCCTATTACATAATTGAAAACGTAATTTGGCGAGTGTAACTCGGCCTTTTTTTGTTCTGCGAGTAGCTCGGCCTTTTACCTTTTTTTTCTTTCTTTGGGCAAGTAGCTTGGCCCTTATCTTTTTTTTTGTTGGCGTATGAGCTATTGCCGAACTAAGTAAAAGTGAAACTGATAGTGAAAAGCCGAACTAGTAGTAGCTCGTTTCATCAAGGGATGCAAATTTCTTAACTAACGCGGTCTTTTCTTCTTCGTTTATGATGAATAAATTAGCTCGGTGCAATGCGTCTTCTAGTGTTTTCAGAGGTCTGGCCTTTATCTCGTATTGAAAGCTATATTCATATCATAGATAATTGAGCAGTGCGGGCACTGCCGCGTTATCGCGGATCGTGATCCGAGAGACTATCGCTTTAAATCGGTTGATGAAGGATCGGAAAGATTTTTTCCTTATTTGAGACAATGCGTACAGGTCAGCACACGACGCTTCTTGTTTGATGTACATCGAATAAAGCTTGACAAAGGCTATCGACAGTTCGTGATAGCTGCTTATGGAGTTCGGCTCTAGTCGTGAGAACCATGTCAATGCGACGCCTCTCAGATTTCCAACGAAGAGTTGGCAGTAGCTGGTGTCTCGTTCTTCTGGAGTGAAGCGTGCGCGTATTACAGCTAGATTGAAAGCAGCCATAAAATGACTAGGATCCGACGTGCCGTCATATGATGGAAACTTTATCTTCCCTGGGTGCCGAGCTAGGACACTAGTTATCCGAGTTGTGAACGGTGTGTTCTGAGTTTGTTGCATGACTCTGTCGATCTCAGGGGCCGAAGTGGTAGCTTGATGAACTCTTGAGTTCATGTCTCGGAGTTCGATTTTCATCCGCTCTAATTCCTCGTCTCGTTCCAAATTCTCGTTCTGCCGCCGAGGCGTGTCTTGAGTTATCGTGGTCATGTTCATGTTGTTTCCCACATAAGCGAGGCTGTCCTCGCAATTTGGTGAACATGGATTCTTGGAGGCGAGGTGCTTTTTTGGTTGGTTGCTGAGCTGATACTCGTTCTCTCTGCAGCTCTTCAAGAGCGCGTTGACTGCATCTTGGTTGGCCTTCATCTCTTCGCTCTCGCGAGATAACTCTTTTATCTCTGCGAGAAGTGTATCAAAAAGGATGAGGGCGTCTTGTTGGGCGATAGGAACTATTGCTTGGGTGTTGATGGGAGCTGGTGGTGGTGGTGGAGACGTGAATCTGTTCGGATCAGCTGGATCCACTGGATTCCTTTCGTCTCATTCTTCATCGCCATCTCGCAGAGGAGATCGGTCGAATGTTGTTCCTGACATCGCCGAGTTGCTTTGAGTGATGAGAATAACTTTTTTTCCACAGACGGCACAAATTGTTGAATATGAATTTTAACTAGGTTATATAAATAACAAAAGAGGATCGGGAAATCTTGTTTTCCCAGCAAAATCGATGAGTTACAAGAATTACGTCGTCGGAAGATGACCGGAAAAAGAATACTAAGCTAAGAAACTAAGTCGAAAAAGTCTGAGCTCGGTCTCTTAGGTATGTTGGTAAAAAATTACGGATCCCTTGAATGAAGAAAGACTCTTATTTATATGTGCTAGTATCGGCCTAACTTCCAGGGATTTCCTTATTCTTCTCAAGTCTTGATAAAGATAATTTTTTGTTTTTCTCGGAGCCGACATAGAGACATTCCCAAAGTATGTTTGAATGTTCGATTTATACCTAAAGTTTGGACTGCTCAAATAAACATCCAACATTATAAAAAATTCAAATTTCATACTTGGAATTCTTATTTTTTGCTGAATCATACATTTGTAGTAACAGAGCTAACGACCAGTTAACGGTGGTTGACGTGGCTGCCACGTGTAAGACAACGTCGTTTTGTTTATAACACAGAAATTGAAAACTTAAACAAAACGTTATCGTTTAGGTAGTGGCCTATCTAGGTTTCATCATCCGCCAATTTTGTTTTTTTTTCCTCAAGCGAAAGGGGTATACGATCGTTTTTCGTCTTCTGCTTTTACTTGGTCTCGTCTTGATTTCGTTGGATTTGTTGAGTTTTTTCAACGATTTGTGTTTGATTTTGGAGACGAGGGTTCTGATTCCGGGATGTTTTTCATTGTGTATAGGTTGATTGCGAGATCAGAGAAAGGGCAAAAATGGCGCATAGGGTAGATCAGGAATACGATTATTTGTTTAAGATCGTGTTGATCGATGATTCTGGTGTTGGGAAATCGAATATCTTGTCGAGATTACCAGGACTGAGTTTTGCATGGAATCAAAATCCACTATCGGTGTTGAATTCGCCACCAGAACTACTCAAGTGATTCGAAATTTTATCTCATGGTGTGGAATTCACGTGGGAATTAAAATTCAGAATATTTTGCTGTTTGAATCAGATTCACGTGATTTAGGTTAACGCTTAGAGCTGTGACCGTGACCTTGGGGATGAGCTTTTATTGAGAGATATATGGACTACTTTGTAATTACTTATTTACCTTGTATAGTTTAGGTAAATTAACATAAGTACATTAGGTAAACTCGTATGTATATAAGGTCATTGGCCTCCTTTGTTAATGAATAAGAAAACCCTTTAACACTTTAAGGTTTCTTGACATGGTATCAGAGCAATAACCTTTTTTTTTAGGCTATCGATTCTTCTAAATCTCTCTCTGCATACTCTCTGAATTCATTCCCCTCTATTTTTTTTCATTTAGTGTTTCCGACTATTCTATCGGTACATGTTTCTAAACAATGGCCGACGACGAGCTCACCCCTGTTGCGGCAAGACCAAGACAATCATCTGAGTCAATTCGACGTCGGATAGATCCCTACGATCTCTCTGCTGGCGATAGTCCAGGTTCTGTGATCTCGCACCCTCAATTGCGTGGTCCTAATTATGACGAATGGGCAACAAGCTTGCGACTTGCCTTGAAGGCACGAAAGAAATTCGGTTTCGTTGACGGCACTATACCACAACCTGATGAGAACTCCGAAGATCTTGAAGATTGGTGGGCAAATAATGTCAAAGTCACAATTGATCAAAATCTGAGCTCATCTCTCTCTCACCATGAGATCGCTGCTAACCTTTGGGATTACATACGAGTCAGGTTCTCCGTTAAAAACGGTCAAAGAGTGTAGCGCATCAAAGCAGAATTAGCTAACTGCAGACAGAAGGGACTTGCGATTGAAGCTTATTTCGGAAAATTAAACAAACTTTGGACGAGTCTCAAGGATTTTTAGCGAACCAAGACTCCGGCTGAAATTGCGAAAGAGCGTCAAGAGGATCGATTGCATCAGTTTCTCATGCGATTGGACGAAACAGCCTTCAGTGCTGTGAAATCGTCTCTGCTATCTCGAGATCCTCTACCAAGTCTTGACGAGGCATATCAAGTGGTCACCCAAGACGAAGAATCAAAATTGGCTGGACAAATGTTTGAAGATCACAATGATGGTGTGAGTTTTGCGGTACAGGCTTATCCCAAATCTTCTCCCCCTCCAAATTTGCGAGATCCAAACGCCATGTGCACCACCTGTGGAAGAAAAGGTCACCTTGCAGAAAATTGCTTTCGCAAAATTGGTTATCCTCCGTGGTGGGGTGAACGTCCTCGGCCTCGTCTCTCCAACGCACCACTCGTCCATGTTGCCCCTGTTACGGTACCTCCAACCGTCTCTGCTCCAGCCCGCAGCATTCCTACAAATAATGCTCATGGGCATAGTAACACTGCTCGTGCTCATCTAGCGACATCTGCACCAGTTTATGTCGCAAATTCAGCCATCACATCAGCGGATCGCATCGGTTTTAGTGGCCTTGATGATCATCAATGGAACATTTTGGTTCAAATGCTCAACGAGCGCAAACCTCCATCTGGTGATCGTCACTCGGTAAGTTCTTTCTTGAATATTGGATCATTGACACAGGAGCCTCCAATCATATGACTGGAAGCATTGATTTTCTCTCGGATATTTGTGATATGGCACCGGTTTTTATAAAATTACCATATGGACGTCATACCGTTGCTAACAAACGAGGAAAAGTTTATTTAGGCTCTCAGATCACTTTGCTAAATGTGTTTTTCGTCGACGGTCTGCATTGTCATCTCATCTCGGTATCGCAGTTAACTAAGGATAGTCTATGCATCTTCCAAATTACTGATAAAATGTGTTGTTCAGGACCGCACTACACGGACGCTGATTGGAGTTGGTGAACAGCAGCGAGGACTTTATTTTTTTAGAGGTGTGAGGTTGCAGCAACTACACAACGCTTGGAAACTCATTCTAGTGATGTGTGGCATCGTCGTTTGGACCATCCATCTTTTAAAACTATGAAGATGCTCGATTTTTCAGATTTTAGATGCAATAGTGGTATTGATTTCAAGTCGTGTGATGTTTGTATCCGCGCTAAGCAGACTCGTGATGTTTTTCCTTTGAGCTCAAGTAAAACTTCAGCGGTTTTTGATTTAGTTCACTGTGATTTGTGGGGTCCTTATCGGACAAATTCAATGTGTGGCTCTCGTTATTTTCTCACCATACTTGACGATTTCTCGAGAGCCCTATGGATCTATTTGCTACCGAATAAATAAAAAAAACTGCATCTACCTAGAAAACGTTCATTGCTCTAGTTGAGCATCAGTTTCAACGTCAAGTTAAGTCTATTCGTAGTGACAACGGATCTGAGTTTCTCTGTCTCACGGATTTCTTTTGTCAAAAAGGAATAATTCATGAGACCTCATGCGTTGGAACACCTCAACAAAACGGGCATGTTGAACGTAAGCATCGCCACATACTAAACGTGGCACGTGCTCTTCGATTTCAGTCTAATCTCCCCGTTGAATTTTGGGGACGGTGTGCACTCACCGCAGGTTATCTGATAAATCGCACACCTTTTACCATTTTAAAGGGAAAGACACCTTTCGAAGTTCTATACAATTGTCCTCCGCCTATGAACCACTTGCGCATTTTTAGATGTCTATGCTACGTTCACAATCAAAAACATCGTGGAGATAAATTCGAATCTCGCAGCAATCGATCGGTTTTTATTGGGTATCCTTTTGGAAAGAAAGGATGGAAGGTTTACAACCTTGATACATGAGTCGTGTCTACATCACGTGACGTCGTCTTATGTGAATCTGATTTTCCCTTTGTTGGTATCTCTAAGACTTCACCGACGGCCATAACTCCAGCTCCACCTCCGCCTACTTCTCACTTTGATGATGATTTCGATTTCGCAGAGGCTCCATTACATACATCTGATGCACCGTCGCTGGATGAATCTCTGATTATAAACACCGATTCTGATTCATCTCAGTTCATGGGTTCTTCTTCAAATGACATTCCCTTACAATCACAACATGTTTCTTCACCGGAACAACTATCTCATGATTCACAGCCTGCGATAGAGCAAAATTTGTCGCCTGAAACAGCGACTTCTTCCGTCTCTGATTCGACTCGACGAGATGCAACAGAGGGTGTTAATTCTGACATTGTAACCCCTGATAACAGTGCAGCAGATGTTGAGCAACGATTTCCCTCGGTTAAACTCAGTGGTTTTCAGCTTAACATGATTTGCTCCCAACCAGATTTTGTCGCATCATCATCTACGTTATACCCGTTGACTTCATATGTCAAGTATGATAATTTTTCTAACAATCATCGTGCTTATTTGGCAGTGATTTCTTCAGGTGTTGAACCGACATCATACTATGAAGCTATTGAAGATGAGTATTGGCGCGAAGCCGTCGGCGATGAAATCGCCTCCCTAGATGATCTCGGCACTTGGACTGTAACATCCCAAATTTGGCCCAACCTGAAAAAGCCCAACAAGAAAAGGCCCAGCAAGAAAACCCTAATTTAATTCCCTATATAAACCAGTCTTTGGAAAAGGAGGAGGCTATTTTGCAAATCAGAAACCCTAGCCCCCTAAAACTCTTTGAGCCGTCGATCCCGAGCAGCCACCGCCGCCGCCCGCCGCCGCCGTGAAGAGGAACCGCCGCGAGGTTGCACCGAGCCGCCATCTTCTTGATTCCGTTGCTTCTAGTCGTCATTAGTTCATATCTCTAAGGTGAGGATTAGATCTAGGCTTTTTTCTATGTTCTCTTGTCTTCTTCTGGTATGTTGAGTCTAAGTATACTCCGGTATGCTGCGTGCTACGAAGTACGGGCACGTTTGTGTGATGCATAAAGTTATATCTACATTTATAAATGAATATGGACTATGGAATCATTAGATGAAGAACCAGCATGCTTGTTTGATAATCCTGTTGTGTGGTTAGTGTGTGTAAAGTAGTTAGATGGTGTGCAAGCACTAAGAGGTGATCGTCACTGCGTTGGGACGTATGTGGTACGGTTATTGTTTGATGGGGACTGGATCTGGAGTGCAGGTCGGTTCTCAACGTCGGGAGGTTATGGCGAACCTCATGGATGTCTGTGTGACCGTGTGTGTGAGTGTGGTGGCAGGTCGATTCTCGGTTGGTTCCTTCGGGAAGGCGGGGTCGAGTGTCAGAAAGTGAGTTTTCCCTTGTATGTGTAGTTGCGTGTGCGCTGGTAGAGAGTGATGTTTGATTACTTGTTTATATTTATTCTTGGCATATTAGTGGATTATGAGTGGGTGTTGTGAAGGGATCTAGGTTTAGTTCTCGCTGAGTAATCCCAATTACTAACCACTCTCTCTTCTTGTATGTGAGTATGATGATGTGGATGATGATGTCGAGTATGAGGAACTGGATGAGTAATTCCAGCGCGGTGCGCTGCTTTGGGAGTTCGGAAGTTCTCCTTTGGGTTTTATTTGGAATTTCAGTATTTCGTTTTAAAGACAATTGTTCGTTATTTGTTTCGGTTCTTTTTAAGATTTAATTGGGAATTTGTAAGACATTTACTTGGGATTTAATAAGAGAATTATTCATAGAGTGGAAATCCGTGTAATAAGTTATTGTTGTTAGCCGACACGTCGTCTTTGAGTGGATAAAGAGACTAGGTCGAGGGTGGCATTGCCGATTCGCCTAGTTCCTTCGGGAAGGCGGGTCGGGGTGTTACAAGTGGTATCAGAGCACTATAGGTTCGAGTGGAGAGGATAATCTAGGTTAGTGGGATGGGAAAAAGCGGATTTCAAAGTTTTCAAAATGGGAATTTTTCAAAAGTTATAAAACCACCACCTAGATGAGCCTCCGGTTATTATTGTATTATTTTGCAAGGAGATCAGTCTTTACGGGACCGGACTGACTCACTTGCTATCATGTGTGCGGATGTCGCCAAAAAGAGCATAAGGCTTGGAAGCCTTGTACCACGTGTGATTGTAATGGAGGATACACGGACATATTTGAACCATTGACAGGACCACCACCGACGCGTGGAGATGATTTCACCATCGAGCTAGAACCAGGGACGGCCCCTGTTTCGAAAGCTCCGTATCGTCTAGCGCTCGCATAAATGGTAGAATTAAGGAAACAGTTGGAGGACCTTACGGAAAAAAGATTCATCCGACTGAGCAGTTCACCGTGGGGAGCGCCGGTGCTATTCGTGAAAAAGAAAGATGGAAGCTTTCGTCTTTGTATCGATTACCGGGGATTGAACAAAGTGAAAATTAAGAACAAGTACCCGTTGCCACGAATCGATGAGTTGTTGGACCAACTGCAAGGAGCTTCGTGGTTCTCCAAAATCGACTTAGCATCAGGCTACCACCAGATTCGGATAGCAGAAGGGGACATAAGAAAAACAGCATTCCGAACGCGTTATGGACATTACGAGTTTGTGGTAATGCCGTTTGGTCTCACAAACACACCTGCCGCTTTCATGAAGCTAATGAATGATCTATTTCGTGAGCACTTGGATAAGTGTGTGATAGTATTCATTAATGATATATTGGTTTACTCGAGGAGCGAGGCAGAACATGAATGGCATTTGCGCATGATACTACAGAAATTAAGGGAGCATCAACTTTTTGCTAAGCTGAGCAAGTGTAGCTTTTGGAGGAGGAAGATAGGATTTCTCGGCCACGTCATTTCGGAAGTAGGAGTAGCAGTGGATCCCGAAAAGATCGCCGCTGTGACCGAATGGCCTATTCCTAAGAATGTTACTGAGGTCCGTAGCTTTTTGGGTTTAGCCGGCTACTACCGCATATTTGTTCCAGATTTTGCTAGTCTGACGAAACCTCTGACACATTTGATTGGGAAGGATGTGAAATTCGAGTGGACGGAAGACCGTGCAAAAAGTTTTGAGGGATTGAAGAAGCGTCTAACTCAAACACCGGTGTTGGTTCTACCAAGGACATGTATACCATATGACGTATACACCGATGCCTCTGGATCCGGGTTAGGATGCGTGCTGATGCAAGAAGGGAAGGTCATAGCATATGCATCTAGGCAACTACGGACACATGAGACGAATTACCCCACTCATGACTTGGAATTAGCAGTAGTAGTTTTTGCTCTTAAGATCTGGCGAGCTTATTTGTATGGGGAGAAGGTGAACATATTCACGTATCATCAAAGTTTAAAGCACATCTTCACCCAAGACGATTTGAATCTGAGGCAGCAAAGATGGATAGAGTTGTTGGCGGATTATGACCTAAATATCGCTTATCACCCGGGAAAGGTTAACCAGGTGGCAGACGCCTTGAGTCGGCGCAGGAGTGATGTTTCGGAGGTCAAAGAAATGCAAGAGTTGGTAGCGACTTTGGCTAGTTTAAGGTTGTGCGTGACCCAGGTAGAGGAAAATACCGCGGGACTAGAAGCATTGGACGATGCTGATTTACTCTGGAGAATTCGACAGGCCCAAGGAAAGGACCTCGTTTTAAAAGAGCAAGTCGATAAATAAGTGGTTGGGTACCATGTTGCTGACAATGGGACTTACCTGTATAGGAATCGGGTATGTGTTCCTAACGATGAGAAGTTAAGAAAGGTGGTGCTAAGTCAGGCTCATCAGTCGCGATTTTCAATTCACCCCGGATGCACCAAAATGTACCGAGACCTGAAGAGGTACTATCAATGGAGTGGGATGAAAGGAAACATTGCTAAATGGGTAGCGCAATGTGCGACGTGCCAACAGGTGAAAGCAGAACTGATGGCACCTAGTGGACTACTCCTGGACTTGCCATTACCAGAATGGAAATGGAACATGGTGACTATGGATTTTATAACGGGATTGCCAATGACCCTAGATAAGAAGAACGCGATTTGGGTAATCGTGGATCGACTTACTAAGTCAGCTCACTTTGTGCCAATTAAAAAGACGGATGGAGCGGAACAGTTGGCGCAGAAGTACTTGGACGTAATTGTGAGGCTACACGGAGTGCCAGTGAGTATTGTGTCAGACCGAGACCCGAAGTTTACGGCTGGTTTTTGGCAAGCTTTTCAGAAAAAGATGGGGACAAAGGTACACTTAAGTACGGCATACCATCCTCAAACGGACGGTCAATCAGAAAAGACGATTCGGATCCTAGAGGACATGCTGAGAGCCTGCGTTTTGGACTGGGCGGGAAACTGGGGAAAGTACCTACCCCTAGCAGAGTTCGCATATAACAATAGTTACCACGCTAGTATTGGAATGGCTCCGTACGAAGCTCTTTACGAAAGACCGTGTCGTACATCCCTTTGTTGGACAGAAGTGGGAGAAATGAGAGGTCTGGAACAGGAAGTGGTAAAGGAAGCGGTCGAGCAAGTGGAATTGCTTAGGACAAGGCTAAAGGAGGCCCATGACCGATAGAAGAGTTATGCCGATAAGCACCGAACATACTTAGCATTTGCAGTAGGGGATGAGGTGTACTTGAAACTAAGAGCGTTCAGAGGAAATGTTAAGCACCGGAAGTTGAAGAAACTTAAGCCAAGATACATGGGACCGTATCCTATTGTGGAAAGAATTGGAGAAGTGGCATACCGATTAGAGCTACCGCAAGAACTGTCTGAATTTCATGACATGTTCCATATTTTACTCCTAAGAAAGGTAGTAAGGGAGCCTGAACTCATTTTGCCTCAACCGCCAACTGACTTAGGCAAGAATTTGTCGGTTCAGAGTAAGCCAGTGGAAGTACTGGAATACAAGGAAATGGAACTCCGTGGTAAGGAAATGAAATGTGTTAAGGTATGTTGGGAACGTGATGGTATCCGCGAGGAAACGTGGGAGCCGGAACAGCAAATGCGAAAGGATTACCCTGAGCTCTTTAAGGACAAGAGTGGAACCGGAGATGTAGAGGTGAATTCGGGGACGAATTCTTTTCAAGGAGGAGAGAGTTGTAACATCCCAAATTTGGCCCAACCAGAAAAAGCCCAACAAGAAAAGGCCCAGCAAGAAAACCCTAGTTTAATTCCCTATAAACCAGTCTTTTGAAAAGGAGGAGGCTATTTTGCAAAACAGAAACCCTAGCCCCCTAAAACTCTATGAGCCGTCGATCCCGAGCAGCCACCACCGCCGCCCGCCGTCGCCGTGAAGAGGAGCTGCCGCGAGGTTGCACCGAGCCGCCGTCTTCTTGATTATGTTGCTTCTAGTCGTCGTTAGTTCAGATCTCTAAGGTGAAGATGAGATCTAGGCTTTTCTCTATGTTCTCTTGTCTTCTTCTGGTATGTTGAGTCTAAGTATACTCCGGTATGCTGCGTGCTTTGAAGTACGGGCACGTTTGTGTGATGTATAAAGTTATATCTATATTTATAAATGAATATGGACTATGGAATCATTAGATGAAGAACCGGCATGCTTGTTTGATAATCTTGTTGTGTGGTTAGTGTGTGTAAAGTAGTTAGATGGTGTGCAAGAACTAAGAGGTGATCGTCACTGCGTTGGGACGTATGTGGTACGGTTATTGTTTGATGGGGACTGGATCTGGAGTGCAGGTAGGTTCTCAACATCGGGAGGTTATGGCGAACCTCATGGATGTCTGTGTGACCGTGTGTGTGAGTGTGGTGGCAGGTCGATTCTCGGTTGGTTCCTTCGGGAAGGCGGGGTCGAGTGTCACAAAGTGAGTTTTCCCTTGTATGTGTAGTTGCGTGTGCGCTGGTAGAGCGTGATGTTTGATTACTTGTTTATATTTATTCTTGGCGTATTAGTGGATTATGAGTGGGTGTGGTGAATGGATCTAGGTTTAGTTCTCGCTGAGTAATCCCAATTACTCACCCCTCTCTCTTCTTGTAGGTGAGTATGATGATGTGGATGATAATGTTGAGTATGAGGAACTGGATGAGTAATTCCAGCGTGGTGCGCTGTTTTGGGAGTTCGGAAGTTCTCCTTTGGGTTTTATTTGGAATTTCAGTATTTCGTTTTAAAGACAATTGTTCGTTATTTGTTTCGGTTTCTTTTAAAGATTTAATTGGGAATTTGTAAGACATTTACTTGGGATTTAATAAGAGAATTATTCAGAGAGTGGAAATCCGTGTAATAAGTTATTGTTGTTAGCCGACACGTCGTCTTTGAGTAGATAAAGAGACGGGGTCAAGGGTGTCATTGCCGATTCGCCTGGTTCCTTCGGGAAGGCGGGGTCGGGGTGTTACATGGAGAGTAGAAGATCTCCCTCCCGGAAAGAAAGCACTCGGATGCAAATTGGTTTTTCATCTCAAGTACAAAGCCGATGGAACTCTTGAACGTCATAAGGCTCGTTTAGTGGTTCTCGGGAATAATCAAACCGAAGGGCTTGACTATACAGAGACTTTTGCGCATGTGTGTAAAATGGTTAGTGTTCGTTCCTTCTTGGAGGTGGTTGTTTCGAGAGATCGGGAAGTCCATCAAATGGACGTGCATAACACATTCCTTCACGGCGATCTTGACGAGGAAGTATACATGAAACTTCCTCCGGGTTTCAAAACAGATGATAACTCTAAAGTATGCCGTCTTCACAAATCATTAAACGGTTTAAAACAAGCACCTCAGTGCTGGTTCGCAAAGCTTGTCGCGGCGCTTCAAGGATACGGTTTTGAACAAAGCTTATCTGTTTATTCTCTCTTCACGTTTGTTGATCAAGAAGTTCGAATTCACGTCCTAGTATATGTTGACGATTTGATCGTCATGTGAATCTCCTTAGCCGTCATCAATTAATTCAAACATTATATAAGTTCACAATTTCGTATGAAGGATCTTGGTGTTTTGAAATATTTTCTGGGAATCGAATTGGCTCGAGGTCCGTCCGGGATATATCTATGTCAAATAAAATACGTTCTTGACATCATATCCGAATCTGGCCTTCTCGGTACCAAGCCAGTTTCTCATCCTATTGAACAAAACCATCAGTTGTCGAAAGCTACATGTGCGTCTCTCTCCGACTCTTCACGGTATTGTCGTTTGGTTGGCAGACTCATCTATCTCGCCGTTACTCGTCCGGAACTGTCATATGCTATTCATTACTTATCTCAGTTCATGCATGACCCGAAAACTGAACATTGGGATGCAGCTTTGCGTGTCGTATGCTACTTAAGAGGAAATCCGGGACAGGGTATTCTACTTCGCTCTGACTCTGATCTCCGACTTATTGCTTGGTGCGATTCTGACTGGGCGGGATGCCCATTGATGCGTCGATCTCTCACTGGTTGGTTTATTCAGCTCGGTGGCTCACATGTATCATGGAGAACACAAAAACAAAAGGTGGTCTCGCGCTCATCGGCAGAAGCCGAATATCGTGCTATGGCAGATACTGTAAGTGAGATATTATGGTTACGTGGTTTACTTGAAACACTTGGTGTTGACTGCTCAGCTCCTGTTCCTATTCATTGTGACAGTCAATCCGCTATTAGCTTGAGCAAAAACCCGGTTTTTCATGAGAAGACAAAACACGTTGAAAATGATTGTCATTTCATCCGAGATGAAATTGTGTGTGGGATTATCACTACCGCTCACGTCTCTACTCATGCACAACTTGCTGATATTTTCACAACAGCTCTAGGACGCAAGGAGTTTGATATGTTTTTTCGCAAGTTAGATGTTCGTGACCTACACATTCCAACTTGAGGGGGGGGGGGGGGGGGGGGGGGGGGGGGGGTATTGAGAGAGATATGGACTATTTTGTAATTACTTATTTACCTTGTATAGTTAAGATAAATTAACATAAGTACATTAGATAAACTCGTATGTATATAAGGTCATTGGCCTCCTTTGTTAATGAATAAGAAAACCCTTTAACACTTTAAGGTTTTTTGACAGCTTTTTCTTTTACTTGCTTGTTTCTCTTTTTGTTTCTATCTTAGTTATATCCATGAGGTTTCTACTTTCTCTGCTATTCGCAGATTTAGTTCTATAAATTCAGTCAGCTTATTGGCATACAACTACTAGCTGCATTTGCTTGTTGTTCTTCGATTATGCCTCTCGGTTTACGACTTTACTTCCAGCTTCCTTACGCCTTTCGCTTGAGGAAAAAAAAAACAAATGGGCAACCTAACCAGACTTGCCCATGGAGGGAGGGTGATGAATCTTCATCATGAAAAATGTCCAGGGGAAAGGCTAGCAACAAGATTACAAAGCCATATAATTATGATGTCTAACTTGAGGTATTGGCTTGAAGTAATCAAAATCCAGTTGATGGATTCAAGTTTGCCTCAAGTAAAAGAGGATTGTATCTATAGAAGTTGGATTTTTTTTCTTCTTTGGATTCATCTTCGTCACACATATGACAAGAAGTTATTTTTTCGAATAAAATCATCAAACATAAAATTGTTTATGAGTTTGAAATAGAGATATTGAAACAACTACGAAGAAGTATGTTAACAGTTGGTTTATATTTCGATAAGACGATTATATTACATATAGTAAAACTGTGGAAAACTTGCTATATTTGACTGTATAAAGTTAAGAAGAACAAAAACATAGCAAGATGATCGCGTGGCCTAATGGATAAGGCGCTCCCCTCTGGAGCGGGGAGCGGGAGATTGTGGGTTCGAGTCGAGAGTGAAGAGATTGAAGATGAGTTTTAATTAGGTCTCTCAAAACGCATACATGGCATCCATGTCATCAAAATATAATGGACCGTTAGTACAGTCACATAATATGTATGATTCGGCACAAAATACGAACTGCAGGTATAAAATTTGAATTTTTTATAATGTTAGGTGTTTAATTTAGCAGTCGCAAATTTTAGGTATAAATTGAACATTCAAACATACTTTAGGTAGGTTCTGGCCAATCTCCATAATAAAAAAAATACCCCCAAACATGATGACTACACTACAAGAAAACACCCGGATTTCCGACGGGTTTTTCGACGGGCTTGAAACCGTCGAAAAATACCGACGGAATACCGAGGGCATAAAAAGGACATTCCGAGGGATTGATTTTCCTCAGAAATTGGTCGGAATATTTCGACGGATCACCGGCTGTCGGAAATCCCTCGGAATATTCCGATGGATTTCCCAGGGAATCTCGACGAGCATGTATTCCCTCGGAAATCGGTCAAAATATTTTGAGGGATTTCCGAGGGCTGGTAATCCGTCGGAATATTCCAACCGATTTCCGAGGAAAATCAATCCCTCGGAACGACCGTCGAAAATTCCTCGGAATATTCCGACTGATTTCTGACGGATATATTACTTGCTTTGTAAATACTTCTTCTCTTGCATATATGTTTGCTTTGTTTGTAAACATATATATATATACATTTCCTGGCTATGGTATTTTGAAGATTCGATATATGTGTATATATAGTTGGAGAGAACATGCAAACATATTTATCTATAAATACTTTTCCCCGCATTCACAACAAATACGTACGCCCGTCTTTTGTCACATTTGCGAAATTGTTTTCTTAAAACCTTTTTCAAAATGATGCCTTTGACGCGGGAAACTGCTCGTAAGAGAGTCATTTGTCCATCTACGGTCAAGATTAAGTCCAACATTTGGATTTGTGACAAGGTTGAAGAGGGAAGGGTTCGCAAGTGTCAGCGAAGTTCCTCCGGCCCCAAAAAGCCAGAAATGAATTTAACTAGCAGTGGTAGTTGGGGGCTATGCTTGGCAAGGCAAGGGAACCAGACTCTGCAAGAATACCATGAGGAGTTCGTGCGGACTATGGGACTCTTTGGGCTCCACCGATCCGCAGAAGAAGTGGCGATGATCTTTTTCCAATGAATCCGACCTGGCCTTCGACTGCAGCTTACCGAGATGTGACTACATGACCGTGGAGAGTGCATCAACATTGTCCTACGGAATGCTCACCTCACGGAGACCGAGCTCAGCCGAGTGGTTATAGACGACTCGTCCGATAGTGAAATGGAAGACGACCCATCTTTTTAGTCTATTTTTCAAATAATGTTCTACTCCGACGATCCTCCTTAATTTTACATTAATAAAAAGAGCTTAATTTGGGTTTTTAACTTGAACTTGTTTTGGCAAATCTCGGGAATATATACTTGGTATTCTATAGACTTTTTCCTGGCTAAAATCCTAAAATCCTGGAAATCCCTTGGAAATTTTTGAGGAATTTCCGACGGTGTAGGACCGAGGAAAACTGAATCCTCAGCTAAAACTGACACCGGGCAAGTTTTTGCCGACGATTTAGGATTTTAGCCGAGGTAAACTGAATCCCCTGGCTAAAACTTGCCCGGTATCAGTTTTAGCCGGGAGTTTAGAGATTGCCTCGGCTAAAACTATAACCCGTCGGAAATTTCCGAGGGATTTCTGACGGTTTATGAATTTAGCCGAGGAAAACTGAATCCCCGGCTAAAACTTGCCCGGTATCAGTTTTAGCCGGGGGATTCAGTTTTCCTCGACTAAAACTATAACTCGTCGAAAATTCCTCGGAAATTTCCGATCCGATGGATTTCCGACGGTTTATGATTTTAGCCGAGGAAAACTGAATCCCCGGCTAAAACTTGCCCGGTATCAGTTTTCCTCGGCTAAAACCATAACCCGTCGGAAATCCCTCAGAAATTTCTGACGGATTTCCGACGGTTTATGATTTTAGCCGAGGAAAACTGAATCTTCCGGCTAAATCTTGCCCGGTATCAGTTTTAGCCGGGAGTTTAGAGATTGCCTCGGCTAAAACCATAAACCGTCGGAAATTCCTCGGAAATTTCTGACGGACTTTGGTATTTTGATATTTTACACTTAACATTTTTTGAGTGTAAAACATCAAAATACCCAGGGCCGTCGAAAATCCCTCAGAAATTCTCGAGGGATTTCTGACGGATTAGGGTTTAAAACCTCGAATTTGCTAGATTTTAAAAATGTTTGGTCTTGATAGATGTAGAAGTAACAAATATAAACTAGTTTCTGTGAATTATTTGTAAGAATCAAAAATTTCGAACATTTCATTGAAACCCGAAGCAAACACGTAAATGTCCTTAGATGTTCTATATGTTTTTATGAATCCTTGAACTCGTTCATCGATCGATTTTTACAAAATCCCAAATAACTTGTTTTGATTGGTTGTCAAATTTTTTTCTTATTAGTATGTAACGGTAATAGTTATTAAACACAAAATTATAAGAAATCTTCAAAATCTAAACCCTAAACTCGTCGGAAATTCGTCGGAATTTTTAGAGGGATTTCCGACGGATAATGATATTTATAATATCTAACCGTACATGTTGACTGGCCAATGAGAATACATGCAATTTCCGAGGGATTTTCGATGGATCATGAAATTTTACCCACGAATTTAAACCGCCAAACGAAAAAAAAAAAATCGAAGCGGTTAATTAAATTTGCTTTCCGACGGATTCCCGAGGGATTTTTCCGTCGGAAAGCTTTATAAATATCCGATCTAACTTCTTCTCTCTCATTTCTTCTGCAATCTCCAGCCTCTCCCTCTACTCGCCGAAAATTTCCGCCGATTGCCGCCGGTTTCTTCTTCTTCGGGTCTTCTTCTCAAAATTGGCGGTTCCACTTCGGTTTCTTCTTTTCTTCTTCTCGGCCACCGCAGACCACCGTCTTCACCGCTGCCCACCGGAGCTCACCGCCATGCCTCCACCGCACCTGCACGGCCCTGAAATGTAAGTCCTTTCAATTATTTTTTTGTTTTTGTTAATTAGTTTAGGTTGTTGTTAATTTTTGTAGAATTTGTGGAATTAGATTAGGTTGTTTGAATGTTAATTAGGTTGTTAGATTTGTTTGTGATTAGATTTATTTGGGTTAGTTAGGTTGTTAGTTTTTGTTGAATTTGTGATAATTTTATTAAAGAAAATTTATAAAAACGTTTTTGGAAAATATATATATGTATAGAATTTTATAAAACTTTTTTGTAAAATATATATATATGTATAGAATTTTATAAAATATTTTTGTAAATTCGTTTTGAATAAATGAATTTTGAAAAATATTTTTAATACATATATATTAAAATCGTTTTTATATATGTATATATTTGTGGAATTAGTTTAGGTTTTTAGATTTTTTGTAATTGTTAATTAGATTTTTTGTGGAATTGTTAATTAGATTTTTGTGGAATGTTAATTAGATTTTATGTAAGTTTTTTACAATATATATGTAATGTTAAAAAAAACAATTATGTAAATTTTTTTTTTTAACATGTATTGATTTTTAGAAATTGTATTTATAATAAACGTTTTTTATATATGTATTTTTTGAAAAAAATGTTTTCGTTTTTTAGAAAATTATTTATGATTATTGATATGTTTTTTAACACTTATGCGTTTTTATTTTTTGTAGGTCTTACGGTGGATTCGATCAAGACCGTCAGAGGGGTACTGACGCAGGTCCTAGCCAGAGTACTGTTCCGGACACAGAGAGTGTAGCTCAACCGAGGATCATGACCATCGAGGAGCTCGTTCAACAGCCGGAACGAGAACTACTCAAAGTTCTCTATCCGGAACTCCGGATTCCGAGATCTACTTGGTAATAAAAATAATTTCTCTTAATTAATGAGTTTTTGGGTTTGATAACCATTTTTAAATTTGTTTTTTCATAGGTTTGGAATCTCCGGGAATTGCATTAGCAAGTCGATTATGAAGATGTTGCACAGCATCCTCGACAAACCATACCCGAAATTTTCTGAAATTCCGGCAGACGAACAAAACATGTGGTTTCGTACGTTTGCGGTAAGTAAATCTTTATTTATTTTTTGTAATATATTTTGAGATTTTGTTAACATCTATATTTCTATTTCTTTTTTGTAGCAAGAGTTTAATTGGCACCATATGATCACAAAGACGGTGGAGACGGAATTTTTTTTGGAGGCTAGGACGCAATTCTCGCGCCACATGAACGAGTGGAAGAAAGCTTGGAAAAAGGGGAAAGATAAGCCAAAAGGCTTGAACAAGGATGTGTATACGGAATACATCCCATATTGGCAACAGCAGAAGACCATAGCGCTATCTCAGACTAACTCCCAGAACCGGAAGAGTCGCCGAAGTGGGAAGGGAGAAGCTATCCATAACAACGGGACAAAGAGCTTCTTGACAACCGAAATCGAAATGGTAAGTATTTTTGCGGTTTTTAGTTCTTTTTTTATAAGCACTACAAGAAAACTGCGTTTTGGCGACTGCAAAGGGCGACTACATATTTAGTCGCTAAATGTTGCGACGAATTACCGACTATTTTACGACTATTTAGCGGCGAATAAAATATAGTCGTAAAGGAGTCGCTTATTGACGACTACAGTAGATAGTCGGTACAATAGTCGCTATTTTACGACTAATGTCCGACAACATTTTAAAGGGGATATAACAGTCGCGTAATAGTCGCTAACTCTGCGACTATTAGGCGACTATTTCGACGGGTCGCACTGTAATCGGTAAACAGTCGTTAAATACCGGTGGAAAAACACGTGTAAATCGTTTGCGGGTTGGTGTACCTGTTTTCTGCGACTACATGTAGTAGTCGCTATTCAGACGCTTTATAGTCGCTTAGTAGTCGCCATAAATGTTTATATAAGTAAAATTCACCTCATTTCTTCTCTTCATTCAATCTCAAAAACCAAAAAAAAAATCAAAAAAAAAAATTCAGTTTTTATTAGTTAAATAATGTCGGGAAATTACACTTATAGTAATTTCCGGGAGTGGATGTATAAGAGGTTCGATGAGACGACGGGAAATTTCTCGGCAGAGTTCACAACGGGGGTGGAGCAATTCATGACATTTGCAAATAGCCAGCCTTTAACACAAAGTAATGGCGGTAAGTTTTTCTGCCCTTGTAGTGTTTGCAAGAACGAGAAATTTATCCCGGGAACAAGAATTTGGAATCATCTTTATAGCAGAGGATTTATGCCAGATTATTATGTTTGGTATAAGCATGGGGAAGAAATCAATATGGATTTAGGATCGAGTAGTTATGTTGATACGACGTATGTAAGTGGGAGTGAAGAAGTGGGTAATGTAGTAGAAGATAGATATGTGGATATGGTGAATGATGCATTTCGTGAAAACGCGAGTTTTGATAACTATCATCATGATGGTAGTTATCAGAATGTAGAAGAACCGGTACGTAACCATTCAAAGAAATTCTACGACTTGTTAGAAGGTGCAAATAATCCATTATATGATGGTTGTCGTGAAGGTCACTCGCAGTTATCCTTTGCTGCTCGAGTCATGCAAAATAAGGCAGAATATAATATGAGTGAAAAGTTAGTGGATTCGGTTTGCGGAATCTTGACAGACTATTTACCAGAAGGAAACAAGTCAACCGGTTCACATTACGAGACAGAAAAATTGATGCGCAATTTAGGTCTCCCATATCATACAATTGATGTTTGTATTAACAATTGTATGATCTTCTGGAAAGAGGACGAGAAGGAGGATAAATGTAGGTTTTGTGGTGCACAAAGATGGAAGCCTAAGAATGACCGGCGTAGAACCAAAGTACCATACAATCTTATGTGGTATCTACCTATTGCTGACAGATTAAAGAGAATGTATCAGAGCGAGAAGACTGCAGCCGCAATGAGATGGCATGCCGAGCACCAAGCAAAGGAGGGAGAAATGGGTCATCCATTTGATGCGGCGGAGTGGAGATATTTTCAAGATCAACATCCCCGGTTTGCTGAAGAACTCCGTAACGTTTATCTTGGATTATGTACAGATGGGTTCAATCCATTTGGCATGTCTCGTAATCATTCGTTGTGGCCTGTGATCTTGACGCCATATAATTTACCCCCGGGGATGTGCATGAATACAGAGTATTTATTTCTTACAATTCTGAATTCTGAGCCAAATCATCCGCGAGCTAGTCTAGATATCTTCCTCCGACCTCTTATTGAGGAGTTAAACGAGTTATGGTCTAATGGCGTCGATGCATACGATGTGTCTTTGAATCAAAATTTTAATCTAAAACCAGTGCTGATGTGGACGATAAGCGACTTTCCGGCGTATAGCATGTTATCTGGATGGACAACCCATGGTAAATTATCTTGTCCAGTCTGCATGGAAGATACTAAGTCTTTTTATCTACCTAATGGAAGGAAGACGTGTTGGTTTGATTGTCACCGAAGATTTCTTCCTCATGGTCATCCATTGAGGAGGAATAAAAAAGACTTCCTAAAGGGAAAAGACGCTTCGCGAGAGCATCCACCTCCGTCTTTGACGGGTGAGCAAGTTTATTTCGAGCGGTTGGTTGGTGTAAAACCATCAAAAACAAAGGATGTTGGTGGAAACGGTCACGAAAAGAATAAATCGGGGTATGGGAAGCAACATAACTGGCACAAGGAAAGCATATTCTGGGAGCTGCCGTACTGGAGGGACCTTAATCTCCGTCATTGTCTTGATGTGATGCATATAGAGAAGAAATTTTTTGACAACATCATGAATACTCTTACGAGTGTGAAAGGTAAATCGAAAGACAACATCATGTCAAGATTGGATATAGAACGCTTTTGTTCTCGACCACACTTACATATTGATAGTGCGGGTAAAGCTCCTTTCCCATCCTTCACATTGACAGAAGAAGCCAGAAAAAGTTTATTGGAATGTGTGAAGAATGCGGTTAAGTTCCCAGATGGTTATTCGTCAGACTTAGCTACTTGTGCTGATATGGACAACCAAAAGTTTTCAGGCATGAAGAGTCATGACTGTCATATTTTTATGGAGCGGTTACTTCCATTTATCTTTGCAGAACTCCTAGATCGGAATGTCCACCTTGCGTTATCAGGTACTAATTACGACAATTTATTTAAATAAAATTATAGTAACTTATCTAGTAACCTAAAGCAATTTTCGCGTATATTGTAGGGGTTGGAGCATTTTTCCGGGACTTATGTTCGAGAACTTTGCATACAAGTCGCGTTCAAATTCTAAAACAGCACATAGTTTTAATACTATGCAATTTAGAAAAGATCTTTGCACCTTCATTTTTCGATGTGATGGAGCACCTGCCTATACATCTCCCCTATGAAGTTGAATTAGGAGGCCCTGTCCAGTATAGGTGGATGTATCCTTTTGAAAGGTTTTTCAAAAAGTTGAAAGGGAAAGCAAAGAACAAAAGATATGCGGCATGATCGATTGTTGAATCATATATCAATGACGAGATTGCTTATTTCTCAGAGCAATACTTTGCCGCGAATATACAAACGAAATCAAGGTAAATGCTAAAATCAATCACATCATGTCCACTTTGCCATTTAATTTGTATACACATGCTACTCATTCGTCAGGTTAACAAGATTCGATGAAGGTGAAGTCCCCGTGTATCATGTCCCTGGAGTACCTTCTATATTTACTCACGTAGGCCGTCCAAGTGGAGAAATGCATGAAATATGGCTCTTAGAGAGAGATTATCAATGCGCACATGCATATGTTTTACGAAATTGTGACTATTTTCAACCAATTGAGAGGTATATAAGTTAGCATCGCTCTCAGATTGCGTTTTAATATATTTAACATTTGTTTAATTTCTCATATTTGTGTTGGTCTTGTGTAGTATGTTCGAGGAATTTATTTCTGCAAAATATCCAGGACTTTCCGAAAAAGAACTCGCCGCAAAAAGAGCTGACGAATATCATTTATGGGTGAAAGAATATGTATGTCTCGAAAATTTCATAACTATTCATATTTGTATACTTATATATATTTACGCTATTTTTTTTTATATATATGCAGGTTTCTTACTGGAACGCCACGAATCCATTTCCTACTTGGGTTCAAGAGATAGTGCATGGACCTTTGAATAAGGCCAAAACCTGGCCAATGCATTTTACAAGAGGCTATTTGTTTCATACGCAGAATCGAGGCGCCGGACGAAAGACATGTAACTATGGGGTCAGTGTTAAAGGTGAAAATTACACTGATGCATCCGATGCAGCTGATTTCTACCGGACCTTAACTGATATCATAGAACTCGAGTACGAGGGGATGGTCAATTTGAGAATCACACTTTTTAAGTGTAATTGGTATGACCCTGTTATCGGTAGAGGCACTCGGAGGAGCAATGGTGGCGTTGTAGACGTTCTTTCATCGAGAAAATATAATAAATATGAACCATTTATTCTAGGTACGTACTTATGACAATATTTATATATAGCATTTTATTAATATCAATATACATATGTATAACTTATATATACATTTATATTACAACAGCTTCGCAAGCGGATCAAGTTTGTTATATTCTGTACCCATATACAAAGAAACCGAAGCAGTTGTGGCTCAATGTTATAAAAGTGAATCCGAGGGGAAATATTTCAGGGGATTATGAAAAGAAAGAACCGACTCTTTTGCAAACAGAAAATGATGATGCTGTATTGATAACAACAATTGAAGATCTCGTACTCGACAATTTCGTACAAGGAGACCCAGTAAACCTCGATTACGATGTCGGAGATGCAGACCCAGAAGACGAATTTCTATGTAATTTGTCGTCTTCTGATGAAGAATCAGATGACGAAGAACCCTACTAATTAACTATGTTACTTATGTCAGAATTTCGGTGTAATTTGTCGTTTACATTATATGTCGTTATGAGTAAAAAAAAATACATCTCCGTATTAATAAGTAAGTAGAAAATATTTTTTTTTAAATCATTTTCGTACTCAGTAGGATTCGAACCGTGGGTGGATCACAGTTAAATATTAATAAGTAGAAAAGATTACAAAAAAAAAAAATTCCGTCTTCACGGAGACTCGAACTGTGGGTTAATGGATCAAGAGAGGAAGAATTACCAATAAGCTAAAGTCTTTAATTGGTATTATTCAAACATAAAGATTAATAACTAGATCGAAAAGGTAAAAAAAAAAAAAAAAATTCTCCGTATTCACGGAGAATCGAAACCAAGACTGATGGAGTTGGTAGTTGGTGAATTACCAATATGCTAGAGTCATTTCAATGGTTATGAGCACACAAAACGTTTAATAAGTATTCTGTTTTTCTGATTAAAAAAAAAACTTTACCATTACTTCGCGAAAACCCTAAGTCTTTTTGCTCTCACCTTTGCGACTCTGATCGCCTCCGATCTTCTTCTTCTTCTTCGATCTTCGCCTTCGAATCCACAGAAAGATGCCGGGAGATAAGAGCAAACGAGCAGGGAAGAAAAGATTGACTCCCAATGTTTCTCAGAGAGTCGGAGTGTCGCCTTCTTCGTCGCGAACCCCAACCTCTCTACCGCCGCAGTACAACTTTACGCCGCCGCCCCAACTTCCGAATAAGTCGACAACACCTCAAGTCCCCGTGAACGCTCAATCGGCATCGCCAGCACCAAGTTTCCGGAGCTTTCCACCGCCACAAGAACTATTCCCGGACTCGATGCCTCAACACCGTGAAGAAGAATTACCTGCGGCGGCTTCGGCTCCACTGGAGAACACTCCGGCGTCTGGAGAACACAGCCATCAATCTTCTGGAGGGCACAACTACCATGACGAATCTGCACCAGGTTTGCCGGATCTCCAAGAGGACACACTAAGGGCGCTGAATGCCTTGCTTCTGGTGCCAGACCGGGATAGATTCACCACCGTCCTCTCTCCCACACCGACGCCGAACTCAACCTGGTAAGTGTATCGCAAGGTAAATCGGATTTCTTAATGTCTTCTAGCTGTCTTTTGAAGTTGTTAGATTCTCAATGTTGGATACTCATTGTCGGATTTCTTAATGTCTGATTCTCAATGTTAGATTCTCAATGTTGGATACTCATTGTCAATGTGTGTTCTGTTTTATCTGTGTGTATGTGTGTCATCCAATATAGATAGTTGTGTGTGTGTGTGTGTCAATGTGTGTTCTTTTTCTAGGATTGCAACGTTGATTGTCTAGGATTGTTGTGTACTTGTTTTATTTTCTGATTGTCTAGGATTGTTGTCGTCTAGGATTGATGTCTACTTGTTTTATTTTCTGTTTCTTGTCTGATTGTCTAGGATTGTTGTCTACTGGTTTGTTTTCTTTCTTTACTTGTCTTGTCTTTCTTTCTTTGCTTTGTCAATGTGTGTTCTTTTTTGTGTGTGTGTGTGTGTAGGATTGATGTCTACTTGATTTTGCAAGTTTACACGTGACAGAGGATCTAAACTGGTTAGGTCAATTACTAAAGTCTTTACAAACAAATTTGATGCTCCTTACTATAGCTGGACAGTTGTGCCTCGGGAGAGACAAGAAAGATACTTTCTCGAGTTCGCGGTAAGTTTTCTGTTCTTTCGCATTCACATATAGCTTTGCTTGTGATGTTTTTATTAACATCAAATTCTCTTTGTAATGTAGAAAACCCACACATGGGATCCATTGATAACAGGGACGGTTCAAGGCTATTTCAAGGAGATTTGTCAACGCAGGTTGAAAGACATGGTTAGCACCGCGAGGACTAGTCGAGAGAGACCTAATTGGATCAGCGACATTCTCTGGGCAACGATGACAGCATACTGGGACACAGAAGAAGCAAAGCAAAGGAGTGTCACCTATTCAGCTGCTCGTCTGTCTGACCGTAAAGGTCTAGGTTATCACATCCACTTATCAGGGCCTAAGTCCTATCAACAAATCCAATCCGAAATGGTTAGTAACTTTTCAATTTCTTTTATTTTTGTCATATTACTTATGTTTTGTCATATTATGTTTAGTGTTGGTTGTATATTGTATTCAGTCCTAATCCTTGTATTTTTTTGGTCACATTGCAGGAAGACCGGTAAGTCTTGGTGAGGTTTTCAAAAAGACACATACAAAGGCTGACGGTACATATGTCGATAGGAAGGCGGAGAAAATTGTTGAAGCATATGATAAGAAGGTGGAACAGAAGTTATCTGAGCTCGGGGCAGAGACTTCAGAAGTTTCTGACGGTGCGTCGCGACCTGGAGACCTAACACCAGATGAGTATACGTCAATCTTTCTTGAGGTAACATTTCATATACTTCATACTTCATCTTTCTTTCATATTTCATATTTCATACTTCATCGTTTGTCTTTATCGTTTCATATTTCATATACTTCATACTTCATATTTCATATACTTCATCTTTCTTTCATATTTCATATACTTCATCGTTTGTCATACACCAGATGGTTTTTTCTGTTCCTTTTCACAGGCAACCGAGAAGGATTCAAGAGGAAATCTTTATGGGCTTGGAAGCCTGAAGGAGAGTCTTCTCAATGGCAAACGCAAGCAACCAGGAGACTCTTCATCGTTTGTCGCACTGCAAGAGCAACTGAAGGAAGCTCAGAAGAAAATCAAAGAGCAGGCTGCTTACAATGCACATCGTGATGCTGAGGTTGCTGCCCGTGAAGCAGAGCACAAAAGAGATGTGGCTGAGCAAAAGGACAAGCTCGAGCACTTCTCATTGGTGGAAAAGTACCTGAGACAAACCGATCCGCGGTTTCTAGACTTCGTGGCATCACATTCAACACCAGCAACAACAGCAACAACCGCAATGCTTCCATCAGCCTCTCTACCAGATCCAAGGAACATACCTTAGGTCACTAATCTCTTTTTTTTTTGTGAACTTGAACTTGTTTTTATTTATGTTTTGGCTTTTGTAAACTCATGTTTGAAATAATAATATTGGTAATGAAATGGTCTTTTCGGTATAATGTCTTTATTTTACTTTGTATCTTTTTATTTGTAACACAGGTTTCAAAGAATTTGAAAAACAAAACAAACGTGATTCAATTGTACCATATTCTTGTTTTGTTAACAAATATAGTCACTAAACAGTCGCCTATTAGTCGCCAAATAGTCGCATAAGAGTAGCTGAGTAGTCGCAACGTATTTAAATACGCAAAGTCTGATGACCATATAATAGTCGGCAAAATAGTCGTTTAATAGAAATAGAATAGTCGCTGATTAGTCACAACAATTACGACTACTTAACGACTACGTTACGTCTACAATATCCAGTCGTCAATTGGCGACTACATGTACGACTACTAACTTTACAAAAGTTGCGACTACGTACCGTCTACACTGTCCAGTCGTTACGTAGTCGCCAATTGGCGACTATATTTACGACTACTTCATTTAGCGACTAAGGATTAACGACTACAGGTTTTAGTCGCTATGTAGTCGTATTACAACTTTTAGCGACTATTATGCGACTCCTTCTGCAGTCGCCAAATCGTTGTTTTCTTGTAGTGAAGAAAACGATTATCTTTAACGGTTTTATTTATTTTGTAGACGGAGGAATACGGCGAAGTTCCCGATCTTCTACAAGTGATGGTGAAGACGCACACCAACAAGAAGACGGCCCCAAATGACGATGGAGCCGTCAGGGAGATGGTCGAAAAGAAGACGAAGGTGCAAGACGAGATTCTCACCCAGAAATCGCAGGAGGGCTACACCGGATCCAACGAAATCACTCGGGCCGAGATGAACAACATAGTCCTCGAAGTAAGTAAAAAATATAGATTATTATTTCAATTTAGATAATTATTTGTTAATAAAAAATTCTAATGTTTTTTTATTATTTCGTAGGAGGTACCCGTTAAAAAATGTCGTCGGCCGGGGTTGGGTAAGCTTGCGACCCAACGTGCATCTTTTTCGGCCGGTTTCTCAATGGATCCAGAACTCATCCGTCAAAACGAAGAGCTCAAGGAGAAGGTCACGATTTTGGAGGACGAGCTCTCGACTCAGAAGACGAAGAGCGACAAGATGGACGCGTGGTTCGCATCGAACTTCGATGATTACCCGTCGTTTTGATTTCAATTTTTTTTCTTTTTTGTAATTTTTCAACTTTCAAAAACTTTTAAAAATTATGTTTTTTGTAATTTAATTATATAATTAATTTTCTATTTACGTTTAAAATTATTTAATTTAATAAAAAATTATTCAATATTTTATTAAAAAAATATATTACAAATTAAATAAATAAATTTACTATTTTCGTTTTAATTTTTTAATCTGTCGGAAATCCCTCGCAATTTTCCGAGGGATTCCGACGGATTTAGCAGTCGGTTCTAGCCTGTTTTCTTGTAGTGCATGTATAATATTGTAACAACTCTCTTTTGACATGACAGTATAAGTTGTTCCGAAAGGTTGTCTCCTAATTTCAAGTTCATCAATTATCTCAAGATTTCTGAAATAGCTAGCCTTTTTCAATCCTTCTTGTGCGAAATTTCCGCTCCCCATTTGAGTCGTTTGTTAGTAAGAACAAAACCTGAACACTCAAGATTGTAGCAGCCTATACCCATCAGCCTGTTAGCATGTCACGAAACCACACACACAAGAAGTTGATATAAGAACATATTCTGACCCAAAACAAGTAAAAACAAAACAAACCATAACAAATACTATATAAATTAACGTACAGTCCAGTAAATAAAGTACCTAGGGTTGTTATCACCATATTTACTCTCGCATACCTGATTAGTAACAACGGAAAAAAAGAAGAAGTTAGGGTTATATATATATATATGTATTATATATATAAGATGCAGAACCTAGAACAAACTTAGACCTGCCAACCGACTTCAATACTGTTAGGTTTAGAATCATTAGAACGAGCCACAACCCATATTTGTGCTAGGCTAAACTCCCTTGGCTTGGCTGTGCATAAGGCTTCCATATGTTTATAAGCGCTTTGGCTCCATGAAATTTTCCTTTCACGATAAAATACATATACATATATAAGAAATTACAAAAACATATATATATACACACACATATGAGTAAGGGAAATGACGACTTTTAAAGTACTTATTGAATGATATATGTATATATATGCACCTCATGTGAGGAGTTGCTATTAGTTGAATAGGTTGGATTAGGTTGAGGGAAGCTGTTGGGATCCTTTTTCCGGTATCTTTCGATCGAATATGCCCGTAGAATATCTTCTCTTTTCGTTCTTCTGATCGGAATGCTGTTTTCGGACATTTTCCAATGATTGTCCAAAGTTGAGTTATCATATTATGTTTTTCAGTGTCTGAAGATTCATTATTCAGTCTTCCTGGGTAAGAACTTGGTCTCATCTACAGTAAAGAATGTTATAACAACATAGCAGATGAAACTATATAGAACGTACGGTATTGTTTTAGCGTTACCGATCCGAGTTTATGAATCTATATAGAACGTAAGCACAATGCTACTTTTGAGGAAGATTATTTTTAGTTTATGAATCTACTAGAAGTATTATCTAATGATGGTTTTGGATCTAAGAAAACTATGAACCAAAAGTTTAGAACTTTATGTTAGAACAATAATAATAATAATGATAATTTTTTGAAAATGTTTTCCGAACCTGAATGGTGTGGTTTTTGAATAATGGATGGTCATAAATTGGGTGATTCTTCATATGAACAGAGTCTATAATATTTCCGTCTGGACTCTAAACAAAAATACGAAATGTTTGCAAGTAGGAATGAAAAGTTAGCAAAAAAAAAAAAAAGTATTTATTAGGTGTAATTGTTATAGTGCAAACTTAATTAATTAACCTTGATTGATTTCAAAGCTGGTTTATTTAGTTTCTTCAAGAGTCTATCTATTTCAGAATCACGAGTACTATAAAACTCGCTTCTGGTGACTAGCGATGCTATAATAACACTACACCAAAACAGCGTTTTTCCTACTGCAAAAACAGTCGGGAATCAGTAGCAAAACACCCTTTTACGACTGATTACCGACTGATTTCTGCGGTAGGTAAAGGTCTAGTCGCAAAAAAAATCAGTCACAAAATGGCTACTGATTTACGACTGATATCAGGCAGTCACTATTCAGTCGCTAATCAGTTACAAACGTTTACGACTGATTAGTGACTGAATAGTGATTGAATGTTGCTACTACTACACTTGTAGTCGGTACTCAGTCGTAAAAATATACGACCGATTAGTGACTGAATAGCGACTGTAGGTTGCTACTACTTACGGTCATCGGTAATCAGTCGTTAAATATGACGACTACGTTACGACTGAGTATCTACTAATTTTGCTACTTATTAACGACTGAAATGAGCATCGGTTTTGTATATCTTGGCATATTTACGACTGTTTACCGACTGTTTACCGACTGTTTATTTAATTTTTTGGCTACTGAAAACCTACCAGTTCTTAATTTGTTTACCAGTTAAATTGGGTTGGCAATAAAACTTGAAACTCTAAACTCTAAACAGAAGTGAAACAATCTGATAAACATAAACATCAACATCAAATATTATACACCAAGCTACGAATTCATACAACAAAATAACATAACTTTCATGTTCTAAACCAAAATGGAAAAACAAGTTCTTTCCATTTCCAAAAGATAACATAAGTTTGATGTTTAAAGTTTCAAGGGAGAAAGAAGTTAGCTAAATCAGTGGAGAGGAGAGTATGGACCTTCAGCATCTGTTTCTTGGGCAAGGAAAGCGAGGAATCGGTTGTCCGTTTTCAAGAACTTGTTCACAATCGCAAGCTCGGCGGTGTGGGCCTTTTGAGCAGCTGCAAGTCGAGCATTATCTGATTCTTGCTGGGAGATATGAGCAGCTTGTTCCTCCAATTTCCTTTGAGCCGCTTCAAGCTGTTGTTGCATATGCTGGAAAGAAGCAGAGGTTTCATGGTGTTTTCCCTTTCCCTTGAGCTGATTCTTGAGGCTTCCAATGCCAAAGAGGTCTCCTCTATCGTTTGTGAACGTAGACTACGAAAAGAAAAGAAATAAAATTAATACCAAACACTATCATCAATCAAAATCAAAAACATAACAACTTAGGGAAGGAAGCAGTTAACCTGAATAAAAAGCTCGTTATCCTCTTCAATGGATAGTTGTGGATGACGACCATCAAAAATCTCTGTGGTCCCAGACTCGAGGTTAGACATCTTCTCTTGCTTTTTCTGCATATAGAGCCCAGCAACTTGCTCTGTTTTTTATCTGCAAAGGTCCCATCCTTCTTCGTATTAGCCCTGATGAAAACCTAACCGAAACTCACTGGTCTGCCTAATTCCTCAACCTGACATGGAAATCAATCAGATTTAAACTTGAAGTGTTCATCATGCATAATAGTCTTACACTTGCAAGACCATTAGCAACCACTGTAAAGAACTCGAGAAAGAACTCAATCAGATTTAAACCTGAATAGCTAGATCACCAATAGCCAATCGAGAAAGAACTCAGTGAACTTGAAATACCGCATAACAAAATCACAGATTGAAATATAACAAAATATCACAGATTGAAAGAACTCCACAAGATACAGTTCTGAACAATATTGATTGACAAGAGCAATGAATACTCAAAGGTTTCTAAGGAAATAATTCATCTTAATACACTAAAACATGGTAACTTATGATTGTAACTTTGAAGTGTTGCTCATGCATAATAGTCTTACACTTGCAAGACCATTAGCAACCACTGTAATCAAGCCTCAAAGATGTCTAATGATTTTTCAAAAAATAAAGATAAACCTCAATATCCAGCCTCAAGAAATAACAACATCACATATTGAAATATCACAAAATAGTTTCAAGTGACTTACCATTTCTTGTTCGATTTGGCGGTAAGACTTCTGTCCAGAGGCATGTTTGTGAGGCCCGAGACCTTTACGGTAAGACATCCGAGCTGCTGAGTGATATGCTCAATTTAATACCCTAAAAAGTACTAAAGCAGTTGCTGCAGTAAATCAGGGGTCGAACACAAGAACTCAAGAATCACTCAATAGATTCTATAGGTCAGAAACAAGCTAAACCAGATGATGTAATTGAAAAACAGAGTTGCAAGTAAAACGTTTGTAAATTCAATTGGGGGAATGTAGGCTTAGGGTATTTCTCAGGAAATCAATGAATGCAGGTAAACTCATTAATAAGATTCAGATTAAGCACTGTTCTAGAACTCAAATCACTAAAATATAATTAACCAACTCTCGTTGCGAAAACTATCTAAATCTAGATCCTAGAAATTCCAAATCTCTTTGCGAATCCTAAAGTCTAGATCAGCTTTAAAATCAGGTTTGATATGTTCACAAATCAATTAAACCAAATCTCTTTGCGAATAATCAATTTGCTCACCTAAGGTTCTATCAGGTAATTAATCGCACTCTCGTGCCTAATTAATTATCCTAAGATCTAAATTCTAGGTGATTAATCTAGAAGTAGCCTTGAGACCAACCAAAGGTGAAGAACTAATCAGATAGTGAATCCTAACAGATAATCAACCTAGCATTCAAAGAAATCCCTATGAGAAAACCCTAAACCTAACAGGAGATCTATTCAGACATGGATATTAAATTAATAAACATGTTGAATAAATACTCTTATATTAAATCAGAAAGAGAAACAAGGTTTTGAGATCTGGTCTCGGACGAAGGGAAACCAGACTTGTCTCTCTCCAAAATCTCTCTTAAACTAAAGCAAAAATAAAGCATAGCCTAAACAATGGCTGTAAAATCCTATTTATAACCTAAATCACGATTTGGGGCCTTCTTGTAATTATCAAAGTCTTCTGGGTGCTTTTTGCAATTCTTCAAACTTCATTAAGTCGCGACTTTGAAATCTGCTTCGATGGGTATCGATCGATACCAGGGGGTATCGATCGATGCTCGGTGCTCAGATCGGGCTCTTAGTCATCAGACTTCAGTCTCGCTCCAGAATGCTCCAGAAAAGCTCCAATAATTCCAATTAAGCTCCAGACGTGCTATAACCTGTGAAAGACTCTAAAAGACTCCAAAACACAAGAAAAGACTCTATAAAAGGACTTATATCATGGCCTAAATAGGGTAAAAACCATGATATATCAACTCCCCCAGACTTAGCCTTTTGCTTGCCCTCAAGCAAATAGAAGACTAAACCAGAAAAAGAGGTTTGAAAACGTAGAGACTCACCTGTTCCTGAACCATCGAAAAGACCCTTTTCCCAAGTACCCAAATGTCACCTGATCAGCTTTCGATCTAACCACCATGTACTTCTCCGTAGACATTTGCAGCTTTTCCAGACTCCACACAAAATCCCACAGCATTATTCAAGTAAAGCCCTCATCGCCAGTTTCATCTCTGCAGCTAATTTTAAAGAACCTTCTAGACTCTTTACCAGACAATATCTTGACAAAGGAACCACCCTTTTCACACTTCTTTTGTATCAATTTCTCTCCCCCAGACTTATTTCTTATTATATCCTTATTATTATTATTTTTTTTTTTTTTTTTTATTATTTTTTTTTTCAGCTTAGCATATACATATCAAGGTAGGAGACGCGAGTATTGATGGTGTTTGCCACCAAATCCCCGGTTCTTCCCTCTCTATGTATCAAAGGATGTAGGCGAATAATGGCATCATAGGAAAATCCTAGCCTCGCTTCCAATCCTTTGTGTGATCATCCCCTCTTAAGTAGAATAATGGGATCGCTGGAAATTTTCCTAACCCTCTACTCAGAAGAAAATCATTTCAATCTTTTATGCTCTTAATCTATCAACTTATTTCAGGGGAGAGAGATACCATAATCCTAAACACACGGGTTCCTTTATCAGATATGAATGATGAATCAAGCTCTATGAACACTAACCACATTGATGAAGTGCAAAAATTTGGCTCAGGCTTCAGAAGAACTCTGCTGGAGACATGAATGTTTTCTAGTCAACTGGTCAGTCTTTGGATTTTTCATTAGTCGATCTAGAACTGATCCTGTGACACTGTGCACTCAAAAACAAAATCACATCAATAGGTTCAAGCACAGGATCATAATCTCCAACAAATTTTGACTCAATAAAACAGTTTTGACTCTATAAAACGACTGACTCTAAGAAAAACAAAAACAATGTCAGCAGACACCTCCCCCAGACTTGAACAACACTGTCCCCAGTGTTATCTAGCCTAGAGTAGGTAAAAGAAACAAAAGAAAAGGATAGAATGAAGAGAAAAAAGAAATTACCTTCCTGGAATACCGAGTGTCGATCGACACACAGCATGGTATCGATCGATACCACGCTTAGATCGACTTGGTGAACTTTCATCCGCGATTGGTGTCGATCGATACCAATGGGGTATCGATCGATACCTAGGCGATTTCGAGTTGCTCCTTGTTCATCCTGACACAGACTCAAAACAAACGAAAAATCAAAAGGAAAAACGACTCAAGGACAGACTCACCAGTGGGTTGCCTCCCACCAAGCGCTCGTTTAACGTCAATAGCTTGACTGTAACGCCATTCAGGCCGTTGGTGCATCATCCAGAGGCATTATCTGCCCTGTTGGAATCTCGGCTTGCGCCCAATAATGTTTCACTCTTTGTCCATTGACAGTGAATTCCTCGCCTTTGCGATTTATCAGCACTACAGCACCATGTGGTCTGACCTCTTTGATTGTGAAGGGACCTGACCAACGTGAACGCAGTTTACCAGGAAACAATTGCAAACGAGAGTTATACAGAAGTACCTGGTCGTTCGGCTCGAAGTGTCTGGAGATGATCTTCTTATCATGATAAGCTTTGGTTCTCTCCTTGTACAGCCTCGAGTTCTCATAAGCATGGTGCCTGATCTCATCCAGCTCGTTCAGCTGAATCAACCTCCTCTCAGCAGCAGGCTTGATGTCGAAGTTCAGCATCTTTGTTGCCCATGCAGCCTTGTGCTCAATCTCCACTGGAAGGTGGCATGCTTTCCCATACAGCATTTGGAAAGGTGTAGTACCCAGCGGTGTCTTGAAGGCAGTCCTGTATGCCCAAAGTGCATCATCCAGCTTTGTAGACCAATTATTCCTAGAAGCATTCACTGTCTTCTCCAAGATCTCCTTGATCTGCCTGTTGGAGACTTCGACTTGCCCACTTGTCTGAGGGTGATATGGAGTAGCCACACGATGGTTTACACCATACTTCTTCAACAACTTCTCGAACACCTTGTTGATAAAGTGAGAGCCACCATCACTTATCACAATTCGAGGTACTCCAAAGCGAGGGAAAATGATGGTCTTAAACAGCTTAAGAACCACCGCAGAGTCATTCTTCTCACTAGCTATCGCTTCCACCCATTTGGACACATAGTCCACAGCAACAAGGATGTAGTTCTTCTTGTGTGAAGATGGGAAAGGACCCATAAAGTCAATGCCCCAGCAATCAAAAACTTCAACCTCAAGGATGAAATTTTGTGGCATCTCATGTCTCTTACTGATCTTCCCTCTTCTCTGACAAGCGTCGCACTGTGAGACGAAAGTGTGAGCATCCTTGAACATGGTAGGCCACCAGAAGCCTGCTTGAAGAGCCTTGGATACTGTCTTGAAGGTGGCAAAGTGTCCAGCATAGTCTGATCCATGGCAATGAAACAGAACATCTGAAACCTCTGACTCAGCAATGCATCTCCTGTATATGCCATCAGAACAATGCTTGTACAAGTAAGGTTCATCCCAAAAGAATCTCCTTATATCGCGCATGAACTTCTTCTTGTCATACTTCTTGAGGTGGTTTGGCTTTGCATCTGCAGCGAGATAATTGGCAATATCAGCGTACCATGGAGTATCAGAATCTGTTGCAGCGACGAGATGGTGGTTAGAAGCGACTGAACGATCGATGATGAAAACAGCTTCTGAACCGTCAGGGTATCGACCGATACCATAATGGTATCGATCGATACTGAAACCTGCAACTCGTGAAAATTGCTGATTCTCGGCCAGATTCATCTGAAACCCAGTTTCAATGAAGTAGATGGCTTCCTCAGGTAGTTGATCATCAATGGGGACGTCTTCATCGATCCGCATCCGCGAGAGATGGTCAGCAACTCCATTCTCTATGCCTTTCTTGTCCTTAACCTCAATGTCAAACCCTTGTAGCAAAAGAACCCAACGACAGAGACGAGGCTTGAGATCCTTGTTATTCATCAGATACTTGAGAGCAGCATGATCAGTATGAACAACCACCTTGCTCCCAATCAAGTAAGATCGGAATTTCTCGAAGGAGAAAACAACAGCAAGTAGCTCCTTCTCTGTGGTGCTGTAATTCCTCTGAGCATCATCCAAAGTCCTGCTGGCATAGTAGATGACGTGCAGCTTCCTGTCTTTCCTCTGACCCAGAACTGACCCCACAGCAAAGTCACTGGCATCACACATGATCTCAAAAGGCAGAGTCCAATCAGGAGGTTGCACAACAGGAGCACTCACTAAAGCCTTTTTGATCTCCTCAAAGGATGCAAGACAATCAGTTGTGAAATCAAATTTGATCTCTTTGCACAGCAGAGCAGTGAGTGGACGTGCTATCTTGGAGAAATCCTTGATGAACCTCCTGTAAAACCCTGCATGACCAAGGAAACTCCGAATATCCTTCACAGAAGTAGGTGGTTGGAGACTTGTCATGACCTGAATCTTGGCTTTGTCAACTTCGATTCCAGCTTCAGAGACCTTGTGCCCAAGTACAATGCCATCCTGAACCATAAAATGACACTTTTCCCAGTTAAGGACCAAGTGTTTCTCTTCACACCTCTGTAGCACCTTGCACAGATTAGCCAAACAGATCTTGAATGATGACCCATATACTGAAAAATCATCCATGAACACCTCCATGAAGTCCTCGATCATGTCTGTGAAGATAGACATCATGCACCTCTGAAAAGTGGCTGGAGCGTTGCACAATCCAAATGGCATTCTCCTGTATGCGAACGTGCCATAGGGACACGTGAAGGTGGTATACCCTTGGTCATCTGGATGGATAGGAATCTGGAAGAAACCTGAATAGCCATCAAGGAAGCAGTAGTAGGGATGACTGGCCAACCTCTCCAACATCTGGTCAATGAATGGCAATGGGAAGTGATCTTTCCGTGTGGCCGCATTCAACTTCCTGTAATCAATGCACATTCGATGTCCAGTGATAGTCCTTGTGGGAATCATCTCATCCATGTTGTTCTTCATCACAGTTATCCCTCCTTTCTTAGGAACAACGTGCACTGGACTGACCCAAGAGCTATCTGAGATGGCATAGATAACTCCTGCATCCAAGAGTTTCATGACCTCTTTCTTAACCACCTCCTTCAGGTTTGGATTCAGCCTCCTTTGATGCTCAACTGAAGCCTTTGACTCGTCCTCAAGATGAATCCTATGCATGCACAGGTTCGGTGAAATACCTGAAATGTCATCAAGAGAATAGCCAAGAGCTTTGCGATACTTGCGCAGCTTGCTTAGCAGTAAAGTGACCTCTGCGTTGTTCAAAGAAGAGTTAAGGATTACAGGGTACGTGGAATTAGGACCAAGAAAACCATACCTTAGATTCGCAGGAAGTGGTTTGAGTTCCACCTTAGGAGCGTTCTCCTCGCTCCAATCTCCAAGCCCAGCAGCTTGCATAGTTCTTTCGGCCAAACTTCTTTCTGGCCGTAAGGTATCGATCGATACCATAAGAGTATCGATCGATACTGGTCGTGCTGAATCGAGTATCCTTCCGTATTCAGCAGCAGCATCGTGTGGCTTAACCTCTGACTCAACCGAACAGGCCAATGCTCTCTCCAATGGGTCCTCAGGATGCATTTCTAAGAAGTACTCCTCAGCTATATCACAGAAGGTATCAACGAAGAAAGTCCGCCCATCGATGGTTGGTTTCTTCATCATCTTCTCCATGTTGAAAGTCATGACCAACTCACCAATGTTAAGAGATATCTTCCCATTCCTGCAATCAATCAGAGCACCAGCTGTTGCTAGGAATGGCCTTCCCAAGATGAGAGGATCTCTGGGTTCCGAATCATACTCCAAGACAATGAAATCAGTTGGGATTAAACAGTTCCCAATCACAATTGGAACATCCTCTAGCAATCCTTCTGGAAGTCTAATTGAACGATCGGCGAGAATCAGCGAGATCCTAGTAGCAGTGAAGTCTGTCATTCCCATCCTCTTAGCAACCGAGTATGGCATGAGGTTGACACTTGAGCCAAGGTCACAGAGAGAACGCTCAAACCTGTCAGTAGCGATTGTGCAATCCAAGACAAAGCTCCCTGGATCTGGAAGTTTCGTTGGGATCCTGTTGCTTAGGATTGCACTGCACTCATGAGTGATCATCAGACAGCCTTCTTCAAGGTTCACATTGCTGGACACCATCTTCTTGACATACCTCTTGAAAGCTACAGAGGTCTTGATAGCATCGATGAAGGGAAGTTCAACAACCAGCTTGTCCAAAATTTCCTTGCACTTAGCATCCTCTACTTCCTTCTTAGTCTTCCCAAGAGCTCTGGGATAGGGTACTCTCGGGATGTAGACCCTCTCTGGTGCTGCTTTAGGCTTCTCCTTCACAACCTCAACTTCTGCATCGTCTTCAGGTTCGGTATCGATCGATACAGGGGGGGTATCGATCGATACACGGGAATTTGAGTCTTCCCGTCTGAGAATCGCGATCGGTGTCGATCGATGCTGAGGGGTGTCGATCGATGCCTTAGCGATTTCAGTGTCTTCATCGTCAGACATCTCGAAATTTTCAGTAGGCTGATCCACCTTTGCCCCCGATTTGACCTCCTTACCACTTCTCAAGGTAATGGCATTGATGTGTGCCCTTGGGTTCTCTCCTTTTCCTGGTAGAAAACCTTCTTGTCTTCTTGAACTCTCTGAAGTCTGAGCTACCTGAGTTTCCAGCTTCTTCTGACCAATACCCAGAGAATCGATCCTTCCACTCAGATCTTTGTACATGGCGTCCATCTTACCATTGAAGGTTACTGTAATCTGCTGCTGTCCTTGAACGAGTGTTTCAAGCATGGCTTCAATCTTGTTCTCTGATGTCTTAGCAGTCACAGGTTCGTAAGAAGGACTTCTGTAGTTCCTGGTGTAACCACTGATCTGGGCAGGTTTCTGGTTGAATCCTCCTTGCTGGAAGTTGTTGTTGAAGCTCCGATTGTTGTTGAACTGGTTCCTCTGTCCCTGAAAGCCAGAACCACCAATGTAGTTCACGTCTTCTGCTTCATTCTCATTGAAAACCTCAACATCCTCAGCAAAATGGACAGCTTTTGTTGTCTTTCCCAGCAGAAGACTGTGCATAGAATCTAGTTGAGCCTTAAACTCAGCGATCTGTGATCCATCTTGATTACCAGCCAGCTTCTTGCGCTCGAAATCTGCACTCTTTGTGCTGCTGCTAGATGCAAAATTCTCAATCAACACATAGGCGTCCTCAGGATAGTTGGTGTTGAAGTTTCCATTGCTTGAAGAGTCCAGAGCCATCTGATACCTCCAATCTACTCCTCTGAAGAAGATACCTAGCAGCTGCACATCAGAGTATCCATGGTGTGGACAGTCTCTTTGGTACGATCTGAATCTTGTCCAAGCAGCCTTGAACGCCTCAGTAGGTCCTTGAGAAAAAGTAGAGATCTTATTCCTCAGATCTTCAGATCGTCCATCATCATAGAAGTTAATTAGGAAGGCTCTCTTGGTGTCTTCCCAATTAGTCAGTGATCCAGGAGGTAGCTGCCTCAGCCAGTAAGTAGCCTCTCCACCTAGAGAGTAGGGGAAAAGCTTGCAGAAAAGATAATCGTAGGACACTCCATTGCTCTTGATGCTAGTCACCAAGTCCTCGAATTTCTCTACATGATCCATTGGATGCTCATGAGGCAAACCATGGAAGAGATGCTGTCCTACTAGAGTGTAGTAAGCAGGCTTCAGCTCAAAGTCATTCCGCTCATACGCAGGGGGACGAATCGCAGAGCGATTGGCGAAAAATTGCTCTGGCCTGTTGTGTTCACCAATCGTTCTACCACGATTAACCACAGCATCCCTTGCGTTCCTAGCGGCATTCTCAGCGACAACCGGAGCAGGTTGAATGACAATCCCCTCTCCATCCAGACGTTGTCCTTGCTCATTGCACAACCGACCCTGTTGGTCCCTGTAAGCTCCAGCAGCATCACGAACCAACCCAACTTGATTGTTGTTCATCTTAGCTGACTTCTTTGCTTTCCTGTTTGTGCGTTCCACTTGTGCTAGCTGTTCCAGTGATAGATCAACTAGCGGAGTACTCTTTTTGCTTCTGGTTTCAAGATTATGCATGCACCTGAAATCACAAGTAAAGAGCGTAAGTAACTGAAATTTACGACGGGTATCGACCGATACTCAAGGGTATCGATCGATACTCGGGCGATTTAGACGAATTTCCTAGCTAAAATCTAACGGCGAATTGAGTCCCCGGCAACGGCGCCAAAATTGATATGCTCAATTTAATACCCTAAAAAGTACTAAAGCAGTTGCTGCAGTAAATCAGGGGTCGAACACAAGAACTCAAGAATCACTCAATAGATTCTATAGGTCAGAAACAAGCTAAACCAGATGATGTAATTGAAAAACAGAGTTGCAAGTAAAACGTTTGTAAATTCAATTGGGGGAATGTAGGCTTAGGGTATTTCTCAGGAAATCAATGAATGCAGGTAAACTCATTAATAAGATTCAGATTAAGCACTGTTCTAGAACTCAAATCACTAAAATATAATTAACCAACTCTCGTTGCGAAAACTATCTAAATCTAGATCCTAGAAATTCCAAATCTCTTTGCGAATCCTAAAGTCTAGATCAGCTTTAAAATCAGGTTTGATATGTTCACAAATCAATTAAACCAAATCTCTTTGCGAATAATCAATTTGCTCACCTAAGGTTCTATCAGGTAATTAATCGCACTCTCGTGCCTAATTAATTATCCTAAGATCTAAATTCTAGGTGATTAATCTAGAAGTAGCCTTGAGACCAACCAAAGGTGAAGAACTAATCAGATAGTGAATCCTAACAGATAATCAACCTAGCATTCAAAGAAATCCCTATGAGAAAACCCTAAACCTAACAGGAGATCTATTCAGACATGGATATTAAATTAATAAACATGTTGAATAAATACTCTTATATTAAATCAGAAAGAGAAACAAGGTTTTGAGATCTGGTCTCGGACGAAGGGAAACCAGACTTGTCTCTCTCCAAAATCTCTCTTAAACTAAAGCAAAAATAAAGCATAGCCTAAACAATGGCTGTAAAATCCTATTTATAACCTAAATCACGATTTGGGGCCTTCTTGTAATTATCAAAGTCTTCTGGGTGCTTTTTGCAATTCTTCAAACTTCATTAAGTCGCGACTTTGAAATCTGCTTCGATGGGTATCGATCGATACCAGGGGGTATCGATCGATGCTCGGTGCTCAGATCGGGCTCTTAGTCATCAGACTTCAGTCTCGCTCCAGAATGCTCCAGAAAAGCTCCAATAATTCCAATTAAGCTCCAGACGTGCTATAACCTGTGAAAGACTCTAAAAGACTCCAAAACACAAGAAAAGACTCTATAAAAGGACTTATATCATGGCCTAAATAGGGTAAAAACCATGATATATCACTGAGGTTGTTGTACTCTTTGTTATTTGTTCATCAGTCCTCCAATGTGCTTTCATTTCTTCCCATATCTTATCAGTGATCCATCTAGGTTGGTCATCATTACTCCTTGCAGAGCTCACAATGTCTTTCAAGCGAACTTGAAGTATGGCTTCGAAATGCCCTTGAACCAAACCTGTTAAAGAAGGATCCCATCTGTGTTTTTTCTACAAACAAAAAAGAAAGATTGGTGTTAGTCTATATAAAACACATACATGTATTAAACAGAAGTTAGTGTTTAGTGTGAGAGAATGTTACCGCGAATTCAACGAACCATCGTTCTACTCTTTCCCTAGGCACAGAGGATAAACTGTAGTAGGGGCCATCAAACTTATTAGTGAAACACTTTGTAACCTGCCTGGTCAGTGAGGATCGATCAAAACCAAACCTACAAAAACCAAAGCACACAATATCATGTAGGGTTGAGTCCGAATGATGACACAGCATCGATACTATCACAAAGCATTAGAATATATATCTTTAACAATTATCGACAACCAAAACATACTAATCTCTTAAACCTATAAAAATACAATTGTTTTCGTAGTTAAACCTATAAAAATACAATTGTTTCTCTGTAATTGATAAACCTATAAAAAGAAAGCAAGAAATTACCATGTTGAATTAGGCTGGACGAGGTCGGGATCGAGAATGGTGATTATCTTCGGCCTTGGCGCAAGTAGCAGCGAGTTCAGAGCCTCCATCTGGTCTTGGGAGAGATTAGGCTCTATCGGAGATTCGACATTAGGGAAACCTCCATCTTCTTCTACTGTGTTGTGGAAATTTTGGGCTTGAGAACTGTGATGAGATTGAGATGCTAGATATGGAGGCGATTGAGATGGTTGAACTTGAGGCGCTGCAGATGGATGTTGGTGACTCGATTGAGCTGGGCGTAGCGGATCTTCAACCGTTGGAGCTGCTCGAGTCGCGGAATAAACATGTGCTGGAGTGTGAACCGTTGGAGATGCTCCAGAAGGTGGAGCGTGTGGATTTGCAGACGATGCACGCAGTGGAGGTTGAGCAGAATGAGATGATCTAGACGGACTAGTTGACGTCGGAAAGAGCTTCCTCGGTGGAGGGTAATCTTTGACAGACGGACGATTGTTGTTGGGGAGAACCGGCGGGACAGTTTCTGATGGAGGTTTTGGAGAGAAATCATACCGAGTGGGTAGATTGGCCGGTCTGGCTCTCGATGCTGTTGGTTTCACAAGAAGAACATTCTTCCTCTTTCCACCCATCGCAGAGTGAGAGAGACAGAATCGAGGAAGACGAAGAGAGACAGATCGAGGAAGACGAAGAGAGACAAACTCGAGGAAGGAGGAAGGAGGAAGACGATTAGGGTTTCAAATCGCAGAGAGAGGGTTTCGATAATGTCGAAGGAGGAAGACGATTAAGGGTTACAACTCGCAAATACGAAGAGATTTGGGCCAAAAATTATCGCGGGTTAATTTCCCGGGTGAATGATCCGAAATTTTTGTTTTTTTTTGCCCAATCAGTCGGTAATCAGTAGGTAATTAGTAGCAAAAGTTTTTTAATTTTCTTATAAATTTTTCATGGTTTGAGAATAACCAAACATTAACAAATTTAAGACCCGATTAGGATCCGATTCCAGACCCGATTAAAATAAAAAATGGGTTTGAGAATAACCCCGCACCACGAGACTCGAACCTTGGTCTTATGTGTGGTGCGCGTTACCGCTAGGCTAGGTAACTCATTCGGGATTTATTCAACAACGCTTTTATTTAGCTAACGCTTTACCTTTGTCTTCATTAATTCGCGAAACCCTGAATTATCTTTGTCGTAAAATCCCTTTGTCTTAATTTCCCCAAATCGAAGCAAGTTAAGAACCCTAAATCGCAAAACCATGCAAGTAGCAGCTCCATAAATCTTGTTTTCGTAGAGAGTGGAAGCAAGGTAACATAACTAAATCGCAAAACCAGAGTCTTAACACAAGTACAAACTAAATTTGTGGATAGCACTAAATCGTCAACAGTTTGTGGAAGATATGCCCATAGTCATCAACGTTTGGATGAAACACCTTGGTCTTGAAAAGGATCTGTAAAACCATACAAGTAAATCGAAACATTTTATGAACACGGTTCACCATATAAGTTTCTTGATTAAGACATGAGACATACTAAGAAACAGAACATGCGAATGTACAAATTGCAATGACTAAAGCTAATGAAGTCACAAGAGTCAGGAACTGGATGAAGCTGAAACTAAGTACCGGTGAGAAATAAATAGTTGTCTCTGAAAAGACAGAGCAAGTTTGATTGAGTATCCACTTTCAGGTACGATTAAGAAACATCAGGAATCAAAATCAAAAATAAAGCAAAATTTCAGACTACTTACCTTCGGAGGTCTGATAGGATATTCTGGATTGAAGAAAATATCGAGTTTGAAGACTCCTCCTCATAAGGTGTGTCTTCAGGCCCCCTGAGAATTGCTTCCCAATGGTGATCGTCATCACCACATGGTCCTAGGCAAAAATGGAACAAAAACATTACTATAAATAGGAAAACAATTGTTAAATCGTTCTACCAAATCCAGACTACTTACCTGCGGTGAAAAACGGCGATGGATTCCGGCGGATTGCTTTAAAAGGAAAGTTACGATTTTGATTTGCTTAGCAGGAAGTTCAAAGGAAACTGCTACAAGCAGGAAGTTATGATTTTGTTTTGCTTAATGAAACCGAAAAGGAAAAGAAAAGATATTGATGTCGATTGTGTCACGAGAAGGTGTTTGTTATTTTCAAGTTATTTTATTATGAGAACCTTGACCGACTGACGATTCAGAGTTGAAAAGAAAGCGAATCGTTTTTTCTTCTCTTACACAGTCGTGACTCGTCACACAGAGATTGGGATCTCCGAAACCCTAACAAGACAAAGGGAAATTTCGCCAAGAAATAGAAGGAGGAAGACTCGATGGCGAAGCTAATCCGAAACTTAAATGATTGTAAAAACTTATTTATTTGCCAAAGTTGTAAAAACATATTTATTATCCAAATTTGTAAAAACTTGTAACATAATTAGAGCAAACTTGTAATAAAAACCACCAATACAAATTACAAAACTTAAGATATCACATAACATAATTAGTACGGTGCTACACCTTCTACATCTTCATCATCAGAATCGGATAAGTTACACTGGAATTCGTCATCTGGTTCCGCATCGCCAACATCGTAATCGAGATTTACTGGATTTACTCGTAGTTGTGAATTCTCGACTACGAGATCTTCAATTGTAGTCAGCATTACATGATCATCCGTTTCTTGTTGTAAAAGAGTAGGTTCCGCGTCTACATATTCTCCTGAAATATTTTCCCTCGGGTTAACTTTAACAACATTGTGCCACACATTCTTTGGTTTCTTCTTGTATGGGTAAGGGATATAACAAACTTGATCCGCTTGAGAGGCTGTGTAATATCAATGTATAAAATCAGACATATATATAGGGTATCGAGAAAGTGATAAACGGGCGAACGTACCCAGAATAAATGGTTCGTATTTATTGTAGCTTTTCGATGGAAGAATGTCTACAATGCCACCATTACCAATCCGAGTGCCTCTACCGATCACAGGGTCATACCACTTACACTTAAAAAGTGTGATTCTCAAATTAACCACCCCCTCATACTCGAGTTCTATGATATCAGTTAAGATACCGTGGAAATCAGCTCTGTCAGCTGCATTGCTGTAATTCTCTCCAGTAACACATACACCATAGTTACATGTCTTTCTTCCCGCGTTGTTATTCTGGGTATGAAACAAATATCCTCTTGTATAGTAGATGGGCCAAGTTTTGGCCCTTTTCAGGGGTCCATGAATAATGTCGTGCACCCACGTTGGAAACGGAGTTGAGGCCTTCCAGTAAGAAACCTGCATATGAAAAGTCAATATAAAATATATTGAAGTACCAATAGTCAGATATCAAAAATTTATAGACATACATATTCTTGGATCCATGAAGGATATTCTTCAGCTCTTCTCGCCATGATTTCTTTTTCAGAGAGATCCGGATATTGTGTACTAATAAAATCTTCGAAGAAACTATGTAACACCATAAAAATATATGAGAAATCGAGTATGTAATATAAAACATTTTAAGTTAAAGCCATTACAACTTATACCTCTCAAGTGGCTCGAAATAACCACAATTTCGCAAAACATATGCATGTGCGCATCGATAGTCTTTATCTGGAAGCCATATTTCCTGCATTTCGCCACTAGGCCGACCTACGTGAGTAAATATATCGGGGACTCCATCGAAATGATATTCGGGGACTTCACCTTCAGCAAATCGCCTTGACCTGACCAAAGTAGTGAAAATCATTTTATAAAAGCTACCAGGCGTATATATACCAAATGGCTTAGTGAACATGTGAATAGTTATAGCTTTTACCTTGATTTCGTTTGTATACTCGAGGGAAAATAGTGCTCTGTAAAATAAGATACCTCCTCCCTTAGATATGATTGAACAATCGATCCTGCTGCATATATGTGGTTCTTTGCTTTCCCTTTCAACTTTTTGAAAAACCTTTCAAACGGGTACATCCACCTGTATTGCACGGGGCCTCCTAATTCAGCTTCGTATGGGAGATGTATAGGTAGGTGCTCCATCACGTCGAAAAAGGATGGAGGAAAGATCTTTTCCAAATTGCATATGATTAAAACTATGTTTTGTTTAAGAATTTGGACGCGACTTTTCTGCAAAGTTCTGGAACATAAGTCCCGGAAAAATGCTCCAACCCCTACAATACAAATTGAAACAGCAAATGGTTAATATAAATTACGATAATCATATTTACGTAATTTATTTTCCTAAAATTATAAATTATAAGTAATTAATTAGTACCTGATAACGCTGTGTGGACGTTCCGGTCTAGTAGTTCTGCAAAGATAAATGGAAGTAGCCGCTCCATAAAAACATGGCAGTCATGACTCTTCATCCCATAAAACTTTTCATTCGCCAGATCAGTACAACTAGCTAAGTCTGAAGCATAACCATCTGGGAATTTTACCGATTTTTTCACACATTCCAATAAGCTTCTTCTTGCTTCGTCTGTCAATGAGTATTCAGGAAAAGGGGCTCTACCGTCATCATCAATATGTAAGTGTGGCCGAGAACATAATTCTTCTATATCCAATCTTGACGGGATGGTGTCTTTCGATTTACCCTTCACACGCATAAGAGTATTCATGATGTTGTCAAAAAAATGCATCAAATCGAGATTATGTCGAAGAGTGAGCTCTCTCCAGTACGGCAATTCCCAAAATATGCTTTCTTTGTGCCAGTTATGCTCTTTCACAAAGCCAGGTTTCTTTTTATCATGACCGTTGCCACCAACATCCTCTGTTTTCGGTGGCTTTACACGTTTCAACCTGTATAAATAAATTTGCTCACTGGTTAAAGACTCTGGTGGATAGTCTTTCTTAGCGTTTCTCTTCTTCAAAAAGTCTTTTCTATTCTTCCTTAGAGGATGATCATGAGGAAGAAATCTTCGGTGACAATCGAACCAACACGTCTTTCTTCCATGTTTAAGATAAAAAGACTGTGTATCTTCCATGCAAATTGGACAAGACAATTTTCCATGGGTGGTCCATCCTGATAACATGCCATACGCCGGAAAGTCGCTTATCGTCCACAACAACACTGCTCTTAGTTTAAATTTTTGATTCAACGAGACATCGTATGCATCGACTCCAGTAGACCACAGTTCTTTTAACTCATCAATGAGAGGTCGGAGGAAGATATCGAGACTAGCTCGAGGATGATTTGGCCCAGAATTCATAATTGTTGGAAACAAGTACTCTGTATTCATGCACATACCAGGGGGTAAATTATACGGAGTCAAGATCACGGGCCACAATGAATGGTTTTTTGACATGCCAAATGGATTGAACCCATCTGTACACAATCCAAGATAGACGTTTCGGGGTTCTTCGGCAAACTGGGGATGTTGATCTTGAAAATATTTCCACTCCGCCCCATCAGACGGATGCCACATTTCTTCCTCATTCGATTCGTGCTCGGCGTGCCATCTCATTGCTGCTGCAGTCTTCTCGCTCTGATACATTCTCTTTAATCTGTCAGCAATAGGCATATACCACATACGACTATATGGTACATTGGTCCTACGGTTTTGCTCGTTAGGCATCCATCTTTTTGAATTACAAAACCGACACTTATCTAACCGCTCATCATCTTTCCAGAAGATCATACAATTGTTAATGCAAACATCAATTGCATGACATGGAAGCCCCAAATTGCGCATCAATTTGTCTGTCTCGTAATGTGAACCGGGCGCCTGGTTTCCTTCTGGTAAATAATCTGTCAAGATACCGCATACTGAATCCACTAACTTTTCACTCATATTATGATCTGCCTTATTTTGCATGATTCGAGCAGCTAAAGATAACTGCGAGTGACCTTCACGACAACCATCGTATAATGGAGTATTCGCTCCATCTAACAAGTTGTAGAATTTTTTTGAATGATTACGTACCGGTTCTTCTACATTTTGATAACTAACATCCTGATGATAGTTGTTATCAAAACTCACGCTATCACGAAACGCATCATTCACCATATCCACATATCTATCTTCTACTACATTACCCACATCATCACTCCCACTTACATGCGTCCTATCAACATAACTCGTTCCTAAATCCATATCCAGTTCTTCACCATGCTTATACCAAATATAATAATCTGGCATAAATCCTCTACTATACAAATGCCTCAAAACTCTTGTACCGGGGATAAATTTCTCATTCTCGCAAACAAGACAAGGGCAGTGAAACATACCGCGATTTCTCTGCGCTAGAGGCTGACTATTTGCAAATGCCACGAATTGATCCACCCCCGCTGTGAACTCTACCGAGAGATTTCCCGTCGCTTCATCGAACCTATTATACATCCACTCCCAGAAATTGCCATAATTGTAATTTCCCGACATTCTAAGTTGAGAAACCTTATTCTCTCTTTGATTTGTGTTTATAAACTCTTTCTTTGCTTTGTGTTTCTACAATTGTGACAAGAAAATTCGCGTATGGCAAATATATAGAAAATTTCCCGACTGATTCCCGACTGATTTCCGACTGCAAATCAAAATAGGTACACCAACCACCAAATTAATTAAACGTGATTTACAACTACTTTTTGCTACTGATTTGCTACTGTTCTACGACCCACCGAATTCAGTAGCAAATCAGTCGCTAAATTACTACTGATTAGCTACTGCATGTTTCGGCCTACAATTCAGTCACTAATCAGTCGTAAACCTGCTACGTATTAACGACGGATATTTTTAGTCACTAAATCCCTACTGATGTGCGACTGTTTGAAAATAGTCGCAAATCAGTCGGAAATCAGTAGCGAAACAGTCGGTAAATTTACCGAGTGCCTAATCGATAGCAACAATCAGTCGGAAAAACGCTGTTTTGGTGTAGTGTAATTAGAATACTGAAGACAAAACTAGCCATCATCCAACCGTTTATGAGTAAAAGTATGCAATATGATTTGAAGTGCTTTTTTTTATCTTTGGGTGTATATATACTAAACAAAGGCTATGCAAAAGAAAAGTTAATTTAAAGTGATATGATATCCGATTAAAGTGCACTAGGTAGGTAGCTCGGACCTTGCGCAGGCCGAAGGAAATCAAAAACGTAATACAAATCTTTATGTTATAAACCGAAGAAATTTAGAACAATCACTTGAGATATACATTATCAAAATTAAGCTAATACCAAAAAGTAAACACTATACAAAATTAAAAACTCAAAAAGCAAATACTAAATAAGTGTATGAAACCCACAAACCAATTGAACTAAGACAAACACAAGTTCTTCGTCTTCACATAATCGTTCTTCGTCATTTTTTCCCTCTTATTTATCTTTTGGTTTTTCTTCTTTATCGTCTTTTCTGTATTCTTCGTCATCGTCTTTGTAACATCCCGATTTCTTGTATATGCGGAGAGGCTTATAAGAATTGATTTGGCTACCTATGTCACCAAAGTGCACTTATCTTTTCGGGAACTTGTCCAGAGAGAACTCCAGAGTTAAGCGTGCTTGAGCTGGAGCAATTTAAGGATGGGTGACCTACCGGGAAGTGATTCGCGGTATCGTGTGAGTGAGGACAAAACACGGGGAAAGATCACGTAGTGATTGCAGGGTCAGTAAACAAGTATTACAAGCCTCCCGGACTAACGCACCGGCCGTCGGAAGGGTGGGGCCCACGGGCCGAGAGAGGGCATGGGGCCCACAGGTAGGGGCCGTCGGGGGGTTATAAGTGGTATCAGAGACGAACCCAAACACGTGTGTGGAGTCAGGTGGGCTCACACCGTCTAGGGTGACGATCCTGGTGCGCAACGAGGACGTTGCGCTCTATGAGTGGGGGTGATTGTAACATCCCGATTTCTTGTATATGCGGAGAGGCTTATAAGAATTGATTTGGCTACCTATGTCACAAAAGTGCACTTATCTTTTCGGGAACTTGTCCAGAGAGAACTCCAGAGTTAAGCGTGCTTGAGCTGGAGCAATTTAAGGAAGGGTGACTTACCGGGAAGTGATTCGCGGTATCGTGTGAGTGAGGACAAAACACGGGGAAAGATCACGTAGTGATTGCAGGGTCAGTAAACAAGTATTACAAGCCTCCCGGACTAACACACCGGCCGTCGGACAAGGGTGGGGCCCACGGGCCGAGAGAGGGCATGGGGCCCACAGGTAGGGGCGGTCGGGCGTTATAGTCTTCGTCTTCCACCTTTATCTCTCTTTCTTCTCTCACGTCTTCTTCTTCGTTTTCATTCATTTTTTGTTTTGTTTTCTTCTTCCGTTTTTTCTTTGTCACTCGTGTTTTCCACATCTTTTCCTTCTTCTTCCTCATTGTCTTCGACTTCCACTTCTCCTTTTTCTTATACATCTTTCGATTTTCTTATTCGTCACCCTTTTCTTTCATCTTCATCATCAACTTCTTGTTCCTCTTCTGTTATGTCTTCTTTTCCGGGTTATATTATTCTCTTTATTCTTCTTATTTTTCTCCTTCTTCATCACCTTCGTCTTCTTCGTTCTCTTCGACTTCCTATTCGTCAACTATGTATTGGTTTTCTTCTCCGACTTCTCTAACTTCTTCTTCTGATTACTTTTTCTCTTCTCCAAATTCGTCATTTCATTCTTCTTTGTTCACCATCTTCATCTTCTTCGACTAATTTTCTTTTCTTCATTGTCTTCATTGGCTTCATCTTTTTCTTCTCCCTCTTCTTTATCTTTTAGTTTTTCATATTCTTCATCTTTTCCTTCTTATCATCCATCGTTTTCAACTCCTACTTCATCTTCTTTATCGTCTTCGTCTTATTTGACTTCTTATTTTTTTTTCATTCGGTTTTTCTTCATTTTCTTCTTCTGAATTTCTTCATTTTATTCTTCTAGTTTTTTTATGCCTCATCTTCTCCGTTTTATTCTATTGTCTTTGTATTCTCCTGCTTCTTATTCTTCCACATCTTCTAGTTCTTCTTTGGGTTCTTCTTCTTCCTTTTATTTGACTTTCGATTTTTCGTCTTCCTCGTAATTTCCTTCTTCTAATTATTTTTTGGAATTTTGGAATTTTTTGGACGTATATTTTCACATTCTTTATGGGCTTGGCTATCTTTACACAAACGATCAGTGTCAAAGAATCTTGTAAAGTAGAAGCACATAGATAACATGGATACATATTATTCGACCGTTCTAACATGAACCCTCCTCTTGAAACTAAGGAGAAATATAGTTTGAAATCTGAAACAAAGTTACGTTGTCTAATTGAAACACAATACACAATCATCTTAGGATTCAAATTTATTCATTACAACCGTTTGTAGCAAGTATAGGCCACAACCGCTGAAGCAGCAACGTATACAACATGAATAGCGGCATATATATATATATATATATATATATATATATGTATCTTATCGCTCCCAGCTCTCTAACCATGTTGGTATTCCGCTTTATATTGTGGAATAAGTGTCACTATTTATTAAAAAGAAAGTATTTTCCACAATTTATCTTCTCGAATTTCGGTGTAAGCTTTTTAATGTTGTTATCATTTTTAAGTTGATAATCGTCCGAGGTGTCCAAAGATAAAATCTAATTAATATCACCATAAGATTGTCAATGTGACTTCTTCTCAAAGATTATATATGGTTTTCTTCTCCAAATTCATCATCCTCTTCTCCTTCTTATTCTTCAACATTTTCGTCTTGTCCTAATTTTTCTTATTCTGAATTTTATTTTTCTTTTCTTCGGTCTTCTCCCTCTCGTATTTTCCTTCTTATTCTTCACGACTTCTCCCTCATATTCAACTTTCGAATTTTCTTGATCCTCGTCCTTTCCTTCTTATTTTTCACTGTCTCCTTCTTCCTCTTATTTGTCTTTTGATTTTCTTATTTCTCATATTTTCTTTCCTCTTCTTCATCGTCTTCAACTTCTATTTCTTCTCCATCTTATGATTTGTCTTCTTTTTCTTTTTCTTCTTCTTCTGCTTTGTTCTACTCTTCTTCCTATTCTTTATCTTTTGGTTTTGTTTTTCTTCGTATTTTCTTTTTTTCCGGTTATTATTTGTCTTCTTCTTCATTCTCCAATTTTAAAGCTTTTGTCAGTTCCTCACCTTTTTCTTATTCTTCTTCATCGTCTTTCACTTCTACGTATTCTTCTTCCTCTTATATATATCTTTTGATTTTCTTATTCCTCACCCTTTTCTTTCATCTTCATCATCTTTTTCGACTTCTACTTCTTCTTACTATTCTGTTGTGTCTTCTTTTTCTTCCTCTTTTGGTTTTTTTTCTTCCTCGTATTTTCCTACTTCTTTGACTTCTTCTTCATTATATTTGTATTCTCTCAGTTCTTCTTCTTCTTTTTTTTTTAATTTTTATTAGCCTTCTTCATTCTCTGCTTTTTATTCCTCATTGGTCTTCTTTGTCTTATCAAAACTCTTATTCTTATGGTTTTTCTTCGTCTCTTTCTCATCTTCACCTTCGTCTACTTTGTATTATTCATCTTATGGTTTTCTTCTCTTTCTTTATTCTTTTTGTCTTTCACGTATTTTCCTTCTTCCATTTCATCTACTATGTATTGGTTTTCTTCTCCTACTTCTTCTTCTGATTGTTTTTATTCTTCTCCAAATTCGTAATTTCATTCTTCTTTGTTTACCATCTTCGTCTTCTCCGACTATTTTTCTTTTCTTCATTGTCTTCATTGGCTTCGTTTTTTTCTTCTCCCTCTTCTTTATCTTTTTGTTTTTTCATATTCTTCGCATTTTCCTTCTTATCCTCCTTCGTTTTCAACTACTACTTCTTCTTCTGTATCGTCTTCGTCTTCTTTGACTTTTTTTTTCATTCGTTTTTTCTTCGTTTTCTTCTTCTGAATTTCTTTGTTTTATTATTCTGATTTTTCTTATGTCTCATCTTCTCTGTGTTCTTCTATCGTCTTTGTATTCTCCTGCTTTTTATTCTTCCACATCTTCCACTTCTTCTTCCTTTTATTTGACTTTCGATTTTTCGTCTTCCTCGTATTTTCCTTCTTCTAATTATTTTTTGAAATTTTGGAATTTTTTGGTCGTATATTTTCACATTCTTTATGGGCTTGGCTATCTTTACACAAACGATCAGTTTCAAAGAATCATGTGAAGTAAAAGCACATAGATAACACATACACATATTATCCGACCGTTCTAACATGAACCCTCCTCTTGAAACAAAGGGAAAATGTAATAAAAAAAAGATATAATAACGAAACAATCATCAGTCATGAAAAGTGAAAATCCAAAGATATTCCATCGAAATTAATTTGTTTGTCGAATGATAAGGACCCCAAATGCTAACAAAAACTTGTACGGATAAAAAGACGGAAATACTCTGTTACATCAGTAGTGTCATAAAGAATCCTTTCATCCTTTGAGAGAAAATTTACCAGTGGCTTCTTCCCATGTCAATCAAAAGTCCTTTTAAGTTTAGTATAGTAACAATCGATTTGCTCCATTTATCAATTTTCATTTCAATTTTGAAGTTAATTTTTAAACTCGTGCAAAATCGAATATATCATACGATTGAGACAATAGCACAAAAAGTATCCAGGATTTCGAAGACTCGTTTCTCTCATGATATCCTTATCGATTCGAAATGAAGTGTTTTCTGCAACGTCATTAATAAGACTCCAAAATGTCATGCAACATCAACGAAATTCTCGCTTATCTGAAACCTTTTTTTAAACACACGTAATCTTTATCCTCCTTTATATATAACTGTTCAGTGTTTCTCACATGTGGTCGTAAAACCGAGTAAACGAAATTCACAAAGCTCGATAATATAATGAATAATATTTCTTTGACACACACATTGTAATTACGAACGATTTTCTTCCTCTCTCGTTGGAACTCTTTCTAAACTATGTTTCTTCATCATCTTTTCGTTCTTCTTTTTCATCCTCTCAGTCTTCTTCTTCTTCTTCTTCTTATCGTCTTCATCTTCTCGGAAACCTATTACTCAGGTTTTTCTTCGTCTTCTACTTCTTCAGCTTTATCTTCTTCTTCTTTATATTCTGGTTTTTCTTCTTCCTGTTATTTTCATTATTTTTTTAATCGTCTTGGGCTTCTTCTTTTTCATAATCTTCGACTTCTTCTTGTTCTTTTTCTTCCATTTTTTCTTCGTCTTCCTCTTCTTCTTCCTTCTCCTAATTCATCGCATTTGTCTTCTTTGGTTTCTTATTCTTCAAGTTTTTCATAGCCTCATTCCCCATCTTCACCTTCTCACACTTTTTCATCTTCATCTTCCAGTCCTTCCTTATCTTGAACGTATGTATCTTCGTATTTTCCGAGTTCTTCTTAATCAGCTCGGAAGATGTCTTTCCAAAGACATCACCCAAATATTGTTTAAAGGGTACTAACCGTGATCTAACATTGTTGTTATATACATTGTATCAATCATTAAAAAAACGATATATATACGAAAACAATCTTAGATATGTTGGTTCATTACCGTGGCAACAATAGGCATATACGGAGTCTTAGGATCACCGTAATATTGATTTAGCAAACATCGATGTCTACACAAGATCTAACATTGTTGTTATATACATTGTATCAATTTTTAACAAAAAAAAACGATATATATACGAAAAAAATCTTAGATATGTTGGTTCATTACCGTGGCAACAGTCGGCATATACGGAGTCGTCCCGTTATGAATCTACACGCGACCAAATAAAAATGTTAGTAGTCAAACCGGTTTATTCATAAAAGTTTTTGGAAGGAGTTGGTACTAAATCATGGTTTTAATTTACATTAATCACATGAAAATATTAATGTAAATTCATATATATATATATGATTGTTTCTTTAAAAAAAAGTGTAAATGAGGGCTCACTCTTGGCCAGTAGGGAGAATCCGAGACCCAAAACGGTGTAGTAGCCATGGCAGTAGACGGTGGAGGTAAGTGTTTGGGCCAAACGTGGGGCATGACGGAGTGGTCAACCGTGGGATGTCCCCACACGTGCAACTGTCTAAAATGATGGTGGTGGACAGGTGGCGGCGGGACAGTCATGGGCGGAGGAGGTGGAAAGCCGATAGTGGGTGCCGGTGCGAGCCAACCATTTTTATTCCAACCATTAATATTAACTCCGGTAGTGTCTAGCCCGTAGATATGGCGTTTGCGTGTCCAATTAGCCGCTTCGGCCTCACGAGCTAGCAAATGTTTCCGATGAGACCTATATTTCTGGTACGCCAAATATATTAATAATGAGTTAAATTGATATTGGTTGGTTATGAACAATTCTACTCCAAGATTCAGTAAAGTTTTTGACATCCATTCGCTGTTGTATGTTTTTCCTCTTTTGAATATGTCATAACACCGAGATAACTTCTTCACCGTGTTCTCGCTAAAAGTTGTCAAGTAGATACACCGAGCAACAGTTTGACAAAACTTAAGAAGCTCACTTTTCCATCAGTGTGCCTTATCCACTATCCACTCATGTAGAATGGTATGGACCGGGATTGATGATCCAACACCAAGTTCCTACAAGACAAAAAACCTAACAAAGACGATTCCAAAAAAAATCAAACCAAAACAGAGTAAAAGAAAAATAAGACGACACAGAGGTTACAAAAAAATCAAGCCAAAAGAGAGCAAAAGAAAAATAAGACGGCATAAAGACTAGGAGCGTTACGAACGACACACAATCAATGAGTTTTTAAAAAATCATAAACGTAGGCTATATTTATAGCAAGTCAAAAACTTAGGGTTTCTATAAAACAAAAATCGCAACCCAAAAAAACACAAAAGCGGCCACAAAATAGCAAACTCGAAATTACGTAGGGTTTTCGGAAAACGGGCCCTAAAATTTTAAAACTGGAAACCCAAAATCGATAATCGGTACGACAAAAAAAACTTAAATCAAACCGATATAAAAAGGACTAATCGAGTTTTACGGTTTAGGGTGAATAATTACGTAGGATTTTCAGAAAACGGGCCCTAAAATTTTAAAACTGAAAGCCCAAAATCAATAATCGGTACGACAAAAAAAACTTAAATCAAACCGTTATAAAAAAGACAAACCGAGTTTTACGGTTTAGGGTGAATGAGAGAACTCCATTCCAAAAATTTACTTCGCTTTTACTATATATGATATTGTTCTCGAAATAGATTAATTAATTTTTCACATATACAAATGCAATTAATATATTCATCTTGATTTGTACAAATGTGGATAATGAAAAAATTAGTCAAGACATACTTAATGATTTTGGATTATGAGAAATTAAAAATGTTAAAAAATAAAAAACTCATTTAAAGAAAATAATGAAAACGAGAGGTTTTATTTTGTCTATAATAGTAAATACGTGGCCATTAATAAAAGTTATAAAACACTAAAACTTAATAAAATATATATGAATAGTTGACCAAATAACTAGTTATATAACAACATATAATTTGAAATTAGTTTAATAGAAAAGAAAAAATATTTTAGACCTAACTATCCTTCTCTTTTTTTCATTATTACTCACAATGCCATTACCCTGTAAATTGTGTTATTAATGAATAAAAACGGCGACACTGTTTATCAACTGGTCGTCGACACTGTTCATTCAAAGTTGCCGACACTATTCATCATCTAAAAACATAGTACTTGCTAGCGTGTTAATAATAATATCTTATACTTGTTAACATACTATAAAAAATATCAGATATTAATGTTAATGTGTTAAGAATAATATATGATACTCACTACAAGAAAACACAGTTTTTGTGACCAAATTTTGTGACTCTCTTTTTTTGTCGCAAAAAAGTGGGACAAAAATGTGATTAATTTGCGACCACTTTGCGACTACTCGCAATGCAATGACAAAACAGTCACAAATTAACAACGAAACAGAGGAGTCACAAAAGGGTCTCAAATTTGCGACTGTTTAAGGATTTGCAAAAATAGTTCCAAATTTGTGACTGATTTGCTTCGATTTAGCAACTCCACTCAATTTTTTTATAATATACATCAAATAATATACAAAAAAATTCAAGACTTACAATTTTTAAAATATAATCATTTTATAAATCCTAAATTATAAACAATAAACTTATAACCCTCAATCATAAACTCTATATCTTAAATTGTAAAATATATTTTTGAATAGCTTAATACCCAAAATCATTGTAAAATGATATTCAAACCTTATATGTTCTTAAAGTTTAGGGTTTAGGGTAACATGTACACTAATTTGCAAACTCAGTTTTTGTGACCAATTTGGGACTAATTTGAGACTAATTTTTAATAGTATTCACAAAATAGTCCCAAATTTGGGACTAATTTGCAACTCCACTTGATTTTTTATAGAACTCAATAAATTCTAAACTCAAACCACAAACCCTAAACCTAAACCCTAAACTTCTAACCCTTAATCATAAACTTGATCTAAATCTTGAATTGTAAACAAAATTTTACACATAAACATCAAATAATATACAAAAAAATTCAACACTTACAAATTTTTTTAATATGATAATTTTATAAATCCTAAATTCTAAACCCTAAACCTCTAACCCTTAATCATAAACTCTAACTCTTAAATTGTAAACTAGATCTTATACATAAACATCAAATAATAAACAAAAAATATAACACTTACAAAAATTTCAACCTAATCATAACATCTACTAAGTGTTACATGTGTTTTATAAAGAATGATTTTGAAAGATAAAAATTATCTCAAATTTTATTTATTTTTAAGTTTTAACATATTTTTGAACTGCTATATACACAAAATCATTGTAAAGTCATATTCAAACTTTCTAGGTTCTTAAAGTTTAAGGTTTAGAGTAAAGATTTTTTATTATCACAAAATAGTCCCAAATTTGCGACCCACTACAAGATAACACAGTTTTTGCGACTACCAAAATAGTCTCAAAACGGTCGCAAATGACTCATTTGCGATAGTTTTGTGACTAAAAAAATTAGTCGCAAATATTTGGTCGCTAAATAAAGTGGTCGCAAAACAGTCGCTCTTTTGCGACTAATATGTGACTATAATATCAGTACTAATTTACAGACTAATTTGCGACTATTTGTAAAAAACAAATTCCAAAAAAAATTCCAAAAAAAAATATTTTTATTTATTAAATTTATTAATAACAAAAAATCAAAAAATCAAAAATCAAAAAAAAAAAAAAAACAGATCTGCGTGCGGCAAGGAGCTCCTTTCTCCGGCGAGCTGCGGCGAGGTGCTTCTCCTCTCTCTCCTCTTTCATCACGCTCTCCTTCATCTTCATCTTCATCTTCACTCGGCGTCTCTGCCTATCAGAAACCTTGTGCATACGCCATTGAAGATTGATATCAAGAAGATCAATAAACTTCTCTCTTCTCACGGGATCAATCCCTTCAACTGCTTGAAACAAAAACACAAACACACATCCCTGAGTATATAAAAGCACAAGAAAGAAACAAAAACCATTTCTGCCCTGAAGATCAAAAAACAATCATGCTAAGACAGAGAAGACCAACCTCCAAAAATCATATCTTCATTCTATCGCCGGCGGATCTGTTAGAAACCATTGAAGAATAAGAAGCCTCGCCGGCGGATCTGCTCCTCATGCAAGACTCGCGGGCTCCTCCGGCAAGACTCGCGGGCTCCTCCGGCCAGACTCGCGGGCGCCACCGTCCTCGCCTCGTTGCAAGGTACAGAGAGCATCTCCGCGACGAGGTGAACCTAGATTTGTTAGCATCAGATCTAGAAAAAAAAAAGAGTTAGATTAAAAAAAAAGGAAGAAGAAGAAGATCGTAGGAAGGAGAGAGAGAAAGAGAAGGGAGAAGAAAGAAGATCGAAGGGAGAGAGAAAGAAAAGTAAAATCAATAAATAAATAAAAAAATTAAATCCTCCACCGTTGGATTAAATCAATCAAAGGTGGAGGATCTCGATCCTCGTCACACGGAACTAGCCAATGAGAAGCTTTCATTATTTTGTCCTGTTGTCGCAAATTAATCGCAAAATTGAGATTATTTTGTGACTATTATTAAAAAAAATCGGCTGGAGTTGCTAAATAGTCGCAAATTTGGGATTATTTTGTGACAATCAAAAACATTTACCCTAAACCCTAAACCATAAGAACTTAGAAGGTTTGAATATGATTTTACAATGATTTTGTGTATATATCAGTTCAAAAATATGTTAAAACTTAAAAATAATTAAATTTTGAGAAAACTTTTATCTTTCAAAATCATTCTTTATAAAACACATGTAACACTTAGTACATGTTATGATTATATTGAAATTTTTGTAAGTGTTATATTTTTTTATATATTATTTGATGTTTATGTGTAAGATCTAGTTTACAATTTAAGATTTAGAGTTTATGATTAAGGGTTAGAGATTTAGGGTTTAGAATTTAGGATTTATAAAATGATTATATTAAAAAATATTGTAAGTCTTGAATTTTTTGTATATTATTTGATGTTTATTTATTTGATGTTTTTTGTATATTATTTGATGGTTTAGGGTTTAGAATTTAGGATTTATAAAAGGGATTATAAATGATCATATTTAAAAAAATTGTAAGTTTTGATTTTTTGTATATTATTTGATGTTTATGTGTAAGATTTAGTTTAAAATTTAAGATTTAGATCAAGTTTATGATTAAGGGTTAGAAGTTTAGGGTTTAGGGTTAAGGGTTTGTGGTTTGAGTTTAGAATTTATTGATTTTTATAAAAAAAAATCAAGTGGAGTTGCAAATTAGTCCCAAATTTGGGACTATTTTGTGACTACTATTTAAAATTAGTCGCAAATTAGTCACAAAAACTGAGTTTGCAAATTAGTGTACATGTTACCTTAAACCTTAAACTTTAAGAACATATAAGGTTTGAATATCAATTTACAATGATTTTGGATACTTAGTTGTTCAAAAATATATTTTACAATTTAAAATTTAGATTTTATGATTAAGGGTTAGAGGTTTATGATTTATAATATAGGATTTATAAAATGATTATATTTTAAAAATTATATGTGTTGAATTTTTTTGTATATTATTTGATGTTTATTTATTTGATGTTTTTGTATATTATTTGATTGTTTAGGGTTTAGAATTTAGGGTTTAGATTTTTTGTATATTATTTGATGTTTATTTAAAAAAAATCGAGTGGAGTTGCTAAACTGAAGCAAACCAGTCACAAATTTAGGACTACTTTTGCAAGTCCTTAAACAGTCGCAAATAAGCGACTATTGTCTGACTACTTTTTTGGTCGGTAATTTGTGACTATTATGCATCTGCATTATGAGTAGTCGCAAATTAGTCACAATATCGTCCCTCTTTTTTGTGACTAAAAAAAGTAGTCGCAAAACATAGTCACAAAAACTGTGTTTTCTTGTAGTGACCGTTTGGCAACCCCAGTCGATTTTTTTAATAGTAGTCACAAAACAGTCCCAAATTTGCGACTAATTTGCGACCAAATGACAAAAATAATGAAAGCTTCTCATTGGCTAATTTCTTGTGTCGAAAATTGAGATCCTCCACCGTTGATTGGTTTAATTCGACGGTGGAGGATACCATGCTTTATTTTTTTATTTTTTTTCTCCTTCCTTCTTTTTCTCTCTCTCCTTCGTACGAGTCTTCTTCTTCAATTCTTTTCTTCTTCTTCTTCTTCGATTCTCCTTCTTCTTCTTCTTCTTCTTCTTCCTTCTCTTACTTTTTTTAATTCTTGAGTTTATCTAACTTTTTTTTTCAGATCCAACCGTTGTCACCGAGAAGAAGCAGACTGGCCGGAGGAGGAGAAGAAGCAGACTGGCCGGAGGACGAGAAGAAGCAGACTGTCGCCGGCAAAGAAGGGGACAGTGCTGATGTGCCGCGAGGAGGAGGAGGCGAGAAGCAGACCGGCCGGCGAGGCTTCTCCAGATCCAGCCGACGGCGAGCCTTTTCCAGATCCAGCCATCGGCGTCTGTCAATGGCGATGAAGGAGAGGTTGGAGAAGAGGAGGAGACCCACCGGCGTCTCCAGATCCAGCCGACGTCATTTGTTTTTTCATTTTTGTAATTAATTAAATAATTTAATAAATAACATTTGTTTTCTTTGAATTTTGGTTTTTTTTTTTTAATATTTGTTTTTATAAGTAGTCACAAAATAGTCTCTAAATTAGGACTGATATTATAGTCACATATCAGTCCCAAATTTGCGACCGTTTTGCGACCACTTTATTTAGCGACCAAATATTTGTGACTACTTTTTGTCACAAAATAGTCGCAAATGAGTCATTTGCGACCATTTTGGTACTCTTTTAGTGGTCGCAAAAACTGTGTTTTCTTGTAGTGTTGTTAACGTCTCATATGATACTTATTAGCATGTTAACAATAATATATGATAATGTAACGTGTTAACATAGTATGTTAGTGTGGTAACAATAATATGTGTTATTGTTAACGTGCTACTGCTAATAAAAATATCCGATATTTATTAACGTCTTAACAATAATATATGGTACTTGTTAACATGATATCCGATACTTGTTAACGTGCTAACAATAATAACAAGTATCAAATATTATTGTTAGCACGTTACAAGTATCATATATTATTGTTAATACTTTACAAGTATCACATATTATTGTTAACACGTTAACAAGTATCAGATATTTTTGTTAGCGTGTTAACAAAACAAGTAACGAAAATTATGTTCTCCGATGATAAATAGTATCGGCGACTTTGAATGAACAGTGTCGGAAGCAGTTGGTGAACAGTGTCGGCGGCGGTTGGTGAACATTGTCGTTGGTTTTATTCATTGATAACATAGTTTTTAGGTTAATGGCATTGTATGTAATTATTTAAAATTAAAAGAGTATTAATGAGTTTTTTATCTCTCTTTCCTATTTATTTAATTTTGAATTATCCATTGTTACTTACTTAATTTTCATATTATAAATTGTTAGATAGTGATAATGTAACACCCGTAATCCATTAATTGGGTTTAATTTGACCTTTCAGAAGTTAGGGGGGTTAAATTGAATAAATCAATTTTTACTGGCGGGTGTGATTGATAATCTTGAAAGTTTGGAGTCAACTTTCGGAAGGGGAGGAAGGGCGAGGACCAGTTGGTGTAATAAGAAAACTTGAAACACACCTAGCTATATATGCGTGTATGTATCGCCGTCTTGGGAGAGGAGGATCGAACCCTAGCCGTCAAAGAGGAAGATTGCGCTGGTTTTCGGCGTGGAAGCAAGGAGAAGCTTCGAGCCACGCCTCCCTCTTTCTCAGTAAGGCTCTTGCCCTTGTCGTTTTGGGTTTGGTCGTGGGGTGGGTTCCGTGGGTTGGCGGCGTTGGGGACGTGGTAGCTGTCCTAGGGCCAGTCGTGTGTTAGCGGGTCTTGTGGTGGTGTCGGAACGGCGTGGTAGTGCGGGACGCCGTGTGGTGTAGTCGGGCGAAGCGAAACAGGAGGGCGTGACGATCGGCGTTGCCATTGGGGTTCGGTGGATCGGAGTTTCCGTGTCGTCAGGGCGCGAGAGAATGGTTCGTGATCGGGGGTTGGATCATGGTGGTTCCGGTGGTGAGCTCCGGCGATAGTGTAGTCGCGCCGGAGAAGGGAAGAGGAAGACGAAGATGCGTAACGTGCACAAGGGGTTTGAATAATTGAAGTTTGTTTTTTTTTATTATTTTATTATTTTTATTTTTAGGTGGATTAATATAAGGTTATTCATCCCGGGGAGTTCTAGAAAATTGCTGAATTTTCTCGTTTTGATAATTGATGTGATTTCGTGATTATAGGCCGTTTACGATCTCGGAGGGTCTAGATCGAGTGTTTCATAAAATGTTTGATTTATTCGGTATTTTCGTGATAGTCTATATTAATTATCTTAATTATTTGTTAGCCTGTAGATGGGAGGATTGTCTCACTAAGTATTTTTCGAAATACTTATGCATCTCTTATGTTTTAATTGATGCAGGAAAAGAGAATGTGTGACCGTGGGATCAGGGCGAGGAAGAGGGGGTGATCTAGACTTGTCGTTTATTTGGTGATTTTATTTAATAATTTATGATCTTGATTATTCGGATTTTTAATCTTGAACCGGAAATTAATTGGTGAGATTCAATTATTATTATTTATGGGATTTTAGTAATTATTTGCAAAAAAATGGGTGCGGTTGTTTCAATTTGGTATCAGAGCATTTACGGTTCTAGGACGGTTTTAAAAAAAAAAAAAAAAAAAAAATTTCCTCTATTATAACTGTCTATGTGAGTTAGTCAATTGTTGAGCTTGAAGTTCTAGATCATCCTCTTCGAGCATTTAATGAGATTCCACGGTAAGACTCGTGTTTGTTTTACTATTGCTGTTGTCAATTAGTAACAAGTGGTTATTGCAGATGGTTGATTCTGATAGCGTTGGGCAAGGTCTCAGAGGTCGGGGTGGTCGTGGCGGCCGTGGTCGGCGCGGCAGAACAGGCCGTGGCGGCAGAGGTGGTAGAGGTGGCAGAGCAGCTGCGAATGTGACGCAGAGCGTCACGGTGGAGCAGGGGGCGTATGATCACTCCGAGGGGGAAGGTCAGTCGGAGCCAGCGGCCGTGTATGGTGCGATGCCGGCACCGAGTGGTGCTCAGGCTGGTGCGGGCCCGAACCCAATGGGCGCTGTTTTGGGCATGTTGGCCCAGCTCTTGGAGAGGTTACCTGGTGTGGTACCGGCTCCAGCTCCAGTGGCGCCACAGGGGGTTGCCGCGATGCCGGGTGTTGTTGCTCCGGGAGTTCCGGGAGTGGTTGCTGAGGCCGAGCCAGTAGTTCCGTCATACCTGAGGGTGATGGAGCATATGCAGAGGTTGGGCACCAAGTTTTTCAGTGGTGGTGCTCGACCGATTGAGTCTGATGAGTGGAGGTCCAGGTTGGAGAGGAACTTCCAGTCGATCAGATGCCCTGAGGAGTATAGGGTGGACTTGGCGGTGCATTATCTGGAGGGAGATGCACATGAGTGGTGGCAGGGTGTTGCTGCGAGGAGGGCGGGAGTAGTGTGGTCTTGGGACGAGTTCCGGAGGGAGTTCGATCTCAAGTATTTTTCGCGGGAGGCTCGCCACAGGTTACAGGGGGAGTTTCTGTACTTGTCACAGGGGATTCGTTCGGTTCGGGAGTACGAGGCCGAGTTTAACCGGCTGAAGCGGTTTGCTGGTCGGGGTGCAAATACCGAGTATGAGTTGATTTGTGCTTTCATGCGAGGTATGCGTATCGATCTCAGGAACCGATGCATAGTCCGCAAGTTCGATTCGGTATCCGAACTGGTGGAGTGTGCAACGCAGCTTGAGGAGGGGATGAGGCAGAAGGCTAGTTTAAAGGCTGCAGTACCAGAGGTTCCGCGACGGCCTCAAAGTCAGAGTGTTGCTCCGTGCAATGGCGGTAAGTCTGGTCAGCAGCAGGGACAGAAGAGGAAGTGGGAGGATACTTCCAAGGAAGCGGGTTCTGGACCACGTTGTTTCGGGTGCAGAGCCTATGGACATCGCGTGGCGGATTGTTCTCGAGGGGGACAGGTGTGCTTCCATTGCAAGGAACCCGGTCACATCAAGAAGGATTGTCCGAAGTTGGCTCAGCCATTTGTGAGGATCGAGGCACCGCCTCCGAAACGGGCCGCAGTGGCACCGAGGGTGTTCACCATAGGCGCGGAGTCAGGCGAGGCGAGCGGCAGCAAACCGATTACTGGTTAGTTACCTTAATTATGTTCTTGTTTGATTGTTAATCTCAGTTACTCGCTCTAAAATTGGTGCTTGCTGTTTGCCTTAAATCCTTTTCGTGCTTAGGGACCCTTAGTGTGGCTGGGGTAGAGTCACATGTGTTGTTTGACTCCGGAGCGTCCCACAGTTTTGCCACACCGGGTTGGGTGTCGGGGAGCGGTATCCAAGAGGGGTTTGGGGACCACTCGGGTGTGGTGAGAGTTGCTGGGGGTCGTTTGTTGAGGACTCAGGGCTGTGTGGAGAATGTCGACATTCTTATCGCCGGAGAGCTGATGCCAGCGGATTTGATAGTGTGCCCAGTGGAACTCTATGACATCATTTTGGGTATGGACTGGCTGGGAAAGTTCAAGGCGCATTTGGATTGTCACCGGGGTCGTGTGGTTTTCGAGCATGCTAACAGAAGACTGGTTTATCAGGGGGTGAGACCGGTGCCGGGAGGTATCGTCGTTTCCGCGGTTCACGCGGAGCATTTGATCGAGCAGGGTTGTGAGGCCTATTTGGCTACCATTTCGATACCTGGGGAGGTTGGGGAGTCAGCGGCGCGGGATATTGAGGTGGTCTGGGAGTTCGAGGATGTGTTCCAGTAGTTGAGCGGGTTACCACCATCCAGGTCGAATCCTTTTACCATTGAGTTAGAGCCGGGGACGACGCCGTTGTCTAAGGCTCCTTACAGGATGGCTCCAGCGGAGATGGCTGAGCTTAAGAAGCAGCTAGAGGAGTTGTTGGAAAAGGGTTTCATTAGACCGAGCAGTTCTCCGTGGGGTGCACCGGTACTGTTCGTCAAGAAGAAGGATGGGAGCTTCCGGTTGTGCATTGATTATCGGGGGCTGAACCGGGTTACTGTGAAGAACAAATATCCATTACCGAGGATCGATGAGTTGCTAGATCAGTTTCAGGGTGCTTCGTGGTTCTCTAAGATTGATTTGGCATTGGGTTATCATCAGATCCCGATAGCGGAGTCGGACATCAGGAAGACGGCTTTCAAGACGAGATACGGGCACTACGAGTTTGTGGTGATGCCGTTTGGGTTGATGAATGCACCGGCTACGTTTATGAGGTTGATGAACGGCGTGTTCCAAGAGTATCTGGATGAGTTCGTCATCATTTTCATCGACGACATTCTAGTGTATTCGAAGAGTCCTAAGGAGCACATGGTTCACCTGAGGAAAGTTCTGGAGAAGCTACAGGATCAACAGTTGTTCGCTAAGCTGAGCAAGTGTAGCTTCTGGCAGCGGGAGATCGGATTTCTGGGGCACGTGGTATCTGATCGTGGTGTTTCAGTGGATCCGGAGAAGATTCGCTCGATTGAGGAGTGGCCGAGAACGAAGAATGCCTCGGAGATTCACAGTTTTCTGGGCCTGGCTGGTTATTACAGGAGGTTCGTCAAGGGGTTTGCTGGTATGGCGCAGGCCATGACCAAGTTGACCGGGAAGGACATTCCGTTCGTGTGGTCGGACCAGTGGGAGGAGAGCTTTGTGAAGCTCAAGGAGATGCTGGTGAGTACTCCGGTGTTGGCCTTGCCGAAGCAGGATGAGCCATACGTCGTGTTCACAGACGCGTCCAGGGTGGGGCTCGGTTGTGTATTGATGCAGCAGGGTAAGGTGATTGCATATGCTTCCAGGCAGTTGAGGAAACATGAATGCAATTATCCTACTCACGATCTTGAGATGGCTGCCGTGGTGTTTGCATTGAAGATCTGGAGGTCTTATCTGTATGGCGGTAAGGTTCAGGTGTTCACAGACCACAAAAGTCTGAAGTACATCTTTACCCAGCCCGAGCTGAATCTGCGACAGAGGCGATGGATGGAGCTTGTTGCGGATTATGACCTGGAGATAGCTTACCATCCCGGTAAAGCGAATCTTGTAGCCGATGCTTTGAGCAGGAAGCGGGTTATTTTAGACACTGAGCGAGATACAGAGGCGTTGGTAGGCATGGTGAGTGCCCTGAGACTGTGTGCTGTGTCTGAGGAGCCTGAGCCGTTGGGTTTAGAGGCGGTGGATCAGGCGGATATTCTGACTAGGGTGCGGGTAGCACAGCAATTGGATGCGGAATTAATGCAGGCTAGCAGGGCAGAGCGGTCTGAGTATGAGTTCTCCAACAATGGAACTATCCTTTTGAGGGGCAGGGTGTGTGTACCGAAGGACGAAATGCTGAGGCAGGAAATCCTGAGGAAGCACATCAAAGCCGTTTCGCTATTCATCCAGGAGCTACCAAGATGTACCGTGACCTCAAACGGTATTACCAGTGGGTAGGGATGAAGAAGGATGTTGCCAGCTGGGTTGCGGGGTGTGATACATGTCAGTTGGTGAAGGCTGAGCATCAGGTTCCGAGCGGGTTGTTGAGGAGTTTACCCATTCCGGAGTGGAAGTGGGACATGATTACCATGGATTTCGTGGTGGGCCTGCCGGTTTCGCGAACCAAGGACGTTATTTGGGTCATCGTCGATAGGTTGACCAAGTCTGCGCACTTCTTGGCCATAAAAAAGACCGACGGTGCGGAAGTGTTGGCCAAGAGGTATGTCAGGGAGATTGTGAAGCTGCATGGGGTACCGGTGAGTATAGTGTCGGATCGAGATCCGAAGTTCTCCTCGTTGTTCTGGGGCGCTTTCCAGAAGGAGATGGGTACTAAGGTACACATGAGTACAGCTTATCATCCCCAGACCGATGGGCAGTCAGAGAGGACTATCCAGACGTTGGAGGATCTGTTGAGGATGTGTGTGTTGGATTGGGGTGGACATTGGGCGGATCATCTGAATCTAGTGGAGTTTGCGTACAATAACAGCTACCAGGCTAGTATCGGCATGGCACCATTTGAGGCGTTGTATGGTAGGCCTTGCAGGACCCCGTTGTGTTGGACACAAGTGGGGGAGAGGAGCCTGTTGGGGGCTGACTTTGTGCAGGAGACGACTGAGAAGGTCCGGATTGTGAAGTTGAACATGAAGGAAGCTCAAGATCGTCAGAAAAGCTACGCAGATCGGCGTAGGAAGGAGTTGGAGTTCGCAGTTGGCAATTTGGTCTATCTGAAGATGGCCATGTTGAGGGGTCCGAACAGGTCCATCTCCGAGACTAAGTTGAGTCCGCGATATATGGGTCCCGTCAGGGTGCTGGAGCGGGTCGGACCGGTGGCTTATCGGCTAGAGTTGCCGGAGTCTATGCAGGCATTTCACAAGGTGTTCCATGTGTCGATGCTGAAGAAATGTCTGCACAAGGATGATCAGGTGGTCACGGGGGTGCCATCATATTTGACACCGAGCATGGTGGTGGAGGCGAGGCCTCTGAGAGTCCTAGATCGTCGGGTGAGAGTGATCAGGAGGAAGAAGGTTCCTGAGATGCAGGTGCTGTGGGACTGCAATGGAGCCGAGGAGGTGACTTGGGAGCCGGAAGAGAAGTTGAAGCGCAAGTTTCCCAAGTGGTTCGGCAAACTGGAGGGTTAGCCGGGTGTCTTCCATGTCGTTGTAACCATGGTGTTGGGGTTTTGGGGAGTTATTGCGTTGTTGTACTCGTTTATTTTATGGTATTATAATTAATCGATGTACTTTGGAGCATTTGATTATTCAATAAAGAGGTGTTTTCATTGAAAATGTTGAGGGGTGTGGTTACTAGGGGATTAGTAGACAGGTTGGCGGGCTACTAGTGGTAGTGGTCCGATAGCGGGAGTGCGGATACTAGGTGTTTGGTAGCCGCATAGGGCTGATAGTTCCGGATTGGTTTGGCAAGGGGTGGTGGCCCCATATAGCGGCATCGGAGTGCACTGGTGAGTCACTGCCGAGTGTACTTGGCCGGCTGGGTTTCGATGTGATTCCTGATTGGTGAGACAGGTCACTAGAGAGATTGCCGTTGTCTGGCTCTCTATGCGTTAGATGGACCGATCCATGGTGTTGGGTCGTGAAGTCGTTATACTCCCGGGTGTTGGAGTGGTTGGCCAAACCAAGTAGGGAACTATGGCACTATGGTGTTGAGCCGTGATACCGTTGTTGGTGGAGTTGGAAGAGCGGTCGTGCGACGTTGAATTGGAATAGCGGTTGTGCTATGTTGTGGATGTTCGTTGGACGTTAGATTCGAAGACGAATCTATGTTAGTGGGGGAGAACTGTAACACCCGTAATCCATTAATTGGGTTTAATTTGACCTTTCAGAAGTTAGGGGGGTTAAATTGAATAAATCAATTTTTACTGGCGGTGTGATTGATAATTTTGAAAGTTTGGGGTCAACTTTCGGAAGGGGAGGAAGGGCGAGGACCGGTTGGTGTAATAAGAAAACTTGAAACACACCTAGGTATATATGCGTGTATGTATCGCCGTCTAGGGAGAGGAGGATCGAACCCTAGCCGTCAAGGAGGAAGATTGCGCTGGTTTTCGGCGTGGAAGCAAGGAGAAGCTTCGAGCCACGCCTCCCTCTTTCTCGGTAAGGCTCTTGCCCTTGTCGTTTTGGGTTTGGTCGTGGGGTGGGTTCCGTGGGTTGGCGGCGTTGGGGACGTGGTAGCTGTCCTAGGGCCAGTCGTGTGTTAGCGGGTCTTGTGGTGGTGTCGGAACGGCGTGGTAGTGCGGGACGCCGTGTGGTGTAGTCTGGCGAAGCGAAACAGGAGGGCGTGACGATCGGCGTTGCCATTGGGGTTCGGTGGATCGGAGTTTCCGTGTCGTCAGGGCGCGAGAGAATGGTTCGTGATCGGGGGTTGGATCATGGTGGTTCCGGTGGTGAGCTCCGGCGATAGTGTAGTCGCGCCGGCGAAGGGAAGAGGAAGACGAAGATGAAGATGCTTAACGTGCACAAGGGGTTTGAATAATTAAAGTTTGTTTTTTTGATTATTTTATTATTTTTATTTTTAGGTGGATTAATAGAAGGTTATTCATCCCGGGGAGTTTTAGAAAATTGCTGAATTTTCTCGTGAAACTTTCTGTGCGGGAATAAGGTGAGTGCAGGACCATAGGCGTAATTAAATAATTTTGATAATTGATGTGATTTCGTGATTATAGGCCGTTTACGATCTCGGAGGGTCTAGATCGAGTGTTTCATGAAATGTTTGATTTATTCGGTATTTTCGTGATAGTCTATATTAATTATCTTAATTATTTGTTAGCCTGTAGATGGGAGGATTGTCTCACTAAGTATTTTTCGAAATACTTATGCATCTCTTATGTTTTAATTGATGCAGAAAAAGAGAATGTGTGACCGTGGGATCAGGGCGAGGAAGAGGGGGTGATCTAGACTTGTCGTTTATTTGGTGATTTTATTTAATAATTTATGATCTTGATTATTCGGATTTTTAATCTTGAACCGGAAATTAATTGGTGAGGTTCAATTATTATTATTTATGGGATTTTAGTAATTATTTGCAAAAAAAATTGGTGCGGTTGTTTCAGATAATATTCTAAAATATATTGCAGTTATATATTTCTCTTCCCATTGTCTTAAGTGGAGCGATGCCCGTGGCTGATCTATAAAGGAAAGAATGAAAATGTTTCCTATAAAAGAAAGAATGAAAGTGAATCATTTGTACAAAATATTACTTGTAAATTTTTTGGAATGAAGAGGAATTTAATGTTGATTCTCACTTCTTTAGTCACCATTCAAAACCAAAGAGAAACAAGACAACAAGAAAAAAAAAAAAAAAAAAAAAAAAAAAAAAAAAAGAGAAACAAGACTCCGACAAGAGATGTGACTCTTGTTATTTGGTTTCACCGGACTATTTCAAAAACAAAAACCTGCATATTAGATAGGAAATCAATAACTACCAAATTTGAAAAACTCTCATCATTGTCTTGGCTTGGCATTAAAGGGATTCCTTATAAATCGTGGAATAATTACCAAGACGAATATCCGGTTTCAAAGAGGATTAATCATGTTTAAATTGATAAGCATTGAGCAACTTTCTTCCCATGTCTTTTCAGAGTTTCTGGAGCCAAGGATCAAGGATGAAGCAATTGTTACTTTATCCCAGTTTAGCTTTCCCTGTTTCGCAGTCTGCATATTCTCTTTTTTAAATTGTTACATATGAATCTTGTCACTTGGCAGTGGCTTAGGTTACATCTTTTCAATGTCTGGTCATAATGTGTTTTATTCGCGAAAATCTTCGTTTGATGAAGATCCGCTTGAATAAACACTTTCAGATGCAGTGGTCTCTCCTAGAGATAATGGAAGTGATTCTTTTTGCTGGGAAGTTGAACCTAAGAAGAAAAACAAGTGTGAAAGCTGAGTCCAATGGGGATGATATGAACAGACTGAGAATAAAATTGCAGAAGGCTTATAAAATGAGATCTTAATTATGGCCAATAGTGGATCGCATATACCACAAACTCACAAGGTTCCTTATCTATAAAATTAGAACATTGGAATTTATCCAGTAACAACGACGAGTCGGTGTCCGGTCAAGTTTTCAAAACATTGGGATCAACTAAATGACTTGGATCTTTTTCAAATCGGTTTGTAGAAAATTATTTCAAGATATGTGAGAAGCGTTAATGGTTTCTACTTTCTACTAACCTCTTTGAGAACTTGGACGAAATTTCTTAGTGTGCCGTCTGATGAGCAGGGCCGGCCCTGAGTCCAAGCAAACATGGGCTTGCGGCCCTCATTTTCAATAAAAAAAATTCAGCCCTTAAATATCGAAAAGTCTATTTGGTTTAGTGGTAAAATTATAAAATTATAAAAGTTTTTCAGAAAATCCTAAATTCGAAACTTAATACGGTAAAACGGCCACAAAAAAAATTTTAGCTTGCGGTATTTTAAAACTCAGGACCGGCTCTGCTGATGAGCCTCTTAGCTTTTGCTATAGTTAGTTGCCTAGCGAAAGGAGAGAATTCTACATCACTGTCACTCCACTCCCCGGAGAAGTCAAATGCTTTGGTCTTGCGCCTTTGCGTATTCAAGAGTTCTCGAACAGAAGCTACAAATCCATCCCCTGCTCCATCACTTCGACGCTTATACCATGTTTCATCATTGTCACTTAGATTAAGGTCATCGTCAGTAGACTCGCGATTGTTCTGTGATGTCTCTGAATTTCTTCCTCTGAAAATTTGATTTGAAAGAGACTAATTAACTTACTTGTATTGTCCTAGTAACTTACATCATCATTCGAGTAGTATGGTGTTTTAGGAAAGTTGATTCCTAATAACTATAATAACGTAAGCATGCCCAAATGATTTATCTGACCTGCAATCCAGTAATAGATTTCAGTACTCCACATTTTATGTGCTTCTGAACATGTGAAAAAAGTTTCCTCCATGTCCCAGTAAACTCAACACGAGCAAATGTATCCATCAACAATTTGAGGTCATTTATAGCAAATCTTGAGCCTTCATAGGTAACTAGAAGCTCCACCTGAGGTAAAACTGATTAAAGCAAACCAATTTCTGACCTTAGTTTTACAAAGTAGTCGTAAAAATTAGCCAACTTACCTGACTTATTCTAATGTTGTGAAACTCCATCATCTCCTCTTGCGATTTTCCAGCTTTCTTTTCTTCATGAGAAGAGCGGCCAAACTTGACAGATTTTCTCTCTTTGAGCTTCCGTTTAGAGGAATTTCTCGGTTGGTCATTGGAAGATGACACGACGTAAGAATGAGATTGTAGAACAAGTTCATTAGCTACGGATTCTGCCACATTTTCTTCACAATTCCTATTGAAAGAAGACGTTCATCTCAATTCCTGAGCTGAACCACCAGTGCTTGACCTGATGTTTAGCGTATTGGATTTCTGCAAATAGAATGCAAGTCAAAACAGAAAAAGAACGCTGAAAATTCTTCCAAATTACTTTGAAGTACAAACTAAGGTGAAAACCTACTTGAATACGGTCTGCATTGCTTTGTGAATGCACTGTGGTAGAAGCAAAGAGAGCTTCAACGTCTTTAATGGAATGGCTAGTTGTTCCAGAACATTCATGACTTGCTAACCCTTTCTTTACACGTTTTGAACCAGCTATGGTTGAAATTTTCCAAACTTCCTGCATGAGACAAGGTTAACCAAAAAGCATATATATAGACTTTATTATTTACTTTTTTCATCTAGATGCTAAATTGTGACCTGTTGCCTTTGTGAATCATGCTTTTCCTCTGGGAAGAAGTACTCCCACATAATGTTGTACATTGTTTCTGTCAAATGGATTCGGAGAGGGTAAATCTCCACCTGCAAGATTTGAAGGTATTATCAAATAGATTTCAAGACTCATACAACAAGCGAAGATTGTCCAGTTAAAAGACTTAAAACAGTGTCATTACATCAAATCCACTGATACCTAAGTAGTATATTATTAGCACGCTTATGTGTGTCACTTGAAAATCCACTAACAAACGATGGAAAGAGAAAAAGAAAGCAACAAAAGATGCTTACAAGAAAAAGCTCAAGAGGATAGTTTCCATCTTTTGGCGCTCCCTGCTTTGCATCCACACGTAGCATGACTTTCCTGCAAATAAATTACAGATCACTTCTAATGAAATTCCACTTATGAGTTTAAACCAAAAAAAATAATAATTCCACTTATGAGAACTGATACAAAGTCTAAGTGCCTTTAGTATATTCAAACATACGTGGTAAGAAAGAGGAGGCACACTTCCAAATTCATAACCAGCATCAACTAATGGTTCAACAATATATACATAAACCAAATTGCCTTGGCCCAGTAGTAAAAAATGTCTATGCGGACTTCCCCACCTGGGTTCGAGCACCTTGGCCAGAGTGGATTTAACATGGCTTCCTCTGGCCAATGGCGATTAGTCGGGTGTGTAGCAAGTCCCGAATTACCCCATATTAATCACAAAAAAAAAACAATATATACATATATATATAGAAAAAAATATTATTGAAGTTTCAGTTTAATGTACATAGTTCTAGCCCTATGGTTCCCTTCATTTCTCTTAGGCCATCAATACCTTTTCAATGCAACTAAGAAACCATTATCGAAGATTGAAATACCTTGCAATGCATGTGATTTGGAAAACGATACAAGAACACTAATTAAGTAAGCAAGGAAAACGTACTTTCCCCACTCAGTTGGAGGATACCATGCTGATAAAAGCATATCCGACTTTGCATTATGCAGACAGTTCCTAACAAAAAAATACTTGGTGGTAAATCGAGCAACACCGATGTCTTTGTAGTCCCGATGAAAGTCATAAATCTGCATGTATAAATCCAATTAAATATGTACTAATTTTAAATTTAATGCACCAGACTTCAATAGACTAAGTCAGAACTGAACTAAGTAGATGGAGGAAAGATTCTTAGCAATTTTCTCATCAAGTATCTCTCGACTCAACATTTCATTGTCTAAAGAGTATGATGGTGAATAAGAAGAAAACAGGATGTATAAACTTACCATGTCATTTATCTCTGCCTCAGCAAAGGATCTACCATCTACAAGCATGCTCCAAACAGCCTTATTAATTTTCAAGGAAATGCGCGTAGCATATGATGCACTTTTGTCCTTCACCATGAGTCGCAGCTCTGCAGCCTTCTGCAGCACCGTTCTTAAAGATGCAGAAGCCATCTTCCTAGACTTCTGTGCATGTAAGAGCTCTTTCTTTAGTCCTTGCACCTAAATGAGACCAGCAAGAATTGCAACATCAGCTTTATATTGTCGCAACAAAATTATTTCGAAGAACTACTTTCAGGGATATAGACAAAAACCGGACAGAAGGCTGATTAATATCTAACATTTGTTTTCATGTGTTTTATCCAATTTTGAGCACAATATTATATTCAAACTATAAATTCTAATAGATTAACATGTTAAAAAACATTAAAAGGGTCAAAAACTAATCTCCTATTAATTTCCGATTTTTTTCGCTAGCTACGCTAGCCCGACTAGCGCCTAGCGATTTTTTGAACATTGGAAACGCATATGGATTATAAAAATCACTTGTGTTTATAATTATTTCAAGCTAGTTTTTGCAAGAAGCAGGAGAAAATGGAGCACATTGCCATGAAATGTGGTCGTCCCTTTAATTTTATTCAGGGTTCAATACTCACTTTGGAAGCCTTGCAAAGAGAAGGTTGGTCAAAACGTCCAGCATAACCTGGAATTGCCGAGATGTCATTGTAGCTGTTATATTGTGCAAATTAAAAGCAAGCTCTTCTAGTGGTTTCACCTACAAGCTCATAAATAAGAATTAAGTTACTTGCAAAGAAAATAATAATTAGGTTACTTGTCTAGAAAAACATCGAAACGAAAGAAACCCATTTTGTTTAGTTACATGAGGGCATTGGTTGCATGTTTAACTTCAACTGAATTACCCCTAACAGGAAATGCAAAACTCCACGGTTCATAGAACACCTCGTCCAAATTAAGCGCATTCCACTCCAAAGAATCCAAAAAATATACCAACTCATTGCCTTTAGTGCTATATTATCATGAAAAAGGTAAATGAACTACACTCTATTTACGAAGTTGCAATGCATAAAACAGATGAGATTTTCATATGCCTACTTTTTGGATGTTGCTTGGAATTAGAACTACATAAATTCATATAAATCAAAGGATAGATTCAAGAGACTACAAGTTGTGCAGCAAAAAACTATAGAGAGATGGTGTTACCTTAAAATCATGGGTTCCACCTTCGTGTCTAGTATACTGCAAGTACATGTCACAAGGCATGAAAACCCTTTCAAGTAGAGCCCCAGTACGCTTCACTTTTTGTAAGTTTCTGCAAATTTTTGGGAGCCACTGCAACCGAGCACATGGGTCAACATCAGTGAGAGCAACATGGGCCTGCACATGTTCTAACATTACAGAGAATTCCATCCGTGTCCATTTCAGTTCAGGAATACATTCTGGAGTCTGTACACTCTCAGTGCCAAGAGCCTTCTCAATCTCTTCCACGCCGACACGCACAATGGATTGAAATGATCGTGCTAGAACACGACCACTAACAGCAGCCAGCAGAAAGCGACACTGGTATCCATCAAAGTGAGGTTTATCAATAATGAGTCAGCAAGCTCCTTTTTACACCCAAAACAATAAAAAAGTCAATTTTGTTGGCTAACTGTGTTATAATGCTCTAAAATAGGTAATGGTGTTGAACAAGCATTCCTACGTGGGAATGATTACTTACATTAGCCTCTTCTGAGTGAATATTAAACTGTGGCTCAATGACATTCACCATGAAGTGACTAGTTCCTTCTTCCTCAGATCCACTGGTCTTAACTATACCTGTTGAGAAAGTTTGAGTAATAAGTGAAAACAAGAAATCTGAAACCGACGCTAATCATTAAATCAAAACATACCAGCTTTTTGGTTTTCTCCAGGGTTTGCAGAAGATCTTGAAATTTCTTCTTGACCTTTTTGGTTTTCTTCAAGAATCTTCCGCTGTGTATACTGACGAGAAGCAGAAGGTTTAGGAGGTTTGAATGTTTTTGATATTCCACCAACAAAATAGGAAACAGCATCCCTGTTCTCTATCGTCCAGAAGAGTTTGAGGCCATAAACAAAGACCCGCTGACAATTGTCAGCAAGGACAACATTGTATCCATCATCGTCACTAGGATCTGATCGTATATGTTCATCACTCTCACTTCCATTCTCAAACTCAGACCGCACATACGTCGTCTCAAGATTTCTTCTTCCAGCCTTTTGCCATGCCAATAGTCATGATCAGCTTTTGGCGCCTGCCTTCTGACTGTAAAATAATCAGAAGACAATAGAAACCCTTCATCGAGATGCTTCTCATCCCCATTATGCTCATCTTTGTTAATAAAATCCTTAGGCACATGAAGTTCAAGACCCTGATATACAAGGTCAAGAGCATCTCGCTTGCATTCAAATGTATACTTTTGCTTCCCCCGACTATAGCATATTTCGTATTTTAGCTTTGTCATATTAAAGGTCAATCCTTTGGCAGGGTCATCTTTGTCACAAGGCATGTACTTTATTAGAGAAGGAGTGGCATCTACACGGAGCATAAACTCCGTCATCACTTGATCTAGAGATAAGTTTTTTTTTTTTTTTTGATAATCGATGAGTTTTCTGATATTGCTGCAACTCTTGGGATTCCAAATCTAGGCCATTGCGAGAAAGAACGTAACTTGTGAGGAGGGTCGCAATACATACCGCATAACTTGAGAATCCATGCCAAATCATGAGATCCAAGATTCATTGTAGGTGATGCAGGAGATATGCTCTCATACTTGTCTTTGTAACTAAAGGAGAAACTCCACCGAAGCGAGATATTGATCTGAACGTCTAATATCCCGACGCGGTTCGGTATATTTCCTTTCAAAATTTTGGTTTTAAGTTGATTTAATTATCCTTCCGGAATATTCAAGCAGAGATTTCTTTTTTATTCCTTTACAACTAAAATATCTCTTTTCTTTTTTAGATAAGCTCAAATCTTCCTTTTAATTTATTTTTCTTTTTCTTTTTTTTTGGCAAGTAATTTCCTATAAATACTTGTCTAATCTCTTTAGAAAAACCCTAGCCACTTTCTCTCCTCTTTTCTCTCTCTCTCCCCGTGGCCACCTCCTCTCTCTCTCCTCACAGCCGCCGCTCTCTCTCTCTCTCCTCGCCGCGATGACGACGCCGCCACCACCTCCTCCGTCGAGCTCCTCCTCCTCGAGTTCTGGTGATGAAACTTCTCCTCCTTCCTTCTCCTCTCTCCCATCGCCTCCTCCTATGCCAAGGTGAGGACTAGTTGCCCCTCACTTGCTTTCAAACGTGTTTTAATGATTTGATAAGTCTTTTCTTAAACCATAGCTTTTCTCTAAGTGAGCTACTTGATTTACTTAGAGTTTTCTGTTGATTGCTAATTGACTATAGTGATATGTACACAATAAATTATATTAGATATGTTTCTAGGGTTTTGTGTTGGATGATTGTTGATGCTTGATTCACAAGTTTCTGAATATTGATTAATGATTAATGAACCCTAAATAACCTGGTGAATTGATTGATGTAGTTGAACTCCCTTTTGTTACAACTTGGTATCGTGAGTCCTGCTTGTGAGTCATGAATATAGAGTGTTGAGATTGATGAGGATTTAATCTGGTAATGTGTGGAGTCTAGTTGAATTGCTAGGTGTCCGTCATAGGCAATCCCTATGGTGCGGATATTGTTTGTTGGGGCTGAGGGGTGCCTATAGGGGCCTGCAGTTCTCACCGTCGTGGAGGGTTTTGGCGAGCCCTCGTGGATAGTCTGAGTGAGACTTGTGTGAGCCAACACGTCGTTATATAAGAGGCGGGGTTGAAGGTGGCAGGCCGGCCTCGGTTGGTTCCTATGGGAAGGCGAGTGCTGTGGTGTCATATGGGTGGAGCAATGGGCTCGTTGTGATGAAGTGAGGATCAATTGAATATTGTGTGGATCCATTTGTATGTGCTTGTTTTAGGATTAGACTTTCATTTTAGTAACTCACGTAATTGTCTGTAAGTGATCAATGAGTCTCTTCAGACTCATCCTCACTGAGTAATCCCCATTACTCACCCCTCCTCTTCCCTTGTTCCGTACAGGTTAGCGAGGATCGGCTAAGCCTATATTGTTGTTGTTACCTGGACGTTTTCCTGGCGATCATGTGTTGCTCACCAAGGGTCCAAACAAGGCGACTAATCGAAAGGGGTTAGTCCGCCAACCTAACATGCCCGATTTTCCCCAGTTTCTTATGAGGCCCGGGATAGGGATGTTACAACTTGGTATCAGAGCCCAGGATTAGATTCCTTTGGCCCCGTTCCAAAGGAGTCGCGCCCGTGATTTTGTCTTGTTTGTGAAATTGTTTTCCTAAAACCTTTTCAAACCCAAAACAACAACAATATTTAGACGTCCGATCTGATAGTTCTTCTTACCTCTATTTCTTTTATGTAGTTGGAAACGAAGGCCTTTGACGCGGGAAACAGCTCGTAAGAGGGTCTCATGTCCTTCTACGATAAAAATTAAGTCCCGCCCTTGGATTTGCGATGAAGTACGGATGGTTAAAAGAGATTGGCCAGCCGGGAGTGGTCCCAGACAGGTCAGGTTGATCTTTCCGGACTCACCACCTCCTAAGGCAACGCCACCCTCAAGTAAAAAATACACCGTCGCGAAGCTACCATCTTGTGTGTCTGCGTGGGTTCCGACCCGTTCTACACAGCCAATGGCTGATGAGGGAAGGCCCTGCAAGTGTCAGCGAAGTTCATACGGCCCTAAAAAGCCAGATGTACCTTCAACCAATGTTAACTGGGGGCTAGGCTGGGCGAAGCAAAGGAACCAGACCTTGCAAGAATACCATGCGGAATTCGTGCACAACTTGGAACACTTTGGGCTTAACCGACCCGCTGAGGAAGTGGCGATGATCTTTTTCCGTGGACTCCGACCTGACCTTCGACTGAGGCTTACCGAGATGGGGCTACACCGTGGAGACCGCGTGAACATCGTCCTACGGAATGCTCACCAAGCGGAGGCTGAGCTCAGCCAAGAGGTTGTCGGCGTCTCGTCCGATAGCGAAGTGGAGGACGACCCATCCGAAGCTTCTGAGGACGACTAGGATAATTGTTTTCATAGGAGTAGGACTTACTATTTTTAACCCATATTGCATTTATGATTTTGCTTGAAAGTCAGTTTTGTTTTCTTTTCCAAAACGTCATACTCTTCCTTTCTTTACATTAATAAAAAGAGCTTTGGTTTTAACTTAAACTTGTTTTTGGCAACGCTCCTTAAACACTCTCTCTTACACGTTTCTGTCTAACGACCACTCTACGTTCCTAATCTTAACCTCCCTCCGAGTTTGGCATATTCGACCATGGTGATTCAAGCTCAATAATTCGGCATTGGTACTTCAACCTTGGTGTTCGACTCATTCCGATTTCCTTCTCTTCCGAAATTTTGTCTTTCACTTCGTTCAACAGTCTTCTCCCTAGGATTCGGGGACGAATCCTTTGCAACAGGAGAAGATTGTAATATACCGACCCGCGGTTCGATATATTTCTTTTCAAAATTTCGGATTTAAATTGATTTAATTATCCTTCCGGAATATTCCAGCAGAGATTTCCTTTTTATTCCTTTGCAACTAAAATATCTCTTTTCCTTTTTAGATAAGTTCAAATCTTCCTTTTAATTTATTTTCCTTCTTCTTTTTTTTGGCAAGTAATTCTCTATAGATACTTGTCTAATCTCTTTAGAAAAACCCTAGCCACTTTCTCTCCTCTTTTCTCTCTCTCCCCGTGGCCACCTCCTCTCTCTCTCTCCTCGCAGCCGCCGCTCTCTCTCCCTCTCCTCGCCGCGATGACGACGCCGCCACCACCTCCTCCGTCGAGCTCCTCCTACTCTAGTTCTGGTGATGAAACTCCTCCTCCTTCCTTCTCCTCTCTCCCATCGCCTCCTCATATGCCAAGGTGTGGACTAGTTGCCCCTCACTTGCTTTCAAACGTGTTTTAATGATTTGATAAGTCTTTTCTTAAACCATAGCTTTTCTCTAAGTGAGCTACTTGATTTACTTAGAGTTCTCTGTTGATTGTTAATTGACTATAGTGATATGTTCACCATAAATTATATTAGATCTGTTTCTAGGGTCTTGTGTTGGATGATTGTTGATGCTTGATTCACAAGCTTCTGAATATGGATTAATGATTAATGAACCCTAAATAACCTGGTGAATTGATTGATGTAGTTGAACTCCCTTTTGTTACAACTTGGTATCGTGAGTCCTGCTTGTGAGTCATGAATATAGAGTGTTGAGATTGATGAGGATTTAATCTGGTAATGTGTGGAGTCTAGTTGAATTGCTAGGTGTCCGTCATAGGCAATCCCTATGGTGCGGATATTGTTTGTTGGGGTTGAGGGGTGCCTATAGGGGCCTGCAGTTCTCACCGTCGTGGAGGGTTTTGGCGAGCCATCGTGGATAATCTGAGTGAGACTTGTGTGAGCCAACACGTCGTTATATAAGAGGCGGGGTTGAAGGTGGCAGGCCGGCCTCGGTTGGTTCCTACGGGAAGGCGAGTGCTGTGGTGTCATATGGGTGGAGCAATGGGCTCGTTGTGATGAAGTGAGGATAAATTGAATATTGTGTGGATCCATTTGTATGTGCTTGTTTTAGGATTAGACTTTCATTTTAATAACTCGCGTAATTGTCTGTAAGTGATCAGTGAGTCTATTCAGACTCATCCTCACTGAGTAATCCCCATTACTCACCCCTCATCTTCCCTTGTTCCGTACAAGTTAGCGAGGATCGGCTAAGTCTATATTGTTGTTGTTACCTGGGCGTTTTCCTGGCGATCATGTGTTGCTCACCAAGGGTCCAAACCGGGCGACTAACCGAAAGGGGTTAGTCCGCCAACCTAACATGCCCGATTTTCCTCGGTTTCTTATGAGGCCCGGGATAGGGATGTTACAGAACGGATCAAGAACATTCAACGAATTGTCGCAATCCCAGTCCATTGTAACTTCGAGATTAAACACGGGGGCTTCAAAAAACGCAATTCCAGAGTTGCCGACAGGAACTTTTAGTGGGGTTATTGGTTCTTGCATTTTAATGGATTTCTCAGATTTAGAAATTCTAATGAATCCATTGATTTTAAAATCAGAGAAGTGATTTCAAAGTTAAATAATTTGATTTCAAAATCAAATAAATTGATTATTGTAAATCAACCAAATAGATTTACAAAAATTTTAAATTTACGGTGGAGAGATGAATACTACCTGCTTTCAATAAAATACATGGGTGTACCAAAACTTATCAACAATAATCGAACATAATGAAGATTTTGAAGAGGAAATATATAAGTGATGTTGACATTCTGCGCTTCAGTTCTGGGTTTGGATGGGATCCAACCACAAAACGGTTTACAGCTCTAGATGATGTGTGCGCTGACTACATAAAGGTAAATTTTATTTTTTTAAAATGATTTACGGCTTCTTTGATATATGCATAGATTTTTCATGGCCTATTTGCAAAAATACCCTACAATTTGAAGTCAAAGTTAAAAATGCCCTCCTCCTCTCCTCTTTTTCAGAATCCCACGAATTACCCTTTAAGAATCTGGGTATTCACGGAAATGCCATTTCTCAGACTGCTGTTAGAGTCTAACCTTTTTTTCAAAAGACCAAAAAAAATTTTAGATCTAACTTAATTACGGTTATGCCATTGCCATCAATTCTCAACCTCCACGACAACCACCATCGTCGACGAGTTAATGCAATAACTAACCCATTTTTCGCCATTAAAGCCCAAGAATAGAGCTCGGACCTCTTTTTCGCGAGTTCTCCTCTCCGATTTCTCCCATTTCCACTCGATTTTCCGATTCAAACTTACCGAAATCATTTTTTTTATGGCATAGAAACGACAAAACATGACTGGACTTGCGGGATTTCGGTGATATTAGACGTTCTGGGCGCTCGACGAGGGTGTAAACAAACTCTAAACGGATATAGGTACGATTTTTTGCATATAGTAGATTTTCATATCAGTTTTGTATTGTCAGACCGTTTTAGAAGTCTGATAAAACCCACATGGTCAACGAGAGGGTAGTTTTGCAATTGACTTTTAAATACTCAGATTAAAATTGAAGTATGGTAATTTCCTTTGAAAACAAAAAAAATAAAGAAAAATCCTCTAATCGAGGCATATGGTAATTTTGCAATTGACCGAAAACTTGACTTTTTAATCAGACTTCATATCCAGTATAAAGGAAAAATGAGGGACTTTGACCGGAAGTTGACTGTTTTTTCAGACGGAATCAGAAGTCTGAAAAAAAAATAGGGTACTAGTAGTAATTGACCGAAATTTTTCAAAAGTTAACCAAAATGAGAGAAAAAGTATCAGACTTCTTTGGCAGTCTGAATAGGATGTAAAAAATTTCAGACTTCTATGGCAGTCTGAAAATGATGAAATCCTTCAGACTGCTAAAGAAGTCTGATATCGAAGATTTTGGTCAACGCAAAAAATACACCAATGTTTTCAGACTTCTATCGCAGTCTGAAGGATTTCTTCATACTGCCTTGGAAGTCTAGGAAAGAAAGTCAAACTTCGGTCAATTGCAAAACTACCCCATTATTTTTTCAGACTGCAAGAGAAGTCTGATAAAAAGTCAAAATTTTGGTCAATTGTAGAAATACCTTTTACTTTTTCTCAGACATCTAATGCAGTCTGACAAAAAAATCAAAGTTTGGGTCAATTGCAAAAATACCCTTTTTGTCAGACTGCGGTAGAAATCTGCTTTGATAACTTTTCCTCAGACGGCATCCGCAGTCTGCTTTGTAACATTGTAATTGCAAAAATACCCTATTTTTCAGACTGCCATAAAAGTCTGACGTACTATTTTTCAGACTTCTGTGGCAGCCTGGATTGACAAATTTTTGTAAACCGTTTTGTTTTGTATATTTGTGATGAATTTCGTTGATTTTAATTTTTTTACATGCTTATGTTCGGTAATTATTTTTAAATAATTTCTTTAATAATTCTGGCAATGTAGCTAATAGAATCAGATTTCGCGAAGAAGTCTGATATTTCCATTAAGATCGCTAATGTGGGTTTTCCATGATTGTTTTTACAGATAATGGTGCATCTACATGTTAATTTTGGTGAATGGGTTGTGAGAGACCTATAACGCCCCGACCGCCCCTACCTGTGGGCCCCATGCCCTCTCTCGGCCCGTGGGCCCCACCCTTGTCCGACGGCCGGTGCGTTAGTCCGGGAGGCTTGTAATACTTGTTTACTGACCCTGCAATCACCACGTGATCTTTCCCCGTGTTTTGTCCTCACTCACACGATACCGCGAATCACTTCCCGGTAGGTCACCCATCCTTAAATTGCTCCAGCTCAAGCACCCTTAACTCTGGAGTTCTCTCTGGACAAGTTCCCGAAAAGATAAGTGCACTTTGGTGACATAGGTAGCCAAATCAATTCTTATAAGCCTCTCCTCATATACAAGAAATCGGGATGTTACAATCACCCCCACTCATAGAGCGCAACGTCCTCGTTGCGCACCAGGATCGTCACCCTAGACGGTGTGGGCCCACCTGACTCAACACACGTGTTTGGGTTCGGCTCTGATACCACTTATAACGCCCCGACCGCCCCTACCTGTGGGCCCCATGCCCTCTCTCGGCCCGTGGGCCCCACCCTTGTCCGACGGCCGGTGCGTTAGTCCGGGAGGCTTGTAATACTTGTTTACTGACCCTGCAATCACCACGTGATCTTTCCCCGTGTTTTGTCCTCACTCACACGATACCGCGAATCACTTCCCGGTAGGTCACCCATCCTTAAATTGCTCCAGCTCAAGCACCCTTAACTCTGGAGTTCTCTCTGGACAAGTTCCCGAAAAGATAAGTGCACTTTGGTGACATAGGTAGCCAAATCAATTCTTATAAGCCTCTCCGCATATACAAGAAATCGGGATGTTACAAGACCAGCTTTGGCATTTTGTGGTGGATACTCTCAAAGGAGGGCGGTTTATCACTTTGGGCGATCGTTCTACATATTGTGAACTTGTTGAGATGGTACAAGATGATTATATGCTGGACAAGAAAACCGAGTTGGTGGAGTTATCATATCCGTTACCGGAACCACTTTTGCAACACATCGGTCCGGATAGCCCTCCTATTTATGTCACAAATGATAGGCAAGTAAGGAGCATGGTCGAGTTAGCTAGTGCGCATTTAATCCGTCTTTGTGTCTCGAGCCGATCCGGTTTGGCATATCAAGATGCGGGGAATCACGATGTAAAAGATGAAGATGAAGATGAAGATGACGAAGACAAAGACTGGGAAGACGAAGATGTGGGCTCAGTATCAGATGATTCTATTTGTGGTGGTGGTGGTGGTGATGATGGTGGTGTTGGTGGTGGTGGTGATGGGCCAGAGCAAGTTTTCAAGAAACACGCTGAGTCTTACTATGATGGTGTAGATTATAACATGTATGGGAAAGTGGGAGATGAGGATGAAGATGATAAAGAAGATGAAGATAATAAAACTTACGAGTTGCAGCATGTGGCTGAACGATTTGCTGGTCGAGGAAAAAATTGGTCCGACGGCATCTTTCTCGGAAAGTGTTTTGATAGCAAGCAAGATCTTATATCAGAGCTGCGTTTGACGGCAATAATGAGGAAATACGCATTTACAGTATATAAGTCTGACAAGAGCCTGTTTGTCGCTAAATGTCTTGTGGAAGGATGCAACTGGAAGATTCGAGCGGCTGTCAAGAAAAAACCAAACAAGTTTTGGGTGATGATCTACAATAGAACCCACACATTTTCAGCGCTGGACCGGAAGGCTAAGAAAAAACGTCATACTCCGCGTTATATTGGTTGGTTGTTTCTAGAATGCTTTGGAATAATTGAGAAGATTACACCAAAGCATGTCTTAGTATCAATGAACAAGCAGTATGGGATTAAGATGAGCTACACAACCGCATACAGAGCGTTGTTACATGCTCAAAGGTTGGTGAGAGGATCAGCGGAAGATGGCTATGAGATACTGCCTGCTTTATTGCATGGAATCGAGCAAACCAACCCGGGAACGCAGACTGCTCTAGAACTAGATGAGGATAATATATTTAAATATCTATTTATAGTATTTGGAGCTTCCATAGAGGGATTTAAGTACCTTAGAAGAGTCATTGTGGTAGATGGTACGCATCTTACGGGCCGTATGGAGGTGTTATGCTAGTGGCGGCCTCACAAGATGTCAATTTTCAAATATTTCTGTTGGTTTTCGGCATTGTAGACTCTGAGAATGATGCCTCGTGGGAGTGGTTTTTCGCAAAGCTTAGAGTCTGCATTTCAGACCAATATCCTCTGGTCATAGTCTCAGATAGACACACATCCATCAAGAATGCTATTGAAAAGGTTCTTCCTTGGGCAAAGCGAGGGATTTGTTATTACCATCTACAAAATAACGCAGTCACAAAGTTCAGGGGAAAACATCTTTTGTACTTGGTGAAAAACGCGGCGTATGCATATACGATGTACAATTTTAACTGATACATGGCCTGTTGGTGTACTGATAAAAATAAGACTGTTGGTGTCTGTTGCATTTTTCTTATCAGAATTCTTGTGCAGTCTGATTCGTCTTTAGCAGACTTATATTGCAGTCTTATTTTTATCAGACTTCTATTGCAGTCTTGTTTTCACTTGCGTTAACCGCGTTCACTTTGTTGGAGAAAGGTACAACATAAAGACGAGCAACATTGCCGAAACTATAAACTCCGTAGTCAAGAAGGCAAAAGGATATCCTATCTCTTTCCTTTTGGAGTTCATACAAGAGAAGCTAGGGACGTGGTTTTGTAAAAGGCGGCTAGATGCATTGAGTCTCACAACAAAATTTAGCCGAGGAGTTGAATATTTGATGGCTATTCGTGAATATTATGCGGACTTCATGACGGCGGAACGCGTTGATGGGTATCGATTCGTTCTTAAGGGAGGACATAGGCATTGTGTGGTCGACTTGCACAACCGAACGTGTGAATGTGGTGTGTGGGATTACGAAAAGATACCTTGCTCACATGCAATCTGCGCCGCACCAGAACTTGAGCTACACCCATATATGCTGCCATGCCCATCATATGGTAGGGACTATCTGTTTCAGGCATACGCAATGAACATCCATCCGAAGAACTGTACTATGAAAGCTCCTGACACCGTACGTGTCCTTCCCCCGCATAATCCTCGTCCTCCTGGAAGACCTCAGAAGTCGATGTGGCAAACTTGGCTAGAAATTACCAAGACAAAGGGCAATAAACCACGGAAGCTTCCCAAGCAATATACTTGTTCTAATTGCAAACAACCAGGCCACAAAAAAACCAAATTGTGTAAGCTAAATCACCTTACACTCACCTGTTTTATAGTTGTTTTCATCTATCTACTGTATATGAGAAGCTGTTGTTTTTTCGGTGGAGACAGGTAACCAAACCTGAGAAGGATTAGATCTGGTAGAAGTCTGATGTAGTGACGAATGCAATTTCGAAGTCTGACAGAGAAGTCTGAAGAGAGTCTGAGAGGAGTCTGTTGGTGTCTTTCCAGTACAATATTTCGCTTCCAAGTCGGTTTTTAAGTTGTCTAAGTCTAAGAACTTGTTGTGTTAATCGTTCGTTATTGTTGTTGGCTTAAACTTAATTTGTAGTACTTATGTGTTTGCTGCATCTCGTCAAGTCTAAATAAGTCTTATCACACCCTTTCCAAACTGCAATATAAGTCTAATAACAGAAATTCAATACAAAAGATAGAAATAGAAGTCTGACACCAGACTTCTATAGAAGTCTTACAACAGACTTCTATAGAAGTTTTAAACCAGTTACCCTAGAAATACCCTACCTATGCCCAACACGCTTTTGACATCACAATTGGTATGGCACAAAAGAATTCCCGCAGAAAGTAAGCCAAAAGATGGATGAGTTTTTCTTACATCTACAAAAGATAAATATATGCAAGAATCCATTGTTCTCGGAAATCCAAAAGTTAAATAGGAAATCTACTTCACCTATTCGTAGACGTCTAGCAATTCATTCTCGGCGTCGGTATGACCCTCTTCACCTGTTCGGCTGAGCTTAGTGAATATCTCATACGCAAGCTTCTCTCTGCAAGTCTTCATGTTCTTATCACACAGCCACTTCGGAAACGGCATCCCAAGAGAATGGAACTCAATGAACTTCAAACAAAACACCCCACAATCACCTGTCTGGATGTTTTGGGGAAGTTCCGGGCTCCTTACGATCGTGTAGGAGTATCGCTCAAGGGGATAATTCCAATTTTCATCTACTGGGGCCAAACAATGCATCACGTAGGGAAAGATCTCATATATAGGTGCCACTGCCGCTCCTACCACCTTATCGGTTTTCCGTCCAATGATGCTGTCCCATATGGTTACGTGCCTATCCGGGATAGAAATCATAATAGCTATCCAATGATTTCCCCCAACGTACAAGGCAGTGTAGATGTAATCAATTTCCAGCCCCCAAGTCTTGTTTGATTTCAGGAATAAGGGTAGTTCACCAGTATGGTAATCCCATACACCAGGTGGCAGCCTCCTTGCCGTGGGCATCACATTTTCTCCTTCGCCGCTCTTCACAAAATCATCATAATGTTTCATCCACAAATTACCCATCAGTGTGTCAATGAAGGTCAGCCTCTCGGACCAGAACCATTCCGGGTGTTCGTGTTGTCGAAGCCTCACTAGATCAATTCCAACATCTATTTGCTGCATTCAGTCAACATTGTTCAAAAAATGTCAGACTTAAACAGAAGTCTAAAAAAACTCTAAAAGAGAGAACATCAATGTCAGACTGCAAAACAAGTCTGATAAAAATATTATTTCACCCGACTTTAAAAGAAGTCTGACACCAGACCTCTAATGAAGTCTGAATGAAGTCTAAAAGAGATAACAACAATGTCAAACTGCAAATCAAGTCTGAGAACAGAAAATCGTTAAACCCGACCAGATTATATACTAACCATGTCATGCAGCCATTCCTGGGGGGGTGCGCAGATCGTAGTACCAAGCTAGGGATGTGTTCACCTCCCTTTTCGGATAACCACTACGGAATATATTACGCTTGTTAGACATCGAGCTAATTATTCTAGAATATATGTAGAGTGTGACGATATACGGCCGTTTTTGACGTGATCATTAAGTGTCTTCACTTCCGTCCTGGTTGCCGGAGCACAAAGATCATATGTCGGTGTGATCTGCACTTGGGTTGAGCTCTTTCTCTCCTTCTTATCCTGCTCTTTCTGTTTGAGTTCTTGAGCCTTCGCCTTTACATAAGCTCCAGCAGCTGCCTGCTTAGTGTCTTGTTTCGACATATATCCAGCATCAAAGTTTACGCCCGTGGCCGCCTTATCGACGATAAGAACACTAAGTTTGCTGCCCACGACACTACTCTGCATTTACAAAATAAAAAAACCACCTCCGTCAGACTGCAATAAAAGTCGAAGACAAATAATCTAACACTATCCACGCCACCTACAGACCGCATATATAAAGCCAAAACAAAATCATACTTTTTTATCAGACTTCTAAGAAGTCTGATATCAGTGACAGATATTAAAATAACACCAAAATCAGACCTAACAACACCAGATTTCCTCCTCTTTTCTCTCCTTAACAACCTAACTTCCTTCTCAAGTTCAATCATCTTCTCATTCACCTGCTCAAAACCATTTTTAACAAGACTAAAAAGTTCATTCATCTTCTCACCCACCGACTTGATCAAGTAAACAACCTCACCACCATCATCACCGCCTGATTTTACTCGCTTCTTATCATCATTAACATCCTCACCATCATCATCAACAACCTTCCTCTTAACACCCTTTCCCTTGGCCTTCTTCAGACCACCCTCAGACTTAACCACAACAGACTTAATAAGGGGCACCTCATTCTTGACAATGGCCAACACACCTTCAAACTTCCAGTGTTTAAAACTCCACCTCCAAGGGCGCTCAAACTCACCTAACATTGCTTTCACAATGTTCACAACTTTCTCATCATCCTCACCATCGTCCCACAGGGGGAACATGTCCTCAAACTCCTTGACAACGAAGTTGTTGACGTTGGTCTGCAAGTACAAGTCAACGAGCAAAATGTATATTAGTATGTAATAAAATCTACCAGACTATATATCTCGTATGGTACAAAGTTTCAGACTTCAAAAAGGTCTGACTTCAATATTTCAGACTGCAAATTAAGTCTGGCAACAACTTTCAGACTGCAAATTAAGTCTGGGAAAAATTCAGACTTCAAAATTAGTCTGATAACTTATCAGACTGAATTTGCAGTCTGACATAGAGCAATCAAAGGTGAATTTTAAGGAAAAAATATCAGTAAAATACCTGCTTGCGCAACTCTAAATCGACTTTCTTCCGATTCCTTGATCCTTTGTAAGCCAAGAGCGGTGGGTGTGGGTTATCTTGCAAGGGCATTCCATAAAGCGTAGCAATCCCGGGACAGGCCCAATATACCCAGACGTTCAAGACCTCAGCGAAGCCCTCAACCTGATAGTTTTTGTCATCTTGGAGTTTTTTGTTTGCCTCTGTTTTGACAAAGTCTACCAAGATTTTGAAGGCCATTCTTCCCCATGGGTATACTTCTAACGCCCCTGGAGACAGCAGTAGCTTAGTCATGTCAGCCCTTGCGGGAACTGACCAGTGTTGAGCCTCAATGAAGCTCGTGTAGATGGCTAGGTAGCCCAACCAAATCCTATCTTGTCGTTCCCAGCCTCGACATCTATTGCAAGCGTCCAGTAACTGAAAATAACTTGGCCCTACCTCGAAATCCAGCCCAAGAAGCTCCCACATTGCTCTAATATCGGCTGTATACTCAACCTCCGGGTACTCCAGATTCTCAACATAGTCGCAATTGAGTCCGGTTATCTGGTGAAACTCATGGAGGGAAAACCTCACCGGTTGAAGGCCAAGACGACACCAAAGCTCATGCTTCTGATCTACCTCTAGTTGCATAGTAAGCATGTAGTGCACCATCTTTGAACACCATACGAAGTTCAGCTCATGCCACTTCACAAAAACCCCAAAGGCTGAGTTGCGAAGCTCTTCCCACTCATCATCATCCAGAGCTTCTTTGAGAGCGTCCATGAGATCTCTCTTACCGCTGAAGTAGTGTATGCTTTTGTCTGGTTGAGGCTCATACCCTGAAGTGAACATCCTTCGAGGGAATTCATGTTCTGCCATTATGTCTAAAACCTGTATCAACTAACACCAGACTCCATTAGCACTCTGAAAACTTAAAGTCAGACGCCATATGCAGTCTGACTACTAAAATTCAGACTCTATTTGTAGTCTGAAGAAATATAGTAAGACTCTATTTGCAGTCTGACGCAATCGGACGAATCCCAAAAATCCACAAAACACAATATAACTCAAACCCAAAGATCTAACTATTATTGCTCAATTTGAATCTTTTACCTTCTGGAAATCAGATCTGGAAATCAAAAAGGAGCGGTGACAACGGCGAGGAGAGAGAAACCAGATCTGGAAATCAAAAAAGACAAGAGTTCAGTGCTGAGTTCTAGAAATCAGTATCGAGAAGGTGACGTCATATGCAGTCTGACTACTAAAATTCAGACTCTATTTGCAGTCTAAAGAAATATAGTCAGACTCTATTTGCAGTCTGACGCAATCGGACGAATCCCAAAAATCCACAAAACACAATACAACTCAAACCCAAAAATCTAACCATTATTGCTCAATTTGAATCTTTTACCTTCTGGAAATCAGATATGGAAATCAAAAAGGAGCGGTGACAACGGCGAGGAGAGAGAAACCAGATCTGGAAATAAAAAAAGACAACAGTTCAATGCTGAGTTCTAGAAATCAGTATCGAGAAGGTGACGATTTGCGGCGAAGAGAGGAGTAGAAGAATCTTACCGTCGAATGCGACGTATTCCGGCAGCGACAACGAAGATGTGTCCTAAGCGGCGGTTCAGTTTCTCCGAGAGAGAATCGGTGTTTTTTTTTTCTTCGGTAACTGTAAAAATGAGGGGATTGAAAAATCCTTTTATATGTGTCCTAGCCGGCGGTTAAAAAAAATGGGTTTACCACATAAAACTACCGCTTTCGCAATCTGATGCCAACTTCTTAACCTAGTCTGATATCAGACTCTTTTAGCAGTCTGATAGTGATGAGATAATTGAGCGAGAAGTTTGCAAATTTTGGGCGGCAAAATTCCTGCTTTTTCTTCGGTTTTTTCTAATATTTTTAATTGCCGCTTAGAAGTATTTGAAAAATACTTCTACAGACAGACTCGTTTTGCAGTCTGAAATGGTGATATTTTCAGGACCAGACTTGTGTAAGTTTTCAAAAGTTTAAGTTTTCAGACTTCGAAAGAAGTCTAATAAATTCAGACTTCATAAACAGTCTGACATAGTAAAGAAGAACACATATAAATTAAACCGACTTCATAATCAAATATCTCGTTGAATGGAAAAAATACAAATTTTGGTTACAAATTGTCACATATTACAAGAAACCAAAACAGATAAACATGATCAGGACGATAATAATAGCACCAGCGAACGTCAGACTCTTCAACTCGACGCCACGCATTATCTGGCCACATGGCTTCTCCGTCAACCGCTCCTTCGATTGAGCTATATCTGCCTTCGTTACCTTGACGTCTTCGAGCAACGTGGACAAATACTTGTCGCTTTGAGCATTAGAAACGAACATGCCATCAATTAGTTGACCATGTTGGTCAACATACAGCTTTAGATCGTTAAACTCCTCAGTCATAGCCTCATCCCACCAATTCATTATATGGTAACCACCATCCTACACAGCCACATTTATACAATCATATTAAGATCCCAACCTATAATAAGCAGAAATAAAAAATGAACCACATGACATATAGAAGCCATTACATCATAGTTAAGACATCCGAAGAATCTTCTTCCCGGATTATCGGCAGTAGTGGATGTTCGCATGACGGGCTCCAGACCGTATAAGCATTTCTTGGAGAATCCGTAGGATGATCCGGATCGACGTCGACCTGTTGAACATGAACTACTCGACATTGGAAGGTGACTGAATCGCCCCATCTGTGTACCAGAAAACATTCGCAAAAATTAAAACAAGTCTAACGCCAGACTATTAATAAAGTCTAATTTAAAATCAAGTCGAAATTCAGACTTCTAACAGAGTCTAATTATATGAAAGTATACTTTCAGACTTCTAATCGAGTCTAATTCAGATCAGTTCAAGTATCAGACTTCGTATCGAGTCTAATTCTCAATTTCAGACTTCTAATATAGTAATTTTCAAGTAGATCTAAAATGGAATTAATTAGATCTAGGAAAATAAACCATCTGTTTGTTTAGATCTATGCAAGGAACATGGAAAAATGGTCTTATTTCGTATAGATCTAAACAAATTTGGAAGAAAAAAGTAGAGTAGAAGGCGAAAAAGGAGAGGTAATTACCAGACTGAAGAAGCTGACGACGGCGGTGGCGGTGGCGGTGGCGGTGGCGACGAGGGTTTCCGGAGAGATGTTTTGTTTGAGAGAGTTTAGAGAGAGAGAGATTCTTCCTGTTTTAAAGAGAGAGAGTCGATAATGACTTTTACAGATTAGGGTTGGTAACTTTAGTTTATAAAAACAAGTAGGGTAACTTATTTCAGGTTAATTCAAAGGTTTCCATCAAGAAGTCTGATAAACCATGGACATGAACAGACTGAAATGGCAGTCTGATAAACCATAAACTTGATAATTACTACTTAAATACCATCATATTATATAGAAAACTTATAACAAACATCAAACTCGTTTAACTTAGTCACAAACTAACCAGTATATGCAAAAAAACATTATGAATTAAAAATTTAGAAACTCTCAATCTAACCCTACAGATAAGAACAGGATATCCAAATTGTAAACTCTTACCTACATGGTGTTTAGATCCAAATTTATCTCATACTCACTCATTTTGACTAAATTTTATGTAATTTAAATTTATATACATATACAATGGTTATGTTTAATTTATGTATCAAACATTTGTATGAAAAAAATTTTAATTATTTTTTTTAATTTAAATTTTCATATTAAATACAATTCAGACTTCTCAGACAAGTCTGAGAAACCGCAAACTTGTATTTAGATCCAAATTCATCTCCAATGATTCAATTTGATTAAATATGTAGTAAAAATTTCTAAAAACTAAATTTTTAATATTTTTTTAATTTAAATTTTCAAATTAAATACGTTTCAGACTTCTCTTAGAAGTTTGAGAAACCCCGATTCTCTGAGAATTCTGAGAAACCACGACAACCACCATCGTCGACGAGTTAATGCAGTAACTAACCCGTTTTTCCGCCATTAAAGCTCAAGAATAGAGCTCGTAAACACTTTCCGCGACTTCTCTTTCCGATTTCTCCCATTTCCCCACTGATTTTCCGATTCAAACGTACCGAAATCGGAAATTATGGCATAAAAACGGCAAAACACGACTGGGCTTGCGGGATTTCGGTGATATTAGACGTTCTGGGCGCTCGACGAGGGTGAAAACAAACTCTAAACGGATATAGGTACGAATTTTTGCATATCATCGATTTTCAGATCTGAGTTGTATACTCAGAGTGCTTTAAAAGTCTGATGAAACCTATATGGTCAACGAGAGTGTAGTTTTTCAATTGACTTTTAAAAAATCAGATTAAAATTGAAGTCTGGTAATCTCTGAGAAGTCTGAGAAATACCGATTCTCTCAGACTTCTCCGATAAGTCCGAGTAACCCTAAATCTAATATTTAGCACTTATGAGTGACAATATTAAAACATAACTTCTAAGAAGCATCAAATTCGTGAAATATATGCACATTACAACACATAGGTGCAAATTTTTAATTTCAAATGTAAATTTGGTAAACCATGAATCTAACCCTAAAGCTATATGTAAATGTTTCCATTACAAAGCATGTTTTGATGTTTACAACCTACTTTGCCTTAAATATTTTTAATTTGATTCAATTTTATGAAAATTAATTTTAATACTTCGAAATCGTTTATATTTAATTTATGTATAAGAATTTTTTAAGAAATTAATTTTTTACAATTTTTAAATTTAAATTTACTAATTAAATCTGTATCAGACTTCTCGAAGAAGTATGATATGTTTTGAGGTATATGCATAATTAACTAACCTTGTTTAATTTGATTCAAATTTATGAAATATTAATTTCTATACATCAAAATAGTCTATATTTAATTATTGTAGAAAAAAGTTTTAAAATTTTTTTAAAAATTTTTAAATTTAAATTTACGGTTTTAATCTGTATCAGACTTCTTGAATACGTCTGATAAAAGTCTGGTAAGAGGAATCAATCAGACTTCTATTAGAGTCTAACTTTCAGACTTCTATTAGAGTCTAACTTTCAGACCTCTATAGAAGTCTGACATGTCGCGAAGGTTAAAATGGTAATAGCGGTTTCGCGTTTTTTGTTTGGTCATAAGGGGGTACCTGTAATTTTCCACCCCCGAAAGTGTAGCGCAGCATTTGATTGAAACGATGGTGTAGTTTTGTCATCAAAACGAAATTTTGGTGTAAAAACAGCAATTTGCTCATTTTTCATTATGTTGGGTTTTTATCGTATTTTGGGCACATCTGAACTATAAAAAATTTCCCTTTTGAAGAGTTTGATGATCTCAAAGTGATATTTGAAAAGAATGTAGCGTCTGGTAGGAGTGCGATTGGATTGGGCGATACTACTGATTATAGAACATGTGGATTTATGGAAACAGAAAAGGAGCAAACAAATTATGGCGAAGAGTTTTCCATGAATGTCGGGAAAAATTATGAAACACAATCATCTTTTTTTTTTGCAGCGGTTCAAATAATACTTTGGAGTTATTTCTTGTAGTTTTTTCTTGCTGGACACGAGGCTAGCTATTTCGTGTAGTTATTTCTTGTCTCTTCTTCTACACATTAATTGATATGTGTCTTTCTATTTTTAATTATACGTAGTAGTTTCATCTTGAAAAAAAAAACTTGTAAATCCAAATCCAATCAAATAACAAGGTTTCACTCGATATTTACTCCTTTGTATTTTACTCTTAAAAACACTTGTAAATCCATTCAAATCCAAATTAAAATCAAATCCTTATGAAAATCCTTAGAGGGGGTTATTGGTTCTTGCATTTTAATGGATTTTAAAATCCAAACCAAATCAAGTGTTATTGGTTCTATAATTTTGAAATCCATATTCAAATCTTGTGTTATTGGTTCTATGATTTTAAAATCCATGTTAAAATCAAGTGTTATTCAATAGTAAGGATTTGATTTTAATTTGGATTTGAATGAATTTACAAGTGTTTTTAAGAGTAAAATACAAATGAACAAATATCGAGTGAAACCTTGTTATTTGATTGGATTTGGATTTAAAGTTTTTTTTTCAAAATGAAACTACTACGTATAATTAAAAATAGAAAGACACATATCAATTAATGTGTAGAAGAAGAGACAAGAAATAACTACACAAAATAGCTAGCCTCGTGTCCAGCAAGAAATAACTACAAGAAATAACTCCAAAGTATTATTTGAACCGCTGCAAAAAAAAGATGATTGTGTTTCATAATTTTTCTCGACATTCATGGAAAACTCTTCACCATAATTTGTTTGCTTCTTTTCTGTTTCCATAAATCCACATGTTCGAGCATTAGTAGTATCGCCCAATCCAATCGCACTCCTACCTGACGCTACATTCTTTTCAAATATCACTTTGAGATCATCAAACTCTTCAAAAGGGAAATTTTTATAGTTCAGATGTGCCCAAAATACGATAAAAAACCCAACATAATGAAAAATCTATGCATATATCAAAGAAGTCGTAAATCGTTTTAAAAAAATAAAATTTACCTTTATGTAGTCAGCCCACACATCATCTAGAGCTGTAAACCGTTTTGTGGTTGGATCCCATCCAAACCCAGAACTGAAGCGCAGAAGGTCAACACCACTTAGATATTTCCCCTTCAAAATCTTCATTATGTTCGGGTATTGTTGATAAGTTTTGGTACACCCATGTATTTTATTGAGAGCAGGTAGTATTCGTCTCTCCACCGTAAATTTAAAATTTTTGTAAATCTATTTGGTTGATTTACAATAATCAATTTATTTGATTTTGAAATCCAATTATTTAACTTTGAAATCCACTTCTCTGATTTTAAAATCAATGGATTCATTAGAATTTCTAAATCTGAGAAATCCATTAAAATGCAAGAACCAATAACCCCCACTTACTATTGAATAACACTTGATTTTAACATGGATTTTAAAATCATAGAACCAATAACACAAGATTTGAATATGGATTTAAAAATTATAGAACCAATAACACTTGATTTGGTTTGGATTTTCAAATCCATTAAAATGCAAAAACCAATAACCCCTTTTAATGAGTGACGACTAATCAAACTCTCGAGACTGCTCAATTTTATCTTAAAGTCTTTAGCATTAACAGACACACAACCATCCGACTGCTGAAATTCAATAGGACCAGTGACTATTTGTAGTTTATCTTGACTCTCATATGGGTCTGTTGTAGCAAGAACAGTCCACTTCGATTCAGAAAAAGATAAACTGATATTGCCATGAACGTAGTTTCTCATATTGTCCCACCAAGGTAAGCTTTGTTCCTCTTTGGCGACCTGTGAGACACTTGGATCCCTATGACTCAGAGCCACTGTGAATGCATAGCCATTGTCTGCAAAAGCTGGTTCATATCCAACTCCAAAGGAAACTTCTCCATGTTCAAAGTGTATATGCAGATCTGAATATGTCTTCATCGGTGGAGTTGTGCCACTGCCTACAGAGACATCTTGGGAAATTTGTGGCTGAAAACTGGTCGCCTAGTTACAAGAAATCAATAATCAAAACTCAAGTGAGATCATAACGAGAACAATAACAAGAAAATAGTGTTACCTGTTGAGCAATGGGGAAATTCACAATACGACCTTCACAATTGCCAGAAGTAACAGAGAGAAGAGGAAGTGTGTAATTTCTTAACTTAACTACCAAGCTTCCAGTTTTCAGCTCAACCTTGCTTCCACTTATTTCTTCACAAATAGGATCAAGCTTTTTCAAGACTTCCATCAAACCAACATCGTCACCGCCACGAATTGCCGTCACGCTTAAATCAAAATCTGTGGCACAAACAGAGAGAAGAGAGGTTCTAGCTGCACTTGGCTTAAAACCGAACCGGAACCGAATCGAAACCCGAACGAATACCCGAAATATATGAAATACAGTTATATATCTAAAAATACTATGTATCTTTAGGTTTGAAATAACCAAAATATTCAAAATGACAATTATAAACCGAATATATTAGTTATATTTACACCGATATAACCAAAATAGTCAAAACATTCAAAAATATTTAGTTATATTTGTCAAAATTAATTATTTTTTGCAAAATTTAACCAAATTTTATTCAAATCAAACAATTTTTAGTTTTTTCGAGAATTAGAATAAATTTCGGGTATCCGAAACCCGACTTGAACCCAGGCGGAACCGAACCTGATCCGAAAAAAAAAGAAATACCCGAATGGATCCTATACTTCTAAAATTTGGGTACCCAAAACCCGAAAAAACCGACTCAAACCCGAGCGGATACCCGAATGCCCATGCCTAGTCACTCCACTCCCTATAGAAGTCATTCTCTACTTCACCTCTCATAGTTATTAAGACAAATACTTTAGCCTTGAGCCTTTTGTTATCGAAGAGTCCTCGAATATAAGTTATAAATCCATCCCTTGCTCCATCACTTTGAGGTTTAACCCATGTTTCATCATTGTCACTTATATTAAGGTCATCGTCAGTAGACTCGCGATTGTTCTGTGATTTATCTATGAATTTATTCCCTTGAAAATTTGATTTGAAAGAGACTAATTAACTTACTTGTCTTGTCTTAGTAAACTCAACACGAACAAATGTATTCGATCAACAATTTATAGCAAATCTTGAGCCATCATAGGTAAGTAGAAGCTCCACCTGAGGTAAAACCGATTAAAGCAAACCTGACTTATTCTAATGTTGTGAAACTCCATCATCTCCTCTTGTGATTTTCCGGCCTTCTTTTCTTCATAAGAAGAGCGGGCAAACTTGACAGATTTTCTCTCTTTGAGCTTCTGTTTAGAGGAATGAAGAATAAAGCCCAACACAAATCGGCATGCAACTCTGATTCATGTTTTAAGCTTTAACGTTTTCTTTAGATGAATAAGTCCTCCTTAACTATAGGACATTGACTAGTTCTTACCTGTTTGTTTTCAAGTTAGTAGCGTATGTTTCTGAAGTCAATTGTAAGGTCTATATACGACCAATCTGTATTACTTTGAAGGATTGAGTTTTCAGTTCTCTGCTTGTTCCAAACTCTGTTTCTAAAAGGTCACTTAAGAAACCACTACAAGTGGTATCAGAGCTTGTCACGAACCTGGTACAAGAGAGAGAATCAATCATGAGTAAAAAGGATTCAACGATACTTCCAAAATTCGATGGAGATTATGAGCATTGGGCTATGCTCATGGAGAACTTGCTAAGATCCAAGGAGTGGTGGGATCTCATTGAAACGGGAATCGCACGGCAAGAGCAGAACGTGATCCTTACCGGAGCACAGAGAACATAGCGTGCTGAGAAAATCGTTAAAGATCACAAGGTAAATAATTACTTGTTTGCCTCCATACACAAGACAATTCTCAAAACGATTATGTAGAAGGACACATCAAAGGATCTGTGGGAATCAATGAAAAAGAAATATAAAGGAAATGAAAATGTGCAAAGTGCACAACTACATAGGCTGCGGAGAAACTTTGAAGTTCTTGAGATGAGGATGGGGGAAACAATTACAGAATATTTCTCAAGAGTAATGGTGGTTGCTAACGATATACGTAACCTTGGAGAATACATGCCCGATTCTAAAGTAGTCGAGAAGATTCAGAGAACTCTGGCTGAGAAGTTTACATACATAGTGTGTGTTATTGAAGAATCAAATGATATCAAGGATATGACCATAGACGGACTGCATAGCTCACTAATGGTTCATGAGCAGAACATGAGCATACATGATGGAGAAGAAAGAGTCTTGAAGGTAGAAGGTCAATGGAAACCAAAGGGAGAAAGAGGAAGAGGAGGATATCCAACCAGAGGAAGAGGTCGTGGAGGAACAAGTTTTAACAAAGAAATGGTGGAGTGCTTCAAATGCCATAAAAGGGGTCATTACAAGTCAGAATGTCCAGACTGGGACAAGGATGCTAACTATGTAGAAATGGTGGAAGACATGTTCCTCATGGCGCATGTAGACAAGATCAAAGCAGTAGAAGAATGAGTCTTGTCCCTCAACTCAGGTTGCAGCAATCACATGTGCAGCACAAAGGAGTGGTTTATCGAGCTAGACGATAGCTTTAGCCAAAATGTAAAGCTGGGAGATGATTGGAGAATGGCAGTAGAGGGAAGGGGAAAGCTTCACTTGGAGATCAATGGTAAAATTCAAGTGATCTCTGATGTCTACTTCGTGCCTAGATTGAAGAATAATCTATTCAGTGTGGGACAACTGATATATCATGGTTTTTACCCGTTTTAGACGATAATATAAGTCCTTTTTATAGAGTCTTTCTAGTATTTTGGAGTCTTTTCAGGTTTTAGGTACGTTTGGAGCATAATTAGAGATATTGAAGCATTTTGGAGCTTTATGGAGCCAAGCAGAGATCATGTAGCTGAGACACCGATTTGATGCCTGAGTATCGATCGATACACTTACAGTATCAATCGATACCACTCGAAGAAACAGAAGGATTGCGACTTTTACGATGATTTGAGAAACTGCAAATTGCCCCAGAAGACTTTATTATTTACAAGAAGCCCCAAAACGTGACTTAGGTTATTTATTAGGTTTTTCAGCCACTTTTGTGAGCTATGCTTTATTTTACTTTGGTTTTGTGAGAGAGCTTTTTAAGGGAGACAAGTCTGAAACTCTGTTCGTCTGAGAGAAGATTTTGAACCCTTGTTTTACTCTCTTCTTTATTATTTATTTAAGAATTTATTTAGTCATGTTATTGTTGCAATCTCCATGTCTGAGTATATCTCTTGTTAGGTTTAGGGTTCTCATAAGGGCTTTTTTTAATGCTAGGTTGATTTGTTGATTAGGGTTCATAATCTGAATTAGTTCTTCGCCTTAGGTTGTTCTCAAAGCTAATTATGGATTGATCACCTAGAACTTAGATCTTAGGTTAATCGATTAGGGACGACAGTGCAATTGAGAAACATGATAGAACTTAGGGTGAGCAAAATAACTATTCGCAAAGAGATTTGGTTTAGTTGTTTTGTGAACAAATCAAACTTGAACTAAAAGCTGGTTTAGACTTTAGGATTCACAAAGAGATTTGGAATTCTAGGATTTAGACTTAGATAATTCTTGCAACGACAGTTGGTTAATTATACTTTAGTGATTTGAGTTCAAGAACCGTGCGTAACCTGAACCATGATTAGTTAGTTTATCTACATTCATTGATTTCCTAAGAAATACACTGAACCTATATATCTTCTTTCCAATAGAATTACAACTTGTTTAATTTATGTATTTGCTTTCAATTCCATTGATCACTTAGCTTAATTATCATCTATACAATCTATTGTGTGTTTCCTAGAGTCTCTATGGATTCGATCCCTAAGTATTACAATCGACAAAGCTTTAGTACTTTTAGGGTATTATCTTGAGCTTATCAAATTTGGCGCCGTTTCCGGGGACTCAATTCGCCATTAGATTTTAGTCTGAGAATTTCGACTAGGTTCGACCAGTATCGATCGACACCCTAGTGGTATCGGTCGGTACCTGTCGTGAATTTTTGTGTTACTTACGTTCTTGACTTTTGTGTTTCAGGTGCATGCCTATTCGTGAAACCAGGAGTAACAAGAACACTCCGCTAGTTAATCTGTCAAACGAGCAGCTAGCACTTTTGGAACGCGCAAACAGAAAAGCAAAGAAGCCAGCAGAGATGAACAACAATCCAGTGGTTTTGGTTCAAGATGGAGCTGGTGCTTACAGAGACCAAGAGGGTCAATTGTGCAATGAAAGAGGGCAACGATTAGATGGAGAGGGGAACATCATTCCACCTCCTCATGTTGTTGAGGAGATCGTCACTGGGAATGCTGGGAATGCAGGGAATGAAGGGAATGTTGTGACAGATCGTGGTAGAACAATTGGAGAGTACAACATGCCCGATCAGTTTTATGCAAATCGATCAGCAATTCGCCCTCCACCATTTCAAAGGAATTACTTTGAGCTGAAACCTGCATACTACACTCTTGTGGGTCAGCACCCTTTTTATGGTCTTTCCAGTGAACACCCCATGGATCATATTGAGAGGTTAGAGGGTTTGGTCACTAGCATCAAGAGCAATGGAGTATCCTAAGATTACCTCTTCTGCAAGCTCTTCCCATATTCTTTATGTGGAGATGCGGCTTACTGGCTGAAGCAGTTGCCTCCTGGATCACTGACTACCTGAGAGGAGACTAAGACTGCTTTCCTGAATAATTTCTATGATGATGCACGATCCGAGGATCTTAGGAACAAGATCTCCCAGTTTTCTCAAGGCCCGACTGAGGCGTTCAAGGCTGCTTGAACGAGATTTAGATCATATCAGAGAGATTGTCCACATCATGGGTACACTAATGTTCAGCTGATGGGTTTCTTCTTTAGAGGGATTGATTGGAGGTATCAGATGGCTTTGGATGCTTCGAGCAATGGAAACTTCAACACCAGGTATCCTGAGGATGCTTATGTGCTGATTGAGAACTTGGCATCTAGGAATAGTACGAAGAATGCAGACATTGAGCGCAAGAAGCAAGCTGGTGGTATGGAAGGTTCGCAGATTACTTAGGTTCAAGCCAAAATTAGATTCTATGCACAGTCTTTTGATGGGCAAGACGATGAAGGATGTTCACTTTGCTGATGACGTCAAGGTATTCAATGAGGATAAAGTGGAAGATGTTAACTACATTGGTGAGTCTGGTTTTAAAGGTCAGAGAAATCAATACCAGAATAACAACAGAAACTTCAACAACAATGCTCAGCAAGGAGGATCGAATCAGTTTGGCCAGAAACCTTTCCAGAACAGTGGTTATACCAGAAACTATGGGAATTCATCTTATCAGTCTATACCTGCTAAAACCCCAGAGAGCAAGATTGAATATATGCTTGAACAACTGGTTCAAGGATAGCAGCAGATAACAGTGGACTTCAATGGGAAGATGGATGCTATGTACAAAGATCTGAGTGGAAAGATCGAAGCTCTCGGTATTCATCAGAAGAAGCTGGAAACTCATGTAGATCAGACTTCAGAGGCTGTGAAAAGGCATGAAGGTTTTCTTCCAGGAAAAGGAGTAAACCCAAGGGCACACATCAATGCAATCACCTTGAGGAGTGGAAAATATGTCAATCCAGGAGTGAAAATTGGCAAAACTGCAGACAATTTCGTCTATCTTGATGATGAGGATTCTGAAATCCCCAGGGTATCAATCGACACTAGCCAGCGTCGATCGACACCAGTCAAGATACTTTCACGGGACAACTCAAAGCCCCGTGTATCGATCGATACCACCCTTGTATCGGTCGATACCGATCCTGTAGTCGATGCAACATCTGAGGTTTTGAAGAAAGTACCTGATGTGATTTCAGAGAGAGTTTACATACCGAGGATACCTTATCCCAAGGCTCTTGGGAAGACTAAAAAAGAGGTAGAAGACTCTAGATGCAAGGCAATTATGGATAAATTGATTGTTGAACTTCCTTTTGTCGATGCTATCAAGACTTCTCCAGCTTTCAGGAGATATGTTAAGAAGATGGTATCGAGCAATGTGAACCTTGAGGATGGTGTTCTGATGGTCTCTCATGAGTGTAGCGCAATCTTGACAAACAATATCCCAAAGAAGCTACCAGATCCAGGGAGTTTTGTGTTGGATTGTACAATCTTCACAGAAAGGTTCGAACGTTCTCTTTGCGACATTGGTTCAAGTGTGAACCTCATGCCATACTCAGTTGCTAAAAGGATGGGGATTACAGACTTCACAGCCACAAGGATCTCCCTGATACTTGCTGATCGCTCAGTTCGACTTCCAGAGGGATTACTTGAAGACGTCCCGATTAAGATTGGAAATTGCTTAATCCCGACTGATTTCATTATCCTGGAGTATGATGTAGAGCCCAGAGATCCTCTTATCTTGGGAAGGCCATTCCTAGCAACAGCTGGTGCTTTGATTGATTGCAGGAATGGGAAGATCACTCTTAACATCGGTGATTTGGCCATGACTTTTAACATGGAGAAGATGATGAAGAGACCAACCATCGATGGGCAAACTTTCTTTGTAGATACCTTCAGTGACATTGCTAAAGAGTACTTCCTGGAGATACATCCTGAGGATCCATTGGAGAGAGCATTGGGTCAGTTCAGCTGAGTCAGAGGTTCACTTGGACGATGTTGCTGCTGGATACTCGAAGATGCTCGATACAGCATCACCAGTATCGATCGATACTCCCCTAGTATCGGTCGATACCCTGCTACCAGAAAGGGAGTTGGCCAAAATTTCTAAGTAAGTTGCTGGGTCTGGAGATTGGAGCGAGGAGAAAGCTCCTAAAGTGGAACTCAAGCCACTTTCTGCGAATCTGAGGTATGGTTTTCTTGGTCCTAATTCAACATACCCAATAATTATTAATGGTTCTTTGAACAACGCATAGATTACCTTACTGCTGAGCAAGATGCGCAAGTATCGTAAAGCTCTTGGCTATTCTCTTGATGACATTTCAGGTATATCAGTGGACCTGTGCATGCATAGGATTCATCTTGAAGACGAGTCAAACGCTTCAATGGAGCATCAGAGGAAACTGAATCCAAACCTGAAAGAAGTGGTTAAGAAAGAGGTCATGAAACTCTTTGATGCAGGGGTTATCTATGCCATCTCGGACAGTTCTTGGGTCAATCCAGTGCACATTGTTCCAAAGAAAGGAGGGATAACTGTGGTGAAGAATGAGAACGATGAGATGATTCCTACTAGGACTATCACTGGGCATCGAATGTGCATTGACTACAGGAAGTTGAATGCAGCCACAAGGAAAGATCACTTCCCATTGCCATTCATTGACCAGATTTTGGAGAGGTTGGCTAGTCATCCCTACTACTGTTTTCTCGATGGGTATTCGGGTTTCTTTCAGATTCCGATACATCCAGATGACCAAGAGAAGACGAATTTTGCATGTCCTTATGGCACATTCGCATACAGGAAAATTTCATTTGGATTGTGTAATGCACCAGCCACCTTTCAGAGATGCATGATGTCTATCTTCACAGACACGATTAAGTATTTTATGGAGGTATTCATGGATGAATTTTCGGTGTACGGATCATCATTCAAGGACTGTTTGGCTAATTTGTGCAAGGTGCTACAGAGGTGTGAAGAGAAACACTTGGTCCTTAATTGGGAAAAGTGTAACTTTATGGTTCATGATGGCATCGTGCTTGGGCACAAGATTTTTGAAGCTGGGATCGAAGTTGAAAAAGCCAAGATTCAAGTCATGACAAGCCTCCAACCACCGACTTCTGTGAAGGATATTCGAAGCTTCCTTGGTCATGCTGGGTTTTACAGAAGGTTCATCAAGGACTTCTCCAAGCTAGCACGCCCACTCACCGCCATTTTATGCAAGGAGATCACATTCGATTTCACACCTGAGTGTCTTGCAGCCTTTGAGGAGATTAAAATAGCTTTGGTGAGTGCTCCTATTGTGCAACCTCCTGATTGGACTTTGCCTTTTGAGATCATGTGTGACACTAGTGATTTTGCTGTTGGATCCATTCTAGGTCAGAGGAAGGATAAGAAGCTCCACGTTATCTACTATGCCAGCAGAACATTGGATGATGCTCAGAGGAATTACAACACCACAGAGAAGGAAATACTTGCAGTTGTTTTCTCCTTTGAGAAATTTCGATCCTACCTGATTGGGAGCAAAGTAATTGTTTATACTGATCATTCTGCTCTCAAATATCTGATGCAGAATAAGGATCTCAAGCCTCGCATTTGTCGTTGGGTTCTTTTGCTCCAAGGTTTTGATATCGAGGTTAAGGACAAGAAATGCATAGAGAACGGGGTCGCGACCATCTTTCAAGGATTATGATCGATGCAGACGTGCCTATTAATGATCAACTACCAGAATAGTCTATTTACTTCACTGAAACTGAGTTTCAAATGGGTTTTACCGAAATTTTTCAATTCCCACGAATTGCAGGCTTTGGTATCGATCGACACTCCCCTAGTGTCGGTCGATACCTTACGATTTCCAGACCTGTTTTAACCGTTGAACACCTTGGTGCTTCTGAAGAGTATCTAGTTGTTGCAGCTGATTCTGGTCAACAAAATAGTACGCTGATATTGCCAACTACCTCGCTGCTGATGCAGAGCCAAAGCACCTCAAGCAATATGACAAGAAGAAGTTTATGCGTGACATAAGGTGATTCTTCTGGGATGAAGCTTACCTGTACAAGCACTGTTATGATGATATCTAATGTTTTGTTTCATTGTCATGAATCTGAGTATGCTAAACACTTTGCAACTTTCAAGACAATGTCCAATGATCTTCAAGCAGGCTTCTGGTGGCCTACTATGTTTAAGGATGCTCATGCCTTCGTTTCGCAATGCAATATGTGTCAGAGGAGAGGGAAGATCAGTAAGAAACACGAGATGCCACATAATTTCATCCTTGAGGTTGAAATTTTTGATTGTTGGGGCATCGATTTTATGGGTCCTTTTCCTTCGTCATATAAAAACAAGTACATCTTGGTTGCTGTGGACTATGTATCTAAGTGGGTAGAATCAATTGCCAGTCCCACCAACGATTCTTCAATGGTCCGTAAACTGTTCAAGAGTATTATTTTCCCTCGATTTGGAGTACCTCGGATTGTTATAAGTGATGGTGGCTCCCACTTTATTAACAAGGTCCTCGAGAAGATGCTAAAAAAACATGGTGTGAATCATCGTGTAGCTACTCCTTATCATCCTCAGACTAGTGGACAAGTTGAGGTTTCCAACAGGCATATCAAGGAAATTCTGGAAAAGAATGTGGGTACTACTAGGAAGGATTGGTCTGCAAGGCTGGATGATGCACTGTGGGTTTACAGGGCCGCTTTCAAGACACCACTTGGGACTACACCGTTTCACTTGCTATATGGGAAAGCGTGTCATCTTCCAGTGGAAATCGAGCATAAGGCAGCCTGGGCTACGAAGATGATGAATTTCGACATCAAGTCTGCTGCTGAGAAGCGATTGATTCAGCTGAATGAGCTGGATGAAATTAGGCAACATGCCTATGAAAATTCAAAGCTGTACAAGGAGAGGACCAAGGCGTATCACGACAAAAAGATCCTCTCCAGACACTTTGAACCCAATGACCAGGTACTTTTGTATAACTCTCGTTTGCATTTGTTTCCTGGTAAATTACGTTCTCGTTGGTCAGGTCTTTTCACAGTCAAGGAAGTTAGACCGCATGGTGCAATTGTCCTGACGAATCCTTCAGGCGAAGAGTTCACTGTCAATGGACAAAAGGTAAAACACTATTTCAGGAGCACCGAGATTCCAGAAGGACACATAATGCCTCTGGATGATGCACCCACTGCCTAAACGGCGGTACAGTCAAGCTAATGACGTTAAACGAGCGCTGAGTGGGAGGCAACCCACTGGTAAGTCTGTACATATGAGTCTTTTATTTTTCTAGTTTTTGCTTTGTGTTTTGCTGTGTCACGTGAATCAGATTCGGAGGCTCAGTATCGATTGACACCATTTGGTATCGGTCGATACCGATTTTAAACGCAAATATCCTAGACCGATTCCCGTGTATCGATCGATACCACTTATGGTATCGGTCGATACTACCACCCAGGTAAGTTTTCTTTAAAAACCCTCGGAATTTCTTCTTCTTCCTCATTAGCCTCCATCGACCGATACTTCCCACAAATCACCAAATCTTTGTTTCTTCACGGAATTGAGTGATTCAAGGGCCTATCGTTTTTGGATTTTCGTGCTCATTCTCATTCTCTCACCCTTTCACTCGATCTACAAGGTATGAAACACGAATCTCCTCTTTTTCAATATGTGACCAACTGTTGAGTTTCAATTTTTAGCTCTTAGAACTCGTTGTGTTGGACGAATACCACTTGATTGTGTTGTTCTATGACTAGTCTGAACCCGTCTTACGCTTAATTGCCATTAGTTTCGCCTTTTGAAATTTTCGGATTGTGGATCTATGTGCGGTTCGACAATTTGTTAAGTATCGATCGATACCACCTGGTATCGGTCGATAGTCAGTATATTCCTTGGCCGTTTTGCTGTGAAAGATTTTGGATTTATGCTATTTCCCTTTTGTTGCTGATGCAGATGTCTACTCGAAAGAAAACACGAACAGAGGCCACAAGCTCGAATACACCTGAGGATCCTCCGCATGAGTTCCATTTGCTCGACACCGTTAAGATCTTCGACGGTCTCACTTGGCGCAGAGGGATGGTGAAAGCCTGCTTAGCGGGTAACCGATACAGATCTTCCACACGCGTGTCTACGCGCAAAACCTGAGACTCATGCTGCTTCAGCATCGCCGCCTCACTTTGGTCCCACTTCTCACGTATCTCCGGGCACAACATGTAGGCCTCCTTGGCCCAAGAGGAGTGAGAGGGCGAGCTTACCTCTGAGAGCAGGGCTTGCGTCTCCCGGCCTATTTCTGAGGAGTGAGGCGATTATAATTCGTTGTTCTACAACGCGTGGTTGGATGTTGATGTGCGGCCCACCCGGTTCGTCGACACGCTCACTATGAGGCATCTGGGTTTTGACAGGGAGCTTGACAGATTGATCCGCAAGATCGGTTTGGAGATGATGCCTACGAGACAATTCGATCTTTATCCTGATCTAGTGCGCCAGCTCCTTGCTACAGCTCGTGTCTATTATACTGGTGCACCTCCCACGACTGCACATCAGGGTATTCTAACCTTCATGATTCGAGGTGTGCGATACCGATTGCCATTTCATGAGATATGCGACATCTATGGGTTCCACAGAGACTTTGAGAGGTTTGAGTTTCCTCGTCAGTTCCTCAATATTCAGGCATTATGGCGGCACTTTGGGCACGGAGCTTATGATAGCAAGACCACTACTTAGATGGATGTGCGCCATCCTGTTATGCGCTGCATCGCGAGGATTTTGAGCAACACCCTTCTGTGCAAGATGGAGCCCAACAAGATGACGGTGGCTGAGCTTATTGTTCTCTCTATCGGTATTGGGGACATTATTGAGGATGAGGCCTACGAGTGGCCTGAGTTGGACCTTGCGGTCAATTTGGGTGCTGTGTTCGCGCACCACTTGGTCTCACTGAAGACCAAACCTTTCACAGGATGTGGTGGCATGACCCGCAGGACCGAGACTCGGGCCAAGACTAAGAGGGTGGGCAGTCTCCTCACTCTCATTTTTCAGCACCTTGGGATCAGCACCGCGAGCTGCCCGATTGTGACTGCACGGGATCTTATGGACGAGCAGCACTTGGAGAACCTAAGGTGGCTGAAACCAGGTCGACGTTGGTGTTTCAGCACTTCTGATGGAGAGTTTCTAGTTCAGCTCCCCAACACCGATTTGACGGACATTGGAGACGATCATGCTCAGTTGCTCTTCACGCCTAATCCTGTGGACTTACATGATGCACCTCTTACTCGTCGTCGAGAAAGAGCCTCATTTGGAGGCCGTGTTTGTGCTGCTGTTGCAGACGCACCTGCATCTGACCTTGATGGAGGTCGCCCACGATGTTCCACGTACTCCCGCTGATGCTCCTGCGTTTTCTCTTCCTCCACCGCCTGACATGGAGATGGATCCTTTTTAGCGATACGTCGTCGAGACTCTACATGCGATGTGTACTGTCATTTTCCGATGCAGCTGTATGGTTCCACCTCGTACTCGTTCATACTCGTTCACCTCGATCACCACGCACACCGACGGAGGCTGGCCCATCCCACACTACTGGCGATGACACTTCTGATGAGGAGGATTAGTTTCTCCTCTCCTGATTATCACGTTTGATTTTTCACTTTTTTTTTCTTTTCTTTTGAACTTTTGAGTCTCCTTATGTCTGCATTTTCCTTTGATTTTTAACGTTGTTGGATTATGCATTATGATATCTTGTTGCTTTTAACATGTGTTTGAGTGATCTAACAATGCTAACTACCACTTTCAGATCCTTGGTCAAAAATTAAGAGCAATTTCTTGTCACTTGTCGTTGAGAGGAGTTCCTTGTATCGACTTAAGCCTGGTATCGATCAATACCAGGCCGTGTGTCGGTCGATACCCGTTTTCCGTTACGGTAACTTCTTGTTCTTCATGATTCCACTCTGTTCTTTTGTTTTTTTTTACCAACCTTAGGCTAGATAACATTGGGGACAGTGTTGTTCAAGTCTGGGGGAGGTAGTTGCAGACATTGTGTTTGTTTTTCTTAGAGTCAGTCGTTTTTTAGTCAAAATTTGTTTTATTGAGTCAAAATCTGTTGGAGACTGTGATATTTTTCTTGACTCTATTGTTCTGATCTTTCTTTTAAGTGACCATTGTTACAAAATCAGTTTTAGATCGACTAATGAAAAATCCAAAGGCTGACCAGTTAACTAGAATATACTCATGTTTCCAGCAAAGTTGTTTAAAGCCTGAGCCAAAAATTTTGCACTTCATCGATGTGATTGATGTCCATAGAGCTTGATTCCTCAGTCGTATCTGACAAAGGAACCCACGTGTTTAAAGTGATGGTATTTGTCTCCCCTTTTATAAGTTAATAAATAAGATGCATTAAAATATGAAATGATTTTCTTCTGAGTAGAGGGTTAGGAAAATTTCCAGCGATCCCATTATTCTATTTTAGAGGGAATGATCACACAAAGGTGGAAGCGAGGTTAGAAAAATTTCCTGTGATACCATTATTCGCCTACACCTTGGATTGCTTTTGAGGGAAGAACCGGGGATTCAGTGGCAAACACCATCAATACTCGTGTCTCAAACCTTAATATGTATATGCAAGAAAACATGATGTGAAATAAGTCTGGGGGAGAGAAAATTATACCAGGAAGTGTGAAAATGGATGGTTCCATGTCATGATATTGTATGGGAAAGAATCTAGAAGGTTCTTGGTATTAATCACAGCAATGAAACTGGCGATGAGGGCTTTATTGGACAATGATGTGAGATAATGTGTGGAGTCTGGAAAGCTGTGAATGTCTACGGAGAAGTACATGGTGGTTAGATTTTGAACTGATTACGTGATATGTGGAGCACTAAGGTAAAGGATCATTGCGATGTTTCAAGAACAGGTGAGTCTCCGTGTTTTGAAACTTCTTTCTTTTGTTTAGCTTTCTGTTTTCTTGAGGGCAAGCAAAGGCTAAGTCTGGGGGGGTTGATATATCATGGTTTTTACCCGTTTTAGGCCATGATATAAGTCCTTTTTATAGAGTCTTTCTAGTATTTTATAGTCTTATAGAGTCTTTTCAGGTTTTAGGTACGTTTGGAGCATAATTGGAGATATTGAAGCATTTTGGAGCTTTATGGAGCCAAGCAGAGATCCTGTAGCCGAGACACCGATTTGATGCCTGAGTATCGATCGATACACTTACGGTATTGATCGATACCACTCGAAGAAACCGAAGGATCGCGACTTTTACGAAGATTTGAGAAACTGTAAATTGCCCCCGAAGACTTTATTATTTACAAGAAGCCCCAAAACGTGACTTAGGTTATTTATTAGGTTTTTCAGCCACTTTTGTGAGCTATGCTTTATTTTATTTTGGTTTTGTGAGAGATCTTTTGAGGGAGACAAGTCTGAAACTCTATTCGTCAGAGAGAAGATTTCGAACCCTTGGTTTACTCTCCTCTTTATTATTTATTTAACGATTTATTCAGTCATGTTTATTGTTGCAATCTCCATGTCTGAGTAGATCTCTTATTAGGTTTAGGGTTCTCATAAGGGCTTTTTTTAATGCTAGGTTGATTTGTTGATTAGGGTTCATAATCTGAATTAGTTCTTCGCCTTAGGTTGTTCTCAAAGCTAATTCTGGATTGATCACATAGAACTTAGATCATAGGTTAATCGATTAGGCACGACAGTGCAATTGAGAAACATGATAGAACTTAGGGTGAGCAAAATAACTATTCGCAAAGAGATTTGGTTTAATTATTTTGTGAACAAATCAAACTTGAACTAAAAGCTGGTTTAGACTTTAGGATTCGCAAAGAGATTTGGAATTCTAGGATTTAGACTTATATAATTCTCGCAACGACAGTTGGTTAATTATACTTTAGTGATTTGAGTTCAAGAACCGTGCGTAACCTGAACCCTGATTAGTTAATTTATCTGTATTCATTGATTTTCTGAGAAATACCATGAACCTATCTTCTTTCCAATCGAATTACAACTTGTTTAATATACATATTTGCTTTCAATTCCATTGATCACTTAGCTTAATTCTCATCTATACAATATATTGTGTGTTTCCTAGAGTCTCTGTGGATTCGATCCCTAACTATTACAATCGAGCTAGACGATAGCTTTAGCCAAAATGTAAAGCTGGGAGATGATTGGAGAATGGCAGTAGAGGGAATGGGAAAGATTCGCTTGGAGATCAATGGTAAAATTCAAGTGATCTCTGATGTCTACTTCATACCTAGACTGAAGAATAATCCATTCAGTGTGGGAAAACTGCATCAGAAAGGGATATGAATCATCATGGAAGACGATGTGTGTGAAGTATGGCACAAACAGGAGAAGAAAATGATCATGCACTCTACAATGTCAAAGCATAGGATGTTCATAATTCTCGCAATTGTTAGCGAAAGCAAAGAAATGGAGGAGACCAGATGTCTGCAAGTGATGGATAAAACAGACAATCTATGGCACAAGAGATTCGGGCATCTCAATCACAAAGGCTTGAGATCACTAGCTGAGAAAAAAATGGTGAGTGGGCTGCCAAAACTCAGTCAACAGGAAGAAGAAACCGTTTGTGAGATATGTATGATAGGAAAGCAAAATCGAGATGTCATCCCAAAGAAAAGCTTGTGGAAATCAACTCGAGGTCTCCAGCTTGTTCACACAGACATATGTGGACCGATTACTCCAACATCAGAGAGTGGGAAGAGGTACATCATCAATGTTATAGATGAGTACATTCGGAAGTGTTGGACCTAAATCTTATCGGAGAAATCATAAGCTTTTAAATTCTTCAAGGAATTTAAAGCAGCATCTGAGAGATAAACATGGCAAATGTTGGTGTGCCTGCGTTCAGACAGAGGAGGAGAATATAGTTCTAAGGAATTTGAAGATTAATGCAGAGAGTATGGAATTAAAAGATAACTCACAACAGCATATACACCGTAGCAAAACGGAATCACGGAGAGAAATAATTGGAGCGTCATGAACATGACTCGATGTATGCTGCTAGAGATGTATGTGCCAAGAAAGTTCTGGCCATAAGCTGTGCAGTATATCGTATACATACTGAATCGAAGTCCATCAAAGGCTCTAGACGACATAACCCCAGAAGAAAAGTGGAGCAACCAAAAACCATATGTTGAACATCTGAGGATATTTGGGAGCATCGCATACGCACTCGTACCATACCAGAGAAGGATCAAACTCGATGAGAAAAGCATCAGGTGTGTGATGTTTGGTGTAAGTAGAGAGTCAAAGGTGTATCGACTCTACGACCCTGAGACGAAGAAGATAATAATCAGCAGAGATGTTCAATTCGATGAGAGCAAATGTTGGGAATGGGAAAATAAACAAATGGAAAAGAGATTACTTGGAACGATTTTGAGACAGAACCTGCAGAAGTAGAAAACCCAGAAAATAATCATGAAGAACAACAAGTTCCAGAAGAATCTGAAGGGGAAGAGGAAAACGCAATTATAGGACAGACTCGACAAACCAACACGCAACGAGTCTCTATGCGGGAAGGAGTTGGGAGACCGAGACAAAATCCGGTATGGATGAAGGACTATGTCACAGGAAACGCAAGATTTCTCATAAGCGAAGAAGCTGAAGAAATTATCGCAAAATTTATTGCTCCGGAAGATCCTGATTGTTTTGAAGAAGCGGTACAACATGAAGTGTGGAGAAATGCAATAGAAGCATAAATTGATTCAATTGAAGAGAACAACACTTAGGAATTGATAGATTTACCTGAAGGATCTAAGGTGATCGGAGTAAAGTGGATTTTCAAGACAAAGTTCAATGAGAATGGTGAAATCGATAAATTCAAAGCGAGATTGGTCGCAAAAGGCTATCATCAAAGACAAGGAGTGGACTTTCATGAAGTCTTCGTACCAGTAGCAAGATGGGACACAATCAGACTAATTATTGCCGTTGCCGCAGAGAAAGCTTGGAAAGTCTTCAACTCGATGTTAAAAGTGCATTCCTACATGGAGAACTAAGAGAAGATGTCTTTGTAGAACAACCAAAGGGATACAAGGTAGAAGAAGAATCCAGCAAAGTCTGCAAGCTAAAAAAGGCGTTGTACGGATTGAAACAAGCTCTGAGAGCTTGGTATAGCCGGATCGAAGGATATTTCATGAAAGAAGGTTTCAAAAAATGCTACTGCGAGCATACTCTATTTGTGAATAAGGAAGAAGTTCAATATTAATGATTGAAAGGTTCATGAACTCGATGATGAAGGAGTTCTCAATGATTGATTTGGGAAAAATGACGTATTTCTTGGGAGTCGAAGTTGTACAAGATGAACAAGGAATCTTCATAAAGCAGAGGAAGTATGCAGAGGAAACCATAAAGAAATATGGAATGGAGGACTGTAACTCAGTAAAAATCCTATCGTGCTTGGCCACAAGTTAACGAAAGCAGGAGCTGGAGATTCAGTGGATTCAACAGAGTTCAAACAGCTCGTTGGGAGTCTCATGTACTTAACTTCTACAAGACAAGACCTAATTTACTCAATAAATCTGGTCAGCATGTACATGGAGAGTCCAAACGAGCAACATATATTAGCTGCAAAAAGAATTTTGAGATACGTTCAGGGAACGCGATAACTCGGTATTCGTTACAAGCGTGGAGGAGAGCATGTATTGATTGGTTTTTTTTTACAGTGATTACGTCGGGGATATTGATGATCGAAAGAGTACGTCTGGATACATGTTCATGTTAGGAGGATGAGCAGTCTCTAGGACATCAAAGAAGCAACCGATAGTTACATTTTCACCGACGGAAGCAGAGTTCGTGTCAGCGGCGTACAAAGCTTGTCAAGTTGTCTGGCACATAAATGTGCTAGAAGAGATCAGATTGATTCAAGAGGTATGTACAATTTTTTTTTGCGATAACATTTCCATCATAAAGTTATCGAAAAACCTGGTATTACATGGAAGGAGCAAGCACATACACGTGTGGTATCATTTTCTACGAGAATTGGTAAATGAAGGAATCATCCAACCTGATTATTGTGCTACACAAGATGAGATAGCTGATATCATGACCAAAGCCGTGAAACTTGAGACGTTCGAGAAACTCAGAGGAAGAATGGGAGTAAGCGGTAAAGAAGAATAAACTTGAAAAGAAATTATTCCAGTTTAAGGGAGGAAATGAAGAATAAAGCCCAACACGAATGGGCCTGCAACTCTGATTCATGTTTTAAACTTTTACGTTTTCTTTAGATGAATAAGTCCTCCTTAGTTATAGGAGATTGACTAGTTTTTACATGTTTGTTTTCAAGTTAGTAGCGTAAGTTTCTGAAGTTAGTTGTAAAGTTTATATACGACTAATCTGAATTACTTTGAAAGTATGAGTTTTCAGTTTTCTGCTTGTTCCAAACTCAGTTTCTATAAGTTTACTTAAGAAACCACTACAAGAAATCTCTTTGGTCGGTCGATGACACGACGCAAGAATGGGATTGTAGAACAAGTTCATTAGCTATAGATTTTGCCACATTGTCTTCCCAATTCCTATCGCAAGAAGATGTTCTTCTCATGTTAACCTATTCTAACTTTAGCGTTGGAGAATCCTCGATAGGATCAACACATTTGTCCGCAAATACTATATGTAATACCCAAAAAAAAAAAAAAAGAAGAAGAACAAACATATTGGGTTAAATGGATCGATACAAAATTAAGCTGTCAATTTTTCAAGGGTTTGTCTGATAATTTCCAAAGTTATAAGCCAGATCTATAAATATTATGAAACAAAAGGACTATATCTTCAATCGGAAGTCGGAGTTGATCGGAATTTGATCGGTAAGTTTTCTTCGACCGGTTCTTAATGATTTAAAACCGGTTTTGAACTTGTTAGCGGACAAACTAGCTTTTGCATTCGGCCTTTAATTTGGACACGTTTTATTTGTTAACCGAGTGCAAATCATGCCGGTTCAGTGTGTTTTAAACATAATTTTCTGACGAACGGTTAAATGTAGGGAGGTTATTTGATGGATTTAATTATTTTGAATATGAATTAATTAAATTAATTGGACCGTAAAATAAAAATGGATAATTAACTATTTGGCTGATTTTATTATGTTTACTTTTAGTGATTTACGGTTATGGTGATGATTTATATAATACTAGATAAGTACCCGCATATATGTGGTTTGAACTAAAGTGGTGGTAGTGGGGTGGTTCCCTTCTATGGTGAGGATAGGCCATGTTGGTCAAGGCCAGGGATCGACTCCTCACGGAAGCGGAATTACAACATTTAATCCATTTGGCCACCGGAGCTTTCACATGGTCTCTCCGGACCCCAGGATTAGTCGGTGTTGAGTGGATGATGCGCGGACCCTCGGTGCAATAGGACTTGCCACCCTGCATCCGTCGGAGTCGGTCGTCCCCTAGTTCAGCCGGATCACTTGAGTTATCAAAATATATATATATATATATGCAGGTTTGTAATTTAATATTTTATAACCTGTGAAAAAAAATTAAAAATGAAAAAATAGAAAATAAAATTAGATCACCAGTGAAAATATATAATACATAAATTTAAAAAAACAAAATTTCCGATGAAATAAATATATACCTTAAAAAACTATTTGGTGAAGTAAATGCAGTAAATTGCTTTGGATACGGTTATTAGACTTTTAATTATTTTGTATGTAATTGATATACTATTAAATTGTGGTTTATATAGTGGTAAAAATTAGAATTCTATTCTTTTTAGGATTAATTTCTTTAATCTAAATAGAAAACTAAATATATTTTTTTCTTTTTATATTTATTTTTTCTTTTAGGATAAATTTATTTTTAAAACTTTTAGTAACTTTACCTTTTAAGATTATGAATAAGTTATTAATTGATAATTGTTTTTTTTTGTCAATCAAAATTTTTTTTATTAATCGATTTGAAAATTTTCCAATTTTAACTTAACACGTTTCAGGATCAGGTGATTTTAAAAATTTGAAACATTAAGATTTATATAATAAGATTTCCTTATTCTGAACCGAAATATGGTTTTCTAAAAAAAAAATATTTTTGGTCTTTATCCTTTTTTTTTAGGATTGTTATGTATAGTTTAATTTTCTTATTTAATATGTAATATAGGTTTTCCTTTTAAAAAAAACATTTGCTTTTATTTATAATTTTGTTTATTTTTTTTAATCTAAACATAACTACTATTTTTTCTTTCTTTAATATTTACTTTAATTCTAAATTGATAAACATAACTACATTTTTAATATTCTAAGTATATTTAGGAAAATTATAAATATACTATAAACTTAAAAGAAACATTATTAATATACGATTTAAAATCGATTCCTAATCCTAAAAAAGTAAATGAAAAATTAGTGATGTTTTGATTAAAAAATAAACAAAAATTAAAAAGAAAAGTCAAAGTTAAAAAAAACCCATATTTTAGTTTAAAATAAATAAATTAAACAATATATTACAATCATAAAAAGAAAAGGAATAAAATCCAAATTTTATTAAAAAACATATTTCAATTTAGAATTAGAAAATTAAACAATTGATTATAATCCTAAAAAGCTAAAGTTTTAAAAAAGGAAAGAACAATTAGTAATTCTTAAAAAAATCACACACTTAAAAAGGAATACAATCCTAAAAAGAAAAAAATTCCTCGATTCTAGATAACCAAATTGATACCTTATCAATTTCACATTCATAATTCTAAAAGATAAATTTTATAATTTACAACCACGATCAAAATTAAAAAACAAAAATCATAAATATATTCTAAACTTATATGAAAAATTATTAATATACGACCAAACTTAAAAATTTATAATCTTTTCAATTATGACAAAATAAAACTTAAAAATAAAAAATTATGCTCACTATAGTACGACGATAGACCCTATTTTGTCTAATTGATTCAAAATAAAATAGCTTTGATCGATTTTTTGTGTTTTAGAAGTCATGATTTGCTTTTTTAGAATTTGAATTAGAGAACTAAAAGATGGAAGTATTTAAAAATTAGAAATGTGTAGATCTTATTATATAGAGTTTCATTATGGTTGTATATTAATAATTTTTCTTTTTATATAGAGTTTAGGATTGCCTTTTTTAAGTTAAACATTTTTAATATTTATTTTAATTCTAAGTTTTCTTTTTTTATTATAAGTTTTCCTTTCCCTTTAACATTTTTTTATAATTTTAAACTTATTATTGTTTTTGGTCGTGTTTCCTTATTACATTGTAATTATAAGTTTAAACTTATTATTGTTTTGGTCGTGGTTGTTTTTTTTTAAGTGGTTATTTTATAAGTTTCATTTTTTTAAGGTGTAGATCTTATCCCTTATTTGTTTTGGTCGTGTTTTATTCTGTTGGTCGTGATTATTAATTTTTTGGTCATTGTTTTTTTTTTTAAGTTGTTATTTTATAAGTTTCCCTTTTTAAAGGTGTAGATCATTTTTTTTTCTTTTTTTAAGATTGCCATTTTTAAGTTATAATTTTTTAATATTTACTTAATTCTATGTTTTCTTTTTTTATTCTTGTTTTTGTTTCATTATGGTTGTATATTAATAATTTTCCTTTTTATATAGAGTTTAAGATTGCATTTTTTAAGATTGCCTTTTTTAAGTTAATTTTTTTTAATATTTACTTTAATTCTAAATTTTTTTTTATTATAAGTTTTCTTTTCCCTTTAACATTTTCATTATAATTTTAAACTTATTATTGTTTTTGGTCGTGTTTCCTTTTAACATTTTTATTATAATTTTAAACTTATTATTGTTTTGCTCGTGTTTTATTCTTTTGGTTGTGATTATTATTCTTTTGGTCTTATAATTTTAAACTTATAATTTTTTTTGGTCGTGTTTCCTTTTAACATTTTTATTATAATTCTAAACTTATTATTGTTTTGGTCGTGTTTTATTCTTTTGGTTGTAATTATTATTCTTTTGGTCGTGGTTGTTTTTTTAAGTGGTTATTTTATAAGTTTCTTTTTTTAAGGTGTAGATCTTATTATTTGTTTTGGTCGTGATTATTATTGATTTGGTTTTTTTTAAGTGGTTATTTTATAAGTTTTCTTTTTTTAAAGGTGTATATCATTTTTTTTTCCTTTTTTTAAGATTGTGTTTTTTAAGTTAAATATTTTTAATATTTACTTTAATTCTAAGTTTTCTTTTTTTATTATAAGTTTTATTTATTTATTCTTGTTTTTCTTTTTTTAAGATTGCATTTTTATATGTTAAACATTTTTTTAATTTTTACTTTATTTCTTTTTTTACTTTATTAATTAATTTGACACATGTCAAGATCTAAACTAACAACCGTGACAAATATCACAATCTCGTGAGTTATAATTATCCTACGTGTCGCGCTTACGTTGAAGGATCCTGCTTTATACAATAAGACTAGGTGAGAGCCCGCGCTAATTTACGGGTATTTTGATTTTAAATTATTTTGTAGTTATATGTTTTTTTATTGTATATTTTTATTTGCTTGTTTCATGACATATTTTTTTTTCTTTGACTTTGTTCAACTGTTGGAAACTTTACTTTATAATATTCAATTAAGTCGGGCTGCTAGATCCAATGGTTTATTTCCGACTATGTAATATCTTTGTCTCGCATTGAATCTAATGATCCCAAGTCCCAACTAAACGAAATATCGTTTGAATTGATTATTATTAAAAAGTAGTTGAAAGTGTAATTCCATTGCTGTTTTTGTCCATGTTGAAAGTTTGTATTTCATCTTACTCCTTATGAATAGTCTTCAATTTCTTTAGTTGTCAATATTTAGTCCATTGTACCCATGTTTATTTTTTTTTAAATCATATATATGACTTACCTTTGATCTCTTCCTTTGTTTTTTCTCAAATGTTTTGGTCAACGATGACTATCTTTCCGATTTTCAAGAGCATGAGACTAACCAATAAATGAATCATTCACAAAATTGTCAACTAAAACAAATTTTATATAATAGATACTTCTCTCTTTAAATATTATATATTATATATTTTTAAATATAATCATTTTATAAATCATAAATTATAAACCCCAAACACAAACTCTTAACCTTAAACCCTAAACCCTATACCTCTAACTTTTAATCATAAACTATGAATCTTAAATTGAAAACTCTTACACATAAACATCAAATAATATACAAAAAATCGAACACTTACAAATAATATACAAATAACACTTACAAATAATATACAAATAACCGTTTAAAAAAAAGAATGACTTCTCATTGGTTACTACATTAACACGATGATCACAATTTTTTTTATCCTCCACCGTTGATAAGATTCAATCTAACGGACACAAATCTTTTTTTTTTCTCTTAAACAATTTTCTTATCTCTTCTCCTTCCTCCTCTTCTCCCTCTTCTTCTTCAGATCTAATCCTCTTATTTTCAGATATCGCCGCCGTCAACAACATCTTCTCCTCCGCTCCTGGCTTTCCTCCGCACTCGACGACGCAAGAGGAGTGATTGAATCGACGCGTCGCAGTGAGTTTTGTGCTCACCGCAGGTTATGTGATCACTGCTCTCGTCCTCGCCTCTCCTTCTTCCGCTTCTTCTTCTCCACGTCGTCTCCTTCCTTCTATTCTTCTCCTCCTCCTCCTCATCTTTTTCAGATCTAACTCTTTTTTCCAGATCCAGTTCTGATGCTCACCGCCGGTTCTGTGCTCATCGCTCCCATCCTCGCCGCTCCGCTCCGATGCTCACCGGCGGTTATTTGCTCACCGTCCTCGCCGATCCGTGCTCACCGCCAATTCGGATGGATTTTCCGGCGGCGACATCGCAGAGAAAGCCATGAAACACGCTTTTTGTCATTTTTTATTTTTATTTTATTTTGTATAATTAATTAATATAATAAATGAGGGAATAGTTAATGAAGTAGTATTAATTAAAAGAAAACCAAAAAAATTGACCAATAAGAGGGGGACAAGTGTCGACGCTGGAAAGCCTTCTCTCTTTATAAGGTAGATGATTAGACCGGTATTAGCATGCAAATATGATCTTCTCTATTGGGCAATCCTTGGTCGCCGGCACCACCATCAGATGTATTATGTATTTTAATATTCTGTTAGTGGTCTTGGGGTCGATTTGTGCGGTGGACCGTACTTCTTTACCACCTCATTAGCCGCCACCATCACTGTCGAGTATATTATGTAAATATTCAGTTTGTATTTGGTTTAGATCGACTTATAATGGAGTCGTACTAGTCCCATTCTAATGTTGCATTGCTAGATACCCGGTTGTTCTGTTATGCTGGTTTTTCTGCTATGCTGAAAGTGATATTATTCTGATTTACTTATGTTCTGTTGAAATAATTATGATATTCAGCTTTAAGAAAAAATTATGTTATTCTGAGTTAAGTTATGTTTCACTAAATTTGAATAGTTATTTGTTTGTACCAACACGTGAACATTAATTGTGCGGGATCAGACCGTGTTGATACATGTTTGTCGGGTTTGTTGTCTTACTGAGCGATTTTTCGCTCACATAAGTTATGATTTCCGTGCAGGTAAGTTTCAGAAAATGGTGGTCAAGTGATCAACTATCTTAGTTTGGGAATTTATAGCGAGACTCGGTAAATTTTTCTTTATAAACTAGTGTTTGTTCCGTGCTACGCGCGGATTATATTGTTATAATTATTTTAAAATATTTCATAATATGGCATATTAGTATAGCGTATTATATTGTTTTTTCTAAAAAGATCAATAAGGTAAATTATAGAGTAATTTACATAACTAACAATGAATATGATAGTGTTTAAGAAAATCGTACTAATTTGAACCCTTAATTTGTGAAATGTCACTTAGTAAAGTTAAACAGCCTAGACCCTAATATTTGAAATCCCAAACTCAAACCTTCATTTACTGAATTACACTACAAGAAAACTGTCCATTTCCAACGAAAATTTACGACCGTTTTAAATCGATGTAATTTACATCGGCATTACGACGAAATATGTGTTCGATGTAAAATCGTCGTAAATATATGTCGTCGTAATATCGATGTAAGCTTACGACCATTTTATGACGACAACATAAATCGTCGTAATATCGATGTAACTTTACATCGATATTACGACGAATATGGCTTCTGCATATTACGTTGATATTACGACGATTTGACGTCGCATGTTCCCAGTTAGGTAGACCACATTTTTTAATAGGTCCACCTACTAAATTTACATCGAATTTACATCGTAAAATTTGTTGTAAATCCGTTGGAAAATCGTTGGTAATTCTGAAAAAAAAATTCTATAAATACAGCCTAACTACAAACGAAATAATCAAAACAAAAAAAAACATAATAAAAAAAAAACAAAACACTATAAATGTGTATATACGAACTACGAAAATGGATGTATACCAAAAAGATTCAGAGGGAGATTTGACGGAAGAATTCAAAGAGGGGCTTGAAATATTCATGTATCAGGCCGGAAATATGCAAATAACCCTGAAAAGTGGTAAGATGTCATGTCTTTGTCGTAAATGCAAGAATACGAGATATATGTTTATTGAGACGGTATGGAAGCATTTACTAAATAGAGGGTTTATGACGATGTTATAATGAATAGTACCACATTCGTCGTAATATCGTCGTAATGTCGTCTTGGGTTTAGCACCAGACCGTTGTATTCCCACTTCTGATGATCTGGCCAACAAATAACTCTGGGGGTCTAGTTTTCTAGATTCATAAAGACCAACCACCACAAGTGAAAGATACATAGAATTGGACATCCTTATATTACGACGGATTTACATAGATGTCCAATTCTATGAATCATTCATCTATGGTAGTTATGAAGACTGTCTTTACTTGAAAACAAGATCCCACAGGATTCTTTGTTGGCAAGATCATCAAGTGGGAACACAATTATCAGCGTAAAAACCCAAGGAAACGTGGGTATGTATATATTTAGTGTGTATTTCTTTTTTTTTGAGTTACCATTGAAGGTGTGGAATGTATTTATAGAAATTTTCTAGAAATTACCAACGGATTTGCAACGAAAATTTACAACGGTTTTACAACGAATAGCATTACAACGATTTTACATCGAATATACGACGAAATTACGTCGACAATATTCGATGTAAATAATTAGGTGACCTATAAGAAACCGTGTTTTACCAAACTCTCAGAGTCGACGTGAAATCGTCGTGATACCGATGTCACTATTTTCGTCGTAACATCGTCGTAAAACTACGACGATTAAGGTTTAACTTACATGTTTGGTTTATCAACGTATATCTTGTTTTACGTAACTTCTAATCATAGTATAAACATGATAATACATCGTATAATCGTCGTTATTGAATCTGTTGTTAAATATTAGAAGTATTAGATGCACAAATAAACTTTGTTCTTACTTCCAAGATATGTGTATTGTGATTTAGGGTTTAGGGTATAGATTTAATCTATTACAACGAAATTACGACGGATTCGTCGTAAAATCGTTGTAAAATTACAACGATTTTACGACAAATCAGTCGTAATTTCGTCGTAATACCTAAAATTTAGGGTTTAGGGTTTGATTTACATGTTTGGTTTTTTTATCTTATATCTTGTTTTACGTAAGTTCTAATCATAGTATAAACAAGTTTAAGTTTTTACAAAATCATTTACATTATTTAAGTCATGCATGTTATGAATATACTTATAAGAACGAATGTTATACATTATTATGTAAGATAAGAAAATCGACGACGATATAGATTCAATCGTCGTTATTGAATCTGTTGTTAAATATTATAAGTATTAGATGCACAAATATATTTTGTTCTTACTTCCAGGATATGTGTATTGTGATTTAGGGTTTAGGGTATATATTTAATCTATTACAACGAAATTACAATGGATTCGTCGTAAAATCGTTGTAAAATTACAACGACTTTACGACGAATCCGTCGTGATTCGTAAATCAAAATATTTAATTTATCGCGTGGGGGGAAATTTCGCTAGGTTGAATTTTCGGTTTTAATATTACAATAATTTTACGACGGAATCGTCGTATAATAGTCGTAAATTACCAACGATTTTACGACGACCACAAAATCTATATATACGTGACCAGATTTTTCCTCCCTCACAATCTCACATAAACTCACTCTCTCTCTAAAACGCTCTCACCTCTCTCTACCTACGAAAAAGGTAAAAAATTTATTTTTTGGTTTTTTAAATTATATTATTGTTTGTGAGGATTTTGAATTGTTAGTTAGGATTGTAATTTTTATTAGTTAGGATTGGAATTATTAGTTAGGAATAAAATTATATTATACTGGAATTGAGTTATTTTTAAATATTTTTTAGATATGGCGTCACGTAAGACACACTATCGGCAGTTTCTCGAGACGGGACCGAGTGCTAATTCGCAACTCCCGTCATCTTCTGCGACACAGTCCGTTGTTCCGGATTCTTTTTCCGAACCAGCGCCGCCTCCAAAAGCATGTGCTCGACCGCCGTTGTTGTATACGGGATTGACTGTCGAAGATATTTTGCAGTCGCCGGAGCATGATTCTTTAGACCGGTTAGATCCGCGACGGCTCCCGAATAAATTTTGGTACGTAACTACAATTTTGTTTTTTTTAATAACATTATGAATTTGTTTTTCTTACTAATAATTTTTGTTTTATTTCTCAGGTTTAAGGAAGATAACAAAGTTGGACAGAGTGTGGCTGACACCATTAAAGCCTATTTCATGGAGCCTCACCGCAATTGGTCTTCGGTTATGGAAGATGTTGTCGAGACATGGTTTAAATGTTTCGCGGTAATTTTTTATTTTTTTTTAATTCATTATTATTTTGGAGAATTCTTTATCTTTAATCGTTTCTACTTTTATTTTTATTTTTTTTGTATAGCAAAAATGGCTTTGGGACGTTGCGATCAACGAGACGGTGAAGACGGAATTCAAAAAGAAGGGAAAATTGCAGCTCAACAATACCGTCTCCGATTGGAAGAGGAAGTGGGAGGTTAAAGGCGATCATGGGAAGCCGCCATACATGTCTTCCGATGTTTGGAACGGCTTGACGGCATACTGGAGAGATCCGCATTCGCAGCAAGTGGCCGCTAAGTGTTCGGCTTCTCGGAACACTATGGGTCAAGATGGTCTTTCAGCGCTTATGCCTCATATGTCGGGTCAAACGTCTTTTGCGGGAAGACGCCTTCAAATGGTAATAATTTTTTTGGTTAGTATTTTATTTATGTGATTATAATTTGTTATTAATTTATATTACCCATCAACCGTTTGATTTCTTTGTGAATGTCTTTTTTGTTAGGCAAATGTAGGCGAACTTCCTCCAATGACCCGAGTTTTTGCGGAAACTCACAAGAAGAAAGACGGCTCTTTTGTAGATCTTCGAGCAGAGACAATCTACAATGACGCGTATGCAAGGATCGACGAGCGTCAAACTCAGCTTTCTCGGCAGCTATCACCTGGCGGTAGTTCGGTCCAATCCACTGCGACTTTGACGGTTGCCCAGATGGACGAGATATACACAGAGGTAATTTAACGTTTTTTTTTACAAAAGTTAACGTTTCTTTATACAATTTAATAAATTTTACGTTTCTTTTTTAAAGGTTGCCCCGAAGAAAAAAGGCAGAGTTTTAGGGATGGGATCAATCGCAGATAGTGCCGCCGCCTCGTCCCGTCGTCAGCTTTTCGACGATCCGGTTATTTTGCGGACCGAGTTAAACACCGGCAACTCCGAGATCAACACTTTGCGGGCGAAGCAGGTGGTATACGATGAGAAGATCCAATGATACGATAAAACAATCGACGGATACAACACTCTCTTCGATATTATTGCCCTGACTAACCCGACTTTGGCGGCTGCACTGAGGCAGCAGGAAGGATCGACATCGGGCCAGCCGAGTGATCCACTCGCGCAAGAACGAGCGAATATGGAGCAGAATGGATCGGACGACGACTTTTTTTATAATCTACGTTTTCCAGCTGGACAATAATTTATATTAAGAATTTTATTTTGTATTTTAAATTTTATTTTAAATTTTGAATTTATTTATAAAATTTTAATTTATAAAAATAATTTTTTAATTTTTTTTTTAATTTTAATTGAAAAAATAAATAATGTATATTATATGTATATATATATATGTATTACAACGAGTTTACATCGACTCAACATTTACATCGATTTTACATCGTTCAATAATTTACGACGAATTTACATAGATTATTTTACATCGATTTACCAACGCATTTACAGCTACCTATTACGACGGATTGTCAAAAAAAAGTTGTATAATTCGATCTAAAATCGATGTAATGTTTCATCCTATTACGACGAATTTACGACGGATTGTCGAAAACAAATTTGTATAATTCGATGTAAAATCGATGTAATGTTTCATCGTGATATCGATGTAAAATCGATGTAATGTATTCGTCGTAAAATCGATGTATATTTACATCGATTTTACGATGATTTTTAGTCCTCCTTAATGTTACGACCAATTTACGATGATTTCCGATTAACGGCGATCATATTACGACGAATTGTTAATCGTCGCTAATCCGTCGTAAACCATGTTTTACGACCAATTTACGACGATTCTGTTAGTTGTAAAAGGGCAGTTTTCTTGTAGTGTTAGAAATAAACTTAAATAGAAAACATGTTCCCAAAAACAACTTATTACATGAAAAAATCACATGTAAGATAAAATCGTTAAAATAATTCACTTTTGATGACTATAAGTCACACCATTGTTATTTTGTAATTACATTTTCAATTCATATCTATAACATTAAACTAATCAAATAATAAGGTTAAATTTTTAAGGAAATAAAAATGACTGTCAATAATTTTACACACGCAAACTCTCAACCTTTTGTCGTTCTAACAAAATTACATAAGAATTTCCATTTCCACAGCTTACGATAAAAATACTATTTTCAAATTTTAAATGGTTTTCACTACCAGTATTTGATCAATATCAAAGATGATATCGAAGAAAGGAAAAAATGATTAAACCATATTACTCATAGCTTTAATATCTAGGGAGTGTATAATGTTGTTTGTTTGAAGACTTGAAATTTCAATATAATAGATGTACTAAAGATATGTTTTAAGTGTCATCTTTGTCTATATTGAACACAACTTTTGACCATCGAATTCCTATAATGACCTCTAGCCCTATCCTTTAGTTTTGGATTTCAGTCTAATGCTATCACACCATCAGCTACCTCCATCACTTTCCATCTTCACTTGGATCTTTGACTTTTTATCTTCACCATTAACCATGTAAGCTATCCTTCTTCTATCTCTGCGGTAATTCTTATCGTCTTAATCTTTACAAACCCTCCCCCCGATGGCCTACGTATTCATTGTCCATCATAGTTGTATCATCACCACACCTACCATATGAACTTCTTCATGTCTCTTCTTCCTATGTATTTCTCAGAAACCACAAATTGAGATCAAACACTAAATAGTAGCCATGTTTAAATCTATATGAAACTACTCTTTACATTTTTTTTTGCGGATTTAGCAGAGCAAAGATCTATCAAGAAATATGTATGATCGATATCATATATGTACTTGTGAATTTACCTAAACAAAGTCCATGTAGTTCGTTTTACAACAATTTTTTTTAACAAGGATAAAATTGAACGTGGACGTTTCCGCAGCTATTAGCTGTATATATATGTTTCAGCCTTCTGAAAACAGATAATGGTAAAACATGTCGTGAATCTTGTTTCTCATGAATAATTTAGACTTATTCACGGACCACACGCAGCACAACCTTCAAGAGCAGCATGTACTTTCCTACGAAAAGGAAAAAGTATGAAAAAGACATGTAACAACAAATTGTGTACGGCTCATGGTTTGGAAAGTCATATTGACACAAATGTGGTTGTTCAATTCAGAGTTATCTTAGAAAGCATTTTGGGGAGAAAGACGATAAGTAAATGATATATAGCTCATTGGCAAGCGTTTATCCATTGCTCTTCTTAATCTCCACCTTACTTAAGCAGAACCTAAATCTTCAAATATTGGTTTTGCCATAAACCTCGTAATGTGAACTGTCTTGACATGTACCTTGTTTTTGGACCAGAGTTTCATCCGTTTAATCTGAGAATTCTTTCTCTTTCGGAAGATTTTTTGACAATATTGTTTGGCTCTCACTGTATCTCTGTTTCTTAGATTGCCTTCCTCTGATTCGTCTGCTCTTGCCATCGGATTTTGTTGGGAGTATTATGTTTTTGTTTTGATTTTCATTATTTAAGGAGTTGGATTGAGATCTAAAGGTAGAAGAAAACGAAAAGATGGAAGGATGTAGTGATATTCTTAATACTATTAAATGTAATTAATCTTAAATTGGTGAGTATATATAGTAGTATTTACTAAATACAGACGTGGAATCTGGAAAAACAGATTGGAAATTTGGAACGAAGTTGACTGTTTTCAAATAAGAGTTTGTATGCTTGACGCTGAGATTGGAATTTCATCTGAAATGGCTTTCCATGATTGGTTGTAAAAAGCGATATGTCATTTTTTTAGGTTTTGATTGGCTGATTATTTCTGCCTACGTGGAGGCTTTCGGAAGCTTCAAAATCAATCCTTTTTATATAAAGGAGATACTATATGGTTTTCGGATTTTAGTTTTATCTGAGATTTTAGACATTTATATTTTAAAGTTAATCTTAGTATTTTATTTAGAATTTTCGGAGCGCTACACTATAGCAAATATTATCCTTGTAAACCATACACATTGTTCTAATATTTATCGAATAAAGAAGTTGTTTTAATTAGATTATATATTGTTTAGATTTCATCCAGTGTATCATTTTATTTTCCGGAAACTAAGTAAAGAAAACTTAATCCCAAATTCTTCATTTCATTTAACACTTCCAAATACCTGTTTGGAATCGGATATTGCATCCACACATATATAGGCATAAACCAGAGTAGCAAGAATATTAGTCTCTTCAGATTTTATTTTGTGATTTGTTATGTTTTAAAAGAATATTAATTTTTATTTGCATTGCTAGTTAGAGTTACGGATATCCAGATTTTTTGGATCGAATCATAGTGGATAACATATCAAAGCGGACATAAAGAGTATCCTGTCTAGCCCTACCGTCAGTTCTTATGATATGTATTGCCAAAATTTATCATCGTATTGATTGGTACCTTTGCCACATTAGTAAAGGAGTTATAAACCAGACCCTAAAAAACAACTAGAAAACAAAAAAAAATTGAAAGAAATTGGTTAAAAATGAAGACATTTTAACCCAATTGACGTCAACTTATTTCATAGAAAAGCCATTTGGTGGTCTCTAGTCTCTAGTCTCTATTCACACCATATAATTTAAGAACATACTGCCTACTCTAAGAAAACCAAAACGATCACCAATTCAATCAAATAACTTGGCTAATTAGGAGCTAGAGGAAATACTTCCAAAATCTTTGGATCGAATATTTTTAGGTGAATTATGACATCAGTTTCACCAAAAAAATTTAATGTAGTTGGGATCCACTACATTGAATCCTCAAGTTCCCAACTAACATATATACAACCAATAATGTCAGCCTATTAACAACACTCAAACCTTGCTTCTTCCTCTCATGTCATCACAAAAGTAACCATAATTAATAGTTCTTGGATTGGAAGAAAGGAGACAATTAACATGGAGGAAGAACAAATAAGAGTGATTAAGATAATAGTTATTGGAGTGATCTCATGGGCAGTGACCTTCATCCTCACCAGAAGAATCTTCTCAAGGTACTCATTCGACTTCAGCAACCGTCTTCTCTCCACGGTTCACGCCACAATCGCCGTCACTTTAGCAACTCTCTCTGTTCAAGATTGGTCTTGCCCTGTTTGTCCCCGTGCTTCTAAGCCATCTCGCCAACAGGTTTCTTAATCACATCAATATGCTCTTTAGTTCTTTTTTTAGTATTATAAAATACGTTTTGCACGTGGTAACACAAACTGAGATGAAACACAAGCAGATGGATACAATGGCGTTTTCATTGTCGTACATGATCTACGATCTGATATGTTGCCAGTTCGATCAAGTGATTAGTATTGATAATGCGGTTCATCATTTTGTCAGCATTCTTGGTTTTGTAGCTGGACTTGCTTACCAAAAGGTATTATTATTATTATTATTCCTTGTTTTTTATTCTTTTATAATGATAAGTACTAGATTAATGAGATTTTGGATTATTAATTTTGTTGTAAAATGAATTTGGAAGTCTGGATCTGAGATCGTGGCTACACTGTGGATAGCAGAGGTATCGAGTCCTTTTTACCATTTCAGAGAGATTCTCAAAGAGATTGGATACAGAGACACCAACCTCAATCTAGCAGCCGATGTGAGTACATATATATTTAATGTTGTGTTCTAGCAAAATTTGCTTAACCGGAAATTATTAAAAGAAAACAAAAACAAACGAAAGAAAGAAAATACAAAAATTTAACGAAGTATTTTTTTTTTTTGATAAAGAATTTAACGAAGTATTGATCAATATTTTCATGGCAATTCGTACTTTTGTTTTTTGGTTAATCAAGAAATTCCGGACTTAGGTTCATAATCTCTTCGGATCGGGAACTAAAGCAGATTAATTTAGTCCTCTCCCGTCATCAGTTCATAGGTAACTTCAAACAAAACGATTGTATTCTTTTAGAAAACCTAATACATATTAGAATCCGTTAGATATCTTCTACACAATCATGAGAAGTACTAGTAAAAATGTGTTTAAGCTAAGGTCTAGTTTGTTAATATATTTTTCTTTTTGGGGTAATTAGAATAGATTTTTTTGTCAACTAATTCCATATGTTAAATCAAGTTTGGTCGGTACGGTCGTTTTTCCGAAAAGCATACTCTACCAACAAGTTATGACTTACATGGGAAAATAAGTAGTTTCGTGTTCGCGCTTCCTTGGCTAGGGAATCAGCACAAACATTGGAGATAGATAGAATCAAAGATTAGTTAAAAAAAACGACATAAAAACCTCTAAGATTATCAAATATAACTAATTTTGACTTGAAAGACCGCCAATCCTCATGATTATCAATCATTTTTAGCAAATCGGAGCAATCCGTCTCGAACCTAAGTGATAAAATCCGTTCCTCCCTTAGACTTGTCATTGTCCAAAGTAGCCCGTCCAGTTTCGCATGTAAAAATCTAGATAAGTTGAAATCCAGACAAATCTCTAAAACAAGTAGAAAACCGGGTATTTTTACTACTAAAATATTTATAATAATCTTATTTATTTCTTATTTTTATTTACGTTTTGATTGTATTGGGAGGTAACTTTCAGTATCAACTATTAAAAATATGGTTAATAGTTGAAGACTTTTTAGTTAAGGTTTTCGTGTAAAACCCAAATCTACTTCTCACTTTTATTAGCATTTTAGTCTTTTTATTTGATATTTTATATAATAAAAGTCAAATTTATGTTCAACAAAAAAAAAATAAGGTAATTTTTTTTTTTGAATAAAATTTCTAAGAACCTAAGCAGAGCTATGCTTATATTAAAGAGAAAATTACACATAGACACACATTTTGAAACTACAATTACACTCATAGATACTTTTGAGTTTAAGCACACTTTTGTTTACTTTTGGTGTGTGTATTGATTTTTATGCCCTTCTATCAAGAATTAATTATCTTTTCGCCATTTTCTCTCTATTTTTTATTATTTTTTATTATTTTTCATCTCATACACCACATTTTTTTTTTAATTTTTTTTTCATAAAAAATAATTATTTTTTCACTATCAATTATATTTTTTTTTCTCTATACTTTGATACCCATTTCCGACGCTGGCCATGAAAATAATCTAACAAATTTTTACTTACATGTGAAAACTGGTGGCAATTCCCGACGGTACTAAATCTGTGAGTTACAGCTCGTCAGGAATCAATTTTGGTCGGATTTCTGTCGGAATGATCCGACGGACACTTGTTGTCAGAAAATGGTCGGAACTTTTCTGATAGACTACCGAAGAGGATTTTACGACAAACAGTCTCCGTCGGAAGGATTTCCGTTGAATTTACGGCGAAGTTATAGTTGGAATGCCCCGTCGGAAAGTTGTCGGATATCCGTCGGAAAGTTTTCGACGTCGTTCCGATGGGCATTGCAGTTGGAATTCCCCGCCGGAAAGTTGTTGGATATCCATCAGAGAAATTTCCGACGTAGTATTTATGCCCCCATTGTAAATTTCCGACGGCATATTTATGCCTCTCGATCTCGGATTTGAACTCCGAAGAAGGGTAACAATAACTCGAACAAGAAGATTCATGGCTCGGAAGTCGAATCCATGTAGTTTCGTACACATGTACCATATTCGCGCGAATACACATGCATATCCATATAGTTTCGTACACATGTACCATATTCGCGCGAATACACATGCATATCCATATAGTTGCGTACACGTGTACCATATTCGCATGGATACACATGCATATCCATGTAGTTGCGTACACGTGTACCATATTCGAGTGGATACATATGTCATGTAGTTGCGTACACGTGTACCATATGCGCATGGATACGCATGTGTTCTATCCATGCGCATGTGGGACACGTGTACGCAGCTATATAGATACGCATGCGTTCGACTCATGTGTTCGAACCACATGTAACTAAAATATTGTGAAATAGGCATCAAAGTATAGATAAAAAGGCGAAAGAATAGTTCGCTTTGTGCTCACCACATGTCTGTAGAAAAGATTTTTGAATAAAAATTAAAATATTTCTCACTCACGCTTTTTCTCTCTCGCATATCTCCCTTGCCCACCGTCGGCCGGCCTCACGCTGGTTGACGAGAAATTAACCTGTCACAATGGGGAATAAGAAAAAGAAACTCAAACTCATTGTGCCTTTTCAGAATTTTGATCATGCCTTTCAAGGAAGCTCCTCCCGCAAATCTTCCGACTCCCCGCCTTAATCCGCCGCAGCTGCTTCCTCCATTCTGAATATCCCTGCGGCGGTTCCGTCTGACTCTCGAGCACCCCTGCTGGTGCCTGCATCTCTGTCGGTGACTGTTGATGCGATTCCTGCAAATCATCCATCATCGATTTCTGTGCCAGATCTAGATCTGATCTCAGCTTCTCCTCATTCTGGCTCGTCTTTGACGACTCCTTCTCTCGCTCAGACTTTGCCGACAACTTTACATCAACCTCAGACTTATGCTAGTTTGCTTATAAGCTCTCGTCTTAAGCTTATGGGAACCCCTACAAAACACGTTTCCGGTGTCCCCTTCATCCTCATTCCAAGGTCACCGCCAGATATGGGTCGTGTGATTGGTGTGGTAAACACTATCTGGGCAAATTCTGGACCCAAAATCATAGTTCATAGAATCGGTTCTGGAACTTTGCTCTTGTGTGTGGTGAATCCTCGAACGAGAGACATTCTACCACTACAAGAAAACAGGCAATTTGCAACGAACGATATCGTTGTAAAATCGTTGCAAAAGAGGGTTTGCATCGAATTTGCGACGAAAATGATATCGTTGTTAACTGATCGTCACAAACCACAAATCGTCGTAAATTCGTCGCAAAAGTACGAGGGAAAACACTTCGTCGCTAAATCGTCGCTAAATGTTCGTCGTAAAATCGTCGTAAATGTTACATTGAAATTACGACGAATATGAATACGTCGTAAAATCGTTGCTAATTCGAAGGAAAATCTGTCATTGTAAAATCGATGAAAAAAAATTATCGTCGTTAATTCGTTGCAAAGCAATCGTCGTAAAATCGTGGCTAAATAATCGTCGTTAATTCGTTGCAAAGCAATCGTCGTAAAATCGTGGCTAAATAATCGTCGCAACATCGTTGCTAATAAATCGTCCTAAAATCGTGGCTACATAATCGTCGCAATATCGTTGCTAATAAATCGTCGTATAATCGTTGTAAATAGCCACGATTTTATAACGATTATTTAGCAACGAATTACCATCGAATCACCGACTATTCTATATATGATTTTTATTATTAATTTTAAAATTTTATTAATTTCGAAATTATAAAATAAAAATTTTAAAAATATTATATAATATAATTTTATTAAAAAGAAAATATAATAATCTGTTACAAAAACAAAAAAAAACCAAAATTAGAATTCGAAATCCTAAATCTAAATAACTATATCGTAATCGTCGAGATTGACATCGTCTTCGGGACGTCTCGACGAACCGGATGTGCCTGCCGCTGCCTCTGCCTCTGCCGCTGCATCTGCCTCTGCTCGGAGTCTTCGCTTTTCCCGTAGCATAGCCTGCATTGTCGGGTTCCCTGTTGCCAAGATGTCGAAGAGTTCGTCATTCTGCGTAGCATCCAGTTCAACCCGCTGCTGAAGACTCGCAATCTTCGCCTGATATGCCTGAGACCGAGTAGCCTCGGTCTCAACCCGCTCCTGAAGACTCGTAATCGTGGCACGTAACACGACTGGATCATCTTCTGGCAATCGGCGTCGCGGAGCATATGAAGAAGCAGCCGAGACATCTCGAATAGATCCCATCCCGACAACCTTCCCCTTTCTCTTAGGGGCAACCTATATTTAAATTTTTCATTTAGAAATTTTTAAAAAATCAAAAACTAAAAATTAATAAAGAGTAACTATTCTATATATATACCTGCTCGAAGATCCGGTCAATATCGGGTGTGGTCAACCCTCCAGACATGACCGACGAACCACCGGGAGAGAGCTGTTGAGAGAGATGTGTCTCTCGATCGGTGACTCTGGAAGTCACCTCATTGAAGATGTGCTCGGCAGTCTCGGAAACAAAGGAACCATCCTTCTTCCGGTGCGTCCGCTCAAAAACCCTGGTCATCGGAGGGAGTACACCTCCTTTTTCGGCGGCCTAAAGAAAAAAACTATGTTATTGGCAAAGTAAATTAAATTAATTAATTTAAATAAATTTAATTACCATCTGTAGACGAACACCCGCAAAAGGTGTTTGCCCAGCTGTATGAGGCAGAGCCTTGAGTCGCCCGTCCGAATCAACGGTGTTGCGGGAAGCCGAACACTTCTCAGCAATGATGATGGACTTCGGTTCCAGCCAATACCGCACCAAGCCGTCCCAAACGGCTTTATCCATGTGGAGGGGCTTTGCTTCATCGCCATCCTTCTTCCATGCTTTCTTCCACTCCCCAACCACGCCTTGGATACGAAACTTTACCCTCTCGAGAAATAAAGTTTTAACCTCATCATGAATAGAAATATCCCAATGATATTTTTGCTGCACGAGAAACAAAAATAATTACACATTTTATAAAATTAAATTAAATATATATTTAAATATAATTAAAATAATTAAGAGAAAAAAATATATTTTTTCCATACGTACCGCAAACATCTTGAACCATGTGTTGAGGAAGCTGGGAAAAATTGGTATGCGGCTCGACAAAATAAGACTTGATGATGTCGGAAACGGTGCGTCCAACTTTGGATTCAACTCCAAACCTGAAACAAAACATTGTAAAATTTTGAATTGTTAGAAATAAATATAAATATGTAATAATAAATGTAAAAAATAAATATTTATATATATTACCATTCCGACCCGTCAGTATGATCCGGATCTAATCTTTTAAGCCTATGACGCCCCGGCTGTGCAAGCAAATCATGAACCGTCATGTGTGCATACGGGGCCGGGGCATGGCCTCCATATTGCGGAATCTGAGGTGGTTGTGGAGGCGGCGGAGGTTGCGTCACAGGGACGAAATCCGTCTCTGTAGCCTCAGAAGACGGAGGCAACCCGGGACCCGTAGAATCACCAATATCTCTCAAAAACTGAGCGTAATGTGCACGACGCTGGCCCATCTGCATAAAAATGAAAAAACATTACTATCTATAAACATCCGGGCAGTCTGCTATTTTTCCTAATTTGATTCCGTTTCTACCGACCTAAATTATTTCATTTTTATCTATACTAATTAATTAAAAACATAAAAAAAAAAATTTACCTTTTTCGCAAAGAATTCGGAAGGAAGTTATGATCAGTTTTTCTTTTGATTTGTTTGTAAGTGAATTGGCAAGGAACTCGCGTGTATATATAAGATTACTTGTCGTTGCGAAATCGTCGCTAATCAGCGACGATTTCGCGACGATTCGTGGCTATATCGAGGCAAATTAACCGTAGCTAATTCGTCGCTAACTTTGCAACGATTTTGTGACATTCAAACACGCGGGAGTTTAATTGACCGACACGCGGTATATTGACCGACACTCGGTATATTTTATGACAGATCGTCGCCAAATCGTCGCAAAGTAGCATCGAATTTGCAACCTTCGGCGTTAGCGACGATTTAGCCACGATTCTTCAATATTCGTTGCCAAATCGTCGCAAATTTGGATCGAATTAGTGAGGATATTTGTAAAATCAGTTTTAGGGTTTAGGGTATAGGTACGAAATTGTAACGTCGATTGCAACGTTCCAAAAACAACTTGACATGTTTACTGTAAATCCAAATTCATGAAATTATCAATAAGTTCATCGATATTGAAAAATAAGTAAAACATATAGTTTGCGTATATGTTAGATACAATGATTTAGTTTGTGGAAATTATTGTGATTCGCCGAGTTTTCATTTCCGGACAATTCTCTAAAGTCACGATCAATTTCTTTGAAAGATGCATAATACAATGAGATGGTAATACGTTAGGGTTTAGGGTTTAGGGCAAAGGGTTTAGGGTTTAGGGTTTATGACAGATCGTCGCCAAATCGTCGCAAAGTAGCATCGAATTTGCAACATTCGGAGTTAGCGACGATTTAGCCACGATTCTTCAATATTCGTTGCCTAATCGTCGTAAATTTGGATCGAATTTGTGAGGATATTTGTAAAATCGGTTTTAGGGTTTAGGGTATAGGTACGAAATTGTAACGTCGATTACAACGTTCCATAAACAACTTGACATGTTTACTGTAAATCCAAATTCATGAAATTATCAATAAGTTCATCGATATTGAAAAATAAGTAAAACATATAGTTTGCGTATATGTTAGATACAATGATTCAGTTTGTGGAAATTATTGTGATTCGCCGAGTTTTCATTTCCGGACAATTCTCTAAAGTCACGATCAATTTCTTTGAAAGATGCATAATACAATGAGATGGTAATACGTTAAGGTTTAGGGTTAAGGGCAAAGGATTTAGGGTTTAGGGTTTATGACAGATCGTCGCCAAATCGTCGCAAAGTAGCATCGAATTTGCAACATTCGGAGTTAGCGACGATTTAGCCACGATTCTTCAATATTCGTTGCCAAATCGTCGCAAATTTGGATCGAATTTGTGACTATCACAATTAGCGACGATTTAGCGACGATTTCTTTGAAATCCCTTAAACCCCAAACTAAATCCCATTTCTGATCTCCACTCATTTCCCACCGTTGTTGGGGCAATTAATAAATTACATGACACATAGACACATATGTCTCGTAATTTATTAATCCCCGCACCGGCGGAAAATGAGTGGAGATCGGAGATGAAATCTAGTTTGGGGTTTAAGGGATTTCATAGAAATAATATGACTTAAATTTCACAATAACAACTCGATCACAATATTATATTAATACATTAAATTCACAATAATTTCTAGCTAGCGCGGTCACTCTGATTCATTTTCGGACGAAGAGTAGTACACATCCGTTTCTTGATCATCTTGTTCATCACTTTCTTCGAACTCATCTTCCTCATCTTCCTCATCTTCTTCCTCTGTATCGTCTGGGAGATATTCAACTTGCCTGTTTTGAGGATCTATCAAAAGGATGTCTTCATTGCTCTCATTTAGTTCTGGCATATCAGAGCAATGATCTTGCTGCATTGGTAGTTCCTCATCAACCCCCACAATTCGACCCCTCGGAGAAACTTTTATAACTGATAACCATGAGATACGGGTGGTGCGAACTCGCGGATATGGAACAAAGCTGACTTGTTCTGCTTGTGATGCTAGGATAAATGGCTCATACTTATTGTAACGTCGTGATTGGTTGACATCTACTGCCCCAAATTTGTTTTTTACGGACGCCTCGATCAACTGTTGGATCGAACCAGTCGCATTTGAACAGAACGCATTTCAAACCTAAGCAACCAGGGTACTCAACTTCAATTATGTCTTGCAACACTCCATAAAAATCTATTTCGCCCCGCACACATACCCCGTAGTTGGCAGTAGCTCTTTGATTTCCGTATTTGAATGTATGAAATATATATCCGCGTGTGCAATACATGGGTGCACTCGTTATCTTTGATATGGGGCCTTTTATTAACTCATGGAACCATAGTGGATATGCGGTATCCCCATACTCGACCTATATCATTAATTAATTTAGTTACAAAATAATCAAAATATGTATTAGGTTAATTGTCCAAGTTAGTAATTAATCAGATCACTTAAATTTTTACGTACTTGCGTCTTCAACCACGGGGCAAAATGTTGATCTTTACGCTTGTTGATTTCATCGTCTGAGATTACTTCAATGACTTCTCGGACTTGTCTAACAAATTCACTGCATACATAAGTATTTGTAATTGGTAAGCTAGCATATATATAATTTAGCCATATATATAAGACGTATGTTTATACACTTACGTCTCAAATTGACTAACTTCTTCGCAATTTAAGAGGATATACGTTTGTGCACTATGATGGTCTTTTTCATTGGCAAACCAAACTGACTTCACTCTTCCACATAATCGACCGATTGAAGAAAAGATATCTGGGACACCTTCATTATCATATGTTCGGCCTACACCTCCATCATCATATCGCCGTGCTGCCCTTTTCCGTGTGCGAACCTTCGAGCCAAAATAGTACCCGGTGAAGTGAGAAGTTTCTTCTGTTAAACTTCCTGCTACTATTGAGCCTTCAACTTTGGCTAGATTTTTAGCCTTCCGCTTCAAATGTCCCATGAATCGCTCGAATGGGTACATCCATCGATACTGCACAGGTCCCCCAAGTTCTGCTTCGTGAGGTAGATGAATAGGTAGATGTTCCATAACATCAAAAAAGGCTGGGGGAAATATTTTCTCCATGTTGCACAACAAAATAGGAATACTAGCATCAAGTTGTGCAATAACATCTTCTGACAAAGTACGGGTACAAAGATCCCGAAAAAAACCCTCCAATGCCTGCAATTGCTTCGTGTACATTTCCTGGTAGAAGTTCAGCAAATGCAAAAGGAAGTAGTCGTTGCATAAAGACGTGACAGTCATGACTCTTCATCCCAGAAAACTTTTGGCCATTCTCAACACATTTAGATAAATTAGATACGTACCCGTCCGGGAACTTCACATCAGATGTCGCCCATTTGAACAAAGCTGACTTTTCTTCCGCACCAACTCGAAATATGGGGACAGGTGCTTTCCCATTGCTTGTAATATGTAACTCATTCCGACAACAAAGATCAGGCAAGTCTAACCTTGACTTACCGCTGTCTTTAGTCCTTCCACGCACGTTTAACAATGTATGCATGATGTTATCAAAAAAGTTTTTCTCAATGTGCATGACATCCAAATTGTGTCTAAGCAAATGATCCTTCCAATACGGAAGCTTCCAGAATATGCTTTTCTTATGCCAATTGTGATGCTCCCCATATCCATCCGGCATATTAGCTGGAGTGTGCCAATTTCCACCACGATTGACTGTTTCCAATGCACCATAATGATCAATTTCTGCTTCTAGATCTTCCCCAGAAATATAAACAGGAGGAGGAACACGAACAGTTTTGTTCTTTCTAAACAACCGCTTATTTCTTCGATATGCATGATGAATCGGTAGAAATCGGCGGTGACAATCAAACCAACTTGTTTTCCGACCATGTTTCAATTGAAACGCATCTGTCCGATTGAGACAATATGGACAAGACAATCGCCCATGCGTAGTCCAACCTGACAACATCCCGTAAGCAGGGAAGTCGCTTATTGTCCACATAAGCACCGCACGCATTGTAAAATTTTTTTTCCTTGCAAAATCATATGTCCGAACCCCGGTATACCACAACTGCTCCAATTCCTGTATCAGAGGCTGCAAAAACACATCAAGTGAACGCTTCGGATGCTTCGGACCTGGTATTAAAATACTCATGAATAAAAATTCCCTTTGCATGCACATATCTGGGGGTAGGTTGTAAGGCGTTAGGATTATTGGCCATAAAGAATATTGCCTACCAGACATACCAAACGGACTAAATCCATCTGTGCAAAGACCAAGATACACATTACGTTTCTCTCTAGCAAAGTCTGGATGTACCGTCTTAAAGTGTTTCCACGCTTTTGCATCTGAAGGATGAGTAACCTCCTCATCTGTTTGCAAATGATCTGCATGCCATCTCATCGATGCAGCTGTCCTCTCAGACTGATACATTCTTTTTAATCTATCAGTTATAGGAAGGTACCACATCCGCTGGAACGGTACCTTACTACGACCAGAACCTTGCGGCTTATATCTTGGCTTATGGCAAAATCGACATTCCAGCAACTTATCATCATCTTTCCAAAAAAGCATGCAATTGTCAACACAGACATCTATCATCTCAGAAGGCAACCCAAGACTATAAACCAGCTTCTGTATCTCATAGTAAGTTTCAGCTGCTAAATTGTCCTCTGGCAAATACTCTTTAATCAAATCAGCCCAATCATCCATGCAAACCTCAGCTAAGTTATGATCAGTTTTAATAGTCATCATCCTAGCCGCCAACGACAATTTAGAATGTCCTTCTCTACATCCATCGTAGAGTGGCTGATTTGCAGCATCTAGCATATCATAAATTTTTTTTGCATCTAGATTGGGTTCCTCATCATCATGATGATCATGTGCAAATGTACTTACGGTTTCATGAAATGCATCCGTAACCATGTCATGAATCCTATCATTATCTTCACCATGCTGCTCCGCATGCTCATTAAATTGATTAAAATTATTTGATTCATCAAAATTCGATGCTTGATAATTGCTACTACTACTAGCTGCATTTCCCCCATGACCCTCTCCATGATAATACCATATATAGTAATGCGGCATAAATCCTCTATTTAATATATGCGACCACACCTTCGAGATAATGATAAATTTCCTATTCAAGCATCTGGCACAAGGACAGTACATCTTACCACTGATAATCGTATTATGTATACTTCCTGCCTGATGCATGAATCCCTCCACCCCATCACTGAACTCCTTTGTTAGCGATCCCTCAGAATCAAGACGATTATACATCCATCTTCTAATTTCGTATATTGACATTTTTTTTTGGTCAGAAAGAAGTAAATATTGTTTTTGAATATGAAATTTTAATTATGAAGTTGGCCACTATATATAGATTTTTATTTTCACTACCATCGAATTACCTACGATTTTACATCGATTTCGCATCGATTTTACAACGAATCTAAAAATGTTTACATCGACTTTACAACGATATTAAACATGTTTACCTAACTAAACACCGTGAACTTAAAACGTGCTCACCTAACTGATTAATCGTTGGGAAATCGATGTAAAGTTCAAATTATACTAATCATTGCTAATTCGTGGGTAATTTTACGACGATATTACAACGTTTTATATAAACGTCGTAAAATCGTCGCTAAGTTACAACGATTTTACGACGATTTTGATAATCGTCGTAATGTCGTCGGTAATCGTTGTATAATCGTCGCTAATTAGCGACGATTTGACAACGAAAATTATCGTCCCAATTTTGCGACGACTTTACGACGTTTTCAAGAATCGTCGTAAAGTCGTCGCGAAAACAATGGAAATTTGCAACGAATTAAAATCGTCGCAAAAATTCGTTGCAAATTGCCTGTTTTCTTGTAGTGTACTTAGCTGAAACCTTTGGAACATTGGTGGTTTTGCGATGTTTGTATCTCCGTACTCTCCAGATGTTGATGCCGACAAACCTCCTCTCACTGAGGCAACAGTGACTGTCGAGTTTCGTGGAATTCCTTATCTGCTTTTCAATGAAGAGAGTCTCAGCCGCATAACAACAGGCGTTGGAATTCTAGTTGATGTTCTTCATGAGACTGCTCGTAAGGAAACATTTGAGGTTACAAAACTTGTGGTTAAGGTTAACGTTAACCACCTCAAACCTCGTTCATCCAAGCTGATATATGGTTACAAAAATGGCTGCGAATTTGAGATTGATGTCTCGTACCCCTGGCTACCTCCTCAATGTGAAGGCTGTCAGGAATTTGGTCATAATTCTTCTCACTGCTTAAGGAAACCTGCTCCAGCAACTCCAAAAAGAACTCGTGACAGGTCAAAGAGCAGAAACAGGCGATAGTCTCGTTCCAAATCAAAGAAAGGCATATCCCGTCCGCCTCAGAACAAGATTTGGGTTATTATTGCAGTAATTCCGCCTGTAGGCTCCTCTTCTGTTCCTCATGATGTTGATGATCCAGATATTCGGTATTCCTCTCCAGAGAAACTTCAGGCGGATCCGCCTAATGATGATGCTCACCCTTAAGGCTTTGTTAATTCTTATCAGTCTGCCACATTTTCTGCTCCAGTTGTTTTTGAGAAGGCTTCTGATGATGAAGCCTCTTTCTTCCTTGTTTCGAGAAGGAGGAGTGGTTGGAAGACCACAAAATCCCTTTGATCACCCATTATGTATTTTGTATGGAACGTGCGCGGTCTGAACAGTGACACAAGACTTTCTATGGCAAAAGAGTGGATTACTATTCTTAGGCCCCTTTTGGTGCATTTTTGGAAACGTATTTACAATCAGTTAATTCAAGTCGAGTAGAGAGAGCAATTCCTTTTGGCTATAAATTTTTTGGAAACTTTGAGAGTTATCCTTCAGCTAGAGTGGTTGTGGTTTGGGATCCGAGAGTTTCTTTGGTGGTTTATCAAGCTTCTGCGCAGTTGGTAACATGTGGTATTTTTATTGAAGTTGAGAATGTTAACTTTGCTGTCTCCTTTGCTTACGATTTCAATCAAGTGGATCAGCGTGTTGAGCTTTGGTCAGAATTGAAAACACTTAATTCTTCTTCTCTAGTCTCTCGTTCTCCTTGGGCTGTGGTAGGCGACTTCAATCAGATTCTGAGAGTTTCGCAATACTCTAACCATTTGGTCTCTGCAATGGATACTTCGGGCATCTGTGATTTTGAATTGGCACTTCAATCTGCAAGCCTCTTTGAAGCACCCTCAAAAGGTCTCACTTTTTTTTGGTGGAATTACATTGGGTCTAATCCTATCTCAAAAAGAATCGACCATGCTCTCATCAATGAGCATTGGCTCTTGCAATTCCTTCTGCTTATTCTGAGTCCTTGCATGGAACCCCGACAGTCAGACAACTCCTCTTGTTTATTTGATGTTCCATCTTTGGAGAAGCGCGTCTCAAAACCTTTTATGTTCTTCCACCACCTGATCGATCATCCTCAGTTTGCAGAACTAGTGAGTTCCAATTGGTTTTCGTATTCAATTCAAGGTTCAGCTCAGTTTAAACTCATCATATCTCTCAAGCTCCTAAAACATGTCCTACGGAATCTGAATAGATTCAATTATAGCGGTATTTCCGAAAGGGTTAAATCGCAGGAATTGGTGGTTTTTGGGCTGCAAGAGAGTTTGATTACTCTTTCCTTTCCGCCTTTAGCAGTGGCAGAACATGATGCTAGGGCAGTTTGGTATTCTCTAATCAAAGCAGAGGAAAAATTATATCGCCAAATATCAAGAGTTCAATGGATGCATTTAGGGGACATAGACACAACCTTCTATCATAAGATGATGGTGAAAAGAAATACCAAAAATCACATATTCTTCCTCAAAGATTTCCACGATAGGAAGCTGGTTTCTAATTGGGAAATTAAAGTGCATGGTGCTGAGTACTTACAATCCATTCTTGGTCAAACGGATCTCACCTCTTCTCCTTGCTCAATGGATTTCTTGCAGAATTTATTACCCTTTTGGTGCTCACCTGCACAGGCTGATGCGCTGCAAAAAGAAATCTCCGAGGAAGAGGTTCGTCTTACTCTCTTTTCTATGCCTCTAAAAAAGATTCTCGGACCGGATGGCTACTCATTTGAATTCTACAGGTCGTCTTGGAGTATTGTAGGAGCTGACTTGGTAGCGGCATGTCAAGAATTTTTTAGAAATGGGAGACTCTTGAAAGATCTCAATTCTATTGTTTTGGCTTTGATTCCTAAAACTCCGGAAGCTTGCAAGCTCTCGGATTTCAGACCTATCAGCTTATGCAATATGGCTTATAAGGTTATATCCAAAATCATTGCAAATAGGCTGAAACCTCTACTTCAATATTGCATCTCGCCAAATCAAGCAGTATTTCCCAAGGGAATAAGTCTTGGGGAAAATGTGTTGTTAGCTTCTGAGCTTATTCGCCATTACCGTAAACCAGCAAATTCTAAGATCTGTATGATTAAGGTGGATCTGAGGAAAGCATTTGACACAGTTTGCTGGGATTTCGTGCTTAAGCTCATGGAGGCTCAGTTATTTCCTCCTCTTTTCAGAACGTGGGTAAAAAGAATGTATCTCTTCCACCAGATTTTCAGTGTTGATAAATGGAGAATTGGCTGAATTTTTTTAAGGAAAGAAAGGCTTGAGGCAGAGTGATCCCCTATCACCTTACCTTTCCATTATGGTCATGGAAGCTCTGTCTAGATTGCTTGAAGCAGCTGCGAGAAATTCTAAGTTTGAACTTTATCCTCGCTGTGAAGATCCACTCCTTACTCATCTGTTTTTGCGAATAATCTCTTACTCTTCTCAAATGGGTCTCGTGATTCCATCAAGGGTTTGCTTGAGGTGCTGGCCGATTTTAGATCGCTTTCAGGCTTGGATATTAATGCTGAAAAATCTGAAATTTTCTTCTCAGGCTACTCGGCTTCAAAAGTCAATGCTTTGACAAGTTTTTCTACAATTAAACAAGGAAACTTCCCCACCATGTAATCTTGGACTGCCTCTATCACCTAATAAGAAGCTTAATTTTACAGCGCTCCAGCCTTTCTTGGAAAGAATCACCAGCAAAATTCACTCATGTACTGCAAAGTTTCTTTCATTCCCTGGAAAAATCAAGCTCATCTCCTCGGTAGTGTATGAAATGGTTAATTTTTGAAGCCAAGTCTTTGTTCTCCCTAAGAAATTCTACAAAAGAGTTGATTCACTTTGCTCTGCTTTTCTGTGGAGGAACAAATCTTCTCCTTCTTCGGGTGCAAGAGTAGCTTGGGTGGACGTTTGCAAGCCAAAGCTCGAAAGTGGCCTCGGTATCAAGACTTTGAGGAAGTCTCACCTAAAACTAATATGGCATCTCTTCATTAGATCAGGTTCCCTTTGAGTTGCTTGGATCAATGCTAATGTTTTTGGAAGGAAGAGTTTCTGGTTATCTCCGGAATGTGATCAGTTCTCGTGGAGTATTAGAAGTCTCCTTCGTCTGAAACTGACTCTCCTCAAATTTCTTAAATGTGAAGTTAATGATGGAACTTCGGCCTTTTTCTGGTTCGATAATTGGACTGAATTTGGTCCCCTTATTGTTTATCTTGGCGAATCAGGACCTTCTCAACTCCAGCTACAAAACGAGGCTAAGGTTTACGAATCTGTGAGAAATGGTAACTGGAATATGCATGCAGCGAGATCAGATAATGCAGAGAGCCTTCTGATTGCTCTGGCTTCAAGAGTTGTTCCTGACCCGTCCGCCGGCAGCGACTTCTATCTCTGGAGATCAGCCTCTGGTGCTTTCTCTAGCTCTTTCTCATCTAAAGGTACTTGGAACCAGTTCTGAGAGATGTCACCATCTCTTCAATGAACCAGATTTGTTTGGTTCAAAGAGGCTGTTCTGAGATTCTCTTTCAACTTTTGGCTTGTGTTTCTCGGAAGACTTCCCACTCAAGACAGACTTAATCGTTGTGGAATGATTGTACCTCTTGCTTGTGTTATATGCTGGAATGTTGAAGACTCTCATGACCACTTATTTTTCCAATGTCCATTTAGCTGCCCCATTTGGATAGACTTAGCATCGAGACTATGGCCTAACCCGCCGGTTGATCTCCTAGCTATTACCTCATGGATCTCTCTTATCTCTCGGCAACCAGGATCTTCTTCCCAAACTATTGCAAAGCTCCTTCTACAGGTTATAGCTCACTCAATTTGGCGTGAGAGAAATGCAAGAATTTTTAAAATGGTTTCCTCTACTCCTCTCTCTATCAAAGCTCGCATCGACCGCACCATGCGGGATCGACTTCTCTCATTTCCGTCAAGGGATGCCTCCCCTTCTCTTCTTAAATTATATTTTGGTTGTTTTTCGCATCCGTTGTAATTGTTAACTTTCGTTCCGATGTATCTCTCCCTCGAGAGCTAATGGGTTAGTTATATTAGAAGCTTAGTATGTATTTTTTCATTTTTTAGGCAATAAAATTTAACATTAAAACCAAAAAAGAAGTATAAAGAAAAAAGAAATATAGTTTATATATATATTGTAAAAAAAATTGTGAAATTGTTTTTTTTTTAAAATAAAATAAGCAAAACAAAATATGTGGGATGTTGAAAAGAATAATAATTAAAAATATTTTATTTTTGAGAAGAATAACTATTAAAATAAATAAAGTGTATGTAAAGTTCAAAAAATGTATATTTTATAAATCAAACTCACATAAGTGTTTTGAGTGTAAATCACCCTATATTAAATGATGATAGGTATGTTTTGCCACTATCTTCACATTGGCGAGAATAGTGTGTGGGCCTTTCCTCGTTTACGTTAGTCTATCAGCCGATAATCCCATCTTCATCAAGGTATCTCTTTCTTTCACAACTACCAATATATATTATCTTATATTTTTGTCAACAATATATATTAATATTTTATATATGACCTCTTTTGTTTTGGTCTTACATATTTTTATTTCATCAATTTCTCCATTATTTTAATTAACTTGTGAATCTTTTCGAGCACAACTATATTGGTCTCCACAACAGAGCTTTTATCAAGAATAATATATATATATATATATATATATATATATATATATATATATATTAATCTCTTAGTGTGTCACAATTTTAATTAGGATATGATATGTTAATGATACGTTATTTAATTTTGTTACAGGCAATGGGATCAGGATTACAACTCGTGAGCATATTTTGGTTCTATAAAATTTTCGGGATGATGAGATATAAACTTTTTAAGAAGCCAAAGTCAAACAAAAGGTCTACTTAGTTAGAGATGTTTAAAATATCATTGACACACTTTAAAAATAAGAATAAATAAAGTATAATTGTATATGATATATTCACACTTTGTTTTTTGTTTATTATAAAAGCCAGATGTTTTCCTTGAGTTTTGCAAAGGCATACATAAATAATTAAAAAGTATAAGAGTACAATATTGTTCATGTGACATCCAAAAAATGAAATTTTTTATCAAATGGAAATCCTGCTTTTTTTTAATTTCTATCAAATTCAATGATGTTTCGATAGATATAAAATATTCGACAAAACTATAATTATTCAAAAAGTAAAAATCATATTGAAGATACACTACAAGAAAACAGCTTGAAACCTACGGACAAATCGGTAGGAAATCCGTAGGAAACGTCGTCGATTTGAAGTCGTCGGAAATGTGATTCCGTAGGAAATCGGTTGGAAATTTCCTACCGATTTTCTACGGGATATTTTCCGACCGATTTCCTACGGAATAATTTTCTACCGTTTTTCTACGGGATATTTTCCTACCGTTTTCCTACGGAATAATTTCCTACCATTTTCCTACGGGATATTTTCCTACCGTTTTCCTACGAAATAATTTCCTACCATTTTCCTACGGTAAATTTAAATATTATTTTAAAAATAGAAAAATTAATAAATATGAAAATAAAATAAAATGATAAAAATAAATTCTTAAACAGATTTATTATTATTAAACAAAAAAACAAAATATAAAATAAAATTGTTTTATAAAATACTAAAAATAAAATTGTTCAAAAACAAAACAAAAAAATCCGTTTGCCGCATCATGATTCGTTTGCATTCTCCTCGAAGCCTTCGCGGTCTCATAATCCCGGAAAGACTAACTGAAATAAACAAAAAAAATAATTATTAGAAAATACGTATTTCATAAAAAAAAAATTATTACTACAAAGTTATCAAAAAGTTATAGTATTTCATAAATTTAAAAAATTTCTAAACTTGCAAAAATTTCATTATTACAAAAATTTCAAATTTTTCATAATTTTTGAAGTTTTTCAAAAATTTCAAATTTTTCAAAATTTTTGAAGTTTTATAAAAATTTCAAAAGTTTCGAAATTTTTGAAGTTTGTTTCAAAATTTTCAAAAACTTCAAAATTTTCAAAAATTTCAAAAATTAAATTCTAAATTTCTATGCCAAAAACGAAAATTCTAAATTTCTAATTTCTAATAACCTAATTTAATATCTAATTTAATTTCTTAATTTTTAACAACCTAATTTCTAACACAAAAATTTCTAAATATTCAATTTCTAATTTCTAACAACCTAATTAATCAACCCACCAATCATTTCAAAACCTAATCTAAAATTTTTAATTTCTAATAACATAATCTAACAAACTACACAAACCATTAATTTCTTACAACCTAATCTAATAAACTACACAAATAAAGAAATATAAAAACTTACATGGTTTTCGATGATTAAGGAAGGGAATGACAGTAGGAGGAGAGAGACGATTGTCTGAGGAAGGGGAGAGAGAAGAACAGTAGGAGGAGAGAAAAATGGGAGGAAGGGAGAGAGACTAATATCGATTCGTCGGAGGAAGGGAAAAAGAAGAGGAAGAAGAAAGTGTAAGGGAATCAATTATAAAAAAGAATTTCCTACGGCATTTCCGTAGAAAATCTGTGGCTTCCAAAATTTTCTCAATTAATAAGCGTCTTAATTTGCCGCGTATACCAAAATGTGTCGGTAAAAATGTTCGATCCGTCGGAAATCCGTAGGAAATTTCCTACGGATTTCCGACGGATAAAAAAAATTATTTTTTTGGTATGTCTTACTTGGCTGGTCAAAGGTACATTAATCGTGGTCCGTAGGAAATCGGTAGGAAATTTCCTATGGATATTAAATTTATTTTATTTTTATTTGATCCGTAGGAAATTTACTATTGGCTGGTCAAAGGTACATTAATCTTGGTCCGTAGAAAATCAGTAGGAAATTTCCTACGGATTTCCGAAGGATAAAATAAAAATAAAATTAATTTAATATCCGTAGGAAATCCGTAGGAAATTTCCTACCGATTTCCTACGGACCAAGGTATAGGGTATCAATTTGTAAAATTTGTTGGTTCCATACCCAATTTAACAATAATACAATTCTAATTATGATCATATACTTCACTAATATAGAGTTTTAAAGCCAATATCTAACTTTATCATAACAAACACTTAACTTATATTACAACTTATATATTTCATAACATCAAATGTTCTACAATATGAAAAAACTATTTTTAAATGTGAATTTAAAGTCTCATGTGTTAGAAATTTTGTAAAAACGATGGTTATGACGGTTTGTTTTAAGTCTCGCACAAAAAACAACCCTAAACCCCAAGTTGTAGGAAATCGGTAGGAAAATTTCAGGGGCCGTAGGAAATCGGTAGTAAATTTTCTACGGATTTCCGATGGATCAAAAAAAATATTATTAATTTAAGGATCCGTAGGAAATCCGTAAGAAATTTACTACCGATTTCCGACGGACATGGATCCGTAAGAAATTTCCGACCGATTTCCTACGGATTGACTTTTCCTAGAAAAATGGTTGTAATTCCGTAAGAAAATTCCGACGGCATTTTGTCCGTAGGAAATCAACATAATTTCTTGTAGTGATAAGAAAACCATATAAATAGATTTTACTTGCTGTACGATAGTTTTAGGGTTTTTAAGTTCAGATTTCGTCATCAGCTATTTAAGATAAGCCAAATGATTAGAAGGAGTGTCTTGTTAGCCTTTGCTCCTAAGAAAGTTTGAAGCTGGTCGAGAATAAGATTATAGGACCGTGATGACTGGACAAAAGATTTAGTCGGAAGGTTATATCATTTTCTTTCGATTACTTGATCATATCTATTCCTAAGTATCTGAGATTATAAAACTAGAGAGGGAAAATGGGACATTAGCCTGAGCCTCTGACCTGGTTGGAGGCAATGTCCAAGCGCCATTGGTCCAAAGTTCTGCAAGAGTTAAAGATTGAGGGATTCCCATTTATAAGGATCTTTCTCTACTTAAGTAGTTCTTTACATTGCCAAACAGAAATCAATGTAATTCAATCAATGATTACCATTCATAGTTCATTACTATCATGCCATTAAACTAGATTCTCAAACAGTCAATCAATCAATTCACCAAATGAAGTCAGATGAGATGAGAACAAATAAACTGAGATGATAAAATCATGTTCGTTCAAAATTCCTAATAAAAACCTTATCCAATCAATGGTTATAATAAAATCGTGTAATTTCAAAGCATAAAACGACTCCAATGACAGAAAACAATGCAGATTTGATGACCGAAAAATCTGTGCAAGTTCAAACATAATAATTTTCATTTTTTAAAACGTTTTCTGTCAATCACCAACTTTCTAATATGTCTTATTTCACATTAATAAAAAAACCTTAGAACGTCTTGGGATTAATTCTTGTGCTGAATCAATCTTTATCTTCGATTAAGTTCTAGATTCACTTAGACTTGAGGTTATTGATGTTTTGCGGATTAACATGAAAGTAAAGAACACAATAATTTGTTCACCCAATTCAGGTTAGGTATCTCCGGGAGTGGAACAAAACCACCATGCTTGTTCCACTATATCAATGGTGATACAAGTGGGATTAACCGCTGCTTATCTTGCAGCTATATGAGAAACAAGCTTGCAACAATAAGCCGAAGGGAGTTCTTTATCGAGAGGGAAGAAGGGGACCTTGCCAGCAATCGTCGCCGGAGACCCCGTACCAAGCAATCCAATCACACCACCGTCGATTACAACCAGAGAAGATCTTGAGCTGTTGTGAACATTCTTCTCTCTCCCTTGTTCTGTTTCTTCGAAAAAATCTCTCTTTCTTCTTTTCTGTTTCGCCACACGAAGAAGATGACTGGCAGCTTTTGTTTAAACCTTATGGTCTTGGGCCATTTTGTTGTGAGGCCCAATGACTATGAGATCCGAACACACATTTATGCGAAGCCCAATTGCTTTTTAGTCTGACTCGACCCACAGCTCTGACTCAAGTGAAACCCGACTCAGCTAAAACGACAACACTCCTCACAAATCTCCACCTTTGTCGTTTGTCTTGTCTCGTCGTAAACCCTAGCTGCAAACCCTTTTCTCTCATGGAGGCTCCACTGTCGCCGTCGACTGTACCGCCGCACGACTCCCCTGAGTCAATCCTGATAACCGACATAACACCACCAACTTCACTGTCGCTAACGCTACCTCCTTCACCAACTCCGATTGACTTCGACTCTGAGCTAAGTAAACTGAAACACTCTCTGACTCATCCTTTTTCAACTCAGCTTTCTGACTACTCATGTGCATCTCTCTGTCTTCTTACCATCTGCTTCAACTAGCACCCGAGGAGATGCGAGAGTACGATGCTCTTCCATCCTGTAACGAGTAACTAATATGAAAAACACTTTGCATGTTACCTTTACCGGCCTTGTGTAATTCTTTTTCTGTCGATTAACCGTTTATTCGAGAAAACTGACACCGCTTCCTCTTATTTTTCCTGCAAGATGAATTCAACCGACAGAACCATCTCCAGGTACATCTCCAGTCGCTCAGGAGATGACTTTGAGTGTTACGAGGCACTTCTCGAAATAATTTCTAGATAAACACTTAGTCAACATGTCTGCTGGATTTAGAGTTGTATGAATCTTGTGAATGCTTACCAAACCTTCATCTAAAATGTCTCTGATAAAACGAATCTTGGTAGCCACATGCTTAGTCCTGTCGTGATGAACTGAGTTCTTTGCTAAAAAAAATTGCACTCTGTGAGTCGCAATTTAGCTTAAAAGACTCCACTTTAATTCCCAATTCAATACAAAACTCTCTAAGCCACAAATATTCCATCGTTGCTTCTGACAACGCCATGTACTCAGCCTCTGTGGTGGATAATGCTACCACATGCTGCAGTGATGCTCTCCAGCTCACTGTGTTTCTCCCAACCTGGAAAACATAACCTATTATTGATCGTCTTCTGTCCAGATCAGTAGCATAGTCTGAATCACTGAAACCCTCAACATCCAAAACATCTGACTTTGTGAAAGTCAGACGCACATCAATTGCACCCTGAAGATATCTTAAAATCCACTTAACTACAGCCCAATGATCTCTTCCTGGTTTTGACATAAACCTACTGACTAAGCAAATAGCAAAACCTATATCTTGTCTTGAGCCAATCATAGCATACATCAGACTCCCTACATCGCTTGCATAGGGAATTGAATCCATCAAACTTGACTCTGTCTCATACTCCTCATTAGTCAAACTTCTCAATTTAAACTGTGAATTTACCGGAGTAATAAATGGTTTACAGTTGTCCATGTTGAACTTCCTCAACACTTGCTTCAAATATCTTCCTTGTGACAATTTCAATACACCTTTCTTTCTGTCCCTGACGATCTCCATCCCCAGAATTCTGCTTGCATGACCCAAATCCTTCATTTCAAACTCGGACTTCAAACTCTCCTTCAAAGTCCCAATCTTCTTCATGTCTTTAGCTGCGATTAGCATGTCATCAACATATAGAAGTAGGTAGATGTTATCATCTATGTTAGATCCTTTGTGGTACACACATGGATCTTTAACACACCTCTTGAACCCCTGTGACTTTATAAAGTCATTAAATCGCTGGTTCCATTACCTTGGAGATTGTTTTATTCCACACAGAGATCTCTTTAGGAGACAGACCATATTTTCCTGGCCTTTCTTTATGAACCCCTCCGGCTGCTCCATATAGATGGTTTCATCCAATGTTCTATTTAGAAATGCAGTTTTCACATCCAATTGTTCCAATTCCATATCTAGATTAACTACCATTGATAGCATGATACGACTTGAAACATGTTTCACCACAGGAGAAAATATATCATTGTAGTCAATACCTTAAACATGTGTGAATCCCTTAGCCACAAGTCTTGCCTTGTATCTTGGTGGCTCAACTCCTGGAATCCCCTCCTTAAGTTTGAATATCCATTTGCTCCCAAAAATCTTCTTATTTGGAGGCCTTTGAACTACATCCCATGTATGGCTCTTGTCCAACGACTGCTTTTCTTCCAGCATAGCCTGATTCCATTTCTCCCAATCTCTGCTTCTCTTTGCTTCAGCCACTGTCCTTGGCTCATCCAACTGAATATCTGCTGCACTTGACAAAGCATAGGCTACGTATTCACCACTTTCAAACATGTGTGGTGGCTTTGTTACCCTCCTGTCTTTGTCCCTTGCTAGTAGATAACCATCCAAACACCTTTCTGTTTCAACACCTTCTTGTTCAGCACCAGTAGCCTGCTCATTCTCTGTTTTTGAACCTGACGTTTCTGATTCTTCTGAAATATCTCCACCATGACCAGTAGACACTAAATCCTCTGAAGTTTCAACCTCATGATTCCCAGATTGACCTGAACTGCATGTGATTGGTCCTTGAATTCTCTTTGGTCTGAAAGCTACCTTCGGAGTCCTATTTACCTTTGAACTTGCTTTCCATTTTGAATCCTTATACAGTCTCTCTTCGTCGAATACCACATTTCTGCTAATGGTAGACTTAGCCTCATCTGGTAACCAGACTTTGTAACCTTTTGTCCCAGTAGGATACCCCATGAATATTCCCTTTAGAGCTCTTGGACTCATTTTGTCCTGAAAAGTATGAACGTAAGCTACACATCCGAATCTCCTGAGATGACTGAAATCAACTTTCTTTCCTGACCAAACCTCCTCTGGTATTCTAAACTTAAGTAACGCACTTGGAGTCATATTGATCAAGAACACCGCAGTAGAAGACGCCTCTACCTAAAACTTCTTCTCTAACCCTGCTTCTGTCAGCATACACCTTATCTTGCCAGCTATAGTCATGTTCATCCTCTCTGAAACTCTATTTTGTTGTGGAGTGTAAGTGCATGTTATTAGCCTTTTAATACCAGCATCACTGCACAACTTGTCCATCTGATTATTGCAAAATTCAAGACCATTATCTGTCCTAAAACATTTGATCTTCTTATCTGTCTGATTTTCAACCAACTGTTTCCAGTCTAAAATTTTCTGAAACACATCATCCTTAGTCCTCAAGAATCTGATCCAGACCTTTCTAGAGTGATCATTAATGAATGTTAAAAAATATTTTTAGCCTGATAGACTTTCTTCATTTGCAACTGAACCCCAGAGACCACTATAAACATATTCCAAATTCTCTGATGACGTATTCTTGCCTGAAGGAAAAATTTGTTTGTGTGACTTCCCGAGGACACATTCTTCACAGAAATCCAGTGTGTGAACTTCCTTTGAGTTCAGATACCCTTCTTTAACCAGTAGGTTCATATTTTTTAAACTCATGTGTCCGAGTCTTGAATGCCACTTGTTTGTCAAATTTACCTCAGCTCTTGCAACTATTCCTTCACCTTCAATTACTGATACATGTAGATAGTATAGGCCATCTTGGTATTTCCCGGAGATAACTTTCTTACCTTGTTTGTAGAATGTGATCACGAAATCCTTTCCTTCATAATGACATCCATTTTTCTCCAACTGGTCGTAAGATATTAAGTTTCTTCCCATTGTTGGCATATACCTAACTTCGGTTAAAACCACAGTTGAATTATCAGGATTGACAATCTTCAGTTTTCCATCTCCCTTGATCTCACGAATGTATTATTTCCCATCAGAACTCTTCCTCCATCAAATTCCTTTAAGTCAAACAACAGACTTTTATTTGGTGTAATGTGGAATGTTCACCCAGAATCGAGAACCCATTCACTCTTAGAGTATTTTAAACTTGATGTTAGTATCATAGGTTGCTCTTCCACCAAAGCCATGTTTGCAGAACTTGTGGATCCCTTCTCCTTTCTTTGTGGACAATTCCTTTAGTAATGACCTTCTTTACCGCAGATCTAGCATTCTCTTGCTTTGGGTTGCTCTTTTCCATTGTTCTTTTTGAACTTCCATTCTTTGTTCTTTCCTTTCCATTTGTTTTTTGTCCTTCAGGCTTCTTACCAGCCTTCCCTTGACTGACGTAAAGACCTTCTGCGCCATTATTGGATTTTTTTAACAGTCCTCTTTCCCTTAGCTCTACCTCCTTAGCTGTAGCAGATTGAACAACTTCAGCTAATGTCAGTGTTTCCTTCTTGTTCCCATACTTCAATGTGTGCACCAAAGAAGCAACCCTGACAACACATGAACTGCCTGATCTTAATCACTAACTTCGATGTTCAGACTTTCCAGTTCATCTACCAGCCTTAGAAACACATCCATGTTCTCTTCATTGCTTTTGTGTTTTTCCATCCTGTAGCTGGCAAATCTTTGCTTTAGGTAGATTCGGTTTGGGAGTGTTTTAGTCAGGTAATCATCCTCCAATGCCTTCCAAACACCAGCAGCTGTAGTGTTCTTCATTACCTTTCGCATAACCATATTCGTGCGGCTTTAACAAATCAGGTTTCTTGCCCTCACATCCCTTTCTTTCTTTTGTTCCTCAGTCAAGACTACTTCGGTTTTAGAATCAGCCGCAGCTTCTTCCTTTTACTTCGCTTTAGCTGTTGATGGCGTTTTACCCGTGATTTCTTTAATCAGTTTCCCGAAACCTTGAATCTCCAATTGCATTAGCATCTTGAACTTCCACATACCAAAATCACCTTTTCCATCTAACTTCTCCATCTCAAACTTGTGTATTGGATCCATATTTCCTTGCGTGTTACAGTACCAGAGATGAACAAGACTCTTCAATAGCTTCACAAAATAACACAATCAATAATACCCCTCAACCTCTAACCCAGATCTTATCGCACCTGATTACTGGACCGTAATCTCACATGCGCTTTAAGCCTAGCGCTCTGATACCACTTCTTGGGATTAATTCCTGTGCCAAATCAATCTTTATCTTCGATTCCGTTCTAGATTCACTTAGACTTGAGGTTATTGATGTTTTTTGGATTAACATGAAAGTAAAGAACACAAAAATTTGTTCACCCAGTTCCCGTTAGGTACCTCTGGGAGTGGAACAAAACCACCATGCTTCCACTATATTAATGGTGATACAAGTGGAGTTAACCGCTGCTTATTTTGCAGCTATATGAGAAACAAGCTTGCAACAATAAGCCGAAGGGAGTTCTTTACCGAGAGGGAAGAAGGGGACATTGCCAGCAATCGTCGCCGGAGACCCCGTACCAAGCAATCCAATCGCACCACCGTCGATTACAACCAGAGAAGATCTTGAGCTGTTGCGAACAGTCTTCTCTTTCCCTTGCTCTGTTTTTTCGAAAAACTCTCTCTCTCTCTTCTTTTCTGTTTCGTAACACGAAAAATATGACTTTGGCAGCTTTTGTTTAAACCTTATGGTCTTGGGCCATTTTGTTGTGAGGCCCAATGACTATGAGATCCGAAAATATATTTATGCGAAGCCCAATTGCCTTTTAGTCTGATCCGACCAACAACTCTGACCCAAGTGAAACCTGACTCAGCTAAAATGACAACATTTCCTCACAGAACGAGTCTAACACAACATATATATGGTTAAAACGTGATCTATCTCTAACCATTAAAAAAGTAATCATAATTTCACAATCATCATCTAGGTCTTTAACATAATAGTTTTAAACAAAACAATAAAATTATTGCATTTTTTAAGTCTATCAAAATAGCGAATTAAGATGATAAATTTTGATTCAAAATTGCTTGAAGAAATACAAAGTCCAACTAAACCAATGATTATCTACTCCAATTCAAACCGATGATCTTCTAAACTAACCAATTTAGCATGATAATATTGACCGAATTGATTGAATCAAACAAACAGATTCGGTTTTATGAATTAACCGAACGAAACCATAAAATAATAAAGCAATAAAATTAACAGTATGTGTGTGTGAAATCAAATTATGCAAAATTCATCTCGTTATAGATCGACAATCATGAATCGATAAAGCATAAAGCATGTATCATATTTTATATTATACTAGATAAGTACCCGTATATATGCGGATTTTAAATTTAATATTTTATAATTCGTAAAAAAAATTAAAACAATAAAATGAAAAACAAAATTAGACCATTCGTGAAAATAACTTATACATAAATTTAGAAACAAAGTTTACGATGAAATAAATATATTCCTTAAAATAATTTTTTGGTGAAAATATGCAGTAAATAGGTTTGGATACGATTATTGGACTTTTATTTTTTGGTGTGTAATTGATATACTACCAAATTGTGGTTTATGTAGAAATGAGAAATTAGAATTCTTTTTCTTTTATGATTAATTTACTTAATCTAAATAGAAAAACTAAGAAATATTTTTTCCTTTCTATATTAATTTTTTCTTTTAGGATAAATTTTAATTTTTAACTTTTAAATTTTATTTTTAGTAACTTTATCTTTTAAGATTATGAATAAGAATTTTTTAAGTTTTTTTAATTAATCAATTTTAAAATTTTCAGACTTTAACTTGACACATGTCGCGATCAGATGATCGAATTAGCAACTTTGAAACATTCAGTTTTATATAATAACAAATTTACTAATTCTAAACTGAAATATGTTTTTTTCTTTTTTAAGATTGGTTGTAGTTGTCGATTATAAACTTTTAAGTTTTTTGTGACTTTCCTTTATTAATAGTTTTTCTTACTTATTCTTGTATTAATAATTTTCCTTTTTAGTTTAGAGTATATTTATAATTTTCCTTTTTAAGTTTGATCGTGGTTGTAGATTATAATCTTATAACTTTCTTTTTGTCACATTCCTTTATTATAAGTCTTCCTTACTTATTCTTGTTTTTTTTTTAAGATTGCTTTTTTAGTTTAACTTTTTTTAATATTTACTTTAATTCATTTTTACCTTTTTAATTAATTTGACACATGTCAAGATCTAAACTAACCGTGACAAATGTCACAATCTTGTGAGTGATCTTGTGACTGATCTTGTGACTGAGAATGATCCTTATTTATAATTTTCCTTTTTTAAGTTTGGTCGTGGTTGTACATTATAATCTTTTAAGTTTCTTTTGTCATTTTCCTTTATTATAAGATTTTCTTAATTATTCTTATTTTTTCTTTTTTAAAGATTGCCTTTTTAATTTAATTTTTTAAATATTTACTTTAATTCATTTTTACTTTTTTTAATTAAATTGACACATGTCAATATCTAAATTAACCGTGACAAATGTCACGATCTCGTGACTGAAAATTATCTAACGTGTCACGCTAACGTTGAGAAATCCAGCTTTACATGACTGAGAATGATCCTTATTTAATAATTTAAAAAAAAAATTTGGTCGTGGTTGTAGATTATATCTTTTAAGTTTCTTTTTCTCACTTTCCTTTATTATAAGTTTTCCTTACTTATTTTTGTTTTTTAAGATTGCCTTTTTTTAGTTTAATTTTTTTAATATTTACTTTAATTCTTTTTTACCTTTTTAATTAAATTGACACATGTCTAGGGATGTTGTGAAGGACTCAAAATTTCAGGGTTAGCCCTGGCCCTGTTAATATATTAAAGCCCTGACCCTGGTTTTTTGTATTTAAAATTCAAGTCCTCATAAAGGGACGGGTTAGTAAATTCCAGGGTTATAACAATTGGCCCTGATATTATTCAAGTTTTGTTTTCCTTCCCATTAAATAAGACGATGTCGTTTTCTGCCAAAAATATATTAAAACAATTTCCCGCCAAAAACGTAAAATCCATTTTTCTGCCAAAACGTATAATTAGTTTTCCCGCCAAAACGTAAAATTTTGTTTTCCCAGCAAAAACGTAAAATTCCGTTTTATCTCCAAAAACGTAAAATGTCATTTTACGGCCAAAAAGTTAAAATCTCGTTTCCCGCCAAAAATTAAAATCCGGTTTTCCCCCCAAATACGTAAAATCTCGTTTTCCTGCCAAAAAGTTAAAATCTCGTTTTCTCGTCAAAAACGTAAAATCCCGTTTTCCCGTCAAAAAGTTAAAATTATGTTTTCCCGTCAAAAAATTAAAATCATGTTTTCCCGCCAAAAATGTAAAATCTCGTTTTCCCGCCAAAAAACGTGAAATCTCGTTTTCCCGCTAAAAACGTAAAATCCTGTTTTCCTGCCAAATCCGTAAAATCCCGTTTTCCCGTCAAAAACGTAAAATCTTGTTTTCCCGCCAAATACGTAAAATTCGGTTTTCCCGCTAAAAAGTTAAAATCTTGTTTTCCGCCAAAAACATAAAATCCTGTTTTTCCCCCCAAAAATGTAAAACAAGTTAAAATCTTGTGACATGTCAATATCTAAATTCATTGTGACAAATGTCACGATCTCGTGATTGAGAATTATCCTACGTGTCATGTTCACGTTGAGAGATCCAACTTTATATAATAAGATTTGTATTGTATAGTTGATTACCTCGTTGTCATGGAGGTTGGAGGGATCGGAAGACGGATTACCTCGTATTTATGTTTTCCATCTCAATCAGATACGTCATAGGAAATCGGAGACATGGACGGTGTCAGAGAACAGAGACAATGTTGATAAGGTATTAGTTCAAGTGGCTAGAGTCGAAGATGTTTTCCGTCGGTATCGATTTGCTAAGTGGCTAAGGTTTTGGAGTAGCCGAGTTGGGTTGGACGCGTTTTCTCTCTCTTCCTTGAGAGAACACTAGGTTTAGCCGCGCTAGGTTCTCGTTTCGATCTCTCCGATTTGCCTCTCCGGCGTCCGGCGCTCCTCGCCGGAGCCGTGAGAGGTCTTGTCCCGTGTTTCCTTTTCGCCTTGGTTCTTTTCTCCTCGGTTTTGGCGTTGTTTCAGTAGTGGGTTTTGGTGGCGGGTCGGTGCTTTCCGATGAAGAGGTGGTGTCTCGACGGTGGATAAAGACGGTGGCTCTTCTCTGACCCATATCTGGTGAGGACAAGATCGGGGAAGCTTCCTCAAGAGTCGGTTTGCTGGATTTCTCTCGGCGTTTCCCCCGTTTGGCATTTTTTCATACCTGTTGGCGTTGTGGTTTGCGGTTGCTAGTCGGTTTGGTGGTGAGAAGCGGCGAGAGATGGTTTTAGGGTGCTTGAACTGTCGACGACTTTCGAGTAAGCTTGCCTCTTAGAGGAGGGAGGTGGGTCTTGAAAGAGGTCTCGGCGGCGGTTGACAACGGCGACGGGAGGATCTTCTTGGGTTTTCTCGGATAGGTTCCCTCTTCTCAACAACTCTTGTTTCAATCCTTCTCCGGTGTGGTTACCGGCTGCTTCGCTTTGCGAGGACCCCGGAGGCGTGGTGATCTTTCCCCGACTTCGGTTCTTCTCTTCCGACATTTCTGGTTTCCTTCAAGGTGGTGAAGGTTTTCTCGGTGGGGCACTTGCTTCGGCGTTACTGGGAGTTCGTCTTCTTCTCCGCAGTTGCAGTGGCGACGGCCTCCTAGGCTGCAGCATCAGGCGGTTAGGGTTTCCGCCTTTCGGTTTAGCCGGTTTTTATAGCTTTTCTCTGTTATGGTTCATTATCTAAATCGGGCCAATAGGGGTTTTCGATTGAGCCTTTTTAATGTGTTTTCTTTTAAGTTTGGTTCTCTTTGTTTCCTTATATCTTTTAAAACATTATATTACTTCAAGCAAGCCATTTAACCCAAAAAAAAGTGGCTAGAGTTTTACTCAGTGGTTAGGGTTTCGTGCTGATAACGTGTAGTGAATAAAAGAGAGAGAAATTGTGTCTTATTCCATAAATGATGAGAGGTATATATATGTATACAAATATTTGGTAACAAGTTGAACTTGAGGAATAAATAAACCTATAATATTCTAGAGCCTTCTAATAGGCCTATAATATCCACATAATAAACATAATATTCATAACATATATTAATTTACCGAGTATTAGTTTATTGAAGTTATATTGTAATTAGATCGTGATTAGCGTCATAAAAATAGGTTAATCTTGCTATTGTTAGAAGTGTTAAAGCGGACCGGCCCGCCGATATTGGGTCCACCCTTGATGGACCAAAACAAAATGATCCACGGATTATATATTAAAAACAAAAACATTCCAAATCCAAGGAAAAACTTAATGATTGTTTTTGCATCATGAATTGATTGTTAATTCGTCTTGATCAATTCTCTATGCATCCATATATACACAAAATAGCTCTGATTGGAAAACTCGAGAATGGCATAAATAATTACCTAATTATTTTACGATTTTGTGGGTATTGACCAATCCTCTCTTCTTCTTTTTCCCCTTATGATCCATTCATTGATTTCCAGCAATATTTTTTTTTTTTGATATACCTTATCGGCTGATCCGGTCAGCACCGGTAGGAACGCATCGAGATGATATAGAATGGACTACTCACGGGTTCAACGGACACCATGAGCTCCGAGCTGGACTCGGGTCAACGGGCCATGAGATCCAATGGGCCACCACACCGCCTGTCCCGAGTTTGAAATGTCTTCCGACCAATGGCCGACCAATGACAGGGGTAGCGGGATCGCCTGTTACTAACTACCATGTAAACTGCCTGGACCTTTGGCCCAGACCCAAACTTTCCACATAGATGTGTTTTTGTTTCAAAAACGGATCGAAAACGGGTGGAATGGGGGTAACACCCCACACGATCCTTCCTACGACTTAATATTATTTCTTATATACTTGTTTCTTGTTTAGTCTTATATTTTGTTTGATTCTTGCTTAATATCTTGTCTTGTTTATGAGTGATTTGTGCTTTTGTTCGTTTTGTTTATGCGATTAGATAATTAGACTTAAGATAAATCCATAAAAATATTTTGCATTAGCTTAGCTTAAGTAATTTCTCGTATACTTAATGCGTAATTCCTTTTTTTTTTTTTTTGTGAATTCGATCTTAAATTATGGTACAAGTGACTAAACCGTGCAGTTTTTCAATTCGAATTTAAATCTCAAGACACAAAAGTAATATAGCTTTTAGCATTGTGAAATTGAATGAGACTTCGATTCCAAAAATCACTTGTGTATAGATGGATCCCTTTTAAGTTCTAAAAGCCTTTTTAGATTTGACTCAAAGCCGAGATAGGCAAGAACTCGTGGCGCCAGAAGATGATTCCAAATGACTTTTGAGATTTGAACAATATTTAGATATAGGATGCATAAACTTAGAATTGTTGTCATTTCTAAAGCAAGAATATTTGTGTACTAAAATCTCAAAACGATACATAGAGAAACTGAAACATAGTCATTAACAATGTGCCTCAAAGTAAAACAACAGAGGTTTTCACTGCCCCCCTTAGGCCCTCTCTTCCTCTCAGAGTTTGCTCTATTCTTACTCTTTCCCGAAATCTGCATTATAGTGAGAGCTCGACTCAAGTTTCTTGGCCTCGCCCAGCTTTCTCACCGCCTGTACAACCGATGATTCAATAAGCAGAAAAGTTGGGTACAAATATGTGAAAATACAGAGTATATCTTTTGATTGTTTCTACCTTCATGAAGTCTTCATGGATTACATAGTCACGCTCCGCTCTGATTGCAAACATTCCAGCTTCAGTGCATATGTTTCGCAGATCAGCACCATTGAATCCCTGTGGATGTTGATTTAGAGGAACATCAGTGGGATCTATTATCTATAACTAAGGCAAAACTACAACGCAGTGAGCATGTAAGAATAAGAATCAAACCTCTCCGAGTTTCACGATAGCCTCATAGTCTATTTCCCCATGCTTGGCAATACCAGATGCGTGGATCTTAAGGATATCCATTCTTGATTGCTCATTTGGTAATGGGATCTCAATCTTTCTATCTAACCTACCCGGTCGGAGAAGTGCTGGATCAAGAACATCTGGCCTGTTGGTGGCCATTATCATTTTCACCTAATATATTATCTCCGAAGTATCAGTAAATATTCCATTGTACAAAGCCGACAAATAAATCTCATGGAAGTTAAGAACACTCATGATGATTTCATATTGTAACAACTTGTGTGAAACAAAAGTTAGAAAGCAACACAACACTTTGAACTATAGGTATCCCAACAAGTATCACACCTCAGCTCGTGAAATAACTTCACCACACATTTTATGCAAGAGCATTTATCTAGAACTATAGGTTGTAGTACCTTTCCTAGGTTGTCAAACCCATCAAGCTGGTTGAGTAACTCCATAAGTGTTCTTTGAATTTCACGATCAGCACTAGTTCCTTCACTAAAACGTCGCCCACCAATAGCATCGATTTCATCCATGAAAATGATACAAGGCTAGCCGCAGGAGAAGAGTTAATATTAAAGTCATTAACGTCAATATAAAGCCTACAAAGGTATAAGAAAAGAGGATACAATAGTCAAAGCTAGGTCCTACCTGGTGTTCACGAGCATAGTTAAACATTTCTCTGATCAACCTAGCACTTTCTCCAATGTATTTGTCTATGATTGCACTTGATACAACCTATACATAAAGGCAGAAAATGAGAGCTAATTTAGCACAAAAAGGTATAATAGAATACAACACAAACCACATACAAAAAAAATCAAACCTTCAAGAAGTTGGCGTCGATGTTGCTGGCAATAGCCCTAGCTAGTAGAGTTTTTCCAGTACCCGGAGGTCCATAGAGAAGGACACCCTGGAACAAGAGGCGAAAACTTAGCATTAGCGGAATTTAAAATGCGCTTTGATTCTATGAGCAGTTCATACCGGTAACCACAGCCGAATGGAAAAACAAAAAAGTGAAGCATGAGATAGTTTCTGACAACAACAAAAGAAAGGATTTTAGAGACTATAAGTACCTTAGGAGGTTTAATCCCAACTCTGAGGAAAAGCTCAGGATTCATGAGAGGCAGCTCAATAGATTCCCTGAGTTCCCTGATCTGATCACCTAAACCACCCACTGCCGAGTAGCTAATGTTGCCTGGATCTTCATGCAACATGTTATAAACAACAGGATCGACCTATCATCAAAAAGAGATACCAAATTAAAGCCACTACAAATACTACACTAAGAAGAGGATATAAAACTAAGCAATGCCAAAAATCAAGCATACTTCACGGGGAAGGGCTCGCATAATTGTTAGTGTAGTCATATCCAGGACAACTCGAGTTCCTGAGGTAAGCTTTTCCTTGTCCACCTTGCTACGGCAACCCACGACATATCGAGGTCCGCTGCTTGCTTTAACAATCACTAAAAATACAAACAAAAACACGTAAAGAAGACGAAAAATTCCACCTTGAGATGATAGAACACAAAGTGTAACACAAAGCAACGCTAAAAGCAACATAGATAGAGACAGAAAATTTACATCTTTCATTATCTAGGGGACGTAAAACTTCTCCGATAATCTGTCCAACGCTTTGAAGAGACTTCAAATCATCCTCAGTTTTGTTGAATTCCTTTTTAGCTGCTCTTAAGTTTTCCCTAGCTGCATAAGCGCAAGACCCAGAAATTATAATCTCAAACACAAACTCAACTAAGCCAGTCACGGGAAAATCAATAAAACTTGAGATCGACTTCAAAATTACTAATCGAGTGCGAGAATCAGTGGTACCGAAAATGAAATCCAAAACCCCTAGAATCGCGTCAAGCAGAATAAAGTTCCAAGATTTTGTTCTAATGAACCCTAGATTCAGTTTGACACAGGAGATTTCAAACGAAGCCCAGAAACTAAAAGAAGAGGATCAGATAGTAGGAGAATGAGGATGATTTTGAAATCGAACCTGTACGGACACGGGATTCGAGCTCCTTGTGATGTAGGAGCTTCTTCCGGTACTCGGTCACCGCCGCGGTACGGCGTCTAACAGCTTCCTCTCCGTCGCTCATCCTTCTTCTACACTGTTCGGCCCCGCAGATCTCAAAAATTGACCAAAAGCAGCAATTTTATCAAACTTGTATATATTTTTCTTTTATTTTCTTTTTAAAGTTATAATAATATACTCGTAGTATTTCTTTTCTTGAGCAATGGGTTTTCTTGAGCATTCTCACGATTTTTCTACTTTATTTATTTATTAGATTAGAACCTGCCGATATATAATTTAATATTTTTGAGCATTTACAATCCAAAACCTCATTTTGAGAATGGCAAAACCTCAAAATAAGGATTCGAGGTTACATTGCTCTAATAGTAAAATTTCAAATCTATCTTTAAAAGAATTTGAATATTGCAATACTATTCCCAATATAAATAATACTCCCTCTGTTTCAAAAAGAATGTCATTCTGACAATTTTCACATAAATTAAAAAAACTAATAAAAATTCTATTTTATCTTTTATTAATACACTAAAAAAATTCTCTTTCTAATTAATACATTAAAACACTAGGGTTAAAACTGGATTTTTAATAAAAATTTGCATTGAAAATATAAAGTGACACTTTTTATGTAACAAAAAAAATGTTAGAATAACATTCTTTTTGAAACGGAGAGAGTAATTGATTACGATGATAAAAATTTAATAAATATATATAAAACATACATTAAATAAAGAGTGAATTAGGTACATATACACGGTTGACTCTTTATTTAGCAATCTAACAATGATAACACCTTATTTAGTTCTCTCTCATAAAAAAATCTTACAATTTTGCCCCTATTGCCAATCGCAGGAAAACTGAGGGAAACATTTAATGATTTGTCGGAGCATTGATAATAAGATAAATGGCGGAAGCATTTATTGGATAATACGATGTGCCGATAACAGCATAACTATATTGGATAACACGATATCAAGATAGTAGATCCTAAACAAGGTGTCAATAACATTATCTCGATAACTTATGAGTTTTGACCTACTATTCTTGGATGAAAAAGCACGACTTTCTTTTACGTCAAAATAATTTTTACAAATGAGTTTCAGATGTTTGTTTCAACAAATTTAACTTACAATTAATCGTCTGTGTTATTTCCAATTGCGCTTCTTTCAAATTTGGCATGCTACATTCTTATGTTATATGCAATTATGTGTATATGCTTTGATGTTTTGGTAACAGTATAGAACTGGTTTCTTCTAATCTCCATGGAGATGGACAATGCGGTGTCCATATATATCTCAAGACATGAGTATTTGTAGGTATACATGTAGCTTTAGTTACTTATCTTATTAGTCAACAAACAACTCTAAACACACATGTATTAATGTAATATGAAATTCACAAAACTGAATTAAAGTATGTCTTCCACAATTCTTTTGTTTTTCAATCAATTAATGGTAAGACATAAAGTTTGTATTTTGGATGCAGCAGTTGTATAGCAATTTTACTAGGTTCTTTCTAATAAATCATCAACAACAATCTACTAATTTTTTAACCATTTCTTACAAGACCATAGAATAGCTATATGACTATTTCCGTTGTTGTTATTGAAAAAAAGTTCATTAGCTCTAACGTAAATTTGTTTTTAGTTTCAGAGATGGATGGAGTATTTTCTACTCATTTACAATAGATGATTAGTTGGTTGGAGTATGCAAATTTTCAGGGTGAACTGTCTAGATATGAAGGTTTAAGACACATGTTTCAAATTTTTGATGTAGATGGAATATCGAGATATCTATTTAAGAGTTTCGAAGATGAAGATGAACTAGCAGTAAGGAAAGAAGTACCTCTTTGACCATCCAATAAATGCCCACATGTCACAATCTCCAAACACTTATGTTTCTCTATAGTATTACCAAATGCATTTGTGCAATCTACAAATGGAAACGCAAACATGATGGGATTTTTGGTTCAATCTGTGGATGTTGTAGGTTGCATTGATGGATACATTCATAAACATCCTCATAGAATAAACATAGATAAAATACATAAAAACTGTGTTTGACGTCCGTTTTGGGAACATGGATCAAAACAAATATAACATCCTTGTCCGAGTAGAAAAAACGGTATAGCTCACCTTGTTCCTGTTGACCATGAAATTGACCATGAAATTAGTTTTTCCACTGATGGACATAACCACAACCTTTGTAGTCCTGATTGTTTAAAGTTGAAGGAGAATGGTGCCAATGTAGCTTTCACTCCGGATTGTGTTAACTATGTGGCATAAGTTGATCATAATATTGATATTGCTTTCCTTAGACGGTGTAGATGAGAGCATGTGATCAACTACATTGTACGATTCACAGTTTTTATAACCTTGTTTCGCAAGGATCTACAGCTTATCGCATTGGGTTGATGACATCATTTAAGTGCGAGAACCCGAGGTTTACCTTGCAATCTATGGTTGAGAGTGTTGAAAAGGACGAAAATTGTTAATGTAAGCAGTTTCATATATGAAGCCTCATGGGATATCTTGAGGCGATATGATGACCAAAATAAGAGAACATAAGGGAATATGACTCGATATGAGGAAGAAAATAAGAGAAACATAAGAGAATATGACTTTGTTGAAGAAGAAGCGTAAGAGAAGAAACACATGAAAGTAAATGATGGTTGAAGAAGAAGAGAAAAACACAAAGATGACTATGTTAACAATTTTTTTTTAATAATTCGCTTTTGTTCGAACAATATTAACTTAGTTGCTACAAATTGAGATGTACAGTATCTTTATGTTTTTCTTTTTTAAAAATTATTTGTACTTATTCTAAACCGTAATTCTTTTTTATAATATTTATATTCATTTGCATTAATTCGAATATCTTTAAATAAAAGTATGATTAAATTTTAACAATTATTTACCATTTTACTTAAAAAAACACCATAAACTTATTATATTCTAATCCGTTATTAAATCTTAATTATGTATTAACCGTTCTACACACAGATCGTAATCGTATACATTTTTAGTATTACTTTTCATTCAATATTCATTCGTGCAAGGTTTAAGCATGGCGTTTTGAACATATTTTTCTTACATGATCAATTCCAAGCATGTGATTTAGATTAATGCATTTTCTTATCCAAGTTAGAAACTCTAATGCTTTCATATTATATAGTTTCTCAAACAAACTGAAAGAATCACCAACAATAATCTACCCATTCTTTAACCATTTCTTACAATACCATATAATAGCTATGTGACTATTTCTGTTGCTGTTATTGAAAAGAAGTTCATTAGCTTTAACCTAAATTTGTTTTTAGTTTCACAGATGGATGATGTATTTCCTACGCTTTCTGAGATTTCGGTGCATCTTCGTACTCATTTACAATAGATGATTGGTTGGTTGGAGTATGCAAATTTTCAAGGTAAACTGCCTAGATATGAAGGTTTTAGACACATGTTTCATATTTTTGATGTAGATCGAATATTGAGATGTCTATTCAACAGTTTCGAAGATGAAGATGAACTAGCATCAAGGAAAGAAGCTTATGTGTACCTTTTTGATCATCCAATAGATGACCACATATCACAATCTCCAAACACCTATGTTTTTTCCTGAGTATTATCAATTGTATTTGTGCGATTCACAAATGAAAACACATACATGATGGGAGTTATGGTTTAATTTGTGTAGGTTGTAGGTTGCATTGATGGATACATTCATAAACATCATGATGGAATAAACAGAGATGAAATACATACAAAAATCCATGCTTGGGAACATGGATCGAAACAAAGATAACATCCCTGTCCGAGTAGAAAAAAATTGTATAGCTCAACTTGTTCATGTTGATCATGAAATTAGTTTCTTCAATGATGGACCTAACCACAACTTTTTTAGTCCTTATTGGTTAAGAATGAAGGAAATTGATGCCAATGTAGGTTTCAATCCGGATTGTGTCAACTATGTGGCACAATTTGATTCTAATGTTGATATTGTTTTCCATAGGCGATGTTGATGAGAGCTTGTAGAACACATAAGTTTTTTTCAATAAACGCATATATTATTTGTATGATATTTAATCGAATTTATAATTATAATTCTTTTTACATGTATTTACTCTAAATTGATCGTAAATATGTATTAAATTCATAAAAAATCTTTGTAAATTTTCTAGGAAGATAAATGTTATTGATTTCTTTTTAAAAGTCAAATACATGTTAACTTAATATTTAATTGACTTGGCACGAAAAAAAAATCATGTCTTTTTGTCAACGTTTCTTTTTATGTCGAAAATACATTTTGTATTATGTTTAATTTATATTTTTAATCCATGTAAATTCATTCAATTAGTTTATTTTTTCTTTAATCTTTTCATGTCATTTATTCTATATTCCTAAAATTTTGCAAGGAAAAAAAATCACATACTGAGATTTCATAAATTTATACCATTTCAAATATATGAAATTTCATAATCTCTTATATTATACATATGATACAAATTTATGTTTCTTATTTTCAAACATTAAAATCATCAAATAATATGCATTACATATACTACGTTTATTACTATACTTTGCATTATTATATCAATACATATATATGATCATTACATTAATATTACATATAGTGTTTGTCTTTAATTTATCTACTAGATGATCGTTCCGTGCGCATGTGCGGACATGAAAGGTATACAAAATAAAAATCCATACATTTTTGGGACTGCAATCTCTTTCTAAAGTATCCAAAATTAATCCCTTATATTGTGCATAGTGTCAACTAAAATTCTACACTATTATGTATTAGAGGAGAAAGGTATCGATAGTTATTTATAAATTGCCTTTTTTAACCTTTTTATAAATATTTAATCAAGTTTATGTTAAAATTTGGATAATCAAAAAAAAGAGGAAAAAATACTGTACATTGCTATACAATTGCCTTATGTGTTTTAGGATAAGGATGTTTCCTAGAAATTACGGCTAAAGATAATATTGATCATTATCAGTTTAAAACCTCTTAAAAAAATATATATATAATTTAACAAATAAAAACGGTGATGTGTTAGGAATCTTAAATATTTTCACATATTCTTAGGAAAAAATGTAATCTACTTATTAAAACGTTTATAACCTATAAAGAAACATATGTTTTTCTTTTTTAATGATTTAATCGAGATATAAGAGAAATCGGCCAATAATTCATATTTCTTGGCCAATAATGATGTTAAGCCTAATCATTTATTTTAATCCGTTGAAACAGATTTTAAATTATATAATTATATTACTTAAAAAAACGACAGCAAGTAGTATGATCGATGTTTTGGTGTTTCTACCCAGTATCTTCGAATTCGATTATCACCAACGGTTTAAAAAATTAAGACGACCGCATCTTAATCGTAAAAATAAAGAAATCTAAAAAAGCAAATGAGAGAAATAGTAGTGTATTGAAAAAATTATATCTTTTGATTTTTTCTTAGAATCCTATATATAATAGAATTGAATTTTTCAAAATGCAACGAGCATATTTAGTTTTGTAAACAACGGCCATGGAAATAACTATGGATGATGCTACAAAATCTTTCATTTGTAGCCAAAGATGCGGCGATCATTGTAGCCATGGAGTTTATCCTCTCTGGGCTCTTTATGTTCATGATTTGAGATCATGTTTCACACTTAAAGCTTATATTTTAGTAAGCATTATCTACGAAATTTTGTGTCTGTAGAGCCGTCATGGATTTATGGGTTAATAGGTTCCGGGAAAAATCTCAATTATATATCGTTGACCGTTAATTATTAGGGAATATTATCCCACATCGAAAGTTGGAAGGGATCCTAAGTAATATATAAGGGACATGGCCAATCCACTCATTGTCAATTGGTTTTGAGTTGGAAGCTCATGTAACTTAACATTAATGATCTCTTTGATTGAGTTTAAAGGCGGAGATTTCTCGGTTTGAACCACTTGGTTGCTGTGTCCAACCCTCATGAGCAAATCTTGATCGTTGATCCTCTGTTCTGTTGATGGTCCACCGAGATATCTCAACGGCATCGAAGGCGCTGTTGGTCGTCACGGAGATAGTTTGGACAACGACGTCAATTCCTCTTATGCGGTAAGTATTTTTTTCTTAAACTGGTCTCTACTATTAGGGTTTATGTGTAACTTAGCTCAAATTTGTTTCCAAGAAATTGAGTTGAAGTTGTGTGTTTCACATGTTTAGGCTATATGATTCGGCTTTGTCTTATTTCAGGACTGTATGCACAAATTATACATAAACTCGATGCAAATCCACAGTGACGAGTTGAAGAAGGTGGATCCAACATGGAGAACAAGTATCTGCTCACATTATGTTAAACATTGAAGGTAATAAGGATTATCTCGGTATTTGATTGACTATCACACTGTGTGAAGCTTTTTGATATACTATCATTTTCCTTTAGTTTAGATGTTTCACCGATTGAATCGACACGAGGGATATTTCTGCAAATCGTATTGGATTACTTATTAGCCAACATGTGATTGAAGTCTGTGAGAACAAGTGTGATCATGAAACGGGTTGGGGAGGACAATATAATAATAGAGTCAAGAGCAATTCGGATGATACACGATATGCAGGTGACCCGAGTTTTGCATTGCCACTGATGTATATTGCAAATTTATACGAGACTTTAGTTGGTGGAGCAGATGTGAGGCTTGCTTCATTGAATGTAATAAGGAAAAAGACCATTGGGGTAGCTCTTGAAGGAGCTGGTGGATTACAAGTTTCCTTCGTGTTAATCCAAAACAATAATTTTTAAAAATATATATTTGGGATACTTTGGTGGATCCCATATTAGATTCATGATTTTGAGATAGTATGGTTGAGACTTATGACATGTAAGGGCTCTCCTTTCAGAATAATAAAACTAAGAAAAACTAGAAGAAAAATAAAAAGATGAAGTAGGAGGATACAAAGACGATGAAGAAGTATAAGAAAGAGCAGAAGAAAAAAGGGGGGAAAGAAGAAGTGGAAGAAGAGGAGAAAAAGATAAATCAAAGTATAAAAAAGAAGACGAAGTTGATGATGAAGAAGTTGAAAAAGACGAACAAAAAGTTGAATAAAATCCTGGAAAATAAGAAGATGGGAACACGAAATAGTAAAGAAGAATAAGGATAAGAAGAAAGTAAGTTGGAGTTGAAGAAGAAAACCGGAAGAAAATGAAGAAAAAACCCCGGAAGATGAAGAAAACAAAGTAAAAGAAAAAGAAAATTGGAAGATGAAGAAGACGAAGTAGAAGAAGGTGAAGATGAGAAAGAGACTAAGAAAAACCATAAGAAGAAGAGTTTTGATAAGACAAAGAAGACCAATGAGGAATAAGAAGCAGAATCCGAGAAGATAAATTACGAAAAAGACTTTCTTTAGAATAAATAGTGACACTTAAGGTCTGCGGAATACCAACATGGTTAGAGATTTGGGTGCGATAAGATACATATATATGCCGCTCTTCCTGTTGTCTGCGTTGCTGCTTCAGCGGTTGTGGCCTATAATTGCTATAAACAGTTGTAATGAAGAAATTTGAATCCTAAGATGATTGTGTATTGTGTTTCAATTAGACATTGTGACTTTGTTTTAGATTTCAAACTATATTTCTCCTTCGTTTCAAGAGGAGTGTTCATGTTAGAACAGTCGGATAATATGTGTCCATGTTATCTATATGCTTTCTACTTCACAAGATTCTTTGAAACTGATCGTTTGTGTAAAGATATCCAAGAGCATAAAAAATGTGAAAATATATTTCCGAAAAAATCCAAACTTCCAAAAAATAATTAGAAGAAGGCGAAAAATCGAAAGTCAAATAAAAGGAAGAAGATAAACACAAAGAAGAAGTAGAAGATGTGGAAGAATAAGAAGCATGAGAATACAAAGACAATAGAAGAAAACGGAGAAGACGAGGCAGAAGAAAAAATCAAAAGAATAAAACGAAGAAAAACCGAACGAAAAAAAAGTCAAAGAAGACGATGACGATAAAGAAAAAGAAGTAGGAATTGAAAACGATGGAGGATAAGAAGGAAAAGACGAAGAATATGAAAAACTAAAAGATAAAGAAGAGGGATAAGAAAAAGACGAAGCCAATGAAGAAAATGAAGAAAAGAAAAATAGTCGGATAAGACGAAGATGGTGAACAAAGAAGAATGAAATGACGAATTTGGAAATGAAAAAAAAATAATCAGAAGAAGAAGTCGGAGAAGAAAACCAATACATAGTAGACGAAGTGGAAGAAGAAAAATACGTGGAAGAAAAAAAGAATAAAAAAAAAACAGAAGATGAATAATACAAAGTAGATGAAGGTGAAGATGATGAACAAGACGAAGAAAAATTAGATGAAGACGATAAAAAAGAACAAGTTAAAGACGAAGACGATGCAGAAGAACTCGAAAATACAAGGAAAAATATTAAGAAAGGGAAAATATAAACCAGAAGAGGAATAAGAAGATGAATAAGATGAAGACGTCTAAGATATGATGAAGAATTTGAGAAAGGAAGAATAATCGGAAGAAGAGGAAAAAGAAGTCGGAGAAGAAGGAGAAAAAACTATAAGATAGAAGACGTCAACGAAGTGGAAGAAGGGAAATATAGGGAAGAGAAAAAAATGGATGAAGACTTTAAAGGAGGAGAAGATGAAGAATTTGGATAAAAATAGGAATAAGACAAAGTAGAAGAATGTGAAGATGAGGAAAAAGACGAAGAAAAATCAGAAGAATAGGAAGTCGAAGAGAACAAAGAAGACGAAGGTGATGAAGAAGGAGAAGAAAAAAATAAGAAGAAAGAGAATAATATAACCCGGAAGAAGAAGAAGAAGATGAAGACAAAACAGAAGTAGAAGTATAAGTCGAAGACGATGATGAAGATGAAAGAAAGGGGTTAGGAATAAGAAAATCGAAAGATGTATAAGATGAAGAAGAAGTAGAAGTCGAATACGATGAGGAAGAAGAAGGAAAAGATGTGGAAAAGACGAGTGACAGAGAAAAATCGGAAGAAGAAAACAAAGAAAAGAAAGAAAACGAGAAGAAGACGTGAGAGAAGAAGGAGAGATAAAGGTGGAAGACGATGACGAAGAATAAAAAAAGACGATAAAGAAGAAAAACCAAAGGATAAAGAAGAGGAAAAAAAAGATGACGAAGAACGATGATGTGAAGACGAAGAGCTCGCGTTTGTCTTAGTTCAATTGGTTTGTGGGTTTCTTATAATTTTTTAGTATTACTTTTTGAGTTTTTAGTTTTGTATGGTGTTTACTTTATTTTGATCCCGTATGTCTCAAGTGACTACGAATAGTGGCGACCCAACGTTTTTTCAAGAGAGAGCTATATTGAGTCCCTGTAACCAAGACGTTGGTTTTTGCCTAAGCCAGTATTCTCAGACTTTGCAAAAGGTTGGTTTGTTTTTGCCTAAACCAGTATTCTCACATGGTCAACTTTATGTTGCTGTTTCTAGGGTTACCTCGAGAAAAGGATTGCGGATTTTAATAACCGATCAAAAGAGGAAGCCACAACGGAAGACAATGAACGTTGTTTACAAAGATGTTTTTCAAAGCATTTTCATGTCCTCACGTTTGGTTTAGTTTAGGCTTTTATTAGATTTTATAAACGTAGTTGGGTTTTTTTTTCTTTGAGTTCTTTGTATTGGTTACGATTTTAGTTTTAATACATTTGTTTGACGTTCATATGTTTTGATATTCTTTATGTGTTTTTAATTAATATTTGCCTTGGAACCGATGTCCTGCTCTCTAATACGAATGCTCCTTTCTTTGTTTATATCTTCAAACTGCATTCTAATTAGCATATTCTTAGTGTATTCTCTCGATCTATGTTTTTATTATGTTCGTCTACTTTAGATTGATTTAGTTTGTTTCGATAAATATGTTTTAATCATATCGAATTGAGATTAATAAACACGTTTCGATTCAGCATCCATAAAATTTGGAATGACATAATTAAATTTTAGTTTGTTTCAATATTATTGTTAGTTTTTTTTGTATTACTTGTTACTTAACCCGTACTTACAAATAATCTAATTATGTTACTTTTTACTGAATTTGAAAACGGTGAAAATTGGTTTTCTTAAAACGGGTACGAACTAAGTAACGAATAGAGAACAAGTACAAAGCATTTTATGTCTACCTCTTGAAACAACCGTCCATTTTCATTGAAATACATTACATCTATAACATATAGGAAAAACATAACACGACTTATTCCTCATCATCCCCTTAATACAAATATTAATATGCAGAAACGGAGGTGTTTTTAATTAATCACGTGACAATTCTTCCTGATCTCACCATTGATACCGGTAAGAGGCTGAATGTTCCCCATGTTTACCATCGACTTTGCGAACTGCTCGAAGAAAAGGCTTTCGTCTTCTGCATAAGCTTTCACCAATTCAGCAGTCTTGCCTACGTTGCCAGTGAGAAGCACTTGGTCTGATGTCAATAAGCCTTTGCCCCAGAGGATGAGCTTGAAGTATGTGTTGTCGAATCTAGCTGGAGAGGCTAAGTCTAGAGGTGAGATATTGTTGTCGCCGCCCGTTTGTGGACAAATCGATCGGAGACCGTAGTAGTAAGACCTCTCTAGTGTCTCGTCTGGTTGGTTATTACCGTTTTGATTGTACAGTCTTTGTTTGAACGTTGTGCACCTCGCTACTCCAATCGTATGCCCTCCTGCACATATACACAAATCCCCCATTTCGGTTTATTAGATTTGGCTTGAAAAGTTTCTTCGGATTTTGGTTTTGTATGATGAAGTTAATTAAAATCTATTAGTATTTCGGATTTTGGTTATGTTTCCATTACAAGTATCGTTTTAAGATTTTTTGAACTAAGTTTCTATTATATCATTCATTAATACAGTTAATTAAGCTCACCTGATAGGGAAACAAGGTCTTCTTGGTTCAAACCTTTGCGTTGGAACATGGTTAAGAGATTCTGAATGGTCGAGTTAGGTGCAGGAATGTTCGTGTTTGCTCCATTGAGGCTCGCTGACCTCGAGTCTCTCCTCCCCAATGGAAGCTCCCATGATGGTCCACCACTCTGTATTAAACCACAAATTCAGAAAATCAAAGCTATATATACATGTAACCAATAGTTTCCCTTGAAGGTCTTTATTTACCAGCATAGTTGAACCGCGAGCAGCAAGAGCTAGAATGTCGGCGCAAGAGACAATTTGAGGGCAAACTTGCTCTAGTTTGGCTTTGATCTCGTCAATTACTTCAAATCCTTTAATTGAGTTCTTGTTTGGACCTGCATTCTTTTCACTTCTTATGGTAGCACTATCATCCAACAAGATTGATGCATCACACCCCTGTTTACGCAAGAGTGTTACGTGTTAAAGCGTATGAGACAATGATAAAGGAAAACAAAATAGGTCAGACGCAGAACCTGGACGAAGCAGTCGTGGAAGTGAAGCCTGAGTAAAGATGCAGCCATTCTTGGGTTTCTAGCTATGGTTTTTTCGAGAACCGTCATGACAATCTCATCAGCTTGTGGACAAGAGAACTGGTAGAATTGTGGGAAAAGACCTGAGGAAAAAGTTCTTCCAATATTGGGGCCATTACTTCCCCATCCGAACCCGAAACCGGGATGAGCAACACCAACATCAAAAGAAAACAAAGCAATGAGCAAAAGACCAGGAATAAGCTTTAAGATAGCCATTTTTTGTTACTTGAGAGTTCTGTAGAAAGTGGTGCGGGTCGTCTTGGTGGTTTTATACTCGAAGAGATTCATCAAATTAAGCAAACTGCTCCCAGTTTACCAAATCCTAATTTAGAATCTTTAGATAAAGAGAGAGACATGGTCAACTTATCCTTTAAACCTCCTCTTTGTCTTTTTGAAGTCTATTACCAACTCCAAGAACGAATCCATGTGCTTACACTCACATATGATCTCATTGTACCACAATATTAGGTAAGGCTTTCAACCAAAGCTTCTACACTTGGCACGAAGCGTTGTCTTGTGTTCTATGAGAGTTGAAGATTGAAAAATGGTGAGTGAACTGCTACATTGAGAAACAACTCTTACCAAATCGAAACCTTTTTCTTCATATATTATTTACATTGTATACCAAAAACAGGGGTTTTGTTTTGTGGTATTTATCATGTTAATATCTACTCTGCATCTGAGTCTTTTGGTCACAAAACAAGACCAGAGCAATGCTTGGTTCGACAAAATATAGAGTTCTGTTTTTAGAATGAAGAATTTATACGCATGTTTTGGAGATCAGATCAAGATTATTATGCTTTGTTTCCATGCAACCAACTATAAATTTTTCAATCAAGAAAGTTTAGTGTTTTGTTCAAAGCTTCAAAATAAGAAGTACAAAAACTAACATTCTGTTCCTTTTTAAGATACTACTGCCTACATCCCCAAAATAAGTCTTGATGTTCAGAATCTGATCGCTGCAAACCAAAAAAAATGTATTGCCCGATCAAATACCACCATCATGTCATCACTCACTTTTCTTGGATCCATCCGTTCCATAAGTGGGATTTGCGGTTTCAGACGAAGCTAAACTAGAGCTGTTAGCAGACGGTGTACAGGGAGATGTATCTGATGACGCCTCTGTAATTCCAGCTGAGTACTTTTTGATCCTCACTGTAATTAGAACACTTGACAGTACCCCAAGTACCGGGAAGACATAACCCCAGACCTGAGTTTTTGGTTTTCCGGCTACTGAAGCCACAGCCATACCAGCGAGGCTACCGACTGATGCGTTCTGCAAGATCATCGGGAGGCAGCCAATAACTGTGGGGAAGAGAAAATCAGCAAGAAACCGGACTTGCGTAGCTGCCAATGCGTAGTTTATGACATAGGAAGGGATGGGCGAGAACCTTGCAAGAAGAACAAACTTCCAACCATCGCGCTCGACTCCTCTCGAGAGAATATTGAAGTATTTGTTTCTATGTGCCCACGCTGTTGCTGTGCTTGAACTCTTAAAAACAAATCTGAGGAAACATATAAACGTATGTATGAGAGATAATGAAAACTGCATATCACATTGCACAGTAAATTAACATCCCAGTTGCATTATTCTCCAGCATATATTTTGGCAAATAGAATCACAAACATGCATCTAAAAGTTGGATATACTTCTCCATCACATCCACAAGACAATAAGCATCTTATCCACACTCCATTATAGAATCTGAAGACATGCATCTTACCCGCCTTTTGGCGAGTAAGGTGTTATGTTTCCTCTGTTAACCAACAATGAAATCATCTTTTCACACAAAGGTTCCCTTCCTATCGTGCTTATAAGTTCTGTATAAGGTTTCAAAAAACCTTTCAAGAAAAGTTCTGTATAAGGATTCAACTATGATACATTACAGGAAATTAAATCACAGCATGCATCGAACGGTTGTTCATACTTCTCCATCACATCAGAACTACAAGACAAAAAGCATCTTATCCACACTCCATTGTAGAATCTAAAGACATCTTGAAATCATTTTGGCGAGTACCATGTTATTTTTCTTCTGATAACCAACAATGAAATCATTTTTTGACACAAAAGTTCCCTTCCTATACGAAAACTATGTAGAGAGTTCTGTATAAGTTTTCAGCAATGGTGCATTACAGGAAAATCTAAACCAACGCAAAAGATTATTCTATATCTCACCAAGTAAAAGCTCAAACTTCACGAAAACTATAACATAAACCAAGGCAGGAGTGTGTTATAGCAATGAAACATATAGTTTCTAGGAAACATAGTCTCCAGCTGTTTTGATGATTAAACAGAGAAGAATCTGAAGACAAGAATCTTCTCTGATAACAAACAATGAAATCATTTTCCTATTCGAGCTTACAGTTGAATGGATATGTACGAAAACTATCTCGAAAAGTTCTGTATAAGGTTTCAACAATCTAACGCAAAGAGATTATTCTATATCTCCAAGTAAAAGCTTAAAACTTTGCGCCGATAACATAAACTAAGGCAGAGTGTGTTACCAATGAAACAAGATAAGCCACATAGTTTCCAGATCGATGTTTTGTTGATTAAACAGAGAAGAATCTGAATCCAAATCAATTTGATGATTAAACAAAATAAAGAACCAATAAAACTAATTTCTTACATTCTCAACACAAACAATTTGAATCACATGCAGAGAAAAAAAAAAGTTCCAGTTTCAAACACAATTAGCCATGAGGATTCAGAATCTGAATCCAAATCATTTCGATGATTAAACACAATAAATTACCAAAAAAATCAATTTCGTACATTCTCAACTCAAACAATTTGAATCGCATACAGAGAAATGGAATTAAAAAAAAAAAGTTCCAGATTCGAACACAATAAGCTATGAGGATTCATAATCTGAATCCAAATCATTTCGATGAATCACATACAGAGAAATGGATTTTCAAAAGTTCCAGATTCACAGACCTGCCGATCCAGAAGGAGAAGGAAGCGGCGAGAACTTTAGCGGAGAAAACACAGAGAAGAGCAGGGAGGAAACCGAAGAGAATAGAAGCACCAGCTTCAAAGAAGACGGCGTGAGGGAGGCATAAAGCTAGGGTTACGGTGTGAACCGCTACGTACGTCGGAATCGCCCAAATCCCGAGCCGATCCGACCATTCTTTTAAAGCTTCTAACGCTGCTTCTTTGTTCCATCCGGTGCCTTGCCTCACGATTACGGCGATTATCGCCACTGTGGCTGTGATCAGAAACCATTTCTTCATACCGGAGCCTGAAAGTGAAAGTGAAAGTGAAAGTGAAAGTGAAAGGGATCTCGAGTATTATAGTCGTTTGTGCATTTATGACCCGACACGACCCGACCCGATACGACCCGACCCGACCCGACCCGACCCGACCCGACCCGACCCGACCGTACTACTTTATCTGAATTACCAAATTTTTGGATAAGGTAGTACAAACTAGGAACAATTAAGAATCAAAGTTAATTACAAAAAAAAAAAAAAATTGGGGTAGATAGCCATCAATTCAAAAAATATTAGCAATCTAACTATACACTGTTTTGGCAATTGTTTAAAAAAAAACCAGATTTAGTCCTATAGCTATCTACTATATATATGTATCTATAGACATAGATTTGGTGAATATTTTAGCCGATTTCATATATATATACAATGTTTGGTAAATATATATACTGATAAATTATTTAATTTTGTTTTTCAACTAAATTACTTCCATTAAAAAAAACCAGAATACAAGCATGGTTACAAAAGTCGAATACAAAACATCGAAATACAAATACAAAACATCGAAATACAAATTATTGCAAAAGCAACTATATGCGCCATATGCTGAAGATAAATAATTAGAAAATAAAATTTGATGTTGCTTCCTTTCGAGGTAAGCCTTACACGATAACATACATGTGTTATTTTTCTTTTTCTCTCTTCGTCTTACTCTATTACGATATGTATGCATTTTTGGCATTGCTTTTTTTTGCTTTCAAAATCGTACAGGGAAAGGCCATTGCATTCGGTACATGCTTTGGAATGGCGACACGATACCATTTAGTTTGTATCCGCGTCTTTATAAATAATGTAGACTTTATATTACTCCCGCTTTGATTCCGTATATCCTTGCGGCCGTCGAAAATTCCTTCTGAATATATTGATATCTGACACAATGAATAAGGTGGCACGAAAGGGGATCTCAAGTGAATAAAATCGTTGCATATTTGGCATAGGATAGTATCCTCGACTGGCCAATACCAACTAGTATGTGAATTCTACACGCACCACTCGTTTGCACGCGCCGCCATCTTCCGAATATGATCAAGGTGATGCATCCATAATTTCATCGCACAAACAATAAGGTTGCAATCGATTACTCCGGGATCCCAGATCCAAATTTGATTTCCAGTTCTCGAATCGAAGAGATTCATCTCTAAAATAATTTAATATTAAGAGATTTCACGTCAAAATCGATTAGAGGAAAAAGTTATCATCATTATGTAGGTTGGCGACTCCTTGTTTCCCAAAAACCATTGAGTATCTCAGTTGACATAAAAAATAAAATAAAAAACACAAGCGACATAACAAATTGGAAAAATATTATTTCACCGCCGAAGAAGCTATCTTTTCGAGAACCCAATTCAGAGCCAGCCATGGTAAGAAATACCTTTCTATGTATCTTAGTTGTAATGTTCACCCTAATCCCTCGATTGTTTTGGCAATTCTCTAATTTTGGACAGCAAACAGGAACTTTAGCAGCCGCTCCTACTTCCAGAATGAATTTTTGCCGTCAAAGAAGAACTTGTCGGTCAACAGCTAATGACGTACCAAACCGCAAAAAAGAATCAATTCCATTATGCAGCAGTCTTGTGCACAACGTCGCATACCCCGAAGATCGTGAAAGACCATGCCGAGATGATAAGAGATCTCGACTTCTTCTTTGCATACCCATAGGGCAGGGTTTCATTCGATTTGGTAATCTCGAGTATAGAGGCGAGAGATCCAATTGACCTGGCTCAGAGTACCCTGGACCTTAACCTCGTATGCCCCTACCCATCTAAAAATATTCTCACAAATCCCTGTTATAAAAAATAATTTATTTTTCATTTTCTTTTTAAACTAAAACGTGAATAAATACCCTTACACCCTTAATGAATGTGATAAATTACATATTCAATAAAAAGAATAAATAAAAGGAAAAGAAAAAGAAAAAGAAGAAGAGAGAAACCAAAAGAGAGAGGAAGAGAAAAGCATAGAGGAGGAGAGCCGCGGTCACCCCATGGCATCACCGCCACCGTTCGCCACCGCCGTGAGAGAGAGAGAGCTCGCCGCCATCTCATCTCGCCATGCCGAGCCACCGCCGTGTCACCGCTGCTGCACCGCCGTCGCTCCTCCACGCATGTGTCTTCTTCTTCTCCGATCATGTCGCCGTCCGTGTTTGGTGTGTGTGCGTCAATCACCACCGCCTCCATTCTTAGTCGCCGGTCCACCGCAGTGCCTCAAGGAGGACGCCGCCATCGTTGCAGCGCCGCCGCCGCACCGTCGAGAGGGTTGTCGTGATCAAAGGTGGTTGCTTGCGTCACAAGTTACTGCTGCAACTCCTCCGTTTGAGTTCACCGTTGACACCAACCACCGGAGTCCACCACCGTTGAAGCCGCTGGTCACCATCGATAGCCCTTGCGCCACCGTCGCTGCTCCTCATCTCCGCCATCTTTGATCGGAGCCGTCGCCGTCGTTTACCCAGAAGGTATCATCGTCACTCCGCAAACTCGTAGTCGTCGTTTTGTGGTGATGGCTTTGTTTTGAATTAAATAATATGATTAAACCGAGAGAAGAAAAATCGTGTTGAAGTATGGTTTTGTTGAATTGGTTTATGTTGGTTTAAGAATTTAATTGATTAAATGGATATTAATCAATTAGATATCGGTTTAGTCAACCCAAGAACCGAAGAAAATCCTAAATAGATTTAAACCCATTAACACGTAACTAAAAATTTGTTACAGGTTAGTTAATTTAATTGGGGATATTATTCGAAATTAATATTGACCCGGTTAAAATAAATCAATCAATACCGAAATTATTATTGAACCAGATTATCATTTTGGTACTACTGGAATTACTAGATACTATTATGAACAAAAAATACACATAATTGTACATTTATTTTAGTAGTACTTTCATTACACATGAGTAAACAAAAAATAATATAAATTTACCTCATTTAATAAATGGTGCTGTCAATCATTAAAAAAAATAATATAAATTTTGTCATAGTTGTACCCTTTTATTTTTGTAGTACCAAGATGCACATAGTTAAACAAACCCGTATTATTAGGTTTATTTAGTTGTACCATGTTCAAATTATAATTTTTATAGTAGTACTTATGATGTTAGATAATTGAACTACATTTACTAGACTTTCATATAAAAAAATGTCTTAAAATATTTTGTTTGGTTGTTTCTCATACCAATGAGGTTAGTACTCACACATTAACCATAAAAGTATAAGGTAGTTTTAGTTAACAATAATAAGTTTTGTATCTAATAACCAATTTTTTTTTTTGCCTAATTTAGATGTCTAATAAGAATATTTGTATCTAGTAACCAATGTTTTGTATATATGGTTACATATGCTTTTTGGTATTTTTGTGGGCAACGACATTATACTTAGTTCTACCACAGTTGTACTAGTTGTACCAAAACAGAGTATGCGGAGATGAGTTAGGGCTATGATCATTCATTTTTGTTTTTGCTATATGGGTTCAAAACCCTTCTACTCTTCTACCCGGAACCGAACCGACCCGGAATAGAGAATCGACCGGGTACCCGAGAACCGAACCCATATATATTTTCTTTAGTTTTTTCGGATTTTTTGGTATATTTTCGGTTTTTCGGGTATATTTTTGGGGTTTTCATATATATTCTTCGAGTTTTTTGGTATTTTTCGGGTATGTTTTCGTGTCCCAAATACCCGAACCGATTAAGATCAAATTTTTCTTTGGGTTTTTTCGGTTCTTGAATTTCGGATCCGAACCGACCCGAAATCGAGAGGAACCGAACCGGAACCGAAACCATTTCCCAAATAATTTGTTTTAATTGATTGTTTTTTTTTTGCAATGATTGATGGAGATTTTAAAATAAAAAGAAATAAAATTGATTGGCTTTTGTGGGGTCCATGTTTTTTATAGTAGTATTTCAATTGTATCAGTAATACCAGTTCTCTAATTAATACCAGTTGGTCTTAGTAATACTAGTTGCCTCAGTAGTACTCGTTGTCTCAGTAATATCTATTTTTGTCTCAGTAATACAGTTGGCTCAGTAATACCAGTTTTGTCGCATGAGTAGAGATGAAGAGAGAGAGAGAGAGAGAACCACACGTTTTTTTTAATCTGGATGGGAGAATAAGTGGATCCCATATGAGTATTAAATGATTGGTTTACATAGGTCCACTTTTTTAGTTGTGATTGAAAAAAAAAATTAAAATAATAGAAAAAGGGTAAAGTGGTGAAAAATTGTATTGGGAGTATTAAGAATAGGGAAGGGATATAGAGAATATTTTTAGATGAAGTGGGGTGTGTGAGATTAAGGTCCGAGTACCCTCACCCTCAACGTGTCCACACGATTCAGCTAGTGATGGTGGAAGCTGTACCATCACTCACCGAAGTAGTTGAGGTAGACAACGCATATGACTTGTTCTCCGCGTCAGGCAGCGAAGAAGAGGACGACATCGCTCATCAAGGGGACATGAATGGCGAACAAACCCATGAAAAGAATGACCACTGTGAAGAAGAAATGGAGACGGAGTCCCCGGATGAAACCGAAACTGGTAAAAACAATTGCGTTGGAAGCGGTAACAAGTCTTCCAAATCGGAAATTCCCAAACTTGGACTGAGCCCATGTCACGCGAGGGAAATTGATGAGACATGCAAGGTAACAATAATTTATTAGCCTAACAACAATCTCAGATGGTAGCCAATTCTCAATGTAACATATACAAATGTTGTTATCGAGATAGCTAATTTATTATTCAGTTATAGTTATCCATTTTTTTCGAAGTAGATAGTAATGTTGTTGCCGCGATAACTTTTCAGGTGCCTTTTATGTCTATAATTCCATTAGGATCATTGTTCTTCTAACACAAATAGATACGTTAATATGAAAGTTAACATTCAATAATTTAACTATCACGTTAAATAAATATTTTGATATATATCTAAATGTTTATATGGTCTAAGAGCATCTCCAACCCTACTCCATTTTTTACTCCAAATGAAATTTTCTTCTCCAACCCAACTCCATTTTCAACTCCAAAATGGAGAAATGCCATTTTTCCTCCAAATATGGAGTAACTCCATTTTCTACCCCATTTTGGAGTTGAACTTTTTTATTTATAATATAGTCCTTCAAAATTTTATACTTTTGATTTTTACCCTCATTTACTTTTTGTTTTGACAAATATAATATAAAATGATGATATATATTTAATTTAAAAGAAAGGATAAGTAAATTTAAAAATTGAAAACATAAAATAAAATAGCATAAACCCATAATAAATTTAAAAATACATGAAAGTACTGAAATTAAAAACAGCATAAAATATAGTGTATTATTAGCAATTAACAATAAATTTAAAAAAAAGAATATACTTAGTATATTCTTTTTGGAGTAGAAAATGGAGAAATACATTGGAGAGAAAACCAACTCCAAAATGGAGTTACTCCATTTTGGAGATGAAAATGGAGAAATACATTGGAGATGCTCTTATAGCGAAGTACATATATCTCATTATCTATATATATATTGGGGAGCAAAGCCCATCTTTTCCATGAGTCTCCAAAGGAACAACCATCACATTCTGTCGTAAGTTTTACTCATATTTGTCTTTATTGCCATGAATTTTTTCCGACAAGCGGAGTTAGATCGAAGTGCGTGGAAATTATTTTGGGCGATAAATATATTATATGTGATTAGTCTCCAAACTACAAAGATCGATTGAGTCTCAGAAATCAGGCCCGAAAAGAATATTTTTAGTCTAAGACTTAGTAATTTTGAGATCACCTTGTAGCAAACATTACATAAGCTTATAGGCCGGAACCCAGTCAATTCTCAGGGCTTATCTTCGGGATTAGACAAATATTTGTCTCTTTAATCTTTTCATCGAAGGTGCCAGTGCTAAGAAAATCCTTAACCACTTGAAAGAGGTATTTCTTAATCGTTCCCCATAACTTTTGAAAGAAGAAGGTTGTCATACCATCTGGGCTCGGGGCTTTTCCAGGGTTAAGCGAGAACATAGCTCGTTTAACTTCTTCTTCGGTAACCTCACGAGTAAGACTCTCACTCATTGCCGTGGTAACCGACACGGGAACATCCCGGAGGGCATTAGATGGCTCCCTCAAAGTCGAGGAGGTAAAAAAGGTAGAAAAATAGTATACGGCGAGTTTCTCAATATCGGCTTCCTTATCTACTCATTCGCCCGCTTGGTTTAAGAGTCCTAAAATCATGTTCCTCGCCCGTCTTAGTTTTGGCATGAAAGAATTGTGTATTCTTATCACCTTCCTTGAGCCAAATTGCTCAACTCTTTTGCATCCAATAGAGCTTCTCCTCTCTATATGCTATAACACTTATTTTGGTGGGGGGAATTGGGTTGAGTATTTGATGGGCTTGGAGGTTGTGAGTTTTGGGCCTGTGTAACACTTGTTGTTGTTGGGCCTGTGGAATTAAATGAGCCCAATTCATTAGAATTAGAGTTGTCTTCTTCAGACACATCATCGTTAGACGACATCGGTACTGAAGCGGGTGGTGATGAAATCACCGGTGACAACGGGTGAGGATCCGAGCTCAGGGACGCGGCGGACGGAGCTGATACGAGTGGCGGAGGAGTGACCGAACTTATTGTTGGAGGTGAATAGCTTGGATTTTGTGGGGGTTCGGAATGGAATGAAGGAATGGACCTCTCGTTGGTGACATGAAACGGAAATTGCGTTTCGAGGAATTGCACATGACGTGAGATGTATATCCGACCGGAGCTTGCGTCGAGACAGAGGTAAGCACTCTGTGTGAGTTAATACCCAAGAAACACACACGGTAGAGATCTTGATTCCAACTTGTGTTTAGTGTACGGACGTAGCCATGGGAAACACAAACTCCCGAATACTCTGAGCTTTAAATAGTTGGGTGCCTGTTGGAACAGCCTGGCGTACGGACTGACGTTGGCAATCACCGGAGTTGGTAAGCGATTGATCAAATACACCGCCGTTGCAAAGGCATAAGTCCAATACCTCGTTGGGATCGTAGCTTGATGCATAAGTGTTAAGCCCGTTTCCACAATGTGACGGTGCTTTCTCTCTGAAATCCCATTATGCTCCGGTGTATGCGGCGGTGATGTGAGATGAGATATGCCGTGAAGTGCGAGAAATTTTCTTAACGCCACGAACTCCCCACCGTTATCTGAATACAACGTTCGGATTTTGCCTTGAAATCGAGTCTCCACCAGTGCCTTAAAGGTGATAAACGTGTCTCGGACTTGTGATTTCTGTTTCAACGGATAGAACCACGTATAGCGAGTATGATGATCCACGAGGATGAGATAGTACTTAAAATTGTCAACCGAAACGATAGGTGAGGTCCAAACATCGCTATATAAGCATTCAAGAGGTTGGGTGGAAGTGATAGTGTTTGAAAAAAATGGTAGTTTATGGCTTTTATTGATATGACAAGGAGAACAAGAAAATTGTTTTTCCGAAGAATGAGAAAGCGGTAAAGAAAATTGAGAGATAATGCTTTGGAGTATTTGAGAAGACGGGTGACCAAGTCGGGAATGCCAAGAGGGGAGGGTTGTTTTTGGTGATGGTGAGGCAAAGAGGGAGATGTTGGTGTTGGATTGAACTGGCCACTCGTATAGCTCGTCTCTAGTTCTACCTTGGAGTAATCGGGCCCCCGTGCTGAGATCCTTCACCTGAAAATGGGCAGGAAAGAATTCTACAGACACTTGATTAGTATTACATAAGCGGTACACATAAATAAGGTTCTTATGTATGTTGGGCACGTATAAAATATCGGTTAAGGCAAGAGAGCGAGAAGGAGTAGGAAGGGAGGTGGAACCCGTATGTGAGATTGGTAGCGATGAACCATCCGCGATGGTGACTTCTTCTCCTCCGGTGTACGGTTGATGGAGTGAAAGATTGCTCAGATCGGTGGTGAGATGATGAGTAGCACCACTGTCGAGAATCCAATTATTGGGATTGTAAGATGTCGCAGCGACCATATTTGCTCGAGGCTGCCACGGAACAGAGGGATTTGTGTATAGTCTCGGAGAGGCATCGAATGAGCTGCTGGAAACCTGAAGCTGGGAGCATCGTCTCGCACTATGACCATGAATACCGCAGAGCTGACAACGGCCTTGATAACCACGAGGAGAAGATTGATCCGAGCGTGGCTGAAATTGTTGTTGTTGCCACGTCTGCGGATTGCGATTGTTGTTGGTACGGTTCTGACCACGATACTTGCTGATGTTATTGCTGTTGGACCCACAATAATTGACCACGTTTGCGGAAATTGGGAGCGAGGAGGAGTGAGGAACAGAAGCTTGTAACTTCACTTCATAATTTAGCAACTTCTTGTGGACCTCGGTGAGAGACGGGGATGAATCACGTCCCTCAATCTGGTAAACAACTTGCTTGTACTCTTCTGGAAGACCGCCGAGAATGTAATCAAGTTGATCTTCATGATCCATTGGTTTGCCGAGGAGAGCGAGTTGATCAAATCGAGTAGTGAAACCTTGGAAGTACTCGGTGATGGACTTGTTAGCTTTCGTCCATTGCTTGATCTGGTGCCTGATCTGTTGACAATGACCACGAGTCGGTTTCGCATAGGTGTCATACAGTTTGGTCCATATTTGAGCAGATGTTGTGGTAGCGGACAGAAGCGGTTGAATAGTCATCGAGATAGCACCGAGTAACGCACTGTAGATCAGTTGATCTTGCCGCTTCCAGAGTGTATGCGCTGGATTTGCAGAGACAACACCATTTGTGGTGTTGGTGGACGGTGGAACCGCGGAGGATTCTTCAAGATAGCTTGCCAGATCATATCCATTGAGCAAGGCTTGGATTTGACGACTCCATATCAGGAAATTGGTAGTTGTGAGTTTAGTAACGTTCGCCATGTTAACGTTTAGGAGTGTGGGAGATGCGGAGACAAAGATGGTCTCGTTGGAAGTGTTTGAAGAAGTCATAGACGAGCAAGGTTTTGAAAGATGATGATGGCGGCGCCGAGAAGAAAAAAAAAATTTTAGAATATAGGTTTAGATATCGTTAGCTCTGATACTATATAGAGTTAAGCGCTGAATGAGTATATTAGATTGATGAGTTTACAATATATATAGTGATACATAGGCAAGATGATTAGGGATTTAGAGATGACTAATATAGCCTTTACATATATACTTCTACATATGCATCACATAGTCTCTATTTTAGAGCGAGCAGATCTTTCGTTGTAATATTTTCATCTTTTTGGACTTTTTCTATTTCATCCTGGAGTTCTTTTATGAGTTTTTTCCGAATTAGTTTTAATTCCTCTCTTCCACTTCGATATTGCACTCCGATACTTTCGAATGCGCCATGTTAACGGTCTACGAGTTGGTGCACTCGACACCCCCCAACCTTCTCAGACCGCCTCCTCCAATTCCGGTTCACCAATTCATTTTTTATCAAACATGAAACTCCGGGTAAAGTTTTGGGAGTAGTTTGAATAAACGCTATTAGAGGTCAATGGTCTGAACCACATAATTTAAGATACTCCGCAAAACCCCAATTTCTCTATATTTTGACAACCAATATCATGTATATTCTAATTTTTGTTTTGGTAACAATTTATTAACTATTCAATTTTAACAATTACTTACAGATGATGACTAGATGAGTCTGAGCATACAGATGAGTGGCGGACGATTCGCTTCATAGAACGAGAATGTTGGTTCTTCGTACTCCCACTGGACCTGTCTCCGCCGTCAGATTCATCACCAAACCCAACCCTCGTATTCCTTCTTCCGACCCATGGCTCGGACTCTTTCCCGCCGCCAATACTCGCCGTCGGCGACGCGTCGTCCTCACTCTCTCTAACTCCGACTCAAACGGAAGCGTCAAATCGTCAACACCTTCTTCTACTTCAGCTTCCCAAATCCCATCTACAGGAGACGACACAGTTTTCGTGGGTCAAGAGAATGTTCCTCTCGAAGGCGTTATTCAATTCGATAAACCCAATTCAAATGCTTCAATCAAAAAATGGGGGTAAAGGGGATTTGGCTTTTGTTTGTTTGTTTTTGTTAACTTCAAGTTTTGATTTTTGTGTGATTTCTTCAGCCGTGTGGCGTTACTTGCTGGTGGGGATGTTTTGGCTTTGCTTCTCTTCTCTGCAATTGGGAGATTCAGCCATGGATTCCCTGTGTTTAGCATCGATACTCTGCATACAGCTGACCCTTTCATTGCCGGTATAGTTCCTTTCTCAGTTATGAAATTTTGTGTGAGATCTGTTTATAGAAGTTTTGTTTGAAATGAGATTGGGAAAATTGTGTTGGCAGGATGGTTTCTGAGTGCTTATTTCTTGGGAGGTTATGCGGAGGAAGGGAGAGGAATGAAGGGTCAGTCGAAAGCCGTGTTAGCAGCCGCGAAATCTTGGGTTCTCGGAGTTCCGGTAAAGCTGCATTTACCAAAGTGAAAACTAGCAATCTAGTGATCTTTTTGGCTATATCCTATAATGTGACTATGTTAGGATAAAGAAAAATTGAAATGAGTAACCTTGGTTTACCTATCTCAATAAAGTTTATGATTTGTTCGAAGAACATCTTGAGATTTAGGCAATTGCAGATGATATAACTAGTAAATATGTTCCTCCGCATTTCAAGATATTTTATTGTCTCTCTGACTGGTTCATCAATCTCTGGATCAGATATAGAAAATGAAGTTGATGTTCTCTTTACTCAGCTTGTTTTAGTACTTCTCTACATCAGTCACCTTTGCTCCTGGTCCATTGTTGTGTATATGATGCTTCTGGTACATGAGTAGATTTGTTTGTAAATTGACATGTAGCGTTAGGATGTTAGTGTCTCTGTTAGCTAATTGTTCATGTGTCACTCTCAGCTTGGAATGGTCATTAGGTCAACCTCATCCGGTCACATACCGTCTTATAGCTTTATCTTGGTGACAATGGGAAGTACTGCTGTTTTACTTATCGGGTGGAGAGCACTATTGTTCAGTGTGCTTCCTTCAGAGTCCAAGAAGAAAGATGATACGTATCGAAAGGGCAGCGCATTCGAACTATTTGAGGTATGGAAATGCATTCTTCAATTCTGAAAAATTAACATCGTCCTGCAATTTTGGCCATGCCTTTTTCTGTCCATCATTTTTGTACAAATTGCATTTTGTTAGTGTGTGAATTCATTTATTGTGTTGCAGTTGCTTACTTCATTAATAAGACGGTGGTGAAAAAGCGTCACGCACGGGCGGATGGAGATTGAGATTCAGTATGCACATATCATCCATTTTGTCACCAACTGTAATATGGATATAGTTGCAGCACGGTAGAGGAGGAAATACCGAGAGATGATTACTTGGGATTACTTGTTATCTCGAGCAATTCATACGATATGATTTATAAGTTGAAGTTGTTGTGTTCCAAAACCTCATGCAGGCCAACATTTTTTTTTGTTAAAGTCTTGCACAGAAAAAAACTTCTTAAGCAAACTGACATGAACAGATGACAAACAATGGTGGAATCAAGTTTACTAGAGTTGGGATTAAGTAAGCAAGGAATAATGTGAAATATCCAACAAATATTTCAAAGAAAAATATAGATCAACAGTCAACAGTCGTAACATACAGATTAAGAGACCTGAGATACATGTAATTTGGTCTACATGTTAAAGTAATTAAACAGAGATACTACATTCAGAACTTTACTTGACAAAAACTAAATACTAAATTGGAATCTAATTCATCTGATCGCGAAACGTGTTAAGTTAAAGTTAAAAAATTTAAAAATTGATTAATTAAAAATCTTTAAAATTCTGAAAATATAATAACCGATTCATAATCTTAAAAGGTTAAATTACAGAAAAATTAAATTTATTCTAAAAGGTAAAATTAATATAAAAAATAAAAATATTATTTAGTTTTTCCATTTAAATTAAGGAAATTAATCATAAAAAGAAAAAAAATCTCATTCGCCATCTCTTCACCAAATTTTTTACTCAAGGTATATATTTATTTCATCGTAAATTTTGTTTCTAAATTTATGTATTATATATTTTCACGGGTGATCTGATTTTGTTTTCTATTTTTTTTTGTTTTTAATTTTTTTCATGAGTTATAGAATATTAAAGTAAAAACCCACATATTCGCCGACCGAATACTTGATAAAACAAGATTTCGATCCATATTTATTCTTTTACCCTTGTGTGATACTCGTATCTTACAATAATTTTGGTTAGACTGGGGCTGGTTCTATAAACTCGTCACTTTAGTCTCTAGAAAGATTTTATCTTTACAGGCTTTGTACTATTCAAAATTTGATTATTAATAAAATCCGATGACAAAAAAAAATTAATACTTAATTTTCAAAAGAAAAAAAAAAGTCAGATTATCTGTCAGTTTTTGACGTATAAAACGAAATAAATATCCATTAGTCAATGTAGAAGTTGAAAAAAAAAAAAAAAAGGAAATACATATCCGTTTTGTAAAAGGAAAATCACAATCTAGAAAAAATTACTTATACCCACCGCCTCGCTCTTTGCTTATATAATTTGTTATCTCTTCTCCTCTTCTTTCTTTCTCGCGTCGTCTCTAGACTGCTTCTTTTGAAATTCGGTGAACTGTTTTTGGCTCTCGGCGATTTGTTTCCGTGTAGAGAAAGAAACTCACTCAACGAACATGGAATGTAATGAGGAAGAAGTTAGAAGAGCAATGGATATTGCAGAGAGGAAACTCTTAGAGAATGATTACTATGGAGCGAGAAAATTCGTTAACAAGGCTCAGAATTTGTGTCCAAATCTTGATGGTTTGAAACAAGTGCTGATGATAATCGATGTTTATATCTCCGCATCAAACGGAGGAGGAAGAGAAGCTGGTTGGTATGGGATTCTCGGTCTAGATCGTGTAGCCGATGATGAAACCGTCAAGAAACAGTACAAGAAGCTAGCTCTCTTGCTACATCCGGACAAGAACAAGTTCAATGGCGCGGAAGGCGCGTTTAAACTGGTTTTAGAAGCTTGGTGTCGGTTATCTGCTCAAGAAGGTAAACAGAAAAAGAATGGAGCACACGAGCCAGCTTCATCTACTAAGCCTAGACCTGAGCCTGAGCCTGAGACTGAGCCTAAGCTTGAACCTACGTTTTGGACAGTACTGTGCAATAGATGCAAGACATACTGTGAATGTTTGAGGGCTGATTATCTTAGCAAGACCTTGTCTTGTCCAAACTGCGGTGAGGATTACTGGCCACATCTTTAGTCTTAGTTAATAGTTTGTAAGGCTAAGGACCATCAAATATATATATATATATTTAACCAATAAAGCTTCAAAGTTCCTGATACAGAGGATTACACAGACTTATATAGAGATGCATATATGAGAGAATGGCTTTAATTAGTTCTTTATCAGAGAGAATCAATCTTCTTCCGCACCAAAGTAATTTCCTTGCTCGTGTGATTAGCAAAAGCTTTTTCAAGTTCCTGATACATTTGCTCAATAAAGCTTTAAAGTTCACCAAAACAGGCATCATTCACAAGAAGAAGCGTCTTCTTCTTTCTTTTCCACAGTTAGCGTTAAAACAGAACACATAACTCTTCTTTAGAAACTAGATTTCAACAGATTGTGGAGATTAAGTAAGAAAGGAAAAATGTAAAATATTCAACAAATTCTTGGAAGAACAAAACTATATCAACAGTCGTAACATATAGATTGAGAGACATGTAATTTGATCTTACATACTAAAGACATTGAACAGAGATACTACTAAATTCAGAACTTTACTACTTGACACAAACTAAATTGGAATCCAAAGTCTTGAACCTCAAGATTTTCTTCAGAACTTTCTTAAACTGTGGAGCCTTTGATGGAAAAATCTTCAGTTTCAGAGGCTTCTTCTCTGTAATATCCGTTGATTTCTTCGAAGCAGCTCGTCTGATTCTCAACTTCAATTTCAATAGAAACGAATTTCTTCTCTCTTCAACAACGGCGATAATCTTCTCCGTCTTCTCCTCCACTTCTTCTGGATGAAAAAACCGATGGAACAACAGCTCATACGCACTTCCTCTCTCCTCATGTTTCCTTGAGAAACATTTTTCAATAAACTCCCTTGCATCGCAAGGCACAGACTCTGGAATCTCTGGAGCTTCATCATCAAGGAGACGAGTGGCGAGATCATTGATTTCAAGTCCAAGCCATGGAATCTCACCTGTGTACATCTCCAACACTAAGCATCCTAACGACCAAAGATCTAGGGTTTTCTCTGCGACGCCGTCAACGAGAGACTCCGGCGGCATGTAAATCGGCGTCCCCACAAACGGGAAATCGAATCCCCAGTAATGAGGAATCTCTCCGACTTCTAAAGAGTTTCCGAAATCAGAAATCTTAAGTTCGTACGAAGAATCTGTCGACGGGAACACAAGGAGGTTGTCGGATTTGAGATCGCAATGAACATAACCGTGGCCGTGAATCCAGACCAAACCTTGGAGAATCATACGCGTGAAGTCTCTGATCATCGGTTCGGGCAGTTTTCTGTCGGAGTAATTGTCCATGAAAGCACTTAGACTACCTTCGGATGCGTACTCGAGAAGCAATTTGTGGACTTTGTTTCCGTTACAGCTGAAACCTTCTTCCAAACAGTCCCCAAAGCTTCTGACGATTCTCGGACATCCTCTGAGTTCGCACAGAATCTGAAACTCTCTCTCAAGATTGTCGAAATCCTCGGCGTAAGAGTGTTTTACGGCGGCGTGAAACGAGGAGCCGTCGCGTTGAGTGTATCGGACGAGATTAACAAAACCGTAAGCACCTTCTCCCAAGAACTTGACGAATTCTTCGTTCGATTGCATCGATCAATTTGCAGGGAAAACAGAATTGCTTTAGAAATTGGCAGCGACAGAGAAACTGGAAAACAAGAAAGAATATGGTAAGAGGAGAGAAAAAAGGAAATGAGTTAGGGTTTAGGTCGGTGACATCAATTATAATACGCTTTTCAACATTTAGGTGGATTTTGACCGTTGGATCTATTTCCATTCGTTGCTTTTTGATGAGATTGTAACTAGAGAGGAACTAACAAAAAGGAAATTGCAGCCCGAGCATAGTGAGAAGAACAAAAAAAAAGGGAAACTTTTAAGGTCGGCGACTTTTTGTTTTTTTCGGGTCTAACGTCTCTTTGATTTATGAGTGAATGAGGTCAAAATACATGATTTTCAATTATTATTGTTATACTAGGTTTTGCACCAACGCGTAAAGTTTATAATACTACGTTGTAAACAATTTTTCTAAACATGTTTTGATTGTCTAATGTTATTTTATTTTTTGAATGTGGTAATTAATTGAATTGTCTCTACCAGCTTAAAATATGTGTATTTTTTATTTTGGTTTACTTTCATAATTTCTTAAATTTTTGATCTTATATGTATTTGTTTAGTGGATATTACACATTTTTACTTATTTTTTTTTATTTGTTGGTCAATTTCATGCAATTAGTTGGTTTTTTCTAAGGGAAAATCTTAACAATTTAAAGTTTTCTTTGCATAATTTTTGTTTTTTTCTTTTTTTTTTTCATCTAAAACATATTTGTTGAAGCCCTTGTAGAATATGTTTCCCTTTAATATTAAGAAATTTGGACTACTTTTAAAAAATTTAGTTTTAAGATAATTTTTTTTTAAATATGTTGGATGTATAGATACTATGCGCGAGCGTGGTCCACATTTTGTTTTGATTATGTAATATTATTTTATTTTCTTGGTTTTGGAGTTAATGGAACTGTTTCTAACAGTTTAATATTGAATGATTCCTTATTTTATTTTCCATTTTTATATTATTTTTAATCAATTTTTTTAACATCATTCTTTTAATCGTGTTTCATGTTGGATTCTAATCCTCTTTATTACGTGTTTCTTAACTATATTATTTTTAAATTTTTGCAACACCAATTTTTGAAACCCCCCCCCCCCCTAGAAAATTAATTGAGAAGTTCGTTATTCTCGTCGTCATCATCGTACGGTTATATTGATGGCAGTCGGAGAAATTCCCTCTTGATTGTCCAACTAATCACAGACCAATGACAACATTTGTTGATTGTTGGTGGTTAGGAACGTGGCCTGCGGGAATGAGATGATAGAAGAGGCGGGTGTGACTCTAGAACTTAAAAGTGAAATAATAATATCTGGTTTGCACTCTCTCTCCTCTACAACGATTGATCCTTCTTCGGGTATATCGTCACCGTCGCCCCTGTGAAGCGATTCTTAATCGGTGAGTCCGACATATGTGTTTTTGGGTCAAAGATAGTTGACATATTTGAGCTCATTAAGGTCAAATAATGACCCATGTTAGGCCATTTAAGATTTAGTTTGTGTTGTTATCCGAAATTTGCTTTCAGAAATTTATAATCAAAGCTAGAGATTAATGGTGCTTGACCAAAAAAAAAAAGCTATAGATTAATGGTGATGTTCTTGTTTTGTGTACATGTGGTATTTTTTAAAAAATGTTATTCAATCGAAAGCGAGAGTTGTAGAAATTATATATAATTAAAATTGTCAAGCTATGCCAACTCCTTTTTGTATAATTAATATCTTAATGGGCCTATTTTGTATATTTTGAAATTTTTGTTTTATGTTTGGGTTTTTTTTTGGATCTTTTATTTTATGTGTGTGTGTTTTGTTTGTGTTTTAATGTTTGGATCTAGTATGTGATATGCGCTACGCGCGGATGTGAACACAATTTTTTTATAAAAAAATTTGCTATAATATTATTTTAGTTTTATTAGTATGATTGCTAATGGATTTGTCTCTATTAGCTTCAGAAATGTGGATTGTTTATTCTAAAGTTTTTTTTTTCCTTTCTTAATTTTATGTTTATTTATGTATTTGTTTAGTGGGTGATCAACAATTTGATTTTTTTTTTCTTTGGTTGACTATTTATTCAATTAGTTGGTTTTTAAAATTTAAGTTTTTGTCATTTTTAAATTTAGAGAATTGTATATTTTTAAACTCAAGTGAATACTAATAAAATAAATACTTCAAAATTGGGTTAGTTTTGTATACTCTGAAAGTTATTTCGAATACTAATAAAAGGAAAGTTAGTTTTGTGAGTTTAGAATTCTCAGAACTTATTAAAAAAAAGATACTTCGAAATAGGTCAATGTTTTTTTTATCTAGTTTTACCTAAAACCAAATACTAATAAAATTTTCAGAATTTACTATTATTCATCTTCGATGATCCAGTGTTACTGACTACAAAATGAATCTAATTTTATTTAAAAAATAATTTAATTTCTATCACTAATTTACTATCAAAGTCATGTAGATGTATGAATTAATGGGAACATTTGAGATAATATGTGCCGATTTGGAAAAGTAAAAGAAATATGGGGTCAAGCGTCGATCTAAACATTTTGAGAGAGAGAGAGAGAGACTTCTTGTGAATATGATTATCCTGTAAAAAAACATTACTCACTCCTCTAAAACCTTCGACTTCTATGATATCTTCTCTCATCACCGGTGAGATTTCACTTTCAATTTCAATCATAAAGGGTGTGATCCGCGCGGACGTGGTAAACAATTTTTTAATCTAATGGTATTTTATTTTATTTGGTCTCGTAGTTAATTTAATTATATCTATCAACTTAAGATATGTGTATTTGTTTTTTATATTTAATTTATGATCATCTATGTGTTTATTTATCGGATGATACACATTTTTACCTGTTTTTTCTTTGGTGATCAATTTTAGGGGTGGGCGTTCGGATCTTCAGATCGGATTCGGATCGGGTATTTCAGGTTTAGGGATTTAGGTACCGATCAGGTATTTTAAAAATTCTGATCGGGTTCGGTTCGGGATCGGATCGGGTATTCATTTTAAGATCCGAAATTTTTTGGATATGTTCGGATCCGGATCCGGATCCGAAAGTATCCAAAAATATCTAAAAGTATCCACAATACCCGAAAAAACCTGAATAACCCGAAATCCGAGACAAAACACAAAACATGAATATTCATTTCACTAAAAACAATATACTTTCAAACCAAAAGTATCCAAAATACCCAAAAATTTCAGATAAAACAAAATAGGTGTATCGAAAATATACCTAAAATATTTGAAATACCCAAAAACTAATTATTATAGTTGTAATTTTGGATATTTGGGTTATATCAAGTCTAAATATAATTAATATATGTGGGTATATAATTACACTTCGGTTATTTCGGGTACCCATTCGGTTCTTGGTTCGGGTTCGGTTCTTCGGGTATAGGAATTTAGGATCCGATCGGATATTTTAAAAATTTGGATCGGAAATTTTTGGATCCAGATAATTTCCCCAGCCCTAAGCAATTTTATGCAATTAGTTATGTTTTTTAAAAGGAAGATATTTACATTTTAATTAAAGTTGCATAATAATGTTTTTTATTTTGTTTCATGTGAAGTTATTATTTTTGGAGTGTTTCATGTATAATTTTAACCCTATTTATGTGTGCAATATGTTTGTGATTCCTAAGTCTATTTTTCTTTTATTTTTTTGAAAACGATTTTCATATATAACTGGAGAGAAAGATGAAAATTTAGCCAACATATACGGCTATTGATAAGGGGTAAGCCCATTACAACAATAATAGAATTAACAATTGATCAACTTTTGTTGATTTTAAATCTATTCATGGATTGCATGTCACACAAATTCAGATTTAACCGTTTTAAAATTTGCTTATTCAAGACAATGTGTTAGATTATGTATTTTGATAAAATAATGAATTTAATTACAGCAATAATGGAAATTTAGCCAACACATAAGGTTATTGATAATGAGTAAGCCCGGTGAGATTCAAATTTATATAAGAAAAAGTGTGTGACCCGGGAGTTTTTGTTTTTTGAGTTTTATAATAGTTAAACTTTGTAACTATAATAAAGTGTGTAATATATTAGTAAAACTTAAATGTTTAAATCTATTATTCTTTCAATAAATTTTGTTGATTTTTTAAGTTTTCATGATATAAATATGAAAATGACCTTCCAAATTCCTTGCATAATTTAATAAAATGTATAGTTAATATATATATCAAAATTTTAACTAATTAAATTATGAAAACTAAATATCAGTATAATGTGGCATACATGTGTAAGATTATTTGTCTTGTTTTAGTAAATGTTTGGGCTTCTTCTTGTGGGTTTTTTTTATTTGTTGTGGGCCTACGAAAACTAAAACAGAGAAAGTGAGATTACAGAAATCGTAGGTATCATGTCTAGGGTTTTGGCGGCTGCAGTCTCCGCGAGGCTTTGAGCGTTCATGTATAGTTTGAATTAGAGAGTGATATTCTGTATGCGGTGATTACATGGAGAGTGACATTGAAGGGTTTGGGGCGTCTTGCTTTGGAGGAGGCGTACCTTGAATGTTTTTTTTTTTCAATTTTGAGCAAGAGGCGTAGCTTAAAGGAATTTTTATTGTGTTTTTTATTTTTTTATTAGTTTTTTGATCATGCTGAATTGTGTGGTGACTGTTGAGGTGGCAGATGATGTGTCTTCACCAGAAGAGAGAAAATCTTTCTTTATATATATAGACTAGTGTGTGATCCGCCCTACGCGTGGACGTGAACCCAATATTTTCTAAAACAAATTTGGTATAATATTATTTTAGTTTTATTAGTATGATTGTTAATGGATTTATCTTTATTAGCTTAAGAAATATGGATTGTTTATTCTTCAGTTATTTTTTTCATTTCTTAATTTTATGTTTATTTATGTATTTGGGTAGCGGGTGATCCATAATTTGATTTTTTTTTCTTTGGTTGACTATTTTCTTCAATTAATTGGTTTTTAAAAGTTAAGTTTTTTATCATTTTAAAGTTTAGGGAACTGCATATTTTTTAACCCAAGTGAATACTAACAAAATAAATACTTTGAAATTGGGTTAGTTTTGTATACTCTGAAAGTTACTTCGAATACTAATAAAAGGAAAGTTAGTTTTGTGAATTTAGAATTCTCCGAACTTATTAAAAAAAATACTTCGAAATAGGTCCCTGTATTTTTATCTATTTTTACCTAAAACTGAATACTAATAAAATGTTCAGAATTTACTATTATTCATCTTTGATGATCCAGTGTTGGTGACTAAAAAATAAATCTAATTTTATTTGAAAAACGATTTAATTTCTATCACAACTTTACTATCTAAGTCATCGTAGATGTATGGGTTAATGGGAAAATTTGAGATAATGTGGGCCGATTTGGAAAAGTATAAGAAATATGGGGTCGAGCTTCGATCTAAAAATTTCAAGAGAGAGAGAGAGAGACTTCTTGTGAATAGGATTATCCTTTAAAAAAAAATTACCTACTCCTCTAAAACCCTCATTTTCTCTAATATCTTTCCTCATCGCCGGTGAGATTTCACTTTTAATTTCAATCACAAAGGGTGTGATCCGCGCGGGCGTGGTAAACAAATTTTTAATCTAATGGTATTTTATTTTATTTGGTCTCGTAATTAATTTAACTATCTCTATCAGCTTAAGATATGTGTATTTATTTTTTTGTTTTATATTTAATTTGGGATCATTTATGTGTTTATTTATTGGATGGTACCAATTTTTACCTCTTTTTTTCTTTGGTGATCAATTTTATGCAATTATTTTGATTTTTTAAAAGGAAGATATTTATATTTTAAAGTTGCATAATATTTTTTTTATATTTTGTTTCATGTGAAGTTATTATTTTTGGAGTGTTTCATGTATGATTTTAACCTTATTTATGTGTGCAATATGTTTGTGATTCCTATATCTATTTTTCTTTTATTTTTTTGAAAACGATTTCCATATATAACTGGAGAAAAAGATGGAAATTTAGCCAATACATAAATTTATTGATAAGAGATAAGCCCATTACATCAATAATAGAATTAACAATTGATCAACTTTTGTTGATTTTAAATCTATTCATGGATTGCATGTCACACAAATTCAGATTTAACCGTTTTGGAATTTTGTTATTCAAGACAATGTGTTAGATTATGTATTTTGATAAAATAATGAATTTAATTACATCAATAATAGAAATTTAGCCAACACATAAGGCTATTGATAAGTGGTAAGCCCGGTGAGATTCAACTTTATATATAGAAAAAGTGTGTGACCCGCGAGTTTTTGTTTTTTAAGTTTTATAATTGTTTAATTTATTTATGATAACTTTTTTATTCATCCTTAATAAAACAAACCATTGCTTGTAGATTGTAAGGTTAATATTTTATTTGAAACTTAACTAATTGTTTCTCTAATTGTTACCTCCACTAAAATGAAAATGTAAGTGATAGTCAATCACTTCAATATTTACGGTCAATCAGTTCTATATTATTTACAAATAATCATGTCTGTTTGGAACTTTCATATCTTATCTATATTTAAAGACCAAATAAATCATGTTATCCAAATATCTAAATTACTGAACGTTTCATTTTTACTATTTTAAATTATAGACTTATTTTTAAAAAATTTGATTTTCTTATTTATAGTTTATTTAACAATGTTACTATAATATGCATTATTAAACGATAATGAGTTTACTTTTTATTTATTAGATATTCTGTTTTTTTAACTCTATATATTTGTGATATGTTAAATCAATATTGTATATATTGTATACTATTAGTTTGGATCAAATAATATCCATTCACTAAACATCTTATCGTTATAAAACTTTAACCTTGTAACTATAATAAAGTGTGTAATATATTAGTAAAACTAAAATTTTACATCTATTATTCTTTCAATAAATTTTGTTGATTTTTTAAAGTTTTCATGATATGAATATGAAAATGACATTTCAAATTTCTTGCATAATTTAATAAATTGTATAGTTAATATGTATATCAAAGTTTTAACTAATTAATATCAAAATGTTGTGGCATACATGTAGATGATATATGTTACATTAATATTGTATATATTGTTTACTATTAGTTTGGATCAAATAATATCCATTCGCAAAACATCTTTTCGATATAAAACTCTAACTTTGTTAGTAAAACTCAAAATTTTAAATATATTATTCTTTCAATAAATTTTAATATCCATTGGCAAAGCTGACTCAGTTATCTACTCTTGATCTCAGCCACAACAAGCTCGACGGAGATATCCCATCACAGCTCTGCTCCCTGGAAAGCCTTGACAAGCTCGACCTCTCACACAACAATCTCTCGGGTCAAATTCCAACAAGTTTCGATGACATGAGAGCGCTGAGTTACATCGATATATCAAACAATAACCTCGAGGGTCCACTTCCTGATAATCCGGCATTTCTAAACGCAACCGCAGATGCATTGGCGGGAAACAGAGGCTTATGCAGTAATACAACTAAACAGAAGTTGAAACCATGCCCTACCACATCTTCTGGGATAAAGAAACAGAAAAAGAACGATAACCTTGTTGTGTGGATACTAGTACCGATCCTAGGATATTAAATTTTTTGATGATATAAATATGAAAATGACCTTTCAAACTCCTTGCATAATTTAATAAAATGTATAGTTAATATGTATATCAAAAATTTAACTAATTAAATTATGGAAATTAAATATCAAAATGATGTGGCATATATGTGGATGATCATATGTCTTCATGAGAAGAGAGAAAAGTTAACTTTATATATATAGATTTTGATAAAAATCATATGCGAGCAATTATATTTATTGAGATATTATTTTATGTATAATGGTGAGTGTAATAATATATATTAAAAATATTGCAGTTTTAATCTTAGTAATTATATATAGCTTGTGAGATTTCAACGGTCTTGTTTTGAATCTATATATGTCCCGTTTGAAAAACGTATTATATGATCGAACATTTATAAGTTAGTATATCAAAGTCAACTAAAAGTGTAATAAAGTAATCAAATGCTATTTTAATAACCATGGTATTGACTTTCATCTTTGTTATATATGTTTTCTATGCAAACAACAACAAAATTATAAAGTTATTCTCTTTCTTTTGTTAATTTAACCAATACAAATTTAATCTTCTAAATTAAAAAAAACTAATAATCACAACTCTTGCTTTCACATTCATGACAACTTTAATTTTGAAACTAAGACAATAGATGAATATGAAATAATTTTTGAAACTAATTTAAAATCACAAAAGATCGACAATTTTTTGTCAATTTTATCTTGAAGATATAAAGACCGGACATTTGTCTGGTATCATATTGGTTGTGGTAACTTTTAAATGATTTTTCAATGATTGTACCTTACTTCTTCCAATCAGAGTGAATAATTTTTTCATCATATTCATTTCCATTCACGTTATATATGTTTTCTATAAAAACAACAAAAAAAGCAAAAAAGTCAAAAATTATTTTTCTTCCCTAACTTAATCAATACAAAAATTTAATTTAATCTACAAATCGAAAAGCAATGTAATAAAAACAACTCTTGCTCTCATATCTATGAAAAAATCAATTTTGAAACCAAAACAATATATGAATATGATATGAACTTTGAAACAAAGTTATAATAACAAAAAACCGACAAAGTAAATATAATTTTTGTAAATTTTACATTGGAGAGATAGAAGCGGAAATTTTGTCTGGTGAAATATTAGGATTGGTAACTTTTCAATGGTTCTTCGATGAGATCATAAACCTAAGCGATGATAATTTAATTCTCATACTTAGGGATCATTGCAAATAATATTGAAGTATAACAAACATTATTTTATATCTCAGAAGATTGGTTTACACATAGTTATTTTTTCTTCATTATAGTCGTCTTTCTCAATCCATGGGTGAATTATTTCTCATGCCGTTGTTTTATTTAATCAGAACATAACTTTGATCAAAAAGATAATTAAGTAGGCAAAACCAATACCCTTAAAGGCATATATCATCAACTTTTATCAGTAATAGATTTTATTTTGACATATAATTTCTTTTTTCTTTTTTTTGTATGTTAAGCCTATGTTGATTTTTCATAGATTTAGCATAAATATCAAGTTAAGTTTCTTTTACATAATATTTTCTTTTGTCAATTTATCTTTTTTGATATTTATTTCTAATTTTGATTTTTGTTTTTGTTAATTTAGCTCTTTTGATATATATTTCTATTTTAAGAGACACGGTTTTTTGGCATATAATTTTTTTTTTGTTAAGATTTTTATGTTGATTTTTCATAGAGTTGTCATATATATCAAACTAATTTTCTATGTGGATTTTTTTGGGATTTTTGATTTTTGATTATCATAGTTATCTTAACTTTTTGATTTTTTGGAGTTTTTGACATTATTTAAGATTTAATTAAAATGCTGATTTGGCATATTTTAATTGGTCATTTAAAATTATATGTGGATATCTTTAGATACATATAACATTAACTTTTATTAGTAATAGATTTTATTTTGATATATAATTTTTTTTGTTAAGCTTTTTATGTTGATTTTCCATAGAGTTAGCATATATATCAAGTTAATTTCCTTTTAAATAATTTTTCCTTTTTTTCATTTAGCTCTTTTGATATTTATTTCTATTTTTGATTTTTTTGGGGGTTAATTTAGCTATTTTGATATTTATTTACATTTTAAGAGACACGATTTTTTAGAATTCTTGATATTATTTAAAATTTAATTATAATGCTGATTTGGCATATTTTAACTAGTCGTTTAAAATCCTATGTGGACGCACTTAGAGGCCTATAACATCAACTTTTATTAGTAATAATAGATTTATTACAATTAGCACTACGTTTGTTACAATCATACCCAAAATCTTTCATATCATCGCTCTTCAGTCAAAATAATCTATCTCTCAGCGAACTCAATGGATTCAGATTCAGAGTTGAAGCTCATTTGACTCATTTCTCAACTAATATCGTTTCTCGACCAGGGCCGGCTCAGTAGGGAAGACGAGCGGTGCGACGGTCTGGAGCCACGACTCGGTATCCTAATAATTTAGGCCCCCAATATATATATATAATAATAATAATTAGATTGAAAAGGACCCATAAAATATTGTATAAGTATTTTTTTTAATAACAAATTCAAAAAACATTACACAAAAATTTATTTTTCTTTAGTAAAAAACTTTTAAAAATAATAAATTTAAAGGGTCTAAAACTTTTTTTTGTCCTACAATCCATAATAACGTTGAGAATGCACTATTCTCGACGATATGGGCGCTGTTCTCGACGACATGGATGCGAAATCAGAGTCGGAGTCGAAGATCATATCACTGATTATTCAAATAATCTCTCTCCTTGGATCTATGGATTTGGATTCGCAATCGAAGCTGGAGTCGAAGTTCATGTCACTCATTACTCAAACAGTCTCTCTCTTCAATTCTATGGATTTGGTATAACATCCTTATCTCGGGCTTCCAAAGAAACCGGAGAACTCGGGCATGTTAGGTTGGCGGATTAATCCCTTTCGGTTAAGTCGCCCGGTTTGGTCCCTTGGTGAGCACACATGATCGCCAGGAAAACGTCCAGATCACAACAAGCAATATAAGACATTCCGACCATCGCTAACATGTGCAAAACAAAGGAAGAGGAGGGGTGAGTAATTAATACTTTCAACATTAACTATAATAGATTTTGTATTTAAAATTATATGGAATTTTTTAAATAATTATTTCACCTAGTTTGTTCTTTATTGTTCCTTCCCAAATTTGAAGGGGAGTATTTTGGTTCACTAGTTCCCTAAAAAAGAAGAATGAAAAGGGGAATCATGTGTACAAAAAATATTTATAAATGTTTCTCCTCATTAATATGATCACCATTCAAAATTTTAGTCAATTTTCTCCTCATTCATATGGTCACCATTCGTAATTTTTGTTAGATTCTTGGGCCTTACCGTTTTTTCTTAGTCCCTTATATATAAAGACTGAATTCATGAAAGAAAACAAGGTAAGAAAAATTTGAATTAAAAAATATCTTAAAAAGGTATTCTTTCAACTTTTTTGAATTTTACAACTAACAAACAAATTTGCAAACGAAAAATGAGATGGTGATGATAAGGAAAACCCTATGAATATACATAATGATCTGGCCTTATGTAACAACATATTTTTATTTAGCAACGCTTCCTCACTATAAATTTGAAAACATCACACCAACAAATCTTCTTAGCAAATTGAAATAAAAAGCAGTAAAGAGAAGAGAAAGAAAAACAATGGCTTCACACAAGAGCCAAACTGTTTTATTTGCTACAATAGTGATTATATTATTAGTGTTTTGTGGAATTGGAGAAGCAAGAGATATGGAAGATTCAGATGATGTGATCGAATCTGAAAAATACATAAGAGACTCACCTGATGTGATCGAGTCTTTGGGATACGGAGCTATGAGAGGCGACAGCACTCCAGGATGCAGCTTCAAAAATCCAAAGGAATGTACCAAAATTCCGGCTAACATTTACCATCGTGGTTGTGAATATTTGAAGAGGTGTCATCGTGATTAATTTTATATTCGTGTTATGAAAGTATATCATATTTCTTTTAATTATGAAGTAATAATGTTTTATTAATTTGTGTTTCTTATTGTGAAACGAGAAAAAATGAAAACTTTTATACATTTTCTGTAATAAAAATGACATTGTAATATATATATGTATACAATTTTATATCTATTGTAGACTCTAAATGCCATTTTTAATCTATAAAAATAGACTTTTAAACTAAAAAGCATTAGTTGCACACACACAAAAAAAACTAAAAAGCTTCAAAAACATATTTTACCAATGTCCAAATGAAAGTTTTGAAGAAACCACCCTTTAGAATATTGACCTAAAGTTGAGACGACCCTTTAGATTTATACAAATTCGAAATCTGAAATTGAAGTAAAGTTTATGTTTTGCTAATCAATGTGGTCAAAATTAGTGTTATTGGAAATAGTGATACGATTTTGCGACCAAGTCTTGATGATTGGAAAAATTAGAGCTTCTTGAGTTGTTAATCATTTCCAATTCTAGTTTTAGTCTATATTACCAGAAACTTTGTTCCATATGCTTAATCGGCATAATTTCCAATTCACAATTATTGTTACCCCTTGTTCGAAAAATCGGCAATTTTCTGACTAATCGGACATCTAGGCGGTGGGCGGATGAGAGTCGCCGTGATTTTGTGCGGTTTCCCGATTTGAAGCGATTAATCAGCGACTAGATGGTAAATCTGAAAAACCGGTCCAGTATTTTGACAAATCAAATGAAAAAAAAAAACAAAATAGAATGAAAAAATCGTCCCAATCATCATATTCTAGGGAAAGAGTACAAGAAAAACGAGCAAACCCGTCAACAATAGTGGAAAAAAAGAATTTGGCCAAAATTAGGGTTTTAGTCGCGCAGAGGTGAGGAAGAAGATAAGGGTAGTTTAGTCATTTCACATTCATTAAAGTCAAAAATAAGAGAAATTACAAAAACGACAATTCTTTAATGCCCAACCCGAATGCCTGACTAACGCCTAGCGTAATAACTATAATAATTTTTGTATCCAAAATTATAAGGAATTTTTTTAATAATCATTTCACTCGCGCATGAACGCGAGCATCACCTAATTTGTTTTTTATTGTTCCTTCCCAAATTTGATGAGGAATATTTTTGTTCATTAATTCCCTTAAAAAGAAGAATGAAAAGGGGAATCATGTGTACAAAAAAATACTTATAAATGTTTCTCCTCATTCCTATGGTCACCATTCAAAGTTTTAGTCAATGTTTCTTCTCATTCCTATGGTCACCATTCGTTCGTTATTTTTGTTAGATTCTTGGGCCTTACCATTTTTTCTTAGTCCCTTATCTATAAAGACCGAATTCATGAAAGAAAGCAATGTAAGAAAATTCATGAAAAACTTGAATTTAAAAATATCGTCTAAAAAAGGTATTCTTTCAACTTTTTTGAATTTTACAACTAACAAACAAATTTGCAAACGAAAAATGAGATGGTGATGATAAGGGATAAGGAAAACCCTATGAATATACATAATGATCTGGCCTTATGTAACAACATATTTTTATTTAGCAACGCTTCCTCACTATAAATTTGAAAACATCACACCAACAAATCTTCTTAGCAAATTGAAATAAAAAGCAGTAAAGAGAAGAGAAAGAAAAACAATGGCTTCACACAAGAGCCAAACTGTTTTATTTGCTACAATAGTGATTATATTATTAGTGTTTTGTGGAATTGGAGAAGCAAGAGATATGGAAGATTCAGATGATGTGATCGAATCTGAAAAATACATAAGAGACTCACCTGATGTGATCGAGTCTTTGGGATACGGAGCTATGAGAGGCGACAGCACTCCAGGATGCAGCTTCAAAAATCCAAAGGAATGTACCAAAATTCCGGCTAACATTTACCATCGTGGTTGTGAATATTTGAAGAGGTGTCATCGTGATTAATTTTATATTCGTGTTATGAAAGTATATCATATTTCTTTTAATTATGAAGTAATAATGTTTTATTAACTTGTGTTTCTTATTGTGAAATGAGAAAAAATGATACCTTTTATACATTTTCTGTAATAAAAATGACATTGTAATATATATATATATGTATACAGTTTTATATCTATTGTAGACTCTAAATGCCATTTTTAATCTATAAAAATAGACTTTTAAACTAAAAAGCATTAGTTGCACACACAAAAAAACAAAAAAACATTAAAAACATATTTTACCAATATCCAAATGAAAGTTTCGAACAAACCACCAAATTTTGTATGCCGCGCTACGTGCATGTTGTATCTATAAATGTTTTTTTACTATTCCGGTTGGAGAAAGCTTTTAATTTAAAAATTATTTTTGATATTTCAAAAAAAAAAAAAAGACTCAAAACCAATATAAATATAAATCTGATTTTATAAATTAAAAAATTAAAAGATGTTAATATACCAAAAATATATGGTGAACTAAATTAAATGTTTCACTAACTTGAACTTCGAGTAAAGTTGTGTATATTAACATGGTAAAGTAACATAAATTAAAAAAGAGACATGAACTTCTTCTCTCCTTAATTGACAAAGGAATTGTCCATTTAATCCCTATTGAATGCAATAAATCACACTCACCCTATTACCTTTAGCTTTTCCACTTTCTTCCCGTCTTTGGACTCTTTTTTTTTGTTCTCTCTCTCACTCTCACCACAACTTCATCGGAAAAAGGCGCTGCCTTTGCGTTTTCTACTTTCACGGAAATGGCGGATTGGGCTCTTGTTCTCGTCGGAGTTGTGCTGTTCGTGATGCTCTCTCCAGGACTCCTCTTCTCGTTGCCGGGACATCACCGGACTCTAGAGTTCGGCAGCATGAAAACCAACGGAAAAGCAATCGCCGTCCACAAATTCATCTTCTCCGCGGCGTACACGATCTTGATCCTCACAGTCAATCTCCATATCACCACCGGCTGATTTAGGGTTTCATTTGGGGAATGTAAGATTTTCTTCGAAACTAGAGGTTTCAGGATTCTCCTTCTCCTCAATTTCCCCATATCTGGTGGGTTGAGAGAATAAACGGAGATATATGGAAAGAGAGAGAGAGAGATAGAGAGATATTTAGTGGGTTTTGGGAGGAAATGGCAATGGTTGTTCCAAAAGAAGGGCTTGTGGTTATGGAGAACGTTTATGTTTCCTCCGCTCCATCGGATTCTCCTCTTCGTCTTCAACCTCAGTTTCCTGACTTCACGATTCCTGTAAAAGTGAGTTCCTCTTTATATATCTCTCTGCTTCACTTATGAGGATATTTGAATACGACTTCGTGAGTTTTGACAACCTGTGTTGTGTTCTGGTACTATTATCTGCTTTTGATATGCAAGTGAGAGAAGCGGTTGCTAATCTCTATTGGGAAGCATTGTTTATACGATTGGATGATCTGATGAAAACCATTGTGATATTTCTCTATGTTTTGTTTTTGATTTCTGCTGATTCAGGATTTCTTCAAAACTAGAGAATCCCGTGAATTTCTAAGTGGGGCTTTAGCTGGAGCTATGCCCAAAGCTGTTCTTGCTCCACTTGAGACAATAAGAATTATCAAATATGAGTTATCTTGATAATAAGAATTACCAATATGAGTTATCTTGATAATCAAATAGATATCAGTTATTTTGTTAATCAAATAAAAGTTATCTTGATAATAAAAATTATCAATATGAGTTATCTTGATAATCAAATATAAATTATTTTGATAATAAAAATTATCAATATGAGTTATATTGATAATCAAATAGATATCACTTATCTTGATAATTAAAATTTGCTAATTACTCTATAGATTTATTCTCCTATAACTAAATCTTTGAAGATCAATACCAGCGCCAACGAAAAAGAGAGAGACTTACCCAGCATTAAATGTTTTGTCCCCTCCTTCCCACTTCATCGTTGCGTATTTGTAGTAGAGGCGGTTTGGGGAGAATCTGGAAATTTGTTTTTCCAAAATTAATATCCAAATAACCTAAGCTAGAAACCTAATTTCCATATTATTACAGGCCAGATATTTAAGTCACCCTAATTTTATCATCAGTTTCTTTTCTTTCTCATCTCACACATTCTTACAATTTCTCTTCCTCTATGTTGTATTTTCAAGAATGCTTTTGTCCTTCTTCATAACAAACGAAGGCCCTGGCAGAACAATTGAATGCGCAAGCTAAGTAGGCAAAGGAGCTCGCGTTTTTTGAATTTGTTACTCTATCAATTGCTAAACTTTGTTCCCCCAACCGTAGATAATAATGAGTAGTGTATGATTTAATGTGTTTAAATTTTAATTTTTATGTTTTCATATTTTTACTTTTATTTTAGTTATTATGAATACAATTTTAAAATTTGAAGTTGAATTTTTATATTTTCAAATCAAATTTTGTAATATAACTTATATATATTTGAATATAAAATTGAATATCTAAGGTTGTCATAAATTGGTTGGAATACATGATCAAAATTTGTCGGATATCTATTGCATTTTAGTCGGAATTAGGTCAAAATTTTATGATCCATTATTGACGAATATTTTTGACTATATTTGTTGATCCGAAATTACCGACCACATTTATTGACAAAAAAATTTGACCATGTTTTATGGTCAGAAACGTTTGACCTTTTTGACCAAAACTCATTTGCGACGAACAATTTTAAACGAAATGGGTTTGTTCAGAAATTGGTACAAAACTATAGCGCTCCGACCGCCACCGTTCATGGACCTTCACTCCCTCTTTCAGCATGTGGATCCCATCCTCATTTGACGGCCGATGCGCTACTTCGTGAGGTTCAATGGGATCTCGACATCACACTCCGACTCAACCAAGTTGTAACAATGAGATCTCGACATCACACTCATATCAATCAGTTCACCAGGTTTTAGGGTTCCCTAGTTCTTAAGTCAATATTGAGGATACTTGTGAAACAAGCAACACACAATAATCGTTATAAACCCTAGAAACAGATCTATGAGATAACCTAATAACAAATCTAAGAATATATGGTTGCATATACATATATTATAGTCAATTGACAAACAACATGAGACACTAAACGAATCAAATAGCTCGCTTAGTAGAAAGGTACAGTTTAAGAAAAGACTTAATCAATAACAAGAAAACACATTTTGAGAGAAAGTGAGGGGCAACAAGTCCTCACCTTGGCACAAATGGAGGAGACGGGAAGGAGATAAGCTCATCATCGGAATCTATGGAAGAGCTCGACGACGGAGGAGGCGGCGGGAAGGTCATCTCGCGACGGGTAGGGTTCGCAGAGGAGAGAGCCGACGAGGAAAGAGAAATCACGACAAAGGAGGAGAGAGAGGCGGTCGCGAGAAATAGAAAAAGTGTTTAGGGTTTTGAAAAAGAGATTAAATGTGTATTTATAGAGAAATTATTCTCGAGAAAGAAAAGGAAAATAAAAGAAAAACTAAGATTTGAGATTATCTGAAAATAAAATATAAATTTTTGGTTGAGAATAAAATAAAAGGAAATCTTTAGTTGCTGGAATATTCTGGAACGATCTAAAAATCAAATTAAACCTGAAATTAAATAACGGAAACATACCGATTTTTTTAGTACCAAAGATCGGGATGTTACATTTGGATTCCCTGCCAAAGCCGTTGTCGAAACTCATATCATTCTCTCTTTTTTTTAATGTAAAATTTATTCAAAACAAAAAAAAAACATTTTTTACAACAAGTGTGTCATTTAGTTGAAACTTAGAAAGCATAACTTGAAAAGTAAATCAGAAGATTGGTCTAAAAAAAATTAAGTTCTTGTAGCAAACCAATGTTTCATCCCTTCCTCGTATTTGCTATCTCCCAAAGCTCATATATTTCATTTCTCAAAAAATCTGTATAGATTCAAACCAGAAGCCGGAGTCTGATTTGGAGTTGTCGTCACTCGTTGACGAAACATTGGAACTCAGGCCAGATCCAAAGCTCATGTCATTCATCCGTCAACTGGTCTCGTCATTTATATGAATTCAAAGCTGATTAAACTTATTTCCTTATGCCCTCAAGTACAAGTATGTTTCAGTGAAGGAAAATTTTGTGTGAGTGGGGAAGTCCAATGGAGGAGCTATGCATTGTGGGGCTGTTTACTTGGATAATGGGAAACATTCAAGTTAACAGGAGAAGACGCTACCCATTTCCGTTGTAGAAGTTGCAATGGCGAGTACCATCACGAATATGAAAAGGCTCCACTCGAGATCAAACATCTTGTGTTGAATTGGGACAGCGAAACCAGAAATTGCTATATATTCTTGTGATGAAGACCTGATATGGGTGTTTTATTATTGCTCGACCTGTGATTGTGCTATGAACATAGCTTGTGTCGAGAAACCACCAGTTTTATATATACCCCCTCCGAAGTGGCATGAACATACACTTGCTATGTTTCCAAGATGGGCTTCCTTAACTTGCAACGTTTGCACCTTGGCCGATTCAAGCTCCCCTGTCTATATATGTCCCCCCCCCCCCTTGTGATTTTGTGGTTGATAACTGATACAGGATATTTTCGTGTCAATTATCCCAAGTATACTCATGTCATTGTAGTACTTGAGATGTCAATCCATAAGGGGTTAAGATTGAGGCACTAAGAATGCAAGAAACTTCTTAAGCTAGAGCAAACATTGTTTTTGGTTTTTAAATTTATAAGAAAGGAAACAAATGCAAGAAGGAAAACAAAACACAAGACTAAAATGTTGGATTATGAACTAAGCTATCAATGAGATGGGTAACAATCAAACAATGAATCATTTAGAAGCATTAATCACTATCTTAGAACATGGAATTCTCAAATATGACTAATCCATTTCCATGGCACTAATCACCTTGTTAATTATCTAATCAAGAACAAATTTCCATTTGTGATTAAATAATTAACAAGCATTAAGAAACAATTCCAATTAGTTCACTAAACACCCTAAACATCAACTTCCGTTGGCTAGGATATGCATAGCTCACAAAAGGTTCGGATCAAGCAATTCATTTAAACTCGGGTCATGAGTGAAATGCCTAAGATCTAGAAACGAATGAACATACCTAATCTAGTACTAACACCGCTTACTCGAATCTATCCCTAATGCATGGGATGAGACCAAAAATCTAACTAATCTAAGGTGTAGTACTAGGTTTCGGTTTATCATGACAAATCTAGCGTTACGAACCAACCTAAGTGAAAGACTCATCCAAGATCATCTTAAATAACCATTATCTAACCATCAAGACAATTGACTAATGATGCCTAAACATTCAATGCACATTCATTCTTATGACATGGATCACACAAGTAGATTAGTTCACTTCCATGATACTAATCCATTTACAAAATCATCTAGTTATCAAGAACTTCCGTTCGAAACTAAATGATCCATAATCATTAAGCATTAGTCCATACAAGTCAACAATTCACCTTAATCATCAATTTCCATTGGCTAAGAATTGAATTGCATGCTTAGAAGTTTTCTAGACATTTCATCGAACACCTTCCGGGCGAGAAATGTCTTAAGTTCTAGAAATGAGTTGTCAATTCGATTCTAGCATTAAGATCCCTCCTAACATGAGAACAAATGATTATCTAAGCCTAAACATCAACAATCAACCATCAACCATCCAAATCAAACATTATCTAAAATCCAACAAAAAGTCAACTCACAAGAACATGAAGAACACAAGAGAAAAAGACATAGAAATGAAGAACAAGAATCAAATAAGCATAATATAAAGATAGAGTGAAGAAATCTTCTCTAGAATGGCATTTGTATGAAGAACAATCCCAAAACTTATGACAATAAAATTAGGTTTTTTTGGCTTTTAATAGAGTTTGGGTCGAGTTTTTTTTGGGTTTCAGATGATTCACAGCGGTCAGGACTTGCCCGCTGCATGACCGCTGTGAATCTCTGTTTTTTTTCGTCGGATGAATCCGCAGTGGTCACTGTAGACCGCTGCGCTACACCGCTGTGAGCTCCAATGAGTTCCTTCGCGCGCCAGACTGGACCGTCGTCACGGAAATTGGCATAACTTCTGATCGCACCGTTGGAATTGCCTCAAACCACTTCCAAATGAAAGCTAATCCATTGCTATATCTCGTGATAAAATTTGAGCTCAATCCAACGGTGAAAAGTCCTTCATCCATTGCCAAACTTATGACGTATCAACCTGATCCTGCATCTCTGTATTCTGCAATGACTTTTTTGTGTGGCTATCTTCACTCCTCCAACTCCTATGACTCCAAGAACACCTGAAAATGGCTCATACAAGCCAAAAAGAATGCAAAGACAACCTAGGACATCTAAAATGCAATGAGACTCAAGTTGGACCTAAATGCATGAAAATATCCCAAAACTATACAAATTGGAACTAAAAACCTATGAAATTAAACCTTAAAAACATGTAAAATATGGTGTTATCAACTCCCCCGGACTTGCCTTTTGCTTGTCCGCAAGCAAACAAGAGAAGACAAACCGGAAGAGAGGTTTTAAAGAGTGGAAATTCACAAATAAAATACATGTCAAAGCATTCAAAATAATAGCCCAACATAATACCAAGACATTGCAAAAACGTATCTCAATATGACTCTAACTTCTCTAGACTTATCGCAACTCCAATTATTTTACTCTAGATCCAAAACAAGTATCCGCATGCTTTCTTATCAACCAACTCCCTACATTCATTTAAGTTCAAGCGTGACTCTCACATATGGGCAATTGATCTATTCCATTTGGCTCGGTAGAAAAAGGTCTTTACGTATAAGAGGCGGTTCATGTATTTGTGGCTACTCTCAAAATCAAACGCAAGTCATTATACAAAAGCAATAGAGAATAGGAAACAATTTATGCATACAAGATGTTCTTCCATTGTTCTACCCTTCCTAAAGCTTTTCATCTAAATTCCCGAACTTGACAAGCAATTTTCTTTTTCTTTCAAAACTCTTCTTAACCACAAACGTATAAACTCAACCCGCCAATCACATCAAACGACAACTCTTTCTACACCTTAGTTACTAGGGAATTTATATCATTATGCCTTTTCTTTTTTCTTATTTTCGATTAACTCTTTTTTTTTTTTTTTTTTTTTTTTTTTTTCTCATCCCCTATAACTTTTATTACAACATGGTTTTTCATTTTTCTTTTCTCATTCCACTTCCCATTTTTTCATTTTCAAACCAATCCCACAAATCCCAACCAATAACCTTTGTAAACCCCTATCAATTGGAAGAAAGAGCTTGTCGTTTCTATCTCGAAAGATTTTGTACATGAAAGCGCATAGAAAAAGACCTCACTCAACGATTTAGCACAATGGTTCAAAATAAAAGGTTTCGGGTTTGGGTGCGGAACCATCTTAAAAAGGAAGATGGCCATTCGAGTTAACAAGTGTGGCATAAAAGGATAAGATAACTCGAATGTTCATGTAAAACCACGGTTAAGATCTAAAGCCCATAAGCGAGATAATTAAAGTTCATTTTCGCCTAATAAAGATGGAGTTGATATCAAATTTAGCAAGCATCAAAAAGACAATGGATTTCAAGCGGAGAGATCAAAGTACGAAGTTTACAAGCTTTTTGAAATCGTTTAAGCAATATAAAACCATTATCGAGAGCATCACAATGAAAGCTTATCATACATGTTTCATGAACTCCCATGCACATGAATGCAACCAATATGATCTAGAAATGAGTGATCAAGTCAAGTCTAGAATGCACATGGACTAATGCAAACTACATGATGATTTTTTTTGTTTTTCGTTTTTTTATGCAATTGAAAATATACAATGCAATGACTCAAGAAAATAAAAATAAGACAAAATACACAATGTCAAAACACAAGAACCTCTCCCCCGGACTTAAATCACACCGTCTCGGTGTGAATTAAGCCAAAGAGAGAGTAAAACAAACATAAACAAAAACAAAAACGAAATGGTATATACAAAGGGATAAGTTAGTGGTACCTTGGAGTGGAGTGGATTCACGAGGAGGAAGCATTGTGCGTTGAAGCTCACGGACTTTGACCATTCCATCCGTCCCATTTATTCACCCTTATTGCTCCTACAAAAAACATGAAAACAAAATTTATCAAACAATAAAAGGCAGAAAACAAGAAGTAAAGGATAGGATTGCTTGTTTTATGTCTCTAGCATTGACGAGGGATAGGATTGGGGAGGTCCCCAATGGCGCGTTTAACGTCACTAGCTTGACGGTTGTGTCCTCTTACTCCTTCTCTCCTTGCATGTCTCCTTTACTCCTAGTTACCTAAGAGATCAAGATCACAAGAAAAGGGGAAAAAGATTAGCAACAAAAGAAAATAAAAAGCTCTAGTCTCAAGAAGAATCCAAATCCTAATGATCAATGCTAAACCCCAATGGCAACGGCGCCAAATTGATACAGAATATTTTCGTGTCAATTATCCCAAGTATACTCATGTCATTGTAGTACTTGAGATGTCAATCCATAAGGGGTTAAGATTGAGGCACTAAGAATGCAAGAAACTTCTTAAGCTAGAGCAAACATTGTTTTTGGTTTTTAAATTTATAAGAAAGGAAACAAATGCAAGAAGGAAAACAAAACACAAGACTAAAATGTTGGATTATGAACTAAGCTATCACTGAGATGAGTAACAATCAAACAATGAATCATTTAGAAGCATTAATCACTATCTTAGAACATGGAATTCTCAAATATGACTAATCCATTTCCATGGCACTAATCACCTTGTTAATTATCTAATCAAGAACAAATTTCCATTTGTGATTAAATAATTAACAAGCATTAAGAAACAATTCCAATTAGTTCACTAAACACCCTAAACATCAACTTCCGTTGGCTAGGATATGCATAGCTCACAAAAGGTTCGGATCAAGCAATTCATTTAAACTCGGGTCATGAGTGAAATGCCTAAGATCTAGAAACGAATGAACATACCTAATCTAGTACTAACACCGCTTACTCGAATCTATCCCTAATGCATGGGATGAGACCAAAAATCTAACTAATCTAAGGTGTAGTACTAGGTTTCGGTTTATCATGACAAATCCAGCGTTACGAACCAACCTAAGTGAAAGACTCATCCAAGATCATCTTAAATAACCATTATCTAACCATCAAGACAATTGACTAATGATGCCTAAACATTCAATGCACATTCATTCTTATGACATGGATCACACAAGTAGATTAGTTCACTTCCATGATACTAATCCATTTACAAAATCATCTAGTTATCAAGAACTTCCGTTTGAAACTAAATGATCCATAATCATTAAGCATTAGTCCATACAAGTCAACAATTCACCTTAATCATCAATTTCCATTGGCTAAGAATTGAATTGCATGCTTAGAAGTTTTCTAGACATTTCATCGAACACCTTCCGGGCGAGAAATGTCTTAAGTTCTAGAAATGAGTTGTCAATTCGATTCTAGCATTAAGATCCCTCCTAACATGAGAACAAATGATTATCTAAGCCTAAACATCAACAATCAACCATCAACCATCCAAATCAAACATTATCTAAAATCCAACAAAAAGTCAACTCACAAGAACATGAAGAACACAAGAGAAAAAGACATAGAAATGAAGAACAAGAATCAAATAAGCATAATATAAAGATAGAGTGAAGAAATCTTCTCTAGAATGGCATTTGTATGAAGAACAATCCCAAAACATCAAGAAGAGAGAGTTGGGGACGAGCCCCACTCTTAGAAGAAGAAAACTTGACAATAAAATTAGGTTTTTTTTGGCTTTTAATAGAGTTTGGGTCGAGTTTTTTTTGGGTTTCAGATGATTCACAGCGGTCAGGACTTGCCCGCTGCATGACCGCTGTGAATCTCTGTTTTTTTTCGTCGGATGAATCCGCAGCGGTCACTGTAGACCGCTGCGCTACACCGCTGTGAGCTCCAATGAGTTCCTTCGCGCGCCAGACTGGACCGTCGTCACGGAAATTGGCATAACTTCTGATCGCACCGTTGGAATTGCCTCAAACCACTTCCAAATGAAAGCTAATCCATTGCTATATCTCGTGATAAAATTTGAGCTCAATCCAACGGTGAAAAGTCCTTCATCCATTGCCAAACTTATGACGTATCAACCTGATCCTGCATCTCTGTATTCTGCAATGACTTTTTTGTGTGGCTATCTTCACTCCTCCAACTCCTATGACTCCAAGAACACCTGAAAATGGCTCATACAAGCCAAAAAGAATGCAAAGACAACCTAGGACATCTAAAATGCAATGAGACTCAAGTTGGACCTAAATGCATGAAAATATCCCAAAACTATACAAATTTGAACTAAAAACCTATGAAATTAAACCTTAAAAACATGTAAAATATGGTGTTATCAATAACACCAGTTTTTAACAATTTTTATGGATCACTTTCATATATTTTGCAGGTGTTTTAACTCCGTTTTCAAGTGATTTCCATGTTTTAGAGTTTCAAAAGATATTTCAGGTAACTCGGGATAAAAGAGTGCGTTTCGGAGCAAAAGTACGTTTTTGGATAAACTTGAACCGTCAGAAGTCTTACAATCAAAGAAAACCTTCTCACATTCTGATCATCCCCAAATTTGGACACAACAAAGAAGACACAACCATCTTTCAAAGGCAATTGGTTTGGAGACATTCCAATGGTTAGATCATCAAATATTCATGAAGCACTGAAGTCAAACGAAGTTGCCTTGAAGCATAGCCACCGCGGGCAGAAAAACTGCACCCGCGGCCAACCGGCGTTCCGCCGCGGTCAGGAGAGAGCCGCCCGCGGCCAACGAGCATTCCACCGCAGAGCGAGACCACACACCCGCGGCCACTCCCTGTGCGACCAAATTAAGCTTATTTCATTCCCGATGCCAATTCCGTCTTTTCACCTCAAATCCTAAACATCCCCAAAGAAGTGAAGACTATAAATACATGCGTTTAGGTTTCTTAGACACAATCTCTTTCACGCTTTTAGACATTGACGAAATTCTTAACAACTTTTATTCTTGTTCTTCGATTTGGAGCAAGGATTCTCGACTTGTGTCTTCAATAGAAAAGTCTTTCTTCATCTCTTTCTCTTACTATTTTTCTTTTATTTATTATTATGGCTGGGTAGTTCTCTTGTTGGGTATATGGTTCTCAAGAGGTTCTCATGGATCGATTATTCATTAGGTTTTTAGTTTAGGATATCGATTAGGGTTCTTCGTTCTATCATTTTTATTAATGCATGTTTATTTGATTGATCACCATGCAACTGAATTTAGATATTTTTCGAGCTACGAAAGTATTGGATATCTATATGTTTGACCTAGGGTAGACGAGCAAAACCGTTACAAGATACGAAAGTATATTTGTAGAGAGGTTGTGAGCGTTAACGAACTTGTTTGTTCATCATAACTTTCTGCGCGGCCGGAGACGAAAGCTACCGGTCGAGTATATAAGTTATGGGTGTGTAGGATGTACGAGAGTAGGCTACACACACTATAGTATTCCAAGTTTAAGAACCAAAAGACGACAAAATTTGCATTAAAAGTCCTAGCAAATTTTTATGATAATCGACCGTGATCCCTAGAGAGTTTCCGATTGCCCAACGTTTCGTTTATTAGTTTATAACCTCGTTTTAATTATTCGCTTTGCTTACTTGCTTTCTTATTTACTTGCTTAGTTTAGTTTAAATTCCTAGTTACAAAATCGTGACACACAAAATTCTCTTTAACTTTATTAGATCTAGACACAACTTAAAAATCGATAGAAATCTTCAGGCACTCAAATCTCTGTGGATTTGGTCCCTTAAATACTAATGCGTTTGTTATGTACTTGCAGCTTTGCTTAAGGGTCTATTTATCGACAATATCTTCCGTTTCGTACAAGCAGGATCCGAGGTATCCGCTTTATTGGGTAGAATGCCTTCCGCTGTGGGTTATCAACCCACCCTTAGTACCGAAATGGGTACTTTACAAGAAAGAATTACTTCTACGAAAAAGGGTCCATAACCTCTATTCAAACATTTTATGTACCTGCAGACGATTTGACTGACCTCAATCCTGATCACATCAGTGGTTCATCTTAAATGTATCAACCCACCACGTGTCATAAGGATATCTCGTCATCCCCATCGTATCTATTATACTCCATCTTTTGATGAAAGAAATTGGTCATGCGGTATTTGTCGTAGAAAGATAAACAATGATTATGGAGGTCATTCTTGCATCAAGGACGGTTGTTCGTATGTGGTGCATTCAAGATGTGCCACACAGAGCAATATGTGGGATGGCATATATCTTGAGGGAGAGCCAAAAGAAATTGAAGAAGAACTTACCTTTTGTGAGGATAAGCTATGGAATCATACGACATTTCAGCCATAAACATCATCATTTGAGACTTGATGAGAACACATGCAGAGATTACGACGAGAATAAGCAGTGTCAAGCATGCATCACGCCAATCTATTTCGGTAACTGCCACTCTTGTGTGCAATGTGAGTTTGTTTTACATGAAACATGTGCGAATCTTTCTCCCAAAATATATCACCCGATACATTCACATATGCTCACTCTAGCTCTAGTGTGAGATGTTATGGACCATAAAATGTTCAGCTTGTTATAGGTTTTTGAGAGAAGGTTTTTTCTCTGTGTGCGGTAAAGAAGAATGTGATTTCAAGCTACATGTGCAGTGTGCCACAAATTCTGAGCGCCATTAGTCCATGCAAATCATATGCATCCTTTATTCCTAATATCTAAACCAGGAGAGATAAAGTCTCCTGGACAGACCTATGTCGGCCTAAAAATGAAGGAGCGTACGTAATATGAACTTGTGGAATAAAACGTTGGCTCTCCGGTTAGTGTGGCTATTGTTTGCAGATTCCGGGTCTCTTTGGATTGCTTGGTCAAAAGAAAATAGGCTGAAAGGTGAAAGTATGTGGGCTCTGGATGGTGATAAGCAATATTCATCCACATGGAACTCCATCCTTTCTCTAAGGTGTCTTGCGAGTCGTTTCATAAGATGTGAAATTGGGAATGGAACAAAGGCTACTTTATGTACGACCACTGGACCGAGTTGGGACCTCTTATAAAATTATGTGGGATGAATGGTCCTGCGCAACTTGGTATCCCTCTTGAAGGATCAGTGGCAGATGCTTCTTCCACACAAGGATGGCATCTGCGACCTGTTAGGTCTCCTACAACTGAGCTAATTCACAGTCATCTTACTTTAGTAGCACCTCCAAATCCCAACATGGAGGAGGACCAATATCGATGGCATATATCGAAAACAGAGCTGCCTCAGACTTCTCTACATCAGCAACATGGGAGTCCATCAGAGAGCATAACCCAATCCAACATTGGACCTCAATTGTATGGTTTAAAGGTGCAAATTCCCTCCCATGCATTCAAGATGTGGATAGCCTATCTTGATAGATTCTCTACAAGATCCAAGCTTCGAAGTTGGGGGCTAAATGTTCCACTACATTGCTGCTTATGCAATTGCTACGAGGAATCAAGAGACCATCTCTTCCTGAGATGCGAAATTAGCGGGCTGATATGGGATTTAGCAATGCGAAGACTGCAAAATCATACATTCAGGTTCCACACTTGGACAGCTCTATCCATCTGGATATCTTCTTCTCCAGCTTCTCGTAGGCATTCGATGCTGCTCAGACGGCTCGTGGTTCAAGCTCTGATCTACAACATATGGCGAGAGAGAAATCAAAGGCTTCATAGCGGCATCTCTACTCCCCCCGAAATGATCTTTAGGTTAATGGATCGTTCTATCTGTGATATCGTTCTCTCCAAAAGGCAACAAAAGGTTTTCAAAGGAATCATGCAGAAGTGGTTAACAAACTCTTGACTCCTAAATTTCCTTTCCTCTCTTGATTGTACTGTGGGCTCTCCTTGTTTTTTTTTTTATCTTTTTGGACAAGGGGTGTCGTATGGCTGGCTCAGCATATTTTGTAGCTAACTACAAACCGCTATCATTATTAATGATATTAACAGATTAATTCAAAAAAAAAAAACCAGGAGAGAGGAGATACTGTTGTGTTTGCCAATGTATATAGACAGATGAAACATTCAATTGCATTGAGTGCGAGGACAAATTTGCTTTATGTTTCGAGTATGCTACTTTGGGCCTGATTGGTAACAGCTGTAGCTTTCGGTTTTATGCTGTGGTTTTTTTGCTGTAGGTTTTTTAGCTGTACGATTTTGGTTGTGGCTTTTTAAAAAGTGAAAGAGAGGAAATATGGACTGTGGAAATATAGCTCTCTACAGCTAAAAAAGGATACAAAGGGCTGTAAGTTTAAAAATCTGTAGAAATCATGATTGGAAACAAAAATTAGTTATAGAAATAAATATGGCTGTGTGCAGCCTCTAAAGCTCCTTCCAATCAAGCTCCTCAAAAGGTGAGGTATAAACATGATAACCATATTCTCAGCTCTTTCTTATGGTGAGGAGACAAGTACCATGACGTATTGGTGTGAGGTTTGCGAAAGCAAAATAAATCCGAAAAGGGTGTTATATGTGTGATGAGTATTGTTGTGTCACCCTACACATGGAATGTTTGATTGGGAGTGACTTATACATGAAGCCTTATTCATCGTTTTCCATCAACCGTAAACAGGTAGGTGTTCTGCCCAACAATCAGATGTCTCGACCTATTTGCTCCATGTGTGAGATGCGTTGTTCAGACAAAATAGTTTTCCAATGTCCTGGATCAATATTTTGTTCTATACTATGTACGTATTAACTAGAGAGTGGCCAATGCAATAGCTTGATGGTCATTGCTTTTGTTGTAAGAACTATTCATTGAAATATTGATCTGTCCTGAATATTGTGTTGTTGAAATATTTTCAAAGAAATTTTACTCAAAGAAGTATTTTGCTTAGCATCGGTGGTGATTACTGAATGACAGAATGAGTTGTTTTATTTATTTATGCATGTGTACGAAAACCACAAAGGATCTCAAGTCACAAGCAATAATTTTCGATTTGAAATCCTTTTTTGTGTATTCCTCAAATGCTCCAAAATGTTCATCATTGTGTGTATACATAATTCAGTCCGCTTTGTAATAATTATTTGAAAATAGTTTAAAACAGTAATAATTCGCTTCAAAAAAATTAAGACTTTATCTCCTTCCCTGCGATTTTTTCCTGTTTTTGCTCTTTTGTTTAACGTTTATTACACATTGTTTTTTTTTTTAATTTTGGAGAAAATAACTTGGAAGTAGCATTCCTTGAAATATGACTGAATATTGTGATTTTCCAAGCAGCATCCCAAACAACTAAAGTCTTGATACACTTTCGAAAAGCAACATTATATAAAAATAATTTTATATAGTTTCTCTAATACCTTTTATGTATTTCTTATATTTTTATCTAGCAAACCTAATGCTTAACATTAGGGATGGGCAAATGGTTATTCGGTTCGGATCGGTTCGGTTATTTCGGTTTTCGGTTATGTTCGGTTATGTTTTTTATTATCCATTCGGTTAGTAACAGTTTTTGGTTCGGTTTCGGTTCGGTTACCATTCGGTTCGGTTCGGTATGGTTATCAAAATTAATAACCGTTTGGTAACCCAAATCTTTCGGTTATTTTCGGTTAACCGAAGGGTTTCGGTTATTTTCGGTTAAATTTCAAATATTTTTGGTTATTTTTGGTTATTTCGGTTAAATTTTAAAATATTTCGGTTATTTCGGAAATATTTCGGTTAGTTTCGGTTATTTCGGTTAGTTTCGGTTATTTCGGTTTTGTTATTTCGGTTATATTTCGGTTATTTCGGTTAAATAGGGGAAATAAACATAATTTTTTTTTTTTTTGATATCCATGAATACCCATTGGTTATCGGTTAATAACCATTCGGTTATCATAACCAATGGATATCAAAAATAAAAACCATTCGGTTATTGTGAAGTAACCATAACCTAACCGAATCATTAATTTCGGTTCAGTTCGGTTCGGTTTCATTCGGTTCGGTTATTATGCCCAGGCCTACTTAACATGCATTTTTGAGAGTTGAGAGTAAAATAATATTGATTTTGTTGAGCAAAATCTTCAAATAACACGCTTCACGGCAAGTTGGAGGTACAGTTTCAGGTTGGTGAATTTGTTTACTTGAAGCTCCGACCGTATAGACAAGTTTTAGTGGCTTTGAAGAAGAATGAAAAATTATCCCCAAGGTTTTTTGGACCATACAAGATCTTGAGCAAAATTCGGAAGACTGCTTACAAACTTCAGCTTCCGGATTACAGTGCCATTCACCCCGTCTTCCATGTTTCGCAATTGAAGAAGGCACTGGCTCCACAAAATCAGGTACAAGAGCTTCCCTTGATTCTCTCCTCTGACCTGGAATGGATTACTGAACCTGAAGACTTGCTGGATATTCAGAGATCAAGCAGTTTGGGTGAACCCGGAGCATTGGTTATGTGGAAAGGATTGCCATTGTTTGAAGCCACTTGGGAACCGTCGAACAAGATTGCTGCCCAAATTCCACAATTCCAGCTCGAGGACAAGCTGTCTCTTCTGCGCGGAGGAAATGATAAGCTTGCTTTAGAAAGAAGAACAGGAGTGGACGTATGGCAAGGAGAGAAGAGAAAAAGGGTGTTACGAAAAGTGGCTAAGTATGAAGCTTGAAAGAAACTATTGATGTACCTCCAACTTTTTTTGGTTGTAAGATGTTTTCGGTTTTCAATACAAAATTAAATAATTTTTTATTATTTTTGACAATTTGTATTCTGCATATTATTTTTTTATTGGTTGAATTGTGTTTTATTGATAACAAATGATGTTTTTAGTATGGAAATTTTTTTTTTAAATGAATCATTAATCTGTATGCAAAAACCTTAAACATTGTTTATATTAATTAGAATAGAGTGAGTAAGATTCAATATGTGTAGTCTTTAATATAAAACTATGTCGTTTGTTGCTAGCTAAAGTGTATTTAATCAACCCACAACTTTAGGGTTATCTAATCAATGAAATACATATTTCCTAAATCTATCAATAGGGATGTCAATTAGGGCCAAAGCCCCAGGGCGAGTCCGGCTTAGCCCTGAAAAACAGTGGGTTCGGATCTAAAAATATAAGCCCAAAAAAACTCGGGCATTTCGGGCTAGTGTGTTCCGAAAAGCCCAGAACTTTAAATATTAATTAGTTAGAGATTTTATTTAAACATTTATCTTTTTAAAAATAATAATTTGACATATTTTATATACATTTTGTGATCCATGTACCATTATCATTCATCCATATTTACTTTATATTTTTAAAATTATTATCTATAGACTTTCAATGACATTTCTATATGATTTATACATATTAAAACTTAATATTATTATTATTATTTTTATCTGTAGGTTTTGATGGTGATGAGGATTTAGAAAACGATGAAGGAGATTTTAATATAAACTCTGCTACCTAGATTTGAAGTATTTTGATTTTATGTTTTATTTGGTATTACAATTTATTTGAATTTTATTTGTTTGTTTTTGTCAAACTTTTGTTTTTAAATTTAATTAGATTTGATATAATACATTTTAATTTAGATTTATTTTGATAAATATTTTGTTTTAATTATTTTCATTTGAGAATTGTGAATTTTTGGATTTGTAAAGAAAAATTCAAAAAACCTGAAAAGTCCTAAAACCTTGTCCGGGCCAGGTTGGGTTTTAAAAAATCAAATATATACGGATTTTACGAATTTCGGGCACGGTATGCAGCCACTTTCAGGCCCGATTGACATGCATATCTATCTCGCAGCTTTCTCTTCTTCTCCTCTCCTTCGTTTTCTCTCACTCTCTTCTGTCGATCACTTCTTCATTTCTCTTCTTCTTTCTTAAGTAGCTCAGGTCTATCAGAGCCTCTCAATTCTGATACATCACTCACTCTTCACTAAAAAATCTCTCTCTCGGCAAAACTCTATGGATTCAGATTCGGAGTCGAAGCTCATTTCACTCATCTCTCAACTACTGCCTCTCCGCCGATACCTTCCGGGGTGGAAGTCGGAGATCATATCACTGATTATTCAAATAAAATCTCTCGTCAGATGTATGGATTTAGATTTGCAGCCGAAGCCGGAGTCAAAGCTCATATCACTCATTACTCAAAAGATCTCTTTGGACTCGGACCAGAAGCCGGATGAGTCTGATTCGGACTTCGGATCACTCGTTGAGCAAACACTGGAACTCAAGCCAGATCCAGAGCTCATATCACTCATCCGTCAAATACTCTCCGTCGTCATCTATATGAATTCAAAGTCCAAGAAACTTATTTCCTTATGCCCTCAAGTACAAGTATCTTTCGATGGAGGAAGCTTTCGTGTGGATGGAGAACTCCAGTTAAGCTACAACCTTTGGGACTGTTTGATTGTAAACTGGGAAAAATTCTGGTTAACAGGAGGAGAAGACGCTACCCACTTCCGCTGCAGAAGTTGCAATGGCGAGTACCATCAAGAATATGAAAAGGCTCCACTCGAGATCAAAAACCCTCTTCATCTAAAACATTCTCTTGAGCTTGTGTTTAATTGGAACAACAAAACCAGAGAATGCTATTGTTGTGATGAAGATCTCAAAAGGGTGTTTTATTATTGCTCGGCCTGTGATTGTGCTATGAACATAGCTTGTGTGGAGAAACCACAAGTCTTATATATACCACCTCCGAAGTGGCATAAGCAGCATCAACTTGCTCTGTTTCCAAGACCGGCTTCCTTAACTTGCAACATCTGCGCCTTGGCTGATTCAAGCTCCCTTATCTATATGTGTCCCCCTTGTGACTTTGTGGTTCATCTAAAATGTATCAACTTACCACGTCTCATAAGGATATCTCGCCATCACCATCGTATCTATCATACCCCATCTTTTGCCCAAGGAAATTGGTCTTGTAGTGTTTGTCACAGAGAAATGGACAATGACTACGGGGGTTATTCTTGCATCGGTTGTTCGTATGTGGCACATTCAAGATGTGCCACACAGAGAAATGTGTGGGATGGCATAGATCTTGAGGGAGTGCCAGAAGAAATTGAAGAAGAAGAAGAAGAAGAAGAAGTTGAGCCGTTTGTGAGGATAAGCGATGGAATCATCCGACATTTCAGCCATGACCATCATCATTTGAGACTTGATGAGAACACATGCAGAGATTACGACGACAACAAGCAGTGTCAAGCATGCATCACGCCAACCTATTTCGGTAACTTATACTCTTGTGTGCAATGTGAGTTTGTTCTACATGAAACATGTGCAGATCATTCTCGCAAAATATATCACCCGATACATCCACATCACCTCACTCTAGCTCAGGTGGTGGACGATTGTTTCGATTGTTCCGCTTGTGTTTGTTTGTCGACAGCTGATTTCTTCTATGAGTGCGGTAAAGAAGGCTGTCATTTCCAGCTACATGTGCAGTGTGCCACAATTTCTGAGGGATTAGTCCATCCAAGTCATGTGCATCCTTTATTCCTAACATCCAAACCAGGAGAGAGGAGAAGCTGTCGTGTTTGCCAAAGCGGTCTGTATCATCACAGAATTGAAACATTCAATTGCATTGATTGCGATGGCTTTACTTTGTGTTTCAAGTGTGCTACTTTACCTCAAAAGGTGAGGTATAAGCATGGTAAGCATATCCTCAGTCTTTCTTATGGTGAGGAGACAAGTAACATGACGTATTGGTGTGAGGTGTGCGAAAGCAAAATAAATCTGAAAGAAGGGTTTTGTATGTGTGATGAGTACTGTTGTGTCACTCTACACATCAAATGTTTGATTGGAAGGGACTTATACCTGAAGCCTTATTCATCGTTATCAGGTAGGTTTTCAACAGATAGGTGTTATGCCCAACAATAATCACATGTCTCGACCTATTTGCTCAATATGTGAGAACCGTTGTCCACACAATGTATTTCTTCAATGTTCTGGATCAATATTTTGTTCTATACTATGTATGTATTAACTAGACAGTGGTCAATGCAATAGCTTGATGGTCATTGCTTTTGTTGTAACAAAATATTAATTGAAATATTGAATATTGTGTTGAAATATTTTTCAAAGAAATTTTACTCAAACAAGTATTTTGCTTTGCATCGGTGGTGATTCATGAATGGCAGAATGCGTTGTTTTATTTATTTATGCATGTGTACGAAAACATTTGATTTTGTTGAGCAAAATCTTCAAATAACACGCTCCACAGGCAAGTTGGAGGTACATGGTTCATTCTTCCAATTGCAAAGCCTTTCGTCAATTTTAACCTCTGGCCATGGCTTCTCACATGTATACAACTCCAACATTAAGCATCCTTGCGACCTCAGATCTAGAGGGTTTTTCTCTGTGACAACACTGTCATGGAGAGACTCCCAGTAAATAGGAATTTCACTCACTTCTATGGAGTTTCCAAAATGAAAATCAGAAATCTTCAGTGTGTACAGTGAATCTCTCCACGAGAACACAAGGGAAATTTCGGATTAGAGATCAACACAAGGATATATTCGGATTTTAGATCGCAATGAACATAACCGTGACCACATTAAAGATTTCAAGGCAGGGGATTTCGGTATATATATCCAATTAATCAAGAAAAGGAAAACAAAACAAAAATATCATTACAGTTTGCAAAGATGAATCAATAAATCGCATTGGGAGATATCTCTTTATAATAAGTAAAAAATGTTACCATTTCTCAGCGATTAAAGTTTGATTTCACCATCCTCCCCAACCTCTCCATCCTCTAGCTCCTCATTACCACCTCGACGACCACTCTCCCGATGCTCTTTCTTCTGTCTTTTATGCCGACTTTCGATGTCTGATTCAGGTGAGTTTGCGTGCTGCCAAGAAAACCATTCCTCTTGCTTTTTATATCTTATCATATTTGAAGCTTAGCTGAGTCAGAATCGAAGTCGAGAGTGAGTACCTTTCTTGATTTTTTGCGATCATTACCATGTTTACGTGACGACTTTTTCAACTCATCTCTGTCATCCCTATCAGAGCTGACTTCTTCATCAGAGTTGTGATGCCGTCTTCGATGTTTTCGTTCTCGGTCTTTTCCCTTTCTTTTCTCTTCTTTGTGACCTTCACTCACATCTACAGCCTCACCATCTGACTCTTCCCTTTTACTACTCCTCTCTTTTCCTCTTTCTTTTTCGCGTTCTCTTTCCTTTTCCCTTCTCTCCTTGTCCTTGTCTTTCCGTTTCTCTTTCTCCTCCCTTTCCTTCTCTTTTCTACTCTGAAAAGTCCACAACAATAAAAGTCTTAGAGACCTGTTTTCAACATAAAAGACAAATAAATTTCATGGCACGAATAATCAGTACCTTGTCCTCATCACGCTTACGTTCCTTCTCCTTTGCCTTTTCCTGTAAACTCGTAATGTATTCCTCAAAAAGCCCTCTGCTAACACTATCATCTCCAATTGATCTGAGGAAATTTGAAATGGGATATTAAAGAAGGTAATAACCGGACCTTATTATTATTTATTTAAGGTTTTTTCTAACAAGAATTTTTTTGGCAAGCCATGAAACATCCTATTCAAAGCAAGAAACTATTTACCTGTACTCTTGACTTTCTTCAACTAGTTGTTTGACATCTTCCCAATGTGACGCTGCGCTTATTTCCTAAAAGAAGAAGTATGTTTAACGTCCTATACAGAAAAAAAAAAAAAAAGTCACCGGAGTAAGATATACCTTGAAAGTGCGCAACAGATTGTTAAATTCTTCAGCCAAACGCTGAAGCTTTCTGGCCTCTTTTTCTTCTTTTTCCTTCATTCTCTCAACCAAGTCATTATATATAAGCTGATAATAAACAATGGAAAATTCGTCAATGAGAAGTTGAGAACTTTGTAGTCTTTGAGTATTAATTCAAAATTATACACGTAAATCTCATCAATGATGAATCTAAAGCATGCCAATTGCCAGGAACAACGATTTAAACTCACTGCATATAGAAAAACAGAAGTTTGAACCAGTAGCTAATATATTTCTTACACAATTCAGATCACCGTTTATGTTTAATTTATCTGGCGCATTTTTTCACAACTGAGCCCGTACCTTCAAATTTATGTCTGATATTGGTTGAGTACTGAGATCTTCTGAAACAGCAGATTTAAAATCTTCGAACATCCACGAGGATTCCATGGAAACCTATTAGAGAAAGGGATTAGAGAGAAGTTTGGTTGAAGTAATAAGCAGAAATGCAAGATATCCTTGACTTGCCTTTCTTGACTTCATAGCATCCTTTAAGCGACTCTTATCCTCATGATACTGTGAATCAAACACACAATAAAAGGTTTAATCATCGAAACTATCAGTCTCATGCAGAGCTAGAATAGTCAACAAATTGAGAAGTATACTATATCTAGTCCAAATTACCTGTTTCTCTAATTCTTCTGTAACATCTTCGAACAAGTCTTTCGGAGTTGACCCAGACGTATTAGATGCAACAGCTTGGTATTGGGGCAACTCTTTTAACTGTACATAAAATAACTGAGTATAAGAATCCAACGTGAAATATTATTTTTCCAACATGAAATATTATTAAAATAGGTCATACACCTCAATGCAATATTCCGACCAGTACGTCTTGGCTGTAAGGATGCCAGCAGCGACATGTTCTTCCAATAGTGTACGAAATGCATCACGGTTTTTTCTCTCAGCTCGCCTAACATGTTCCTAGCTCCACATGAAAATGAAAGCATGAGCATTCGACTTCACAAGAACAGATATGAGAGGTTACAATTCTGAACATCGACCTTACTTTCTCTACTCTCTTCAGCTCCTCTTCTTCCTTCTCCAGGTCAAGAATGTATTCCTGGGATAACAAACATTAGAAAAATATTTCCATGTGGCAATCTGAACACCTCAATGAAGTACTTACCTCAAAACCAATCAGACGATCTATCTTTTCAAGACATGAGCATCTTTCATCATCCTCCAGTCTATCTTGAATTTTGCGCCACTGTGAACTAGCCTTCAAACACGTAATATAAAAGGCATTATGGCAAGGTCTATGAAAACAAAAAGGTTTGCAGGAATTAGCTTCAAAAACAATGATGTACTTTGATATAGTCACAGGTTTCAAGAAACTTCCGATATTCTGCCATTTTTTGCCGATGTTCCTCCACTGCCTTTTCTCTTTCCTGCGGATTAAAGGATTCATGGTGTCAATTCAAATAATGATTTTGCCCCTTCTACAAATCAAAAAAGTATCCATCTTTCTATAGAAGCTTCAAAAGCCATCATGCTGGCGTATCAGATCTCTCAACCCCAATCTAGGTGATCACCAAAAGCATTAGTTTGCCATATTTAAGGCATGCCTCTAGTGATCATTCCAAGGAAGAAGAGAACAATTTGGATGCTAATAACCGGCAAGCAATCCTTCCCTCGTCCAACACCTTCATGTTCATATCCATGGCTTGTTTTGCTTAGCAGAGCGAATAATCTTACCAAACAACCAAGCAATTAAACAGCTAAACCGACACATGAGAACAAGAAAACCAAAAAAGAAGCCAGATAATTACCTTCCTCTCAAGTTCCACAATATAATTGTCAAATAGATCTTCACGATCCCTTGGACGTTCAACAGCTTTAAAGCGCTCATCATTTTCAAACAAACCCATTGCTTTGCTGGTGAGGAAATAGTTTCCATTAGCACATTTATCAAAAATACGATAAAGACAAGAACCAAAGATCCTCTAATTAACTGAAGGCCATACCTCCATTTCATGGATGATGAAAGCTCTTCACATTCCTGAAGTAAGGAAATATCATTATAACAGTAAAATCAGCACATCAGCCACACTAAACCGAACAAACACCGAACTTCTGACTCCTCTGGTACATACCTCTAGCATCTTGACAAATTCTTCACGGGCTTTCTTCTGTCTCCTCCGCCTTTCCTCAGCTTCCACTTTTTTCCTTTGACCAAGATACTGGAACATTATATTTGACAATCAGATTTAAGCATAAAGCTACTCAAAGTGGGAATCGAAACATTTAATTACATCAAAAATAAATACTGCAAAGCTATATAGACATGGATATTAAAATGCACTCACATCATTCCTAAGAACAAAGAAACTATATACCTCGTTAAAAGCTTGTTTCCGCTCACCGAGTGTCCTCAAAGCACCATATCTTTTATCGTGAACAATCTCTTTCGTTGTCTACAAGGAGATGATAAGGTCAGCAATGAAGCTAGTAGATGGTCAGGGAGAGAATACAGACCATATCTATCAATGTATCATATGCATCCAGATTACCTGTTCCCATGTCCAGTCGGACTGAACATTTACAGATTCCAAAAGCGACTTGAAAGCAGCTTTGGCCTCCTAGTAAAAAAACAACCAATAGGGCAAAAATAGTTGGATGGCAAACAATTAGACTTGCACAAGAAAACATAAAGCTACTGATATCAGGAGGAGAATATTAGTATAAGAAAATACCTGCTTAGTAGCATACACCATGGGTTCCTCAACATTTGCTTTGTCACCAGTAGGTGTCAGATTGGCTTTTCCATTCACTGACATTTCCTTATTCGCAGCCTAACAAAGAAAGCAAAATAATAAGAAAGCATACGAAGGTGTAACAGTTGACCATAAATATTCATGAAACCACCATATCATCACATACAGTAAATAATGAACATAATTTTATACACAAATTTGTTCAAGTTATTATTGACCTCTTTTTACATGAAACTGAAGTGAAAGCCGGGAAGCAGAATGTATAAGACTATACTTCTAGATTCTAGGCAAGTCATTGTAAGAAAGGAAAAGGAAAATCATGCCTCATTGTTTTGTGCTGGAGCTCCATCATTCGAATCATCTGCCCCCTGAGACGGTATATTATCCGATTTTCTGGTAAGACGGGCACAAGAGCTAAATTCAGAGACGTGATAGAGTGTATAATCATCAAACCAAAACTTCCCAAGGGAAAGAATAGTACATTGCAGTAGCCTCAGCATCAGTAGTTGCAGCAGACGTTGGAGTAACAGGAGCAACAGGGGGAGGACGAGTGACAGGTACAGCCAAACCTGCTGGAATAGGGCTTGAAGAATGCCCAGGAAATGTTGAAGATGTGCTGGGAACAACAGAGGTCACAGTAGTGCTAACCGCTAGGTCAGATGAGGATGCAGAAATGTGGGACACAGGGGTAGATCCAGCTCCGGAAAGGGACGTCTTTGCACTAGCTAATTCAGCTTGTTCCCGAGCTAACTGCATACAACAACTATGCAGGTTTAATGTAGGCTCCACATTGGGGAATGTGCATGAGAGAAATAAATTGGCAGACCTTCAAATCTTCAGGAATTGTCCACTTAGACTCCTTTGTAACCTTGTTATAATAGTATCTGCGTTAATTAAAACAATAAATCACTTGCAACTATAGAGCATAAGCATGAAATAAAGACCAAATGAAATTTAAAGATGCATACTTTCTTCCTTCAGCTGTAGTGAATTCCTTCCATACAGTGGATGCATCAGCCCTCTGTAGAAAGATATCATAAATTGCAAGAAACTATAACATTAAGCATAGATAGGATAGATTTTGATCGATCAATCTAGTCTGTTTCCACATAAATCCAGAACGTCATTAAAAGGTACTGGGATCAACCCGAAAAAAAAATACTAAGATGTATATGCTCCTATATATGCATCGTAGCAATGAATATATCAGCCAGGCCATAAGCAATACCAAATTAAGCTCATGAAACTTCAAGCAAGAAACCAAGATAGGATTGTCTCAGCTCTATCAACCAACTTGTTTCAAAATACCTCAAACTAATCCAGCTGTTTCACGTTTGCATTTAGATCTCATCCTTCTTGCATATGATTTCTAATGAAGTTAGAAATAAAATGAATATACAGATTTGATGCAATAAATTTGTTATGTAAAACAAAAATTAGCAGAGAGGGAACAAAACTCACTACTCAAACAGCAAAGCATACCTCAAAAAAGAGTAGACAAGAGTACTTTTGACCGTTTAAACCAGTGGAAAAGAATATGAAAATGAAACAAAATGCAAATAAAACAACATTTTCCAGATAAAGCATGCAACCGTTAACATCGATAGTGAAGTGGCACACAAACTAAAAGCACTAGTAAGCTTCCACGACCAGCAGGATGACAATCATCTTAGTAGACTGGCTACTTTGTAGGTCTCTTACCTCAAGTGGTGTCATTAGTTCAAGAGGCTTTTCCCAACTTGATTGTTTAGTCTGCTTGTTATAATAATACCTAGAAAAAATTAAGTATCTATCAGATAAGCGTAAAAGTTTTAGATTTATATACCCAAACCCATGAAACACACATCAGCATGAAAAGTAAACAAGAGCATGAAAGGTTCAGAAAGTGAGAAGCTTATGAACAATCTCCTACTAAAATAATAAATTCAAATGGGAATTGCATGAACACAAATCTACAGTACAAAGAGTGACAGGTAAGAAGATAATAGGCCTAAATCTACAAGAGTAGTTCAGTAACATACTTTCTCCCATCAGCAGCTTTATGCTCCTGCCAGTCAGATGCAGATTGCGGAGTCAGGCTTCCCTGCTATCCAACAAGTGCAATAAGAAACAAAACAAAAAACTGATGAGTTGCTGCAAAGAAAAGCTGTGTAAGAGAGAGTGCATACATAAAGACTAGAGAATGAGTTTGTTAAGAGTTCATCAACAATGCCACATCAGCTAGATAGTAATTAAGTATAAATAGTAAAAGGTTCTGATGTTTAGAGGTATCGAGTGTTTTGTGGTTTGCTAGGGGCCTCTTGAGGCTTGGGAGAGTTTTTGGGTTCTCTAGAACAAAGCCTTAAGTCACTCTGATTTCAGAATTCTGGGGTCAGTGTCTGTTATTCATCCTTAGAGATAAATAAAACAGTTCACGTTTTCAAACCTTATCAGAATTTGAGCTAAGGCATATGTGAGTGGTCTCAATTTATATAAGAATACAGCTCAACATAATATGATTTCACAGTTTAGTAAGGGATGGCTTCACGATTAAAAGCAGATATAGACATTGATACAAGTCACCAAAACATATTTGTGATCAGTTATCGAAATCACTTACTGGGTCTGTGGGAAGCGTGACTGGAGTATGTTGCCCAGTCTGCTGCACAGGGGAAACAAGTGTTGTACTTTGATTTACAGGAGCAGCCCAAGAGTTTGCTGCTGGGGGGACACCAGCTGCATGCATCTGAGAAGTTGGTTGGACCAATGATGGTGGTTGTTGCTGACCATAAGATGGTGGTACAAACTGCAGGAACAAGAATCCAGGAAAGTGAAAACGAATCATATATGTATACAAGGCCATCCAAAGAACAAATATGAGAAAAGCAGAAGCCTCACTGTATATGAAGACGGAGGTCCGGATGTACCAAAGCCTGTCATTGGAGGTGCATTTGGCTGTGGTTGGATATACGGTGCTGATACAGGCTGTGATGGCTGACCTGGTCTCACTGGAAAGAGCTGCTGTAACAGCTGAGAAAACTGCGGAGGCTGACTTTGAACATTTGGAGGTACATGTCCAAAGGGGTGATGAAAAGGCTGTGAAGCTGCAGGAACAAAATGCTGACCCTGTTGCCCAGGAACCATCGGCCGAAACTGCTGCAAAAAGGTCTCTTAAGCTCATCCAATAGATCACAGACTAAACAATACAAAACTAAAAATCATACACTACAACAAAACTTTCAGCAAAATAGCAGCCAGATTATGATTCTGTAGTTTCCGCTTCTTAGTTTTATTAAAACCTTTCACTACATCAAATTGATAAGAATCTGACAACTATTGAATGTATGATTCTGAGAGTAAGGCGCGAGAACATATCAATTGATGAATAGCTTCGAGTTTCGTGAAAGTATGAAACGGACTAAAAGAGAGCAAGTTTGGCAGTTTCGTACCTGGGAATTAGAGGATTGGGGAGGATTATTCGACATTTCTCCCACAAAAGTAGCTTCCTCTCTCCAATTTCAGCTTAATCTGAAGAGCAAAACATCCAAACTTCGAGCTCAAATCTCGCAAAAAGCTTTCGAGAGCAAAAAAATTCAAACTCTGCGAACAGAAGAGGCAAAACCCTAAGAAGAACAGCACATACCAGAAAAGATGAGGAATCAGAGAGTATCGCCGACGACAAGTCTCACCAAACGAAGGTTTCACTAAATTCTTAACCCTAATTGAAACGAGCAAAGTCCTGCAGATTGCTAAATCGTAAAAGAAAAAAATCTCGAAGAACACGCGATACACTGCACACAGATGGTTAAGCCTTAATTATTTCAAAAACAGCAAGGAGTTCACACTGTATAAATAAAAACGGCATGTAGTTCTGACTTAATTAGTGCGTCACCGTTTCTCGGTATCTAACTAACATCTTTTATCTCATTTGTCCATCTTTTATCAAAAACAGCAAGGAGTTCGCACTGTAACAAAAACAGCAAGGAGTTCGTCGACTCTAAAAGTTTCCTTTTTCTTTCTCACTTTGCTCGCACTGCAATTTCCTTTTCTCTAGTTACAATCTCATCAAAAAGCAACGAATCGAAATAGATCCAACGGTCCAAATCAAATTATAATTTGTTAATCTCGTCCGATACACTCAACGCGACGACTCCTCCTTTCACGCCGCCGTAAAACACTCTTACGCCGAGGATTTCGACAATCTTGAGAGAGAGTTTCAGATTCTGTGCGAACTCAGAGGATGTCCGAGAATCGTCAGAAGCTTTGGGGACTGTTTGGAAGAAGGTTTCAGCTGTAACGGAAACAAAGTCCACAAATTGCTTCTCGAGTACGCATCCGAAGGTAGTCTAAGTGCTTTCATGGACAATTACTCCGACAGAAAACTGCCCGAACCGATGATCAGAGACTTCACGCGTATGATTCTCCAAGGTTTGGTCTGGATTCACGGCCACGGTTATGTTCATTGCGATCTCAAATCCGACAACCTCCTTGTGTTCCCGTCGACAGATTCTTCGTACGAACTTAAGATTTCTGATTTCGGAAACTCTTTAGAAGTCGGAGAGATTCCTCATTACTGGGGATTCGATTTCCCGTTTGTGGGGACGCCGATTTACATGCCGCCGGAGTCTCTCGTTGACGGCGTCGCAGAGAAAACCCTAGATCTTTGGTCGTTAGGATGCTTAGTGTTGGAGATGTACACAGGTGAGATTCCATGGCTTGGACTTGAAATCAATGATCTCGCCACTCGTCTCCTTGATGATGAAGCTCCAGAGATTCCAGAGTCTGTGCCTTGCGATGCAAGGGAGTTTATTGAAAAATGTTTCTCAAGGAAACCTGAGGAGAGAGGAAGTGCGTATGAGCTGTTGTTCCATCGGTTTTTTCATCCAGAAGAAGTGGAGGAGAAGACGGAGAAGATTATCGCCGTTGTTGAAGAGAGAATAAATTCGTTTCTATTGAAATTGAAGTTGAGAATCAGACGAGCTGCTTCGAAGAAATCGACGGATATTACAGAGAAGAAGCCTCTGAAACTGAAGATTTTTCCATCAAAGGCTCCACAGTTTAAGAAAGTTCTGAAGAAAATCTTGAGGTTGAAAACTTTGGATTCCAATTTAGTTTGTGTCAAGTAGTAAAGTTCTGAATTTAGTAGTATCTCTGTTCAATGTCTTTAGTATGTAAGATCAAATTACATGTCTCTCAATCTATATGTTACGACTGTTGATATAGTTTTGTTCTTCCAAGAATTTGTTGAATATTTTACATTTTTCCTTGGTTTTCTTAGTTTTTTTTGTAGTTTTTTTTCTGTTAAGTTTTTTTCTTCTTTTAATATTCATTGGTAATTTGGTAGACTATTGATGAAACGGTAAAAGGAAATACTGTATTAGGAAACAATGATGGTTCAAGGTCACATAAATATATCTTTTTTTTCTTCAGTCTAACTAAAATTGTCGTGCAACGAAGAAAACAGAAAATGCGTAAACCGGTAATGTTATTCTCCTCTCAAATATCTCCGGTTCAGCATGCAAACCGAACTTCTCTTACAGTCGCTTCGGTTGGTAACCTTTACCCGCTTGAAAACCTTCCGTATACGCTGTGTTCTTGTACATAATCTGCAATTTACCCAAACAAAACCAATATTGGTACAAACGGTTTAATGTCGGAAATAATATTTTTTAGTATAATGGTATAATATACATCTTTATCCCATCTTTATCTCATTTGTCCATTTTTATCAAAAACAGCAAGGAGTTGGTATAATAGTTCTCTTGCAATGAGCAAATAGAAAAAGAAAATCAAATAGACGTTAGACCAAAAGTTTCCTTTTTCTTTCTCACTATGCTCGGGCTGCAATTTCCTTTTTGTTAGTTCCTCTCTAGTTACAATCTCATCAAAAAGCAACGAATGGAAATAGATCCAACGGTCAAAATCCACCTAAATGTTGAAAAGCGTATTATAATTGATGTCACCGACCTAAACCCTAACTCATTTCCTTTTTTCTCTCCTCTTACCATATTCTTTCTTGTTTTCCAGTTTCTCTGTCGCTGCCAATTTCTAAAGCAATTCTGTTTTCCCTGCAAATTGATCGATGCAATCGAACGAAGAATTCGTCAAGTTCTTGGGAGAAGGTGCTTACGGTTTTGTTAATCTCGTCCGATACACTCAACGCGACGGCTCCTCGTTTCACGCCGCCGTAAAACACTCTTACGCCGAGGATTTCGACAATCTTGAGAGAGAGTTTCAGATTCTGTGCGAACTCAGAGGATGTCCGAGAATCGTCAGAAGCTTTGGGGACTGTTTGGAAGAAGGTTTCAGCTGTAACGGAAACAAAGTCCACAAATTGCTTCTCGAGTACGCATCCGAAGGTAGTCTAAGTGCTTTCATGGACAATTACTCCGACAGAAAACTGCCCGAACCGATGATCAGAGACTTCACGCGTATGATTCTCCAAGGTTTGGTCTGGATTCACGGCCACGGTTATGTTCATTGCGATCTCAAATCCGACAACCTCCTTGTGTTCCCGTCGACAGATTCTTCGTACGAACTTAAGATTTCTGATTTCGGAAACTCTTTAGAAGTCGGAGAGATTCCTCATTACTGGGGATTCGATTTCCCGTTTGTGGGGACGCCGATTTACATGCCGCCGGAGTCTCTCGTTGACGGCGTCGCAGAGAAAACCCTAGATCTTTGGTCGTTAGGATGCTTAGTGTTGGAGATGTACACAGGTGAGATTCCATGGCTTGGACTTGAAATCAATGATCTCGCCACTCGTCTCCTTGATGATGAAGCTCCAGAGATTCCAGAGTCTGTGCCTTGCGATGCAAGGGAGTTTATTGAAAAATGTTTCTCAAGGAAACCTGAGGAGAGAGGAAGTGCGTATGAGCTGTTGTTCCATCGGTTTTTTCATCCAGAAGAAGTGGAGGAGAAGACGGAGAAGATTATCGCCGTTGTTGAAGAGAGAATAAATTCGTTTCTATTGAAATTGAAGTTGAGAATCAGACGAGCTGCTTCGAAGAAATCGACGGATATTACAGAGAAGAAGCCTCTGAAACTGAAGATTTTTCCATCAAAGGCTCCACAGTTTAAGAAAGTTCTGAAGAAAATCTTGAGGTTCAAGACTTTGGATTCCAATTTAGTTTGTGTCAAGTAGTAAAGTTCTGAATTTAGTAGTATCTCTGTTCAATGTCTTTAGTATGTAAGATCAAATTACATGTCTCTCAATCTATATGTTACGACTGTTGATATAGTTTTGTTCTTCCAAGAATTTGTTGAATATTTTACATTTTTCCTTTCTTACTTAATCTCCACAATCTGTTGAAATCTAGTTTCTAAAGAAGAGTTATGTGTTCTGTTTTAACGCTAACTGTGGAAAAGAAAGAAGAAGACGCTTCTTCTTGTGAATGATGCCTGTTTTGGTGAACTTTAAAGCTTTATTGAGCAAATGTATCAGGAACTTGAAAAAGCTTTTGCTAATCACACGAGCAAGGAAATTACTTTGGTGCGGAAGAAGATTGATTCTCTCTGATAAAGAACTAATTAAAGCCATTCTCTCATATATGCATCTCTATATAAGTCTGTGTAATCCTCTGTATCAGGAACTTTGAAGCTTTATTGGTTAAATATATATATATATTTGATGGTCCTTAGCCTTACAAACTATTAACTAAGACTAAAGATGTGGCCAGTAATCCTCACCGCAGTTTGGACAAGACAAGGTCTTGCTAAGATAATCAGCCCTCAAACATTCACAGTATGTCTTGCATCTATTGCACAGTACTGTCCAAAACGTAGGTTCAAGCTTAGGCTCAGTCTCAGGCTCAGGCTCAGGTCTAGGCTTAGTAGATGAAGCTGGCTCGTGTGCTCCATTCTTTTTCTGTTTACCTTCTTGAGCAGATAACCGACACCAAGCTTCTAAAACCAGTTTAAACGCGCCTTCCGCGCCATTGAACTTGTTCTTGTCCGGATGTAGCAAGAGAGCTAGCTTCTTGTACTGTTTCTTGACGGTTTCATCATCGGCTACACGATCTAGACCGAGAATCCCATACCAACCAGCTTCTCTTCCTCCTCCGTTTGATGCGGAGATATAAACATCGATTATCATCAGCACTTGTTTCAAACCATCAAGATTTGGACACAAATTCTGAGCCTTGTTAACGAATTTTCTCGCTCCATAGTAATCATTCTCTAAGAGTTTCCTCTCTGCAATATCCATTGCTCTTCTAACTTCTTTCTCATTACATTCCATGTTCGTTGAGTGAGTTTCTTTCTCTACACGGAAACAAATCGCCGAGAGCCAAAAACAGTTCACCGAATTGTTAGTCAATGGATGGTGGTTTTTTGGACGGTGGAGTTGGTGGCTCCTTGTTTGCTCCCTAATGTCAACAAAGGAGGCCATTGTTTTTCAACATTTGTGGCTCTCACCAACCCCCTTAGCTTCTATAAATACCAAGGTATTATGAGAAGAAAATATCATCCCAAAATCACAAAACAAGAAGAAGAGAAGAAACGTTAGAGAGAGAAAGAAAAGAAAAAATATTTTTTTGAAATTTTTTTCTTTGTGAGAAATTAAGAGTAATTTCTCGAGTGTATTTGGATTCGGTTGTGAGTTGAGAGTGGTGTAAAATTTCCCGGTTGATAATAAAAGATCTGTAGCAGGTCCGGAGACGTAGGCAATATTGGGCGAACTCCGTTAACAAATTGTGTGTCTTATCATTCTCATAATTCTGATTTATCGGAAATTTGGCGATCGGAAATTTGGCGTTATTTCCTAACAACTGGTATCAGAGCGCGGGTTGGGTGATTTCAGTCAAATTCCATGCGAGGTTACTGTTCATATGAATAGTGAATTCGTGAATAGTGAAATTTTGTCGGCGACATCGGTTTGTCGACGAAGGTGTTCAAATACACGGTGATCCGCAAAAATAATCAGAAACGATGGGAGGCGAAAATGGTTCAGCACACGGTATCGGAAAATTTGACGGTACAGATTATGCATTTTGGAAAATGCAAATCGAAGATTATCTGTACGGAAGAAAGCTTCATCAACCACTGAGCAAGAAACCTGAGAAGATGGATCAGGAAGAGTGGGATCTCCTTGACAGACAGGTTCTGGGTGTTATTAGGTTAACATTGTCGAAAAACGTTGCTCACAACGTTGCGAAGGAGAAGACCACGAAAGGGCTCATGAAAGTTCTCTCGGATATGTATGAGAAACCTTCAGCAAATAACAAGGTATTTCTCATGAAGAAACTCTTCCACTTGAAGATGGAAGAAGGTGGCCCTGTTGCAGCACATGTGAATGAGTTCAACACTATTGTCAACCAATTATCATCCGTTGAAATTGAGTTTGATGATGAAGTGCGAGCACTGATTTTGTTGGCATCTCTGCCAAATAGTTGGGAGCCAATGAGGGCAGCGGTTAGTAATTCTGTGGGTACTCACAAGCTTAAATTTAATGATGTTCGAGATCGTATCCTTGCGGAAGAATTTCGTAGGATAGACTCTGGCGAAACATCAATGAGCTCTGCTTTCAACATGGAAAACAGAGGCAGAAACCAAGACAGAAACAACCGGAATAGAGGCAGATCAAAGTCAAGGAATGGAAGAAGTCATTCCAAATTCAAGCAACCTACTGAATGTTGGAATTGTGGAAAGAAATGCCACATCAAAAAAAATTGTTGGGCACCACCAAAGAAGGAAGACAACAATGGAGGTGGAGCCAATGCAGTCACGAAATTGTTGATGCATTGTTAGTGTCTGTTGATTCTCCAAGAAAAAGTGAAGCTCATGATGCAGCTGTAAACACCACCAAAGCATCGATCTCTTATGTTGATAGCCCGATCGATTCTTGGGTTCTTGACTCAGGAGCATCATTCCACACCACACCACACCACAACATTATGGAAAATTATGTTGCTGGAAATTATGGAAAGGTCTATCTAGCCGATGGTTTACCTTTGGACATAGTTGGTATTGGAGATATAAACTTAAAGATGTCAGATGGACGCGTGTGGAAGATCACAAATGTTAGACATGTGCCAAAGTTGGTGCGAAATCTGATCTCAGTAGGACAACTTGATGATACAGGGCACAATGTCAATTTTGGTGGTGGAGCCTGGAGAGTAAAGAAATTTTCTATGGTGGTTGTTAAAGGTCATAAAAGAGGCACTCTTTATATGACGATGAGTTATCAATATATAGTTGTTGTTGTCGAGAATGCCAAACAAACCAAGTTGTGGCATTATAGATTGGGACACATGAGTGAGAAAGGCATGAAGCTTTTGGTAGCAAATGGCGTGCTTCCGGATCTGAAGACGGTGGATCATGAGATGTGTGAAAGCTGCATCCTTGGAAAACAAAAACGGGTTAGTTTCTCAAAAGAAGCTAGAGAGCCAAAATCTGAGAAGTTGGAGCTGGTGCACACTGATGTGTGGGGACCCGCATCTGTCGCATCGCTAGGAGGTTCGTACTACTATGTGACCTTTATTGATGACTCCACAAGGAAAGTGTGGGTCTACTTCATGAAGAACAAGTATGAAGTGTTCTCGGTTTTCAAAAGATGGAAAGCCATGGTTGAGATTGAGACGAATCTCAAGTTGAAGTGCCTAAGGTCTGATAATGGTGGAGAGTACATTAGCGAAGAGTTCAGAAGATACTGCGCTGATAATGGGATAAAGATGGTGAAAACTATTCCTAGAACGCCTCAACAAAATGGAATAGCTGAAAGGATGAACAGGACCTTGAATGAGCATGCAAGGAGCATGAGATTGCATTGTGGATTGCCTAAGATATTTTGGGCGGATGCAATCAATACCGCAGCCTTCTTAATAAACAGAGGACCGTCTGTTCCATTGGGATTCAAGATCCATGAAGAAGTTTGGAGCGGAAAGAAAGTAAATCTTTCTTATCTAAAAGTGTTTGGCTGCTTAGCTTATGTTCATGATGATAATGCTGCAAGAAGTAAACTTGATGCAAAATCTAAGAAGTGTTACTTCATTGGTTATGGTAACACGGAGTTCGGTTACCGGTTTTGGGATGACAAAAATCGGAAGATCATCCGCAGCAAGAATGTTGTGTTCAATGAATGAGCCTTGTACAAGGATAAGCAAAAAGAAAGCTCAGAAAGGAAGGAGTATGTAGCTGTTGATTTGGGAGATATCCAAGCACCAGAGTTGCAACAGGATACCACAACACTAGAAGAACACATTTCTCAAGAAGAGAATAGTGAGGCAGATGAGAATGATGATTCCGAAGAGATTCCACATACGCCAGTTACAGAGTTGCGACGGTCAAACAAAATCATCAAGAAACCTGTAAGATTTTCTCCATCGCTCAACTACATTCTACTCACAGATAGAGGCGAGCCTGAATGTTATGAAGAGGCAATGCAAGTTGATGAATCGATTAAGTGGGAGCTTGCAATGAACGATGAGATGGACTCGTTGATGTCCAATCACACGTGGGAGTTAGCTGAGTTGCCTAAGGAGGAAAAGGCATTACACAACAAGTGGATCTACCGAATAAAAGAAGAACATGATGGAAGCAAGTGTTATAAAGCGAGGCTTGTGGTAAAGGGATTCCAACAAAAAGAAGGCATAGACTACACAGAAATATTCTTTCCGATAGTCAAGTTGGTGACAGTTAGAACTGTTCTTGGACTGGTAGCAAAGGAAGACTTACATCTTCAACAGATGGATGTAAAAACAGCATTTCTTCACGGTGATTTGGATGAAAAAATCTACATGAAGCAACCCGAAGGCTTTGAGGTCAAAGGAAAGGAAAAGCTAGTCTGTAAGCTTCAAAGGAGTTTGTATGGCTTGAAACAAGCTCCAAGACAATGGTATAAAAGATTTGACAGCTTCATCAAAGGTGCTGGTTTCTTGAGGTGTGAGGCTGACCACTGTTGTTACTTCAAGAGGCTTGAAGAGTCCTACTTGATATTGCTCCTGTATGTTGATGACATGCTTATAGTGGGAGCAAACTTGCATGAGATCAACAACTTGAAGACAAAACTCTCAGAAGAGTTTGCGATGAAAGACCTGGGAGAAGCGAGACAAATTCTTGGGATGCGAATTAGTAAAAGCAAGGAGGGTTTTAAGTTATCTAAAGAAGAGTATGTGAAGAAAGTTCTCAAGAGGTTTAATATGGATGATGCGAAGCCAGTTAGTACTCCCCTGGCAAGTCATTTTCGGTTATCCAGATATCAGTCCCCAGTGACTGAAGACGAGATGGCATATATGGATAAAGTCCCATATGCTTCTGCTATTGGCAACCTGATGTACGCGATGGTATGTACAAGGCCAGACATTGCACATGCAGTGGGAGTCGTTAGCAGGTTTATGAGCAATCCCGGCAAGGAACATTGGGAAGTTGTTAAGTGGATTTTCAGATATCTGAAGGGAAATCCAAGTTTATCATTGTGTTTCATGAAGTCTGAGATGGGATTGCAAGGATATGTTGATGCTGACAATGGAGGTGACATTGACAGTAGGAAGAGCACATCAGGGTATGTCTACACTTTTGGTAGTACTACAATTTGTTGGGTTTCAAAGTTGCAGAAAATTGTAGCTCTATCAAGCTGTGAAGCTGAGTATGTTGCAGTGACAGAGGCAACAAAGGAGATGATTTGGTTACAGTCATTTCTACGAGAGCTAGGTCGTGACCAAGAGAAAAATGTGTTATACTGTGATAGTAAGAGTGCCATTGATTTGGCAAAGAGTCCAGTTTACCATGCTCGGACAAAGCACATACAACTTCGGTATCATTTCATCAGATCAGCTTTGGAAGATGGAGTGTTGGTGCTTGAAAAGATCCCAGGAAGTAAGAATCCGGCAGACATGCTAACAAAGGTCGTGCCGTACGATAAGCTGAGGTTGTGTGCAACCTCAGTCGGCTTGCTAGAGTAACAAGCCTGAAAGACCTGCTGCATTGATCAAGGTGTGAAGACAAATTGAAATCAATCCTCAAGTGGGAGATTGTTAGTCAATGGATGGTGGTTTTTTGGACGGTAGAGTTGGTGGCTCCTTGTTTGCTCCCTAATGTCAACAAAGGAGGCCATTGTTTTTTAACATTTGTGGCTCTTACCAACCCCCTTAGCTTCTATAAATACCAATGTATTATGAGAAGAAAATATCATCCCAAAATCACAAAACAAGAAGAAGAGAAGAAACGTGAGAGAGAGAAAGAAAAGAAAAAATATTTTTTTTGAAATTCTTTTCTTTGTGAGAAATTAATAGTAATTTCTCGAGTGTATTTGGGTTCGGTTGTGAGTTGAGAGTGGTGTAAAATTTCCCGGTTGATAATAAAAGATCTGTAGCAGGTCCGGAGACGTAGACAATATTGGCCAAACTCCGTTAACAAATTATGTGTGTCTTATCATTCTCATAATTCTGATTTATCGGAAATTTGACGATTGGAAATTTGGCGTTATTTTCTAACACAAATTTCAAAGGAAACAGTATTTAGCCCTAGAGTCTAGAGACGACGCGAGAAAGAAAGAAGAGGAGAAGAGATAACAAATAATACAAGAAAAGAGCGAGGCGGTTGATATAAGTAATTTTCCTTTTACAAAACGGATATGTATTTCCTTTTTTTTTTTAACATCTGTATTGACTAATGGATATTTATTTCCTTTTATACGTCAAAAACGGACAGATAATCTGACTTTTTTTATATGAAAATTAAGTATTAATTTTTTTTGTCATCAAATTTTATTAATAATCAAATCTTGAGTAGTACAAAACCGGTAAAGATAAAATTCTTCTGGAGACTAAGGTGATGACTTCATAGAACTAGCCTCGGTCTAACAAAAATGATTGTAAGATACGAGTATCACATAAAAGATAAAAGAGTAAATATAGATCGAAATCTCGTTTTATTAAGTATTTGGTCAGCGAATATACGGGTTTTTAAGTAACAGAAAGAAAAGCAACGACTGGAGTGGGAGAGTCAGAGTCGAAAAGAGGATTCCTCACTTCTTTCTCTTATTCAAAACCGTGCATGAGACTTTCATCTCGCACAGCTCCTAAGTGATAAAAGGAAAGAAGAACTCATCTTCAGTGTACTATCTACTGTTCCTTCTTTCTTTAGTTATAGAGTAGACGGTTTTGAACGAGAATGCAGAATAGAATCATCAGAATAATGGTATGATATTCCATCTAGCTGGGGTTGGCTTTCTCTCACTAGGAAAGGGGGAGACAAAATAAAGCAGATGGTTGGCTTGAAACGAGACTATTTCAAAGATCCTTGTTTCGGATGATGAATAGGCATCGGTACCTGTGACCTCAAACCTTACTGGAAGAACTCTATGACTCGCATCCGCTTTCCCTTTTAATATTTTATAACCCATGAAAAAAATTAAAAACAAAAAAATAGAAAACAAAATCAGATCACCCATGAAAATATATAATACATAAATTTAGAAACAAAGTTTACGATGAAATAAATATATAACTTGAGTAAAAAATTTGGTGAAGAGATAGCGAATGATATTTTTTTTCCTTTTATAATTAATTTCCTTAATCTAAATAGAAAAATTAAATAATATTTTTTACTTTTTATTTTAATTTTTTCTTTTAAGATAAATTTAATTTTTTAATTCTATTTTTAGTAATTTTGGAAACAAAGTTTACGATGAAATAAATATATACCTTGAGTAAAAAATTTGGTGAAGAGATGGCGAATGATATTTTTTTTTCCTTTTATGATTAATTTCATTAATCTAAATGGAAAAATTAAATAATATTTTTTACTTTTTATATTAATTTTTCCTTTTAAGATAAATTTAATTTTTTAATTCTATTTTTTTAGTAATTTTACCTTTTAAGATTATGAATCGGTTATTAAATTTTCAGAATTTTTAAGGTTTTTAATTAATCAATTTTTAAAATTTCTAACTTTGACGTGACACGTTTCGCGATCAGATGAATTAACAACTTTGAAACATTCAGTTTTATATAATAAGATTCGGTCGGTGAATTATAAGAGAGACTAGGTCGTCGGAGATCGACGAACTAGCAAGAAAATAAGAACTGAGAAACTAAATGTTGTGAAAGTCGGAGCTAATAATCTCTCAGGTTTCGTCCATGAGTTCTTGGATGTGAGGAGGTGACTCCTCTATTTATAAAGTCTTGAGTCGGTTCAAGATAGGTGATTTCATTTTCCTGATCGAACTTAGATAAGAAATATTTCTTTTTTCCTCAGAAGTGAAGAAAATCTTTCGTTTATTTCGGAGGTCGGCACCGACGTAGTTTAGTCGGGCTTAATGGGCCCGAAGGCCGATATCGAAGTTGACATGGGCTGAACGTCTCTCGGTATGAAGCATCGTAGACCAGAATCAATTGGGCCAATCTCGGTTCAAACCAAAGGTGCGAAACTTACCACCAACAATGATGGTCCGAAGCAAAAATAAAAATAAAAATAAAAATGTGACTCTTTGTAAATTACAAATTTTGCTGTAAAAAACAAAAAACCATCATTGCCTTTCTGAAAAATACAACAAGTCTAGAAAAAAACAGCAAATTCGGAAAAAAAAAACCAAAATACTATTTTTTAAAAATAACATTTCTTGCATTTTTTCAATGAAATCGTTGAAACTGATAATATATATATATATATATATATATATATATATATATTGGTGGTTCTTAGATAGATAATTATATCACACAAACCAATTGTTTTTTAATTAAAAAATAATATTTTAAATAAAAACATGAGCTTCAAGTTTTGTGCATTACAAACTATTAACCTAAGACTAAATATGCGGCCTATACAAAACTAAAAAAAAAGTGGTGATTGTATGCCATGGCCTAGCCCGCCGGACCTGCATAGAACTCCCGAAAACTAAAACCCTATAAAAAGGAGCCAACCAAATTTGATAATACACAAAACATAAAGACCAAACACATTGTGAAACTAGGAAACACTAACGCAACTAAAATTACCCAAATTATACCCAACATAAAAAACAGAGAAACAATGGAATACGGAAAATGAACCATAATAACTAAAGCTGAATTGCTGGATCGAAACGCTCCCACAATCAAACCCAAAAAAACTGAAGACGCCGAAGCTAAGCCGAAAACCATGAGCCTCGAAAATAACCAAGTTGTAGAGAGCCTTCAAAAGACTTGAAGACCCAACGAAAACACTAAATTGAGCACAAACCGACAGCAGAACATGCAAAATGGAACACAAGATCGAAAAAGAACATAGCACAATAACAAAGCCACTACGACCACTCCATATAACCGATGCAGTCGAGAAAAATTAAGTATTATTTTTTCTATTTCCTTTTGACAAATTTATAGTATTTATTTTTCTAGTGAAGAAATCTGGACATTTTTGGCTAATTTGAAACATTGGAACTTTTTTGGCCATTTTCTCGAATATAAAAATCTTTGAGCAACTGATGTTAAAAACAAAACTTTGAGTAACTCATAATCTCAAGACAAAACGAAACCATCTTTTAAATAATCCAAAAGTTCTCATGCGATTCGTTGTATGTTATGTGAAATCTAAAGAATGATAAACCTAAACCGAAGTTTCAAGTAGCAGTAAGCTTTGACTTGAAGCTCGTCTTCTTGTTTTACCAAGTGACTAGTCTTCTAGGACACTTGATCATTCCTCGACCATGGTCCAACTCGAAATGAGCTTTGGCAAAATCTGTGCTCGAAAAGAACGGCCGTAGATCTGCAATGTCGTATTCGTTGGCCTGCAAAATGTAGACACAAAGAGTTATAAGAATCATACCTCTCATTTTATAACCTGATATAGCTTATGCACAGCCTAATCATATGAACATCACCTTTGTCTGCAGCTCTTCTATCTTAACCTCGATAGAAGGTAGTCCGGAGTTTGATCCCGAAACGATTTCTTCAAACTTCAAGGCATTCTTTACTAGCTCTTTGAGAAGTACGAGCAGCAATGAGTTGTAGTCCTTTTTATATGTAATGTATCGTTTGAAACTCTGCACAGGAATAACCAAGTTTTCATCAATCAAATCAGACATTAGAATCCTTAGAAGCTCACAGAACAAAGCTGTGCAGTACTTATTTAATACCTCTCTTAGAGTTCTCTGGACTCCAAATTTCTGGGTTGATATAAAAGAATCAAGCAGGACTCGAATGGCCATATTAACATCCTCTTCTGTGACATACTGTCTAAGGTGCATCCTAGCATGTGCTTCAGACATTCGGATCATGGACTCGAGGTGCCGTGTCGCGATAGAAACTCCTTGTCCGTTCTGAACAAAAGATTAAACAGGTCAAGAGATTATGCCGGCATGATATTTGAGAAAGACGGTAACCCATCATCACAATTAAAATGAAGAATCCTTACCATTGATTCTCGTCTTAGATTAGCATATACAGTTTCTAACTTCTTGGCATCTATTTCACTCAGTTTTGGGAATACATACAACTTCGAGTATGTTAAGTATTTCTTCAGCAGGTTCTGGGGAAGAACCTGTATGAAAATAACATTACCATCAAGACATGATAGACATGGAAACTTCAAAGAAGCACCTACACCTGAAAATCACAAACCTCGGGATCAGAAGAACCGCTAGATCCCTGGGCGCCATCTTGGGGTTCGCTATCATCCATCTTACCACCTTTGGGTTGTGATTTGAAGTGACTATTGACAACAAATTCAGCAAGCATTTCATCTGTCACTGGGTCAACCACATCCTGCAGCCATATAATTGGTTTGAGTCATGTCAATAACAAAAAAGCTAACACAATCAGTGATATGATCGCAAGAATGAGAAGCAGAGGTTTAGAGAAAGACCTTGACAACACAAAGAATATCAAAACGAGAAAGGATCGGATCAGTCAACTCAACATTTTGAGCAAATGATTTGGATGAATCGTACCTGAAATTGCAATAGCACACACATATTAACAAGATCAAAATTACAAATTTCAGGTCAGTGGATTGGGGCCTTAATTACTCTCATACCTTCCACCAACTGGATTTGCTGCAGCAATAACAGAACAACGAGCTTGAAGAGAAGTAACTATTCCTGCCTTCGATATACTAATACTCTGCTGTTCCATGGCTTCATGGATACTCACCCTGGTTACAAAACATAGATTGTCAGCACCATTTTCTCCAGCAAGATAATTATCATTAGTTGCATTTTGTTACCTGTCCTGATCATTCATCTTGTCAAACTCATCGATAAGACAAATTCCTCGGTCAGCAAGTACCAGAGCCCCTCCTTCAAGCGTCCACTCCCTTGTAACTGGATCCTTGTGTACTGCTGCAGTCAGACCAACAGCAGAAGCTCCCTTCCCAGTCGTGTAGACAGCTCTCTGGCCAGTTTTCTCAACATATCTAGACGAAAATATTTGCTGTTAATGGAATACTACCCACAGAAAGTCAAATTGCCAGGAAAATATACTTACTTCAGAAATTGTGATTTCGCTGTTCCTGGATCTCCTAGTAGAAGTACATTTATATCTCCACGCAATCTGTGTTTCCCTTTTATATTTTTCTCTTGACCTCCAAACATCGCAAGAGCGAGAGCTGTTTTGATATCTTCGTGGCCATATATCGACGGAGCAATTGACTTGATGATCTGAGATAGAAATTGAAATAACATTACAAAAGATGAACTAAACTTTGAAGCGATTCAAAGGATTATTATCCAACTTACACGTTCAACTATACGTGGGTCCTTGGCTAGCTCTTCGATTTGCGTCTTGTCTTCCTGGGTTAGCTTGTAAGCAGAGAAGAGGTCTTGCTTCTTCGTAACATAATTTGCTTCCACCACAGTGGCAAAGACAGGAAACCCATTCTTTGTGTTCAAAGATAGGTCAAAGTTGTTGGTATATATGCCAGTAATCTCCTGAAAAATATCTCATGCAAGATCAAATCAATCATCTATCATATACAAATGTGCAAGTATTCAAGACGAGTAATGTATGATGACCGTACGATTTCTTCTCCAGGACGAGCGCAATCGATTAGGTCATTCAGCAGGATAACTTCCTTGTGTCTTGGAAGTCGTCCAGCAGGCACTGTTCCTGGGCTCTCTTGGATTGTAAGCTTCTGATAGTTTCTGTATATTGTCTGAAACAAAGAGAGTAATAAACAGTGTCCTCAACTTCACATTCCAATCGATAGCTTACATTAAAATTCATTAAGGTAAAGGAAAACGGTAGAGAGAACATAGAACCCCACCTGTTCGACATTAACAGTAAATGGTCCTTTTGACTGGCATTCCGAACAAGAACCGACCTTGACTTCTGAATACGAGTTTTGGAAGAAAGGTCCCAAAATTGCTCCACACTTGTTACAATCATATTTAACCTGCTGAAGCTGAGGAAATACCCCAGAACGCCTAGTGACAACTCCACCAATGCGGATCATCGTGTTAAGATGAATCTGCCTGATTATTCACAAACAAAAAAGGTTTAAGTTGAAATCTTGTGAAGGATTACAAAGTCATCACCATCCATGAGTTTAGCCATATTAATTACCTTATGTTCCGAATCTGATCATTAACCGGTAGGTTGGTAACACGAACATAAATCTTCTGGTGAATATTCTTGTAGTTTGGATGCAGATCAAAGATAACATTTTCTGAAACTTCCTCCATGACTTCAAGAACAGGTTGTGGAGCATCCGCCAGCCAGATGGCAATATTTGGGTGGACATGTATGAATTCTTTGTAATCAATTTCCAGACTACACTTATTGGCTGCAAATAAACCATAGATGAAATATAGTTATAGCATAAAAGATGAAAATTTACTAGTAAAAAAGAAAGCTATAGCATAATAGCATAAAAGAAATGAAAGTACCTGACACCATTTCATTTATCAGACGAACATATTCGCCATTGTCACTATTTGGTTTCACATATGTGAGCAAGAAGTCTTTGAACTTCTTGGCAATGAAACGTCGAACTTCGTCTCTCATAACCCACTCCCTCAAACTTCCTTGGATCCTATACATCTCAAACTCTGCTTCATCTTCGTTATCATCCTGTATTTATGAATTTATAAACACAAGTACCACTAGTAATAGAACAAACCTAACACATTGAAGCTGAGAGATACAGAATCAACATATATTCATACCTCATCTTGATAGTCATCTGTTTGATCAGTCATTGAGATATCTGGCTGTGATGTTCCTGGCGAACTGGGATTCCCATCAGGATCACCACCATTGCCTCTTGGTGGAACCGTGGTTCGAGACCTCTTTGAAGGTCTATAGTTCCAATCATCTGAATCTGTACACAAAGGACCGTGCTGAAATTACATACAAGGGTTTCCCGATTTCGCCAAAATAATGTGTGCCCATTGCAATTAGGGCTTCTAATTGATAAAAGTTGGGATCTATTTACCATTATCGTGAAGAAGATGAGGAAGCTTGCGGTTGGCGAAGCGACTTTCTCGGGCATCGAGCACAGCATCGGCGGCGCGACGGTCGAGCATAATCTGACCTAAATCTCTCTCATCATCGACGGAATCATCTAATCCATTAGGCTCATACTGATCTTGCTCATCTCCTTTCCTATAATCACTGCCAATTTCGGAAAGGAAACAAAAAAAAAACAATTTAGCAAAATAGTTCCCTAGAAAAAACAGATTATTGGGTTTTTTCAAGTGAAGCGCGTCCTTACTCCATGAAGTTATCGTTATAGAGATCTTCTCCTTCTCCTTCTTCTTCCTCCGGCTCATCAGGCTCATCCCGAATGATATGTGGATCTACCTCGGCTTCTTCGTCGGAGAAATTCTCGGAGTTCTGGCTCGTACTGAAAGGTAACTGATCGGTGTTGAACCCAGCGGAAGAAGGTGAAGCTGGTGACGACGGCTGATTGTCGGAATCTTCTCCCGCCATTTCTCTCTCTCTAACTCTCTCGCTCCGGTGCTGAGATTTAGGGCACGATATACACTCAGTTATGACTTATCAGATTGTCTCGTTGATTTTAGGAGGGAAATATTCGCGCCAAATTGGTAAACGTAATGGGCCTATTTGTGATACTGTTTATGTATAACAGAGCCTATGAATGACCCATCAAACTGGGCTTTCTTTAAGTAGGTTAATCCTCGAATCGAATACAGTGAGTCGGCCGCCAAAAAAAAAAAAAAGTGAGATTTTGGAATATAGATCTTTCCCAGGGATGGGCAAAAAAACTGAACCAACCGAACTTAAACCGATCCAAACCAAACCATATTCTATATATAACCCAATTAGTTGAAGTTTTTTTCAATCCGAACGGTTCGGTTCGATTTATAACTGAACCGAACCGATAACCCAATGTGTTTTTGTTAACTAGTTAATTAATAATATTAAACATATAAACACATATGGTGGGATTTTCAATTCTTCACCTAAAGCTTTTAGGATAAAGATCTTAAACCCACATTTTTCTTTTTTTTGTTTTCAACTTCCATTTTATTTTTAATGATTTTTTTATAATAGTTCTATATTAATGCTACAAGCCTATAATGACTCATATAAGAGATCAATAAATATTGGTTCGTATAATCAACTTATATTTAAATTATTGACTTGTTGCATGTTCATTTTAGTGGCATGGGAGACTTGAAGCCATGAATTTTTTTATTTTTTTTATTTTGATTAAGTGAGATAATTTCAGTTTGTTTTTCGATTTTTAGGGAATGGTTTTTTTATGGTTTCGTTTTGTTTACGTTTCGTCAAGATTCTTGTTTTTATAAGTTAATTTTTTAAAAACCGAACTAAAACCAAACCAAATTACAACTGAACCAAACTAAACTAAACCGAACTAAACCCAAACCGAACACAAACCGAACCAAACTTATTTCGGTTGAGTTCGGCTAGAGTTTTATACAACCCGAATCAACCGAACCGAACCGAACCCGAAATTAAACCGAAATGCCCACCCCTTTCCTAGCCGACTTTTCTCTCCCTTCTCTCTTCTTCTTCTTCCCCTTCTCCGATCTGATCAGTTTTCTGGCTGATGTCGGTGGGCTTCCATAGCCACGGCATCGGTCCGGCTTCCGTGTTTTAGGTTTTTCTCTTCTTTCAGAGTTTACGGTTCACCCTCCGGCTCAGCTTGTTTTCCGGTGTGTGGTTTTGTTTTTGTCTTAGATCCAATCGTGCCTTGGTGTGGTGGTCCACGGCGTTTCTTCGCGATGGAGGGGCTCTCGGTTAGGTCGCCGGCAACGAAGCCTTTTGGCTCTGAAATAATCCAACGATGATTTGGTGGCTAGTTTTCGATTTTTGGTGGTATGAGACAAGCGTCGAAGGCTCTCCGCGTTCCGGTGGTCCCATATATGGGTTTGGCTTTTCTTCCTTTTGGCAAGTAAAGTTACGATCGGAACCAAAAAAATAATATATATATATATATATCGATCTTGTCTTCCCCGTGGGTTGAGGTTATGATGGGCTTCAGATCTTTGTTGTTAGGTCCTTGGTTTGTGGTCGTTTTTAGTTTTTGGCTCAGTTTCCGGGGTTTCTTTTCCCGCCGGCTATGTATCAGGGGGTTTCATATCCCGTCGGCTAGGGTTCCGGGGTTGCATTTCCCGCCGGCTATTGTAATATTATATGTTAAAATCGTTGCTAGTGCGTTTGATGGCTTACAGACAAGTTTCGTAGACTTAGCATCATCATCTCTTCTTGAGAGAGTACAACGTGATGCACGGAGGCGGCTTAAAGTTTCTTGCTTGGAACATAGATGAGTCGGTCAATGATTACTTTGGGTTGAATCTTAGCTTCTTTGAGTCCTTATTGTTAGGCTTTGATGCTAGTTATCATGTAATTCTCCATGTACTTGAAGTTCCATCAATAAAACATCTAGACGATTAAAAAAAAAGAATGGAGATCTTTAGTTAATTCTCAAAGTGGCTAATTCTCCTCTTTGCCCTAATTAAAAATCGGTTTAGTACCTTTTTAATCGGTTTAGTACATTTTTAATTGGTTTAAATTAAGTTTTATCTCAAATTGAGAAATTATCGTACCAATTTTCTACCGGAATTATGAGTTATTGGGCTTTTAATTCAAGGTGTTTCGTAATAGTGGGTTTCGAATTGACTAGGGTTTACATTTTTTAGATTATGTTATCGAAATCTCTATAATATTATTTAAGAAGACATTTTAAAAAAAGAACTTTGTTTTGTAAGTTATTACATGAAATGCCATTACAAATAACAAAGAATAATTGAAATAGAAAATGATATAATAGTCTTTTAAAATTATTGATTAAAATATGGAAAGTATATATTTTGCATTAAAGAGGTTATTTATTATTTTATATCTTAATTACTTTTAATACTATATATTTTAAAATAATAATCAATTCATATATATTGAAAGAAAAAAAATCTATTCAAAATCTTGGTATATTTTTTACTATAATTTATTATATTTTATTTGAATATATATATCAAAACAAAAGTTGAAAATATTTTTCTAATTTTCTAAAAACGTTAGACACAAAAAACTATTTTTTTAAAGAGTTCGTAGACTCACCACAAAAACTAGAGTCATTTAACGATGCGAGTTATGTTTTAAAGATTATAAGTTTTGCAGGTTACCCCGAATATTATTTCAGTTCAATGCAAAATGAGTTAAATAGACAAATTATTACAAATTGACAATTTTATCTATAATCAGTAGTTAGCTATATTGTAAAATTCAGATAAAATCAATTTTCTTAAATTTCAAAACAATTTATTTAAAAGATATTACACCGCACTATAATTAGCGCGAGTTAAAAGATATTACACCGCGCTATAATTTGGCGGGAAAACAGAATTTTATGTTTTTGGCAGGAAAACGAAATTCCATGTTTTTGGCGGAAAAACGGTATTTTACGTTTTTGACGAGAAAACGGGATTTTATGTTTTTGGCGGAAAAAAAATATTATATATTTTTGGCGAGGAAAAAATTATTTATTATTTATTATTTATTATTTATTATTTATTATTTATGATCAAACGAACATGGCCTATAGCAGTTAAACGTTTAGTATTTGGGGCATACTGCATTCAAGATGGTAAAGTGGTAGGAACGATCATGGAAGGAGGTAGTGGTGATGAGAACAAAGCCTTGGCTAAAGTCGCCAAAATTCGACATGTTGCAGAAAGTCTGGACGAGTTGACCAAACAAGGAATTTCCTTCGCCGCTAAGATCTAAGAGAGAGAGATGGAGGGAACAAAACACCACGCACTCACCTTTTTTATTTTATGTTATAATAAGGTTTTACACGTTTAGCAGTGTATTTGAAACTACGTTTGCTGAAATAGGTTGTGTGTTTGTATTGCCTCTTTAAACAATTAAACTCCATAAGAGTCTGTAACAGAGGAAACTTGAACCACGTTCACATCTTAATAGTCAGCGAGAGAAGTTTATTATAAGAGTCTTGCAAAACCTCCATTAGAGGAAGCGGAAACAGAGCAAAACAACAATAAAAAAAAGATCAATCACCTCTGACTAACTACACAGAGGTAATCGGTGGATCCGCTTCAAAAATCTCTAGCAACCAGGAAGAAAATCTAGCCGCAACATAAGATTGACGTCTATCACCAACACACACGATCTCTAAGGGTCTAATTCTATTATTAGTCTTGATATATATGTGCAACGCTCAAGATTTTGTATCAAAATATTAATCCTTAATGGATTAATCTTACTACAATTCATTGCCATTAACAATTTAGTCAATTTGATCGATTAAGTTAAACCAGTTTTATCCATTTTTGTCAATTAAATCAGTTAAGTTATAATTTTTTTAGTCAATTCAATCAATTAAATTAAGATATAACACTCTCATATTTTTAATTAGATACATGATAAGAGCGAAAAGAATTTAGCCAAATAATATATTTTAAAAGAAATTACGATAAGTATAAAAATACTAATGGAAAAGTAAATTGTTCAAATAACAATTCTAAAAATGTCAAGACCATAATGATGAAATCATTAAAATTCGAATAGTGAAAGATAAAAAATTAGACTAACAATTTAAGATAAATGTAAAGATTAGAATTAGGGACGACAAAAAAATATATCATTTAAATAACATTTTTAAAAAAATCTTAAAATCAAAAATTGGATAGTAACCAAAAAAGGAAAAATGTTAATTAGCCCAAAAATCTCATGATCTTTTTCCTAATTTTTTTTTTTAACGAATGTAAAATTTATTCAACCCAAAAAACGTTTTTTACAATGAATGTTACTGTTTATGTTGTATACAACTGAAAGCTGAAGAAAGATGGATTTGAACTCATGTTTCCGGAAAGAGATTCGGTTATGGAATGCGTGTGACAAACCAGAGTTGAAGGCCGTCTGCATAGGAGTATTCCCCTCGAATTCAAATTGAGTTGAAACGATTTCTTACACACTTGTCTATGGTCTTCACGAGGCAAAGTGCTGGGATTGGTGTTTCTCCATGTCTTCGCCCATTTCTTTCACGCCAAAGGTGATAGAGAGTTGTTTGAAAGACGTACCGAATCATAAACTGGTGCAGCCGATCGTAGCTTGTGTCGTGTAGCAGAGCAATTAACTGATCCCAATCTGATGTGAAATGGTTTTGCAAGAATCCACTCATTAGTTTCCTCCAAACCTCGAGTGAGTAGCGACATGAGAAGAAGAGATGGTTTCTCGTTTCCTCTATTTTGCCACACCTGATACAATATGCCTGCAAACCTATATTCTAGCTTCTCATTCTGTCTCCTGTCGCTAGACGATTCTTAATCGCAAGCCAAGCAAAAAAGCATACTTGGGAGTTGCATAATGGAACTATACTCCTTTGTGCCATTCTTGAACATGTTGTACAGATAGAAGCAGATGCCTTGTACCGTGAGTTGTAAATCGGTTTTTGTATTTATTGGCCGAGTATTTCCAATAAGATGTATCCTTTCCGTCTTGCAAAACAACCCCTTCGATGGCTTCTTCAATATGATTTAACTCTACTGTACGATGCCTTCGTCGTCTATGTCCCGTTTTTACCATTGCTACGGTAGCATCAGATGGGACTCCTAAATCAATGTATCCCCTGCATCATGTGATATCATGGATTCTCCCCAACTCAGACCATCTATCAAACCAAAAAGAAGTATTCTGGCCATTCTGAATTTCGATTTTGTGGGAACTTTTTGCTTCTTCCCTGTATTTCAGTATCTTTCTCCACATCTAGGACCCGATACTTGTATTGCTTTTTATTTCCCAGATTGTTTTACAAGAAATATTATACTAATATGGTGAAAAAGAAGTCAAAGACAATGAAAAAGAAGAAGGAAAATACGAGGAAGAAGATAAATCGAAAGATAAAGAAGAGGAAAAAGACGAAGACGAGATAAATAAGAATAATAAAAAGAAGAAAAATCAGAAGAAAGAAGACGAAGAACAACTGGTAGAAAAAAGACGATAAAGAAGAAGTAGAAGTCGAAGACGATGAAGAGGAATAAGGAAAAGACGAGGAAGATGAAAAAATAAGATGTGGAAGAAGACGACGAAGCTGATGAAGAAGAATTCGGAAAATGCGAGGACACATACGTTAAAGATGAGGAAAGAGACCGGAAGATGAAGATGACAAATTATGAGAAAGTGAAATTGCGGAAGTAGGCAAAGAAACACCAGAAGAATAATGAACCATAGAAGACAAATAAGACAAAGAAGACAAATGCGATGTATGAGGAGAAGTCGAAGAAATGCGTTAGGAAAAGCACGGAAACTACAAGGAAACAGTGGTTGAAACAACGAAGATGGTTTGACGGCGAAGAAATGTGTGATTGATATGAAGAAAGAGAAGAAAGAGATGGCGAAGATGTTTGAAGGTAAACTAAGAAAACGAAAGTGCTAAAGAGAAGTTGAAGAAGACACGACTAAACTTATCTATTGTGGAATTTATCTTTCATGAAGAAGAAGAAGAATAACATGCTTGAGATTCTCGAGGAAGAACAAAGGGAGATCTAAACTAGGAATAGAGAGAGAGAGAGAGAGAGAGAGAGAGAGAGAGAGCGAGAGAGAGAGAGAGAGAGAGAGAGAGAGATCATGGACATGTAATTGATTGATATTCTATCCCCGTTAGTTCGTCTCTTTGGTGTTCCTAACTATTTGTTTAATTTGGTTGAAAAGAAAGTTAAAGCCTTCAAAGACATGTATTTGTAGTTTGTTTGGTAGTGGTGGTCTTAATTTTTTATTTTTATATGTATTTGTATTTTGTTTTATAATTCTAATGTAACCTTCTTAATCATTCATAATTGATAGGCTCGCTATTATGCGTTTTGGCATATCTTCGATCATAACTTCGGTACCAATTTATTTTGTTTGCTTAGGTTTGTAATATTAACTAGGGGTGGGCAGAAAAACCGAACCGAACTTCAACCGACCCAAACCAAACCATATTATATATATAACCCAATCGGTTGAAGTTTTTCTCAACCCGAACGGTTGAAGGACATGTATTTTTTTCTTTTAATTTTTAACATAGTTAATATATATTTTCTAACCCTATTATCTAAGTATTCGATTAAAAAACGAGAAAACCTAAAAAATTACAAACCCTTATACTTAAGTGTCGGTTAAAGTCTCTTTCTCATTCCTCCAGTCCTCAGTGATTTTCCATAGTCTAAAGGTAAGATATTACGATTCTCTAACATACTATTTTAATTTACGTTTACAAGTTTTTCGATTTACTAACAACTTTATACGGTTTGTTTGTAGATGAATAATAAAAGCACGATCAGCAACAAAAGAGAAGGGTCTGATTCTCCAACGCAACCGCCAAAGACGAAAAGAAAACTACCTACACGATCTCTTGTTTTTATTAATAAATTATTTAGGGAATGATTTTTTGATGGCTTCGTAAGATTCTTGTTTTTATAAGTTAATTTTAAAAAACCCAAATTAAAACAAAAACAAATTTCAACCGAAATAAACCAAACCGAACTTAACTCAAACCGAACTAAACCAAACCGAACTAAACCTAAACCGAACCAAACTTATTTTGGTTGAGTTCGGCTAGAGTTTTATTCAACCCGAATCAACCGAACCGAACCCAAACCAAACCCGGAATTAAACCGAAATGCCCACCCCTATCACTAACCTTTAAATAGTATGTTAATAATGAGAGTACTTGAAATGACAGAGTATTTTGAGAAACAAGCATTTCTCGAGGAGAAAATTGCAACGACCCACGAAACATATCGATGTATGATCAAAGAAATTTCATTGATATTGAATTCGACAATACTAAACTGGTTCCAAACTCTGTTTAAAATGCTTGAGGAAAGGTACAAAGAAATAGTGGTTGAAACGATGAATATTTTTTTACGGCAAAAAAATATGTGATTGATATGAAGAAGAAGAAGAAGAAGAAGGAAGAGATGGCGAGGATGCTTGAAGGTAAACTAAGAGAACAAAAAAGAGAAGGAGAAGTTGAAGGAAACAAGACTAAACCTACCTATTGTGGAATTTATCTTTCATGAAAGTGAAAAATAAGAACATGTTGGAGATTCTTGAGCAATATCCAAGGAAGATCTAAATTTGGAATCTAGAGAGGGAGAGAGAGAGAGAGAGAGAGAGAGAGAGAGAGAGAGAGAGAGAGTAATGGAAATCGATAATGGAAGATTTTGTTACAAAGTTGAATATGGCGAGGAAGAAGACGAAGATGAGATAAAGAAACATCAGAAGAATAAGAAGTCAGAGAATATGAAGAATGAGAGGGAGCACGAAGAGGAAGAAAAAAACCGGAAGAAGAAAATAAAGACAAAGCTGAAGGAAAAAGAAGCCAGAGAAGACGAAGACAATAAAGAAGAAGAAGAACTCGAAGATGATGAAGAAGAAAAACGGAAGACAAAGAAGACGACGAATGAGAAGAAATAGAAGACGACGAAGAAGGGAAATGATGAAGAAGAGGGAGAAGAAAAAATGGAAGAAAAACTGGAAGAGTGAGAGAGAGAGAAAAATATAATTCGGAGAAAACGAAGATGATGAAAAAGAAGAAAGAAAATATGGCAAAGAAAAAAACTTAAAGATAAAGGAGATGAAGAAGATGAAGACTAAGACGATGAAAAAAAGTCGGAAAAGACGAGGAAGATAACAAAGACAAAGAAAATAAAAAACACAAGTAAAATAAGAAGGCGAATGAGACCAATACGTCGAAGAAGAAGAAGGAGGAGGAAGGTAAGGATTTGGAGAAGACGAATAAAAACTGAAAGAGGAAGAAGGAGTTGAAGAAGACAAATGTGATGAAGAAGAAGAATAAGCCGAAAACGATGAAAAAGAGAAAGGGAAAATATGAAGGAGAAGATAAACGCAATATAAATAATAAGAAGAAGAAGAAGACGAAGCATAAGAAGTTGAGGTTGAAGACGAGACGAAGAAAAAAATAATAATAAGCCAGAAAAGACGAAGACGATGAAAAAGGAAACCCAGAAGAGAACGACAAAGACAAACTGAAAGAGAAAGAAGAAGAAAAAGAAGAATTGTTAGAGAAGACAAATATGATAAAGAAGAAGAAGTAGAACTCAAAGACGATTAAGAAGAAGAAGAATACGAAAAAGAAATCAAATACGTTAAAGAAGAAGAAGAAAAACGTGAGAATAACCGATTAGAACGACACACACTTATGACAAAATGGAGAGAGAGTTCTGGCGAGGGAGAGATAAAAAGAATTAGTCAGAGAAAGAACCTTTCGTAATTACAATGTGTGAGTGAATGAAACATTATTCATCATGGTTGTTATTTCCTTTTTTTGGGTTGGTCGAATGTCTAACATTGTTGTTATATTTGTGTTCGGTTTTTCGTTGGTAACAAAGTTAATAATTTAATGATGTGATTATTTTATAAAACCTATCTGCTTGTGCAAGACGCATGCTAAATACCTAGTATAATATAATAAATTATATATATATAATTAAAAATGATGGGGTTTTTTTTTGTTGCCAATGAAAATTTTTTAAGTCCTCTGTTGTTTTATTATTGGAACAAGACTTTTCCAGGTTTCAGTGATTGTATTTTAAAGTTTTAACTAGGCATAAACTTTACATTCTAAGGGTCCATGGGCTGTATGTTGCGTTTTTAATTCTGTTGGTCAGGAATCAGGAAGGTAATCTTGATGATTGCGATATGTACTTTTTACCTTTTAGGTAATTTTTTAAAAAAGAATTATGAAATTATGATAGACCTTTTGCCAATTTTGCATCACTTGGGATAATTGTCAAGATATAAAATTGAGGAGTAAGATCCGATTTCCAAAAACTGTCCAAAATGGTAAAGAGTATCGAAAATTAATAAATTACTATATTTTAAACTTTAAAGATAACAATTATTTTTGTTCAAAAAACACTAAAATAAATGAATTTTCCAACTAGAAATTAGTCTTGCCAGCATAAATTTGATTAAGCTGCCAATTAGATGGAACAACATCATCAAACTCCAAACGTTTCCCATCACTTACGGCAACCGAAAATGACAAACTCTGTCCGGTTAACACCGTACCGGTATCCCAAACCTGTCCCCAGTTCCTCCTCATCGGAATCCAACCGGTCTTCGAACTTTTCACCTTAACCTCATTCACAACACCAGCACATCCAACGTTGAAAACAAGAACCATCAAGAAATAAGGATTCCCGGTTAACCAAAACTTGACACCATATTGGGATTAGGTAGAGATTAATGGGCCTTAATCTCTAGCGAGTGTGTGAAGATTGTCCCACATCGAAAGTGGGAAGTGACATTTAGTAATATATAAGGGATTTGGGCCAATCTACTCATTGCCAATTGGTATTGAGTTGGAAGCCCATGAAACTTAACACGGTATCAGAGTCCGAACACACACTGCCCGTAATCCGGACCAGAAGAAGGTCCGACCCCCCCGACCCGAGGATTGATGGTATGTCGAGATTAATGGCTAGAAGAGCCATTATCTCGAGGGGAGGTATTGGGATTTTGTAGAGATTAATGGGTCATAGGCCTTAATCTCTAGGGAGCATGACCCATTAATCTCTAGGGAGCATGACCCATTAATCTCTAGGGAGTGTGTGAAGGTTGTTCCACATCGAAAGTGGGAAGGGACATTTAATAATATATAAGGGACTTGTACCAATCTACTCATTGCCAATTGGTTTTGAGTTGGAAGCCCAAAAAACTTTACACACCACCTTGTTTTTCAGACATGAAACTTGAAGATGTAGCTGTGCTGAAACAACCTCTGTAGCAGTTGAGAAGTAGCACATGAAGTGATACATGCTAGCAGCTCAAAGAGTTAGACGACTTGGAGCAGGAGAGATGACTTGGATCGAGCTTATAAAGCCACGTGGATGGACCAGGAGGCGGGAGCAGAGCTGGAAGGGGATCTCGGAGAAGATCTCGAAGGATATCAACATAAGGAATATTCTCTAAGTCTTATCCTAAGAAATAAGGAATGTAACTTATCGCAGAAGATTTGTTAGGATCTTCAATTTGGCGATTTAGGCTAGTATGAGCCACATTCTATTTTGTATAAATAGGGAGTGTATGAGGCAACACGTTTAGAGCAATAACTTAGCAAAAAAGGGTTTTAGGGTTCTTGTAAGAAAGCTAAAGCAAAGGCTAAGGGGTGCGTTGAGAGATTCTAAGATCGTGTATAGATCTTTGAACAGAAGAGACTAGATTTGTGAGATTGAGAGAAGACTTGTAAGTACTCTTGATAATTAATCTAGTAAAGTTCTTTTGAGAAGATAAACCATGTTATTCGTGTTTTACATCCTGTAGTAGTAGCTGTTACTTTTTCATTTGGTATGAGAGCCTTCATCTGTGTGTACTACTAAACAGTGAGATCTTAGGGAGGAAAATGGAAAGCTATCAGGATTTGGTCAACAGTTCGAGGGTGATTCTGGATCCAGGAAACTACGGATTCTGGAAAGCAAGGATGAAATCGGTGATAGGTGGTATTGACATACTTGCTTGGAATGCTGTTGTAACAGGCTGGGAAATGCCTAAAATGAAAGATGATGCAGGAAATGATGTTACTAAACAAGAGGAGACCTGGACAGAGGATGAGCTAAAAAGGTTTAAGTTCAATTCAAGAGCTCTCACAACAATTTATTGCAGTGTTTCCAAGAAGACCTTCGAACTGATACAGGGATGTGAGACTGCAAAAGAGGCGTGGGATATTCTCCAAACGCACTTTGAAGGAACTATGAAAGTTCAGAATTCGAGAAAGGACATGCTGGCATCAAAGTTTGAGAATTTGAAGATGGAAGAGCATGAGACCATCTCGGATTTCACTTCCAAGATAAGCTCACTGGCTCAGGAAGCTGCAACACTTGGTAAGAAGTACAAGGATAAGAAACTGGTGAAGAAATTTCTGAGATGTCTGCCTGCTAGATTTATGGGATATAAATCGGCCCTGAACGTGTCACAAGACATAGAGAAGCTGGGTTTTGGAGAAGTTGTTGGAATGCTGCAGGCTCATGAGATGGAGCTTGATGGACTGAAGAAACCAAAGGACTTCGCTTTGTCTTCATGTGAAAAGAAACTGCAGAAATCAGAGGATGAGGATCCTGTAAGCATGCTGGTGCGAAGATTTGATAAAGCCTTAAGAAGAGCTGAACAAGATCATGGACAGAGAAAAGGAGGCTTCATCAAAAGACAGTCTGAAGGTGAAAAATTAGTCAAGAGAAGCCAACTTCAGTGTCATGAGTGCAAAGGATACGGACACTTCAAAACAGAATGTCCCACGGTCAAAAGAAGAGAAATCAAATGCTTCGGTTGCAAAGGGATTGGACATACTCAGCTGGAGTGTGTTAATGATCAGAAGAAAAGAAAAGAGAGATCCATGCTGGCTGAAGAAGAATAAGAAGAAGAACAAAGTGACTCAGAAGAAGAGGTGAGAAACTTTGTTGCATTTGTTGGAATCGTGGAGTTAGAGGAAGAATAGGAGGTGTCTGAACCTGAGTCAGAAGAAGAACCTGAGGATGAACTTGCTACCAGCTATCAGGAGGTTCACGACACTCTGGTCAGGATCGGACATGAAAATCTGGCTCTCACCAAGGAGAAACTCCGTCTTGAAGCATTTGTTGACTCATTACAGAATGAACTCATGGATGAGAGAAAACTCAGCCAGGAGAGTGTATCCTTGATAAAGGAAAACTCAACTTGGCTACAAAGGCAGATAATTTGAGACAGGAACTCATTTCAGAGAAGAAACTCTCTGCCAAGCTTCATGCTGAACTTGATCTTCAGTACAAAAAGATCCACATGTTCGCTGGAACCAAGCAGTTGGACAAGATTCTGAGCTACGGAAGAAGCAAGCAAACTCACAGAGGACTGGGATACACTGGGAGAACCACAAGTGCATCTGAAGAGATCAAGTTCGTATCTGCAGGCTTCTCACAGCAATCAGACTACGACCCCAACAGTAGTACAAGTCAAAGAAGTGGGTGCTACTTCTGTGGAAGGAATGGACATATCAGGGCATACTGCAACAAGTTCTGGGAGAGAGTGAAACAACTCAGAAAACTAGGTAGGTTCATCTGGAATGGATTTCGAAATCAAATCTGGGTGAAAAAAGCTGATGTGATGCAGACTGCATCAGGAAATGCATCACGAAGTACAACAAGACCTAATTTTCGATGCAGTATGGCTTTTATCTCTGAAAAACAGGAAGATACACGTCCGTGGTACTTTGACAATGGCTGCTCCAAAGATATGACAGGTAAAAGAAGCAATCTGGCTAGTCTCAAAGTCTTTAGAGGAGGAAAAGTGACTTTTGAAGATGGTGGTCATGGAGCTATTCAAGGGAAAGGGAAAACATGTAAAGCAGATCTACCACAGCTGATGAACGTGTATCTGGTCAAGGGACTGAAGGCGAATCTGATTAGTGTGAGTCAGTTATGTGATGAAGGGTTAACTGTCACCTTCACTAGCACAGAGTGTAAGGCAACCAATGAAGCTGGCAAAGTCATCCTGAGGGGAGTTAGAACTGGAAACAACTGCTATATGTGGGAAAACTCGACTAAGTGCTTCAGTGCTAGAGATGATTTGAATATGTGGCACCAGAGACTAGGTCATATGAATGTCAGGAACTTGACCACTCTGGTCAATCAAGAGATAGTACGAGGCGTACCACAGATTCATGGAGGATAAAGGGTGGTGTGTGGACCTTGTAACAAAGGGAAACAAGTTAAGGTTCAACACAAGAAAGTCCCTGATGTTCACACAACATCTGCGTTGGATTTAGTTCATATCGACTTGATGGAACTAATGCAAACCTAAAGTCTAGCATGAAAGAAATACGTGTTTGTGCTCATCGATGACTACACCAGATGGACTTGGGTGAGATTTTTACGTGAAAAATCAGAGACGGTGAACATCTTCAGAATCTGGGCTCTTCATATGATCAACGAGAAAGGAGGTATCAAGCGAGTCCGGAGTGATCATGGGGGAGAGTTTCAGAATGAGGTTATGAAGACTTTCTGTGAAAACCAAGGGATTGTGCATCAGTTCTTGGCACCTAGAACACCACAGCAGAATGGAGTCGTGGAGAGGAAGAATATGACTCTCCAGGAGATGGCAAGAGCCATGTTACACGGGAACAACATCCCTACAAAGTTCTGGGCAGAAGCTCTAAACACTGCATGTTACATCATCAACAGAGTCTACATCAGAAAGAGGAAAACAAAAACTCCATATGAATTATGGAAAGGAAAGACACCTAACTTGAGCTACTTTCATTTTTTTGGATGCAGGTGTTACATCTTGAATGACAAGGACCAGCTTGGAAAATTCGAGTCACGGAGCAATGAAGGGATCTTTCTGGGTTACTCATGCACTAGTACAACATTTTAGGTGTACAACACACGTGCTGGTGCAATCCAGGAATCAGTCAACGTGGTGTTTGATGACTATTCAGTACCTCCATCAGAGCATGCTGGGTCAGACAGTGAGTCGGAACATGCAGAAACAAAGGACATCATTCAACCATCATCAGATCAGGAAGTACTACAGCAGGTGCATCGAAATCATTCAGCATCAGATGTCATCGGTGATGTGAATGAAGGGAGGAGAACTAGAGGGGTTCAGATTAACTTTCGTGAGTTGGTTCAGTTCGCGTGTTTCGTCTCAGTCATCGAGCCACGGAACCATGTCCAGGCCCTTGAAGACAAATTCTGGATCGTTGCCATGGAACAGGAGCTTGAACAATTTGTGCGCAAAGATGTCTGGGAACTTGTTCCTAGGCCTGATGGTGTGAATATTGTTGGCACAAAATGGATTTTCAAGGACAAGATCGATGAAAGTGGAGTGGTGGTGCGAAACAAAGCAAGGCTTATGGCTCAAGGATACTCTCAAATTGAGGGTGTTGACTTTGAAGAAACCTTTGCTCATGTGGCACGTCTGGAGTCTATTCGACTGTTTTTTGGAATGGCTTGTATTCTGAATTTTAAGATATATCAGATGGACGTGAAAAGCGCATTTCTTAATGGTCTGCTACAGGAAAAGGTACACGTGGAACAGCCTAAGGGATTTGAGGACTCGGCTCATCCTGAGTATGTCTACAAGTTGAAGAATGCATTGTATGGGCTAAAGCAAGCTCCACGAGCATGGTATGAAAGGTTAACAAGTTTCATTGAAGAGAAGGGATATACAAGAGGGAGTGTGAATAAAGCATTGTTCACACTAGAACAAGGAAAGGAGATCATGATTGTCCAAATTTATGTTGACGACATCATCTTTGGTGGAACATCTCAGAAACTTGTTGATGTGTTTGTAGAGAATATGACTCACGAATTCGAAATGAGCATGGTGGGAGAGTTGAAGTACTTTCTGGGGTTACAAATAACACAGTCAGACGATGGAGTGTTTATTTCACAAAGTACATATGCAAAGAATATGCTGTCTAGATTCAAATTGGACCAATGCAAGGAAGCCAAAACTCCTATGAGTACTACAGCAAGAATGATTGGGAGTCTCTTGTACTTAACAACAAGTAGACCAGATATATGCTTTAGTGTGGGCGTGTGTGCAAGGTACCAGGCCAAACCAAAACAATCACACCGGGAAGCAGTCAAAAGGATCATCAAGTACGTCAAGGGAACTGTCAACCTTGGTATCTGGTATTCGAAAGGGTCAAACAAGAATATGGTTGGATACTGCGATGCTGACTGGGCAGGAAGTGCTCATGACATAAAGAGCACAAGTGGTGGTTGTTTCTTTCTCGGAAACAACATGATTGCATGGATGAGTAAGAAGCAGAACTCTGTATCATTTTCGATAGCTGAGGCATAATACATTGCCATGGGGAGCTGCTGCACTCAATTGTTGTGGATGAAGCAGATGTCAGCTGACTACGGAATGGAGTCTGGAACACTTCTGGTTTACTGTGACAACAAAAGTGCCATCAATATTTCGAAAAATCCAGTCCAACACTCAAGGAAGAAGCACATTGACATAAGGCACCACTTCATCAGAGAACTGGTTGAGGAGAAACAGGTAGTGGTTGAACATGTTGTCACTGAATTACAACTGGCTGATTTATTTACTAAACCATTGGACTTTGGACGTTTTGTCACCTTAATAAATTCGATTGGAATCTGTGAAGTGTGCAGGGCTGATACAAGTGCTGAGACAGAGTGTGCATAAGGCTCAGATTTTTTTTGGAGTCAAGAACATGAGTGGAAAAGAGCTACTTATCATGTCGTCAGCCTGGACATCAGCACAGAGTTATAGAGAGGAGAGAACTACAACGCTGAAAAGAGATCATCCATAAGTTAGTTCTTGAGAAGTCAAGTGATGGAACTAACTCATCTGCTAATCAGGTGAAACAAAAGAAAAAGGGGGACTGACTAGCAACCAAGTATTTGAAGATTTCAATGATAGTACAAGGAAACCACAGGTAACCATGTACTTGAGAAGTCTGATGATGATACAAGGGAACCTACATCAAGCCTAAAAAAATAAAAGAATAAAAAAAATTCTAGCGGCTCTCCCTCTGATATATAACGAAGGTTGAAAACTGACTACATGCTGATAAAGATGTGATAATGTGAAAGCTAGCCACTGAAGTTGAGATGGCCAAGTGCAATGAATCATGACGAGCTGAGTGTGCATTCTGGCTTAGGTGTTGTGTCAGTTCGTGTAGCACTTCACCAGAAAAAGGTACATCAAGAAAACTGATTCAAAAACATTTTCAAAGCCAGTTTAAAATTCTTGACATATGGAATGCCACTGCAGGTTTAAAGCCTTCACTATGTTGTTTACTTGAATGTGGTTGCATCAATTTCGTTCTGAGGACTGTGCTACTGATTTTTCCTGTCCCGTAAAGTTATGGTTGCAGTGAATCAGAGGTGTGAAGAACTCAAATCCGGTTAGCACAGGCCCGAGTCAATTTCGGTTTGATGAGGAAAACCAAATCTGCTTCCAATCTAAAAAAAAAAAGAAGAGTGGGAAAATTTGGATATACCCGCGACAAAGGAAAAACTCAAACATCACTTGCCTCAAAAACCCTAAAGTCGAAAAAAGGGGGAAAAGAGAAAGCTCAAATCGGCAACCATAGTTTTTCGAACTCGACGGGGAAGGGTTGGGCACGGCGGCGAGATTACGGCCTCACATGATTCCGGCGGAGAAGATCGACCCCACCTGGTCGATGACGATGACGGCGGCGAAGTCGCAGCACCACAGCAATTGGTCCGTGACGACGGCGGCAGATGATCCTTCTTGCCGCATCTGACCACGGAAGAAGATGGAGGAGACTCGGCTCCATTGCCCAAGGTGAATGTTGTCGACGGCGAGGGCTCGGCTCCACTCCTGATGGTTGTGTGGGCATCTCCGAGTCGAGGAGAACAAGAGGATGGCAAGGGAGCTTCTGGCGATCCCGCCGAAGCTGAGCGAGATTCTGGCAAACAACCGGAAATTGCCGAAGAAGATGCAGCCATGGGAGACGAGAAGAAAACTCATCAGAAAAAGCGACTCAAACAACTGGGGCTTGCATCCGGGAAAAGGCTGAGATCTAGATCAACATCCCAAGACACATGCAATGACTCATTTCGGTCCAAAATGTTCACCTCACCACAAACTCGAGAAAGGTACGGTCATTTTCTGACTCGATCTATAATGGAAGAACGTCTGGTGGAGTTTGACAAGGAGGATAAATGGGGATTCAAGGCTGTGATTGATAAAGGACAGATGAGGAGCACTGTGACAGATCTTGGAGGTTATGTTCATGAAGTAATTGTCGAGTTCTATGCACACTTACCATCTGTGAAATCTGAAGTCTCAGGGAAAGGTGTTACAGTGGTTCTTCGAGGCCATAAATATGAGTTTTCTCCTACCGTGATAAACAAGCTACTTGGTCTCGAAGCTCTCTCTGATGCACATTATGATCTAGCATCCCTTGAAGCGGTTTCTAGCTTTCTGTCTCAAGGGAAGGTACCAGTGTGGACTGATCTGAACACAACGCTACTTCCACCATGGTCTACAGCTCTTCTGGCCATTGCTGCTTACAACTGGAATCCCTCGAGCAACAAAATCACATATCAGAGGAAAGAGGTCGACTCATTTGTAAGATAGCCAATGGAATCCGGTTCGACTTTGGAACCATGGTATACAATCAGATTTTGAGTCTCGGTGTGTTACAGAAGAGGGATGCATGGTGGCTCATATTCCCTCGAATCATCTTTGGACGTCTCCAAATGCAGCAACCACCGAAGCTGTTTGAGAATGAAAGACTCATCAAGCCAGTTGTCTACCGAAAGGATTCAAGATGTGGCGAGGGCTTCTTACTGCAGCAAACATCAGAGGCCAAGGCCAAGAACATATCAAAGGAGAAGAAGAGGCCAGCTCAACCATCTGTTCCTGTTGCATTTGCACCTGGTCAGCCGTCTACATCAGCTCCTGTTTCAACATCTGCATCAACATATTCTACAGAGGTGATAGAGCTTGGATCAATCCGCCTACCAGTTGGACAGTTCAATCTAGCTGCAGCTTGTATTGCTCTTGAGGATACAGGCCATGCGCTCCGGTCTCTTGCTCACGTTGTGGAGACTCTACTCAAATCCATACCAGGTAAGCTCTCGTGACATTTGTACACTTCTCAAATTCCATCTTATCTGGATTTTAACTTATGTGTGCTCCCAAGCAGGGGGAGATGGTACAAAGGAAAGTGGCTGAGTGTAGCTGCCTTGAGTTGTGGAGGAGTGAAACCTATATTCAGTCTAGCTAATTTTGTATTTCTGTGAATCGGTTCACCATTTTGGGGGAGTTAGGGATTTTCTCGTGTTTTCAGTCTGTATTTTTGGTTTTGAAATTCTTGGCTTTGTTTCCTTTCAGACTCTTTACTTCTGTTTTCGGTTTAAGACGATGTATTCAAATCTCGAATATCTATTGGAAGTCTTTTCTGAATTAATTGGGAGACCATATACTGTATGGATATGTGTGTTTGGATGAGTGTTCATTGCGGGTGCTTGAGAGACACACAAAGCTAAAATGGGGGAGATTGAAGATGTAGTTGTGCTGAAGCAGCCTCTGTAGCAGTTGAGAAGTAGCACAGGAAGTGATACATGCGAGCAGATCAAGGAGTTAGACGACTTGGAGCAGGAGAGATGACTTGGATCGAGCTTATAAAGCCACGTGGATGGACCAGGAGGCGGAAGCTGAGCTGGAAGGGGATCTCGGAGAAGTTCTCGAAGTATATCAACATAAGGAATATTCCCTAAATCTTATCCTAAGAAATAGGGAATGTAACTTATCACATAAGATTTGTTAGGATTTTCAATTTGGCGATTTAGGCTAGTATGAGCCACGTTCTATTTTGTATAACTAGGGAGTGTTAAGCCTTTGTATGAGGCAACACGTTTAGAGCAATAACTTAGCTAAGGGATGCGTTGAGAGGTTCTAAGATCCTGTATAGATATTTGAACAAAAGAGACTAGATTTGTGAGATTGAGAGAAGACTTGTAAGTACTCTTGATAATTAATCTAGTAAAGTTCTTTTGAGAAGATAAACCCTGTTATTCATGTTTTACATCCTGTAGTAGTAGCTGTTACATTTTAAAAACTCGCATGTATTTACTCGGGACAATTCCGAATTTAATTAGCAATCTTGAGAAACATCGGTAGCGATAGATCGAAATGTTTCTGCGGCGGATTGCACCATACACCTACGGTTTTGGTGTAGTTCGGTGGGCAAATATTGGTGGCTGTGTGATATATCATGGTTTTTACCCCTTTTAGGCCATGATATAAGTCCGTTTTATAGAGTCTTTCTACTATTTTGTAGTGTTTTAGAGTCTTTTACAGGTTTTAGCACTTTTGGAGCATTATTGGAGATATTGGAGTTTTATGGAGCATTCTGGAGCAAAACTGAAGTCTGGTGACTAAGTACCCGATCAAAGCGTCAAGCATCGATCGATACCCCTTGGTATCGATCGACACCCATCGAGGAGCTTACAAGTCGCGACATTTAATGAAGTTTGAAGAATTGCAGAACTTGCCCAGAAGACTTTAATATTTACAAGAAGACCCCAATTCGTGTTTAGACTATTTAATTAGGTTTTACATCCACTTTCATGGCTATGCTTTATTTTTATTCTGGTTTTGTGAGAGAGCTTTTGAAGGGAGACAAGTCTGAGACTCTGTTCGTCCGAGAGAAGATTTCGAACCCTTTTATTACTCTTTCTATTTTATTTGATGATTCATTCAAATATGTTTATTGTTTCAATCTCCATGTCTGAGTAGATCCACTTTAGGTTTAGGGTTTTCTCATAAGGGTTTTCTCTGAATGCTAGGTTGATTAGTTATTAGGATTCACCATCTGAATTAGTTCTTCACCTTAGGTTGTGTTCAAAGCTAATACTAGGTTGACGAATCTTGAATTTAGATCTTAGGATAATTGATTAGGCACGAGAGTGCGATTAATTACCTGATAGAACCTCAGGTGAGCAAAATAACTATTCCCAAAGAGATTTGGTTTAGTTGTTTTGTGAACAAATCAAACTTGATCTAAAAGCTGATTTAAACTTTAGGATTCCCAAAGAGATTTGGAATTCCTAGGATTTAGATTTAGATAATTCTCGCAACGAGAGTTGGTTAATTATACTTTAGTGATTTGAATTCAAGAACCGTGCTAAATCTGAATCCTAACTAGTTAGTTTATCTGCATTCATTGATCTCCTGAGAAATACCCTGAGCCTATCTTTCTCCCAATCGAATTACAACACTTTTAATTTACGCACTGCTTTCAATTACATCTGAATTGCTTATCTTAATTCTCGTCTATATAATCTATTGTGTGTCTCTGTGAGTCCTTGTGTTCGACCCCTACTTTACTGCAACTACTGCTTAGTACTTTTAGGGTATTAATTTGAGCATATCAAATTTGGCACCGTTGCCGGGGACTCAATTCGCCATTAGATTTTAGGCTGAGAATTTCGTCTAAGTTCGTCGGTATCGATCGATACTACCTAGTATCGGTCGATACTCGTCATCTTCTTTTGTTGATATCGATCGACACCACCCAGTGTCGATCGATACTCAACGTGTTTTTTGTTACTTACGTGCTTTGCCTAGTGTGTTTCAGGTGTGAATTTGGAACGTGCAAACAGGAAAGCAAAGGAGCCAGCAGAGATGAACAACACGATGATTCTGATTCAGGATGCTGCTGGAGCTTTGAGAGACCTAGAGGGTCAGTTGTGCAACGAGAGAGGACAACGTCTGGGTGGAGAGGGGAACATCATTCCACTTGCTCCTATTGTCGCTGGGAATATCGCTGGGAACGCGAATGCAGGGAATGCTGTGGCTACTCGCGGTAGAACGATTGGTGAGTACAACATGCATGATCAGTTTTATACCAATTGATCAGCGATTCGTCCTCCACCTTTTCAGAGGAATGACTTTGAGCTAAAACCTGCATACTTCACTCTTGTGGGTCAGCATCTTTTTCATGGTTTCCCTCATGAACACCCTATGGATCTCATTGAGAGGTTTGAGGATCTGGTTACAAACATCAAGAGCAATGGAGTGTCCTATGATTACCTCTTCTGCAAGCTCTTCCCATACTCTCTTGGTGGAGATGCGACCTACTGGCTGAAACATTTACCTCCTGGATCACTGACTACTTGGGAAGAAACTAATACTGCCTTCCTGAACAACTTCTATGATGATGCACGATCCGATGATCTCAGGAACAAGATTTCTCAAGGACCGACTGAGGCACTCAAGGCTGCTTGGATTCGTTTCAAGTCATATCAGGGAGATTGCCCGCACCATGGTCTCACTCAGGTTCAGCTGCTGGGTACTTTCTACAGAGGAATCGGTTGGAGGTATCAGATCGCTCTAGATGTTGCGAGCAATGAAAATTTCTACACGAGATATCCTGACGATGCCTATGTGCTTATTGAGACCTTGGTTTCTAGCAATAGTACCAAGAATGCAGACATGGAGCGCAAGAAGCAAGCTGGTAACTTGGATTGCAGTCAGATTGCTGAGGTGAATGCTAAGTTAGATTTTTTGATGGACAAGCAGCAGAAGGCTGTTCGTTTTGCTAAAAAAGATGGAGTGGAATTTATTAACCATATTGATGGAGATGTATTTCAAGATAAAATGTATCAATGCCCACCCACACCACCCAGAACTTCTGAGAGTAAGATGGAATCCATGCTTGAACAACTTCTTCAGGGACAGCAGAAGATGACACTAAACCTCTATGGGAAGATGGACGCTATGTACACAGATCTGAATGGGAAAATTGAGTCTTTCAGTATTCATCAGAAGATGCTGGACACTCAAATAGAAGAAAATTTCGTGTTGACAGAAAATCTCCGTGTATCGATCGAAACCAGACATTGTCGATAGATACCAGCCCATACACCTGCACGAGAGGATCCAAAATCCCGTGTATCGATCGATATTCCTTCTGTGTCGGTCGATACTGAGGCGCAGGTCGAGAAGAACCATAGATTGTCAAGGAGAGGGTGTACAAACCCAAAATACTTTATCCTATGCCTCCTAAGATGACAAGGAAGGAATGGGAGGATGCCAGATGCAAAGCTATGATGGATAAGCCTGTTGTGGAGCTTCCTTTTGTTGATGATATATCAGACGATGAGACTTCTAACACCACCCCTGTATCGACCGATACCCTTTTGTATCGATCGACACCCGTCCACGAATCTTTCAAGGACGTCTCGAAGGAGCAAGCATCGATCGACACCATACTTGTATCGATAGATACTCACCCATTTACTGCAAAGGATCTGCGTATGATTGTTGACAGACTTCGCAAGCCCAAAAGCTGAATCTTATTCCCCAACACCTCCGAGCCCCCATCACTCCAACGCAGCTGCGTGGCTTTGAGAAGATGGTACGAAGGATACCCCACTCGTCAACTTTTGAAGAAGCTCTAGAGGGCTGACCTCTGCTAAGTCACTTCAAAGATTGCAGAGAAACCCTGGAAGAGATCAAATTACTCTTCATCAAGGCAAGAAGCAAGTTACTACCGCTGAGGCAATTGACCAAGAGGGAAGACCTAGGCATATTCTCCGTTCCATGCTCCATCTCTGGAGTTGCATTCAAAGAGTCTCTCGTTGACTCAGGGGCTAGCGTCAATTTCGTGTCAAGGGCAATTACAGAGAGATTGGAAGCTGATATTCGACCGCCCATGTCATCTATCACATTCGCGAATTGTTCCACCTCACTTCCATATGGTACAATCCCTGATTTGATGGTTAAAGTAGGAGACTGTCTCGTTCCTGCTGACTTTCATGTTGTGGAAATGAGTGCACAATCTCGTACGCAGTTGATTCTTGTAAGACCGTTCATAACTACGGTTGGTGCCATTATGGACACACCCAGCAAGCAAATCTCTTTCTCATACATTGACAATGAGGTGTACTACAAAGCTATCCCTAGAGGAACTCCCACACGTGTCTCTTGCGTCGATGTTGTTACAAATGAAACGTTGGTAATTGATCTTTTGGAAGAGCCTCCTGACGAACCAACTGCCATAGACATTCTAGATAGTCTTTCAGTCATCACCAAGAAAGACGTCAAAACGTCTAACAGAAAGAAGAAGGCGAAAAGCAAAGGAGTGAAGGATGCTGCTTCTATGACTTTAATCCCTCAGAAGTGTGATGGAGATTCGATTGAATACAAGGTGAAGTGCAAAGGTGCCTCGAAACCATTCTTTAAGGCTAGAGTTCTTCTTACTTCGGAGCTGAAGGAGAAAGGAAGGGAGTTTGTGGAGGGCATGATGAGCAGAACTCTGAAGCTGGCGATGTGAAATTGTGGAGCTTGTTTTGGAGTCAACTCTCAAGTTTCTCCTGACTGATCGTCCGTACAGTCAAGCTCGTGACGTAAAACAAGCGCTTGGTGGGAGGTAACCCACTGGTAAGTCTGTCTTTGAGTCGTTTTCTTTTTATTTTTTGTTTTTGTGTGTCTGTGTCAGGATAAACAAGAAGCAAAAACTCAGAATCGCCTTAGTGTCGATCGATACCCAATTGGTATCGGTCGACACCAATCGCGAATGGGAAGGTTCATTATGTCCACTTAATCCTGGTATCGATCGATACCAGGCTGTGTGTCGGTCGACACTCGATGTTCCAGCACAGTAACTTCTTGTTTCTCATATTTCCATCTGGTTCGTTTGTTTTCTTTCACCAACCTTAGGTTAGATAACACTGGGAACAATGTTGTTTAAGTTTGGGGGAGGTATTCGCTGACTTTGTTTTTGTTTTTCTTAGAGTCAGTCGTTTTTGAATCATTCGTTATTTTATTGAGTCAAAACTTTGTTGGAGACTGTGATCTTTTTATTGAATCTATTGATCTGACCTTGCTTCTAAGTGACCATTGTTACAGAATCAGTTCTAGATCGACTAATGAAAAATCCAAAGGCTGACCAGTTAACTAGAAGACACTCATGTTTCCAGCAAAGTTCTTTAAAGCCTGAGCCAAATTTTTGCACTTCATCGATGTGATTGATGTCCATAGAGCTTGATTCATCATTCGTATCTGACAAAGGAACCCACATGTTTAAAGTAATTGTATTTCTCTCCCTATTACAAGTTAATTAATAAGATTCACTAAAAGATAAGATGATTTTCTTATGAGTAGAGGGTTAGGAAAATTTCCAGCGATCCCATTATTCTACTTGGTGAGGAATGATCACACAAAGGATTGGAAGCGAGGCTAGGATTTTCCTATGATGCCATTATTCGCCTACATCCTTCGATACATTGAGAGCGAAGAACCAGAGAATCGGTGGCAAACACCATCAATACTCGCGTCTCATACCTTGATATGTATATGCAGATCTAAAAAAAAAAGAACATAATAAGAAATAAGTCTGTGGGAGAGAAATAATACCAGAAAGTGTGAAAAAGGGTGGTTCCTTGTCACGATATTGTATGAGAAAGAATCTAGAAGGTGTATGGCATTAATCAAAGCGATGAAACTGGCGAGGATGGCTTGATTGAACAATGCTGTGAAATAATGTGTGTAGTCTGGGAAGCTGAGAATGTCTACGGAGAAGTACATGGTGGTTAGATCAAAAGCTGGTTAGGTGACATTTGGGTGCTTGGAAAAAGGGTCATTGCGATGTTTCATGAACAGGTGAGTCTCTATGTTTTCAAACCTCTTTCTCTGGTTTAGTTTTCTGTTTTGCTTGAGGGCAAGCAAAGGCTAAGTATGGGAGAGTTGATATATCATGGTTTTTACCCCTTTTAGGCCATGATATAAGTCCGTTTTATAGAGTCTTTCTACTATTTCGTAGTGTTTTAGAGTTTTTTACAGGTTTTAGCACTTTTGGAGCATTATTGGAGATATTGGAGTTTTATGGAGCATTCTGGAGCAAAACTGAAGTCTGGTGACTAAGTACCCGATCAAAGCGTCAAGCATCGATCGATACCCCTTGGTATCGATCGACACCCATCGAGGAGGTTACAAGTCGCGACTTTTAATGAAGTTTGAAGAATTGCAGAACTTGCCCAGAAGACTTTAATATTTACAAGAAGACCCCAATTCGTGTTTAGACTATTTAATTAGGTTTTACAGCCACTTTCATGGCTATGCTTTATTTTTATTCTGGTTTTGTGAGAGAGCTTTTGAAGGGAGACAAGTCTGAGACTCTGTTCGTCCGAGAGAAGATTTCGAACCCTCTTATTACTCTTTCTATTTTATTTGATGATTCATTCAAACATGTTTATTGTTTCAATCTCCATGTCTGAGTAGATCCACTTTAGGTTTAGAGTTTTCTCATAAGAGTTTTCTCTGAATGCTAGGTTGATTAGTTATTAGGATTCACCATCTGAATTAGTTCTTCACCTTAGGTTGTGTTCAAAGCTAATACTAGGTTGACGAATCTAGAATTTAGATCTTAGGATAATTGATTAGGCACGAGAGTGCGATTAATTACCTGATAGAACCTTAGGTGAGCAAAATAACTATTCGCAAAGAGATTTGGTTTAGTTATTCTGTGAACAAATCAAACTTGATCTAAAAGCTGATTTAAACTTTAGGATTCGCAAAGAGATTTGGAATTCCTAGGATTTAGATTTAGATAATTATCGCAACGACAGTTGCTTAATTATACTTTAGTGATTTGAATTCAAGAACCGTGCTAAATCTGAATCCTGACTTGTTAGTTTATCTACATTCATTCATCTCCTGAGAAATAGTCTGAGCCTATCTTTCTCCCAATCGAATTACAACACTTTTAATTTACGCACTGCTTTCAATTACATCTGAATTTCTTAGCTTATTTCTCGTCTATATAATCTATTGTGTGTCTTTGTGAGTCCTTGTGTTCGACCCCTACTTTACTGCAACTACTGCTTAGTACTTTTAGGGTATTAATTTGAGCATATCACTGTGACGCGTATAATCCCGGCTTCTTTTATGCACCATTGTGAATCGTTAACGCATAGAATCTCGAAGTATTAGGGAGTTGAGCTTCAGCAAATGCAGCAGGTGCATGTGCAGCAAATGCAGCAAGTGCATGTGTAGCAAATGCAACAGGTGCAGAAATGCAGCGGGGGTAGGTGCAGCAAATGCAGCGGTTGCAGAAGCTTCATGAATTCGCAGTTCTAACAATATTAGGGAGTTGGGCTAACCAATTAGTATTGGGCCTTATTTTGACGGTTTGTTTAGCTTGGCCGTCAAGTGCTTTTAGGGTTTGTGTCTTGTATATATACGTTGTGTACGCCGTTGATATCAATAACACAATATTCACAAATCTTACTTATCTTTACATGGTATCAGAGCAAAAATCGTTCTGAGACCTAAACACCGCTCTCTTCTTTTGCTATCTCGAAGTTCGACATAGCTCCCCTGTTTGTGTTCGAAGTTCGAACCAAGTTTAAGTCATGGTTGATGGTGATGAGGTTTCCGCTACCAAGAGCGGAACTACAGAAAATCGTAACACTGAAGCTGTCACGCCCTACTCCTTGTATGGCTCCGACAACCCTGGTGCTCTAATTGGTGATGTTAACTGGAGAAAACTATAATGAGTGGTCGGGAGAGATGACCAATGCTCTTCGTGCAAAACGGAAACTAGGTTTCGTTGAAGGAACCATACCAAAGCCACTAGCACACGATCCTGATCTCGAGCTTTGGCTTTCGGTAAACTCCATGATTGTTGGGTGGATTCGCACATCAATTGAGTCGCGAGTCCGATCAACGGTGACGTTTATCACGGATTCTCACAAGTTGTGGGAAAACATTAAGAAGCGTTTCTCTGTGGGAAACAACGTGCGTGTACACCACTTGAAAGAGAAGTTAGCAGTGTGCCGACAGAATGGTGATGAGGTGATCGATTACTACGCACGATTTTCAAAGATTTGGGAGAAACTCGACATGTACAAGCCACTTCCTACTTGTACGTGTAGTGCTGCTCTTGAGTATGAGAAGGAACGTGAAGAAGAAAAGATGCATCAGTTCGTGATGGGGTTAGATGAAGCTCGATTTGGTGGTATGTGTCAAGCTATCATCGCATCAGATGCATCTACAGACATTGGTGAGATTTATGCAAAGGTGGTTCGTGAGGAGCAACGTTTGAACTTCGCCAAGGAACGTGAATCGCAACAGAATGCAGTAGGTTTCATTGCCAAACGAGAGTTGTCTTTTCAACAGACGGTCTCACATTCGTCTTCTGGTTCCAGAGGGCAAGATCAGCGTGGCTCTCAATGTGCTCATTGTTGCAGAAGTGGTCATACTAAAGAGAATTGTTGGCAGTTGGTGGGTTTTCCGCCATGGTGTGAGGAGAGATCACAAAACAGATGTGGTGGTAGAGGAAACAGAGGCGCTAGTCGAGGAGGAGGTCAAGGAGGACGTGGTTCTTATACTTCAGATCGCATCAAAAATTCTGGGGTACAAGCAACGAACGCTCACGCAACCACATCCAATTCATCATCGTTTCCAGAGTTTACTCAGGAACAGTGGCGCGCTCTGTCCCAGTTGATCAGTGCGAAATCGAACCCTTCATCTGATCGTCTTAATGGTAAGCCTCGTCATGGTGATTTGATCCTAGACACATGAGCTTCTCACCATATGACGGGAGATTTCTCTTTACTCCAAAATACATCGTTATACCTTCCTGTCCTATTGGTTTTGCTGATGAAAATAGAACATTTGCTACTCATATGGGTGTCTTCCCGTTATCCGATCAGATTACCCTTGAGAACGTGTTGTTTGTGCCTAATCTAAATTGCTCATTAATCTCGGTTTCGAAGCTATTACGGCACACAAACTGTTTTACAGTTCTAAGTGATACGTTGTGTGTTTTACAGGATCGTTTCACGAGGACCCTGATTGGAGCCGATGAAGAGCGAGATGGGGTTTACTATTTTAAGGATGTTATGGCTGCAATGGTTCATCGTGTGTCTAGTTCAGTTGCTAGCTCGGTTGATCAATACTGTTGGCACCAGAGGCTTGGAAATCCATCGCTTTCAGTTTTATCGTCATTACCTATGTTTTCTTTTTCAAATAAATCTGTTGTCCCTAGTCCGTGTGACACTTGTTTTAGGGCAAATCAGACTAGAGAAGTTTTCTTTGGAAGTTTGCATAAATCAAAAGAGTGTTTTGCTTTGATTCATTGTGATGTTTGCGGTCCATACCGAACCCGTGCTTCGTGTGGAGCAGTTTATTTCTTAACAATCGTTGACGACTATTCATGCGCTGTATGGACTTACCTACTCCTTGAGAAGTCCGAAGTTCGATATGTTCTGCAAAACTTCTGTGCAATGGCAACAAAAAAAATCGGTAAAGACATAAAAGTACTTCGAAGCGATAATGGTACAGAGTTTATGTGCCTTTCGCGTTTTTTCGTGAGGATGGCATTATTCATCAAACCTCCTGCGTTGATACTCCACAGCAGAACGGCCTTGTCGAAATAAAACACAGACACATCCTCAACGTATCGCGTGCTTTGTTGTTCCAAGGAGGCTTACCTATTAAGTTTTGGGGAGAAGCTGTGATGACTGCAGCTCATCTCATCAATCGTACTCTGACTGATGTTCTTCACGGTCGGTCCCCATATGAAGTCCTTCATGGCGAAAAGCCACAGTATGATCAGTTGCGTGTATTCAGAAGTCTGTGTTACACACATCTTCGTGCTCGGAACAAGGACGAATTTGGTCCCAGAAGTAGACGTTGTGTCTTCGTTGGGTACCCTTTAGGTCAAAAGGGATGGAAGGTGTTCGATTTAGATACTAAAAAGTTCAGTATTTTTCGAGATGTTGTGTTTCACGAGAATGAGTTCCATTTCTCGTCAAAGTCAGATTCGACGCCTATGGTTAAGTCACGATGCACCTCTTCGTCTCAGGTGAACGATGATGACTGGTTAATTGAACCAGAGACGGTGCAAAATGACAGGGGGAGCTCGGATCTTCTTCTCTCTATCGACGATGCCAACGAAACCTCCGGTATTGATGTTTTTGATACGGTGGTTTCGCTTGCATCAGATCCGGTACCTACATCGATAGAGGCTACAGCTCCGATTCATCCTGCAATATCGGAATCTCTAGTCGAGGTTCAATTTGCAACATTTCCATCTCTAGTTGAGGATACTCAGGTCACGACATTGACATCTCCAGTTGCGGATACTCAAATCGCGACTCCACCTGCTGCGATTGAAGAGTTTGGACGAGGTCAGAGAGCACGCATTCCCTCAGTTAAACTCAAGGGTTTCGTTTCCTATAATGCAGTCTACACTCAAGACCCCCATCTCGCTCCCATCTGCTCTATATTATCATCCTCCGAAACAATCCAAGGTAAGATACCGTATCCACTTGATGCTTATATCTCTGATCTAATTTTCTCACCGTCGCATCAAGCTTTCCTCGCAGCCGTAACCGCCGGTGTTGAACCAAAGCACTATAATGAAGCTGCGAAGTATGAAGTATGGCGTGGTGCCATGAAACCGGAAATTGTTGCCCACGAAGACAGCGGTACTTGGGACATTGAGTCGCGTCCGCCTGGCAAAACTGCGATTGGTTCTAAATGGGTTTACAAGATTAAGTACAACGCCGATGGTACAGTTGAACGCCATAAGACGCGTCTTGTCGTAATGGGAAACAATCAAGTCGAAGGAGAAGACTTTTATGAAACATTTGCTCATGTTGTTAAGATGGCTACATTACGTGGTCTTCTGGGTATTGTTGCCGCAAAGGAATGAGAAGTGCATTAGATGGACGTCCACAATGCATTTCTTCATGGTGATCTTGAGGAGGAAGTCTACATGAAATTACCCCCCGGATTCACTCACTCTGATCCTACTAAGGTCTGTCGTTTGCGTAAATCGTTGTATGGGCTTCGTCAATCTCCTCGCTGCTGGTTCGCTAAGCTCTCTAAAGCACTTTTGGAGTTTTGTTTTGAGCAATCGTATTCTGACTACTCGCTCTTCACTTACTCACGAGGTAAAACATAGGTTCGAGTATTGGTTTATGTAGATGATTTGGTGATCGCTAGCAATGACCTTGAGAAGTTGACAAAATTTAAAGTATATTTGGGGGAATGCTTCCATATGAAGGACTTGGGAAAACTTAAATATTTCCTTGGAATTGAAGTAGGACGCTCAAATAAAGGTATATTCCTGTCTCAACGCAAGTACATTCTTGACATTGTCGCTGATACAGGCCTCCTCGGTGCCAAACCAGCTCCGACACCGATTGAACAAAACCATAAGCTTGCCTCGGATGATGGTCTCCACCTCGCTGATCCTCTTCCGTATCGTAGACTTGTGGGTCGCCTGGTTTACCTTTCTATAACTCGTCCTGAGTTGTGCTACGCCATTCATTTGCTTTCTCAGTTTATGAAGGAGCCGCGGGAAGCTCACTGGGAGGCTGCTACACGGGTGGTACGGTTTCTCAAAGGCTACCCTGGACAAGGAATCCTTCTTCGTGCCGACAGTGATCTTCAGTTGTCCGTATATTGTGATGCGGATTGGGCATCATGTCCTTTGACTCGTCGCTCCCTCAGTGCCTATGTCGTATTGCTTGGTGGTTGTCCGATTTCCTGGAAAACGAAGAAACAAACTACAGTTAGTCATTCGTCTGCTGAAGCGAAATATAGGGCCATGGCTTTTGCTACTAAGGAAATCAAGTGGATTGTTCAGCTGATGGAAGATCTTGGCGTTCCCATCACTAAGAATGTTCCGTTTTATTGTGACAGTCAATCCGCTATCCACATTGCTGCTAATCCAGTGTTTCATGAAGGACTAAACATATTGATAGCGATTGTCACTGCGTTCGTGATGCTGTGAATAATGGACTTATTTCTACTGTTCACGTTCGTACCAAAGATCAGATTGCTGACATTCTTACCAAGGCTCTTGGACGACCTCAATTCGATGTATTGTTGCCCAAGTTGGGTGTTCGGGATCTCCACACTCCAACTTAAGGGGGATTATTAGGGAGTTGAGGTTCAGCAAATGCAACAGGTGCATGTGCAGCAAATGCAGCAAGTGCATGTGTAGCAAATGCAACAGGTGCAGCAAATGCAGCGGGTGCAGATGCAGCAAATGCAGCGGTTGCAGAAGCTTCATAAATTCGCAATTCTAACAATATTAGAAAGTTGGACTAAACAATTAGTATTGGGCCTTATTATGACGGTTTGTATAGCTTAGCCGTCAAGTGTTTCTAGAGTTTGTGTCTTGTATATATACGTTGTGTACGCCGTTGATATCAATAACACAATATTCACAAGTCTTACTTATCTTTACACGAAGCATCTCCATTGTTGAACAAAACCGTGCTTAGAGCCGTCGTCTCTAAACCGTAGCCTTGCTCGAAGAGATTTCGGGACCCACACGCTCCTTCTGATTACGTTGGTTGATGCATAAAAATTGATATTTGGTTTAGATATCGATGGAATAGTGACCAGTGAAATTAAATACCATATATATGTTCTACTAATAATAAATAGAACTGCATGCATTTTTAAAACTATTTTAAAAGAAGATCTCATTATTATATCCGTCGAATAAATGATTGTATACGATCCATCACAAGTACTTGTGATATAAGTTCAATTATATCCGTTTAACTAGTTAAGCTGCATGATATAAGTTCAATTATATATAAAAAAAGTTTTAAAATCCAATTCATTCTAAACAAATATGTTAACTTTTGAATCACTCACTTGCATCTCTATAATATTATTTAAAAAGACATTTATAAAAATAAACTTTGTTTTGTAAGTTATTACATGAAATACCATTACAAATAACAAAGAATAATTGAAATAGAAAAAGATATAATAGTTTTTAAAAATTATTGATTAGAATATGGAAAGTATATATATTTTACATTAAAGAGGTTATTTAATATTTAATTTCTTAATTATTTTTAAAATAAGAATCAATTCATATATATTTAAAGAAAAAAATCTATTCAAAATCTTACTATATTTTTTACTAAAATTTATTATATTTTATTTGAATATATAACAAAACAAAAATTGAAAAATATTTTACTAATTTTATAAAAAATTAAACACAAAAAAACTATTTTTATAAAAAGTTAGACACACATAAATATTATATTATTTCGATGAATAAGAAAAATACGCATAGTTTCTTCACCCTTCAAGTTACCGTAAAAAGTGGCGTGAGCACCGTCCCATCTGTTTTCGTCACCAATGACAGTATCAGTGCTTATGAGTCGGTGAGCCATGACGGTCAAGGTGGCCAATAAGGCTATAACCACCGTAAAATTACGAGCATGTATGTAGCCAGCATAATTATTAGAAAATATAAGAGGTGATAATGAAACAAAGGAAAATATTAGATAAGTGGGAAAAATGTCGAGGTAATAACAGGTATTTATACGACATAAAGAGGGATAACGTGGAAAGTGGAAACCAATTAATTATCTTTAACTCATTTAAGACAAATTGTAAATATATATATATATATATATATATATATATATATATTATTTTGAAAAATCTATAAAAAAGGCGTAGTTCACTTGTTCTAAATTTAGCATACGTTCTTAAGTTTTAGATTTATGATTTTGTGTTTGATAAGGTACTAATTAATAATCGTGTATTTCTATTGCTCATTAATTTTGGATTTTTTACGACTCAAAATTAAAGTGTGAATACGATAAAATTTTGAATTCGGGATAATGATGTTCGTACACGAGTTTTCCGTCGAGAAATGTGGAATATAGCTGATATTCCAATGATTGTAACAAAATGGTCCTCGAATCCAGAAGAAACATAACCAGAAATCAAAACTATGCCTATGTGGATCATACTGAAAAGGGGCACATTTCTATCAAGCGCAGTAGGTGAGCTAAAGCGTTTACATCTGGAAACAGAAATTTGTAAAATTTTTGAGGAAGCGAAAGTGTTTGTGGAAGCGAATTTATCGAAGGAACTCCCTAAATCATTTTGATTCAAATCGGAAAATGGGGTGGATGCGATTGTGGAGTTCAAATATCTGTGGCTTCCACTGAAATGTGAGACATGCTCAAAATGGGGTCACCTCAAAGAAGTTTGTCTTGTAAATGGAAATAAGAAAATTATGTTGAAGAAGGACGGGGCTGAGACAGTAGCTTTGGTGGGAATTGGATTGAAGGAGGCAGGAGAAAACTCTCCACTGCAAAGTGACGATAAAAGTTCACTATCGGAGGAAAAATTAGAGGTCCCTGTTCCACATATAACTCATGATGAGGTCTGTGCGTCGGAGATTATACAAGAGGGAAATGGAGAATCGGGACATCTAGATATAACATTTAGTACTCCTATTGATGAGGAGGGGCAATGGCAACCTGTATCACAAGCCAAAATTGGCAAGCATCAGGATACTATAAGACGTGATCTTAATGAAGTCTCAATTTCAACATCAAGGTTTTCGCTTCTAGACGGAGAAGGAGGAGGTGAAGAAGAGGGTAAGGAGATAGTAGAAGAATTAGAAGAGGAAGAAGTGGGTTTAAATGAGCTAGTAACGACACAAACAAAGAAGAAATTACAGCAAGGGATGCGACCTGCACTTCTGCGAGCTTCTAAAGGTTCACAAAAGCCTTTAGCTAATTCAACTGTTCTTTTCACAAAGGAGAAACTTCATAGTGTTTCAACTGTTTCGGGCAAAAGGAACACTAAGAGGACTAATTAATTTATGTCGAGTTTTACATGGAATGTGCGCGGCTTCAATAAAATCTAAAAACATTATGTTGTACGAAACTGGGTGAATGGTAGTGATTTGCAGTTTGGATGTTTATTGGAGACGAGAGTTGAGTCTAAGTATACTCCGGTATGCTGCGTGCTACGAAGTACTGGCACGTTTGTGTGATTCATAATGTTAAATCTACATCTTATAAAAGAATATGGATTAAGAGATCATTAGATGAAAAACTAGCATGTTTGATTGCTAACCCTGTTGTGTGATTAGTACGTGTAAAGTAGTTAGATGGTGTGAAAGTACTAAGATGTGATCGTCACTGCGAAGGGACGCAAGTGGTATGATTACTGTTAGATGGGGGCTGGACCTGGAGTGCATATCGGTTCTCAACATCGGGAGGTTATGGCGAACCTCAAGGATGTCTGTGTGACCGTGTGTGTGAGTGTGGTGACATGTCGATTGTCGGCTGGTTCCTTCGGGGAGGCGGGGCCGAGTGTCCCGAGTGTGATGTAGCCGTGGGCTCGGAGTGTGATAAGTGGGTTTCCCGTGTTTGTGTAATTGTGTGTGCGCTTGTAGAACGTGATGTTTGATTACTTGTTTATATTTATTCTTGGCGTATTAGTTGAATATGAGTGGGTGTGGTGAATAGATTTTGGTTTAGTTATCGTTGAGTAATCCCAATTACTCACCCTTTTCTCTTCTTGTAGGTGAGTACGATGATTTGTTGATGATGTTGAGTATGAGGAACTGGATGAGTGATTCCAGAGTTGTGCACGGTTTTGGGAGTTCGGAAGTTCTCCTTTTGGATTACTTGTTATTTGCTTTAGTTTATTTAAGATTTCCGTTGGATTTTGTAAGACATTTATTAGGGAATTAATGAGAGGTGTATTATTCACAAGTGGTTATCGTATTGAAATGAGTTATGGTTAGCCGACACGTCTTCTTTAAGGAAATAAAGAGGCGGGGTCGAGGGAGGCTAGGCTGATTCGTCTGGTTCATTCGAGAAGACGGGGTCGGGGCGTCACAACATGTATCACTGTATATCATACACTTAACTACTTGCTCACTGTTTACCTCCAACATGCATAACATCCCAGCGAACTCAACAACTAACACCAGCGGATATTAAATGCCATTGCACAGAAAGGCGTGATAGACGCTAGGCCACACACCATGATATAACATCTTCCTCTGACGGATATAACACACCACACAAGCACCTGACACACCACAACTAACATATCCCAATATAACTATTCTTTTGTTATTTGCTACAAGTTTTTTTTTTTGTCGTCAAACTATTCATTACACTCAAAAGGTTACATCTTAAGTCCAAAATACAATATTATTTTGAGAGTTGATTCTGGCATTTCTAGCAAGAACATCAGCGACTTCATTCAGTTCTGTTTTAACTTGCATAAACCTATAATTTTCAGCTGGTTGGGCAAGTTTCAGAATGTCTTCAACGTAGGTAGCGATAGGCATGTGTCTCCATTGGCTTACTCTCTGGTTTTTCCAATCATTGCAGAGTAGTTTGTACAACGCCTCCGCGTCTCCACAGAAGGTCACCTCCGTAAAGCCGAGTCTTTTCACTTGTTTCACTGCTATACGAAGGGCTTCCGCTTCAGCTTCCAGAGGGTTTAGAGTAGGGTTATCTGATGATGATCCTCTGAGGATTTGTCGTCCGTCTTTGTCATGGAAGGACCACCCAATGCCTGCTGGTCTATCTGGCGATGCCCATGATCAATCTACAAAGCAACAAAGAGTTTTAGTTTCCTTAATAATATCATGTATTGTTTGCACGTGTGTTGAGGTTTTTTTTAGTTGAGCTCTTCTCTCCGCTTCTTGCTTCAGAGTGTCTTGGAAGTCTTCTTCCTTTGCTGCTTTGGCCCATACTCTTTGATCTACTATGGCTTTGTTTATTACCTCTGGAATAAACCACTTCCTATTATTGAAAATGAGATCATTTCTCATTTTTCATATTTTCCCTCCAATGATGGGTAGTAGACTTTCTTCCTCGTTCAACTTATTATTCATGGTCACCATAGTATTCACATTATCACAAAGATTATTGCTGGAGAAGCAGTTACCTTGTTGATCTGAATGAGTAGCCAATTGCCAGATTTCTGAACTGACTCTGCATCGGAATATTAAGTGGTTTACACTCTCTGGCTCTTCTCCACATAAACCGCATCATGGATCCACATTTATTCCTCTTCCCTTTAGTGTCTATGCTACAGGAAGGGCATTATGCATTACTCTCCACCAGAAATGTTTAATTTTGGGTGCTACATTTAGCTTCCAGATCCGCTGATAAAGCTGAGATAGAGCATTATTTTCCATCGGATTCTGTTGGTGATTATGGACAGATGAAGAGGAGCCCTTACGCAGTAGTTGGTAAACTGATTTCACCGAATAGGTTCCATCCTTGGTATGTATCCATGAAACATAGTCTGAGACACCTGTAATAGAAGGCCTTATTAGTTTAATCAAAGGTAATTCTTCTTGATCTACCAAGCGCATTATCCTTGAATCGTCCCACTCATTTGTTCCTGGATACAGTAGATCCTTAACTCTTAGGTCATGATTAGAAGTAGCACCAATTCCTCTTGCTGGACGTGGTGGTGTTGTTGGTATCCATTTATCCTTCCATACTTTGATTTGTTCTCCATCACCTACGGTCCATTTTAAACCTTGGGATAGCAAGTTAGTACCTTGTATAATGCCTCTCCATGCATGGCTAGGTCTCCATCCTCTTTTTGCTTCAAGGAGATCAGACTTCGGAAAGTACTTGGCTTTATACACTTTAGCTACTAGAGAGTTGGGATCTCGGAGAATTCTCGAGCTTTGTTTAGCTATGAGTGCTATGTTGAAATCACTTAGATCTCTAATGCCGAGGCCTCCCATTTTCTTTGTGTCAGTGATTTTATACCAGGCTACCCAAGAGATTTTGTGTTTATCTTTGCTAGAAGACCACCATAACCTTCTCATTGCAGCTGAGATCTCATTAATGATCTTTTTGGGGATGAAAAAGCATGACATGCAATAGGCCGGAAGCGCTGTCACCACTGCTTTCAACATGATCTCCTTGCTTGCAGGGGATAGAAACTTTGAGTACCAGCTTTCCATTTTCTGGATTGCTCTTTGGGATAAGTAAGAGAAAGCGTCATTTTTGTTTCTTCCCACCAACTCCGGCAAACCCAAATATTTGCCAAATCCACCCTCTTTTTTAATTCCCAAGATGTTTCTAATTTGGTTTTTGTGATCAAAGTTCATGCCCTTATACTGAACATTTGCTATATGTTTTAAACATTATATATATTTTTCATAGATATAAAATAAATAACGGTAAAATGAAACAGCAAATCCATTCCTACAATAGTAAAACACACATATTATATGCAGGGCCGGTTCAATATTATTATGGGCTCTAGGATAAGGAAGATTTCGTACACCCTACCCGATTTTTGAGGTGAGACTCATATTTAAGTTAACCCTTGGTCGCCTTCCATCCTTTTCTCTTATGTTTCGTTGTTTATCTCCTCGACAATATCTTCCTTATCCTTCTCACTCATATTCTTTTCATCTTCTACACAACTCGCATCATCTTCCGAAATTTTCAGTTCAGCCTCTAAAATTTTCTACATAGCTTTTCCCATCCCAGAATTTTCAAGTTCTCCGCAGATAATCCCCTCCTTCTGTTTATCAATAGTGACGATGTCCCTCGAATTTTACACCATATCAGTACTTACATTGTTTGCTCCCTCAATATATGTCGAAATAAGCTCCAAGGTATTTGGCCGCTTAAGGATCTACATTTTCACTACAAGAAAACACGTCTATTACAACGGACATAGTCGATGTAAAACAAGCTTTGGGACGGATTAGCAACGATTGCCAAATCGTCGTAAACTAATCGTTGTAACTCGATAATCGTCGTAAATTCGCCATAAAAACTGGGACGAATACGAATCGTTGTAAAATCGTCGTAAATTATTCGATGTAAAATCGATGTAATTTTACATCGATTTTACATCAAATAATAGAATTTTTGTATTGTGAAATGAATTCGATGTAAATTCGATGTAAAATGAATTCGATGAAAATTGAATTCGATGTAAATTGAATTCGATGTAAAATTAATTCGATATAAAATCGATGTAAATCCTAGATCGATTTAATTTCGATGTTATGTATAAATTATATAATTAATAAAATTATAATTATAAACTAATAATTAATAAAATTATAATTATAAACTAATAATTAATAAAATTATAAGTATAAATTTTATAAATAAATTCAAAATATAAAATAAAATCCGAAATACAAATAATAAAAATACAATTCGAAATACTAATTATCTAGGTTGATATTGAAGTTACTTAAAAGATAATTTCCAATCCTAATTAATTTTCAATCCTAATTTCTAATCCTATCTAATTTAATTGACAAAAAAATAAATTTTAGAGAGATGTTGGAGCTTTGAGAGAGAGAGAGATTGTGAGAGAATGAGGTTGAAGGAAGAAATCTGGGCTCGTATAGATAGAGTGGTGGTCGTCGTAATTTCGATGGTAAATTACATCGGAATTACGACGGATTCGATGTAAATCCGTCGTAAAATTTTAGCCGAAAATTCAAACAATATGAATTTTCCCTCACGCGGCAAATTTAACTTTTTGATTACGACGATTTTACGACGGATTCGATGTAAATTCGATGTAAAATTACATCGGAATTACATCGAAAATCATTTTTAGTATTTCGATGTAAATTCGATGTAAATTTTACATCGAATCCGTAATCCATACTAATTTAGGGTATAAGATTTAGGGCTTACGATGATTATAGGGTTAATTATAAGTTCTACAAGATTGGTTTTTCATCGTTTATATTGTTTTAACTAAGTTCTACTCATTGTATACAAATTTTTTAGTTTTCACAAAAATCAATAACATTATATACTTCATGCTTGTTATGGATATACTTATAAGAACAAAGCTTATATATTATTATGCAAGATAAAGAAGGTTTCCAGAAATTAGATTCAATCGTCGTTATTGAATTTGTTGTTTACTAAGAGAAGTCTTGGATGCACAAATATACTTCGTTGATACATTTAAATATTGTGTATTGTAATTTAGGGTATAGGGTATAGAATTATTTACATTGAATTTACATCGAAATACTAAAAAATGATATTCGATGTAATTTTACATCAAATTTACATCAAATCCATCGTAAAATCGTCGTAATCAAAAATTAAATTTGCCGCGTGTGGAAAATTTCATATTTTTTAGTATTTCGTTGTAAATTCGATGTAATTTTTACATCGAATTTACAACGAATCCGTCGTAATATCGTCATAATCAAATAATTTTATACCCTATACCCTAAATTACAATACACAATATTTAAATGTATCAACGAAGTATATTTGTGCTTCCAAGACTTCTCTTAGTAAACAACAAATTCAATAACAACGATTGAATCTAATTTTTGGGAAACTTACTTATCTTGCATAATAATGTATAAGCTTTGTTCTTATAAGTATATCCATAACATGCATGAAGTATATAATGTTATTGATTTTTGTGAAAACTCAAATTTTTGTATATAATGAGTAGAACTTAGTTAAAACAATATAATTGATGAAAAACCAATCTTATAGAACTTATAATCAACCCTATAATCATCGTAAACCCTAAACCCTAAATCCTAAACCCTAAATTAGTATGGATTCGATGTAAATTCGATGTAAAATTTACATCGAATTTACAACGAACTACACAAAAATGATATTCGATGTAATTCCGATGTAATATTGCACTTCTACTTCCTCGTACATCGAATTTACATCGAATTTTGACATCGTCGTAATGTCATCGTAAAAGCGTCCTTATATTACGACGAATTTACATCAAAAATATAATTCGTTGTAAAATCGATGAAAATTCGTTGGTACTTTACATCGAATTATTTCCGTCATAAAATTTCGTTGGAATAAGGCTTTTTTCTTGTAGTGTTTCTTTGCTTTTGCCACACAAACTTCTGATCGATGTCCCCATTTCTCGCAGGTTGGACATCGTGGCGGTAGCCATGGGTATGAATATTGCACTTCTACTTCCTCGTCCTTTGATAATTTGATAAGAAAAGTCCTTGGTAGATCTTTTTCCAGGTTCGCTTCCAGAAAGACTTTGGCTTCCTCAAATTTCATACATTTTCCGTATCAGGGTGGAGTCTCTTTAGTTCTCCAACTTTGCTCGCTAGGAACCCCAGTCCTTTCCAAGAGTATAGACTGTGAGGCACATTTTTGAGAATTACCCACATCGGCATCGTTGTGATTTCAGATTGCTTATCCTCAATGATGGGACTCCATTTAGACACTATTAATGGTACATCGGCAATGTTCCACATACCTCGTCTTAGAACCCTTGATCTTACTGCAGAGTCCTTGATTCAGAACTTTATCGTTCGATCATCCACCACGAAAACATCAACACGAATAGATTTATCCCCGAGGGGCCAAATCTTGTTTGCAATGACATGTATCTTAGCTACATGTGGAGCGGCTGATAGGAAGTGACCAACGAGAAGGTATTCCCATAGTGGCGTATCCTCAAGGATGTTATCTGGAACAATCACTGTCCCCAGTTCATCCTGCTCCACACCATTGAAATTGATTTTATTGAGTTTTGGACAGTTCTTCACCACGTTGGCCCAAGATGGTTTGATCGGCAGGTCCTTTTCCTGGTTCGCGATCAGCGGCTGTGATTGATCGACTTGAGATGGCGAGATGCCGGCGGCAGAGCCACTGGAGTCCATTGCGTGCGGCGGAAAACTTCAGAAACCCTAGTCGCCAAATTTTTCTCCTTCTGCTGACATGTACTCTTTTCAGAAACTAAACTCTGGAACCCATGATCCATTAATAACTAGGATTTAATCCGCACTAATTATAGCGCGGAATAATTTTTTTTAAAGAAATTATTTTTTAAATTTAAGAAAAATTACTTTTATTTGAATTTTATAATATGTCTAACTCATGATTATAGATAGAGTTGTCAAACAGAATAATTTGTCTATTTAACCCGTTTTGCAGTGTATTAAAATATTGGCATAATAGTAAAATATTATTCGGGTTACCACGCAAAGCCTATAATTTTGAAAACATAACTCTAATATACACCGTTTAATGACTCTAGTTTTGTGGTTAGTTCACAGACTCTTAAAAAAAATTAATTTTCTTTTGTCTAACTTTTTATAAAATTAGCAAAATAGTTTTCAACTTTTATTTTGATATATATTCAAATAAAATATAATAAATTATAGTGAAAATATAGCAAGATTTCAAATAGAGTTTTTTTGAATATATATGGATTGATTATTAGAAACTAAATATTAAATAACCTCTTTAATGATAAATAAATATTTTCCATATATTCATCAATAATTTTTAAAGACAATTATATCATTTCCTATTTCAATTATCTTTTCTTATTTGTAATGACATAATATGTAATAACTTACAAAACAAAATTTATTTTCAAAAATATCTTCTTAAATAATATTATAGAGATGGGACCCATTTACAATCAACTTATTAGGGGTCATAAGTGATCCATTTGGCCCATTTTGACACCCTATTTATAGGGGATATGTATATGAATTCGAAAAAATACATATTAGGATTTTGTTTTTAATAAGAATGTATCTCAAAATATCTTTTGAAAATATACATCAAGGAAAAACACAAATTCATATTTATTTAATCAACATTTTACGTTAAGTTTGTATTTATAATTAGAGTTCAAATTGTGGTGAGTGAGAGGAATTAGAGGAATTAAAAAAATAATGATAAATGGAATTAAAAAATAGTGGAATTAGGCTTTTTCCTCTAACGTTTTTCTCTGAAACATTTTCTAGTAGAATTAGGCTTTTTTCTTTTCTTTTCTTTTTCTCGTTGGTATTTCAGATGCAGTCGTGATCATGGACACTACTTGTGCAATGTTGGGAAACTTTATCGCCCAAATATCGCAGATTGTGTTATATGATTCACAGACTCTGAGACGGAGACGGCATTCTCTTGATCTTGAATCTGCAATGCAAATACTGGTTGTTTTGGTCTCGGAAGATCTGTTGCAGTTGTGATCATGGACACTACTTGTGCAATGTTTGGTCTGTCAATAGCTTTCTGTTGGATACAGAGTAGACCAATCTGAACACATCGAGCGACTTCAACTGGAGAACACGAGCTGGTAATATTTTGATCCAATAGATCCACCCCACCAGTCTCGAGCCAAGATTCCCATGACTGTAGTGTTATACATATTTTAAAATTGTGATTTGGAACACTAGGAGGATAGAGCAAATTTCTTACATATTCAAGAAGGGTTTTGCCTTCCTCTCCACAGTTAAAGCTTGAAATCTTCTTTCCGCTAATGATTTCTAACTGCAGAACTCCGAAAGCATAGATGTCGGACTTCTCTGAGAACATCCCTGTCCATGCATACTCAGGAGACATGTATCCTCTGTTTCATATCCCAAACAGTTTGGTAAGTTTATATTTTGATTGAGAATGTCAGTGGGGATTAGATACTTACAGAGTTCCAACAACCCTGCGAGTGTTTTCTTGCAGTTGGGTTCCTTGAAACATCCGAGCCAATCCGAAATCTGATATTTTGGGGTTCAAGTTCTCGTCCAAGAGAATGTTGCTGACCTTCAGATCTCGGTGTATGACCCTGAGGCATGAGTCACGATGGAGATAGAGAAGCCCACGCGCAATACCTTGAATGATATTAAAACTCTTAGGCCAATCAATCTGAAGCTTTAGCGTCAAATCTAGCCAATAAGATAAAAAGCATATTAATGAGCAAGAAAAAGGAGTTCTCATATGACGAAAGGCAAATGCAGCGCAAGAAGCATACCAAAGAGAAAAGTGTCGAGGCTTTTGTTCACCATAAACTCATAAATTAGTAGCTTTTCTTCTCCATCAATGCAGCATCCCAAGAGTCTAACCAAGTTTTTGTGTTGTAGTTTTGAGATGAGTTTTATTTCATTCATGAACTCTTCTGTACCCTGTTCAGAGCTGCTAGAAAGCCGTTTAACTGCTATTTCCTTCCCGTCTGAAATATTTCCCTAGAAGCAAAGTTGCAGACAGTCATTGATATATCATGGTTTTTACCCCTTTTAGGCTATGATATAAGTCCGTTTTATAGAGTCTTTATACTATTTCGTAGTGTTTTAGAGTCCTTTACAGGTTTTAGCACGTTTGGAGCATAATTGGAGATATTGGAGCTTTCTGGAGCATTTAGGAGCAAAGCTGAAGTTCGTGTTGCTGAGTACCCGATTTTACGATCAGTGTCGATCGATACTGCCTAGTATCGGTCGATACTCACCACAGCAAGACATGACCCGCGACTTTAATGAAGAGTTGAAGAATTGTAATTTGGTCCAGAAGTCTCTATTATTTACAAGAAGCCCCAAAACGTGATTTAGGTTATTTATAGGGATTTTACAGCCACTTTGTTGGCTACGCTTTATTTTGCTTTGAATTGTGAGAGAGCTTTTGAAGGGAGACAAGTCTGAAACTCTGTTCGTCGAGAGAAGATTTCGAACCCTTTTGTTACTCTTTCTATTTTATTAGATGATTTATTCAAACATGTTTATGGTTTCAATTTCCATGTCTGAGTAGATCCACTTTAGGTTTGGGGTTCTCAATAGGGTTTTCTCTGAATGCTAGGTTGATTAGTTATTAGGATTCACCATCTAAATTAGTTCTTCATCATAGGTTGTTCTCAAAGCTAATTCTAGGTTGACGAATCTGGAACTTAGATCTTAGGATAATTGATTAGGCACGACAGTGCGATTAATTACCTGATAGAACTTAGGGTGAGCAAAATAACTATTCGCAAAAAGATTTGGTTTAGTTGTTTTGTGAACAAATCAAACCTGATCTAAAAGCTGATTTAGACTTTAGGATTCACAAAGAGATTTGGAATTCTAGGATTTAGATTTAGATAATTCTCGCAACGAGAGTTGGTTAATTATATCTTAGTGATTTGAGTTCAAGAACCACGCTAAATCTGAATCCTGACTAGTTAATTTATCTGCATTTAGTGATTCCCTGAGAAATACTCTGAACCTATCTTTCTCCCAATTGAATTTACAACCTTTTTAATTTAAGTCATGTTTTCAGTACCATTGATTTTTTAGCTTAATTATCATCTTCATAATCTATTGTGTGTCTCTGTGAGTCATTATGTTCGACCCCTACTCTACTGCAACTACTTTTTAGTACTTTAAGGGTATTAATTTGAGCATATCAAATTTGGTGCCATTGCCGGGGACTCAATTCGCCATTAGATTTTAGTCTAAGAATTTCGACTAAGTTCGTCGGTATTGGTCGATACTCGTCGTTTCCTTTTCGTTGATATCAATCGACACCACTCAGTGTCGGTCGATACTCAACGTGTTTTTTGTTAGTTACGTGCTTTGCCTAGTGTGTTTCAGGTGTGAATTTGGAACGTGCAAACAGGAAAGCAAAGAAGCCAGCAGAGATGAACAACACAATGATTCTGATTCAGGATGCTGCTGGAGCTTTGAGAGACCAAGAGGGTCAAATATGCAATGAGAGAGGGCAACGACTTGATGAAGATGGAAATATCATTGTCCCTGCAATTGCTGTGGATGCAAGGAATGCTGCGGCTGCTCGCGGTAGAACGATTGGTGAATACAACAGGACTGATCAGTTCTATGCCAATCGATCAGCGATTCGCCCTCCTGCTTTTCAAAGGGATGACTTTGAGCTGAAACCTGCATACTTCACTCTTGTGGGTCAGCATCTCTTTCATGGTATTTCTCATGAACATCCTATGGATCACATTGAGAGGTTTGAGGATTTGGTTACAAGCATCAAGTGCAATGGAGTGTCCTATGATTACCTCTTCTGCAAGCTCTTCCCATACTCTCTTGGTGGAGATGCAACTTACTGGCTGAAGCAGTTACCTACTGGGTCGCTGAATACCTGGGAAGAGACGAAAAAAGCCTTTCTGAACAACTTTTTCGATGATGCACGATTCGAGGATCTCAGGAACAAGATCTCTCAGTTTTCTCAAGGTCCGACAGAGGCACTCAAGGCTGCTTGGATTCGCTTCAGGTCATATCAGAGAGATTGTCCACACCATGGGTTCACTCAGTTTCAGTTGCTGGGTACTTTCTACAGAGGGATCGATTGGAGGTATCAGATGTCCTTAGATGCTGCAAGTAATGGGAATTTCAACACAAGGTATCCTGACGATGCCTATGTGCTTATTGAGAACTTGGTTTCTAGCAATAGTACCAAGAATGCAGACATGGAGCGCAAAAAGCAAGCTGGTAACTTGGATTGCCTTCATATTGCTGAGGTGAATGCTAAGCTTGATTCAATGCACAATTTGTTGATGGGTAAGCAACAGAAAGCTGTTTGTTTCGATGAAAATGATGGAGTGGAATTTTTTAACCACATTGATGGAGTTGGATTTCAAGATCAATGGTATCAACGCCCATCCACACCACACAGAACTTCTGAGAGCAAGCTTGAGTCTATACTTGAACATATTCTTCAGGGGCAGCAGAACATGACAATGAATTTTGACGGGAAGTTGGACGCCATGTACACTGATCTGAATAAAAAAAATTGAAACTCTCGTTGTTCATCAGAAGATTCTGGATACTCAGGTAGCCCAGAATGCAGCAACTGTCAAGGGACTGGTGGATCATTCACAGAACAAAGACGTCACTGCTATCCCCTCGCGGAATGGAAGTGAGGTACACCCAGGAGTGCAGAGGAGCCCCACTACAAAGATTTTGGTCAATCTTTCAAAGGATGACGAAGAGATTTCGGAAATCACCTCTGTGTCGACCGATACCCTCTTGTATCGATCAATACCCATCCAAGAATCTGTCAAGGACGTCTCGAAGGAGCAAGTATCAATCGACACCCTCCCTGTATCGATCGACACCCTCCCTGATACTGCGAAGGAGCCGCATATGAGTGTTGACAGACTTCGCAAGCCCTAGAAGCTGAATCCTATTCCTCAACACCTCCAAGCCCCCATCACTCCAAAGCAGCTGTGTGGCTTTGAGAAGATGGTACGAAGGATACCCCACTCGTTCACTTTTGAAGAAGCTCTAGAGGGCTGGCCTCTGCTAAGTCACTTCAAAGATTGCAGAGAAACTGAGGAAGAAATTAATGCACTCTTCATCAAGGCAAGAAGCACATTACTACCGCTGAGGCAGTAGACCAAGAGGGAAGACATAGGCATATTCTCTGTTCCATGCTCCATCTCTGGAGTTGAATTCCAAGAGTCTCTCGTTGACTCAGGGGCTAGCGTCAATGTCATGTCAAAGGCAATTGCAGAGAGATTGGGAGCTGATATTCGATCTCCCAAAGCATCTATCACATTCTCGAACAGTTCCACCTCACTTCCATATGGTACAATCCCTGATTTGACGGTTAAAGTAGGAGATTGTCTGGTTCCTACTGATTTTCAGGTCGTGGAGAAGAGTGCACACTCTCGTACGCAATTGATTCTTGGAAGGCCGTTCATGGCTACGGTTGGTGCCATTATGGACACACCCAGCAAGCACATCTCGTTCTCATACATTGACAAGGAAGTGTACTACAAGGCCATCCCTAAAGGAACTCCCACACATATCTCTTGCATCACCATTGTTCCAGGAGAGACGTTGGTAATTGATCTTTTGGAAAAGCCTCCTGACAGACCTAATACCATTGACGTTCTAGATAGTCCTTCTGTCATCACCAAGAAAGACTTCCAATCAGCTAAGGCAGAGAGGAAGGTGAATAGCAAAGGAGTAAAAAGTTTTCCCCATGTGACTTTAACCCCTCAGAAGTGCGATGGAGATTCAATTGAATATAAGGTGAAGTACAAGGGAACTTCGAAACCATTCTCTAAGGCCAGAGTTATTCACACTTCGGAGCTGAAAGAGAAAGGACAGGAGTTTGTGGAGAGCATGATGAGCAGAACTCTGAAGATGGCGATGTCAAATTGTGGAACTTGTTTCGGCGCAAGTTCTCACTCTTCTCCTGACTGATCGTCCGCAAAGTCAAGCTCGTGACGAAAAACAAGAGCTTGGTGGGAGACAACCCACTGGTGAATCTGTACATAACTCTTTTATTTTTGTTTTTGGTTTTGTGTCTTGTGTCTTAACGTGAAGCAGATTTCACGGCTGAGTATCGACCGACACCAGTTCGTGTCGATCGATACCACGCGGAGAAAAAGTAGGAATTGGCCAACAGGTGTCGACTGATACCATCTTGTATCGATCGACACCGTGAGGACAGGTAAGTCTTCTCTTAAAACCCTCGGTTTCTCTTTCTCCTCTCTTTTTTTCCATCGATCGATACCGCCTCCATATCCCTCTCAAATCGCATCTCTCTCATTTATTCACCGATTTTGGTGATTCAAGTGCCTAGATTCATTGGATTTTCATCCCCTATCTCTTTCTAGCATTTGTTTCTTCGATCAACAAAGGTATGTGCACGAAATTCCACATTTTCTGCCCGGTTTTTAGGGTTGAGGTTTGTGAGATCTTACTCTTTAGCACTTGTTTTTCTTGACAATGGTCATTTGCTGAGATGCTCTAGACTAGTTTCTCACCTTGCCTTACATTCAATTGCCCTTAGTTTCGACTTTTGGATGATTTGGATTGTGGATGTTCGATACACTGGAAATTGCCTTGGGTATCGATCGATACCATGTGGTATCGATCGACACCCTCCGTGCCTGATGATAAATTTCGCTGTGTTTGAGAGAGATGTTGGATTTATGCTGCGTTCTTCTGTCTTTGTTTGCAGATGACATCTAGGCCAAAGCGAGCAAGAACCGCATATGCATCGAGCTCTGATCCACCTGCTCCTAATGTTCCTGTAGCACCACGCAGAGGTCCTTGGCCTAAGCTGAACGAGGAGGCCAGGATCCCTTGTCATCGAGACTGGAACGGGACAGAGAGAGAGGTTGCGCTGAGTGACGATTGCATTTACATACCCATCTTGGAGGAGTGGGATGATTATGACACGCTGCACTATAACACGTTGTTGAGAGTGGTTATAGAGCCTACTCGGTTTGTTGACGGAGTCTCCATGCGTCGTTTGGACCTTGACACAGAGCTAGCCCGTCTGCTTGCGAAGATTGGTCTTGGTCGGATGGCCACTCAGCAGTACGATCTTTACCCGGACTTGGTTCGTCAGTTCATGGCGACAGTCCGCGTCTGCTACCAGGACGAGGTTCTCCGGGATGCACAGGAGGGAAATTTGTCTTTCATGGCTTGTGGAGTGAGGCACAGGTTACCACTCCCTGATCTCTGTGACATCTACGGTTTTTTTGCGGGATTGCAGGAGAGTTGCTCTTCCCGCGCAGCATCCTGACATGCAGACATTCTGGGAGCATTTCGGGAATGGTGCCTATTACTCTAAGGAGTCCACTCAGATGGATATACGACACCCGGTCCTGCGCTGTTTGGTTTGGATTTTGGGCACCACTCTCTTGTGCAAGATGGAACCAAATAAGATGAGGGTGACCGAGCTTCTACTCCTGTGTCTGGCTATCAGAGACATTCTTCATGAGGAGGATTTTGCATGGCCTAAGCTTACATAGGTCAACCTTGGCGCTGTTTTTGCGCATCATTTGGTCTCATTGAAGACCAAACCATTCATGGGCACGAGCACGAAGACAGAGACAGTAGGTAGTCTCCTCACTCCTATCTTCCAGCACCTCGAGATCAGTACTACGAGCTGCTCGATAGTCACTAAGCGTCGGTATATGGATGAGAGCCATCTGAAGAACCTTAAGTGGTTGAAGCCCGAGAGGCGTTGGTTCTTCACTACATCTGCTGGAGACTTTCTGGTACCGCTCCCTAACGACGAGCTGACAGACATTCTCGAGGATCCTTCTCAGCTTCGTTTCGAGCCTCCTCCGCACCTGCTGATTCGAGCACCCGCTACTAGACGTCGAGCTCCTGCGCCCTCACCTGCTGTTGCTGATATTCCATCTACTTCACGGCAGGGAGGACGAGCCCAGCGATCGCAAGCAGTGACCTCTTCGATTGCTGCTCCATTATTTCCGTCTGATTCAGAACTTCCGATGGAGCCAGCCGCCTTTCAGAAGGTGATGATTGATAGCATGCGGAGCATCTGGGCTGCCATTTTTCGCTGCCGCTGCATGACTGACACGGACGCTGCTCCTTCGTCTCAGCCTGTTGATACTTCTCCTGTGGATGATCATGATGCTGATGGTGATTCCGAGACGACAGAGGATTAGTCCTCTTCTGTTTTCATATTTGTTTTTCTTTTTCTTTTCTTTTGAACCTATGTCAGCTTTGTTTTTGCATTTGAACTCATGGATTTATGCTTGATTATCTTGTTGCTATTAACATGTTTTTGAGTGTTCCTAACAGTGCTAACTTCTAACACTTTGGATCACTTTCCCTGGGTTGAGCAACTCGATACCATTGATTTGAAATCAGTGTGTCGACATACGACGGGTATCGATCGATACCAGTCTGTATCGATCAACACTCATCGCCTTCGCAGGTAAGACTTTTTCGATTTTCACAATCCACTTGGTTCATTTGTTTTCTTTCACCAACTCTAGGCTATATAACATTGGGGATAGTGTTGTTTAAGTCTCGGGGAGGTAGTCGATGACATTATTTTTGTTTTTCTTAGAGTCAGTCATTTTCGAGTAAAAATTTGTTTTTATTGAGTCAAAACCTGTTGGAGACTGTGACCTTTTTCTTGAATCTATTGATCTGACCTTGCTTCTAAGTGACCATTGTTACAGAATCAGTTTTAGATCGACTAATGAAAAATCCAAAGGCTGACCAGTTAAACAGAAGACACTCATGTTTCCAGCAAAGTTCCTTAAAGCCTGAGCCAAATTTTTGCACTTCATCAATGTGGTTAGTATCCATAGAGTTTGATTCATCATTCGTATCTGACAAAGGAACCCATGTGTTTGAAAGAATGGTATTTCTCTCCCTGTTACAAGTTAATAAGATGCATTAAAAGATGAAATGATTTTCTTCTGAGTAGAGGGTTAGGAAAATTTCCAACGATCCCATTGTTCTACTTCAGAGGAGATGATCACACAAAGGTGGAAGCGAGGTTAGGAAAATTTCTTGTGATACCATTATTCGCCTACACCTTTGATTACTTTTGAGGGAAGAACCGGGGATTTGATGGCAAAAACCATCAATACTCGCGTCTCGAACCTTAATTTGTATATGCACGAGATATAATAATATAAGTCTGGGGGAGAGAATTAATACCATAAAGTGTGAGAAAATGGTGGTTCCTTGTCATGATATTGTATGGGAAAGAATCTAGAAGGTTATTGGTATTAATCGCAGAGATGAAACTGGCGAGGATGGCTTGATTGAACGATGCTGTGAAATAATTTGTGTAATCTGAGGAACTGCGAATGTCTGCGGAAAAGTACATGGTGGTTAGATCTGAAACTGGTTAGGTGATATGTGGAGCACTAAGGAAAATGGTCATTGCAGCGTTTCATGAACAAGTGAGTCTCTACGTTTTCAAACCTCTTTCTCTGGTTTAGTCTTTTATTTGCTTGAGGGCAAGCAAATGCTAAGTCTGGGGGAGTTGATATATCATGGTTTTTACCCCTTTTAGGCCATGATATAAGTCTGTTTTATAGAGTCTTTCTACTATTTTGTAGTGTTTTAGAGTCCTTTACAGGTTTTAGCAAGTTTGGAGCATAATTGGATATATTGGAGCTTTCTAGAGCATTTTGGAGCAAGGCTGAAGTTCGTGTTGCTGAGTACCCGATTTTACGATCAGTGTCGATCGATACTGCCTAGTATCTGTCGATACTCACCACAGCAAGACATGACCCGCGACTTTATTAAAGAGTTGAAGAATTGCAATTTGGTCCAGAAGTCTCTATTATTTATAAGAAGCCCCAAAACGTGATTTAGGTTATTTATAGGGATTTTACAGCCACTTTGTTGGCTACGCTTTATTTTGCTTTGAATTGTGAGAGAGTTTTTGAAGGGAGACAAGTCTGAAACTCTGTTCGTCGAGAGAAGATTTCGAACCCTTTTGTTACTCTTTCTGTTTTATTAGATGATTTATTCAAACATGTTTATGGTTTCAATTTCCATGTCTGAGTAGATTCACTTTAGGTTTGGGGTTCTCAATAGGGTTTTCTCTGAATACTAGGTTGATTAGTTATTAGGATTCACCATCTGAATTAGTTCTTCATCATAGGTTGTTCTCAAAGCTAATTCTAGGTTGACGAATCTGGAACTTAGATCTTAGGATAATTGATTAGGCACGACAGTGCGATTAATTACCTGATAGAACTTAGGGTGAGCAAAATAACTATTCTCAAAGAGATTTGGTTTAGTTGTTTTGTGAACAAATCAAACCTGATCTAAAAGCTGATTTAGACTTTAGGATTCGCAAAGAGATTTGAAATTCTAAAATTTAGATTTAGATAATTCTCGCAACGAGAGTTGGTTCATTATACCTTAGTGATTTGAGTTCAAGAACCGCGCTAAATTTGAATCCTGACTAGTTAATTTATCTGCATTCAGTGATTCCCTGAGAAATACTCTGAACCTATCTTTATCCCAATTGAATTTACAACCTTTTTAATTTAAGTCATGTTTTCAATACCATTGATTTCTTAACTTAATTATCATCTTCATAATCTATTGTGTGTCTCTACGAGTCCTTGTGTTCGACCCCTACTTTACTACAGCTACTGTTTAGTACTTTTAGAGTATTAATTTGAGCATATCAGTCATCCACATAAACAATATATAACATAAACATGAGAAGAGCAAAGAGAACAATCCTCTCCTTACCTTGTAAACTGGACCAAATCCACCTTGACCGAGTTTGTTTGAGACACTGAAGTTATTGGTAGCAGCTCGTATGGTATTCATCTCAAAGAATGTTAAACCTGAGATTTCTTGTGTATCCAAACTATTTTTCCATGAATCTTAAAAATCGTCGAAGAACACCCGAGTTGACCCAACAAATAACAAATGTATGTGAGTTAGTATATAATTTGAAGAAGTGTAGCAAACTAAAGATCAATAGACAAGCTTCAAGTATATGTATATATGGAACACATAAACTTCTATAAACTAATAGCACAGAGAAACCATAATCTGTACGAGCAGATACATGTTTGGGGCTTTTGCATGGGTGGTCATTTATTCTAATTTTCGTTAGCATGCTAGCACTTTTGAAAACCTTAGTGTAAAAAGTAGCACTTTTTACGATTGTTCAACCCAAAAGTACCCCTGGACAGTATGACGTGTACGATAATGGACGGTACACGATGTAGCAATAAGAGGCGTGTACGATAATGGACGGTACACGATTTTTTTAAAAGTGCTACTTTCTACTACATTTTCAAAAAATGCTAATATGCTAATAGAACAAATGATTGTACAACCAATTAAGTCTACATGTTTAAGTGTCGATTTGATCACGAGATAGACAACTCAAACACATCCTTTATGTTTCGGTTGGTTAATAACTAAAGAGAAAAACAGATCACAAGAAAAGAAAGACAGCTATTATGTTTTCCGATGTCTCACCATTTTGTTTTGCTCTGTACCTCCAGTAGTTATATAAGGCAAATGCCAAAATCACAAAAACAGTAAGGCAGATAGTACCAGCAATAATCTTGGTTCTCCTGCTTCCAACTGAGAGATTTACCACAAAACAAAACAGTAAAAAGTAAAAAAAAAAACCACACTGCAATGGAATGAACAAATGAAAAATGTCTTTCATCCTTACCCAGTTCTGAACTTGCAAGACGAATTGAAAGAAACTCTCCTCCAGTGGAATATTTAACTTTGTCCATTAGCTCCTGATTCCAAAGCAAGCATCCAATTCCAGTAATATACGCAAAAGCAGTGCAAGAACAATTGCTGAGACAACCTTGGTGGCATTGATCTGCATCCACAAAGCTTGCATATTCGTAGAGATCCGGAGGCTTTACATTTGCCAGACGATAGAAGATGTCTGCGCCTTTTCCTTGTGTCTTTGTACAAGATAATTTTGTACGTCTAACACATCCAGAAGTCATGTTTCCGCGCTTCCACTCCTCCTTGTATTTTGGTACAAACCCTTTCATGCATTTACACTTTGTGGGAATGGACGTGACACACAACCCAAAAGGTCCACACGCACCATAGAGATCACATGAATTCGCTGGAGTCACAAAGTTCAGAACCCAGCCTGCCCCATTGTACTGAAAAGTCTTCAAATATCCCTCTGATGTTATGATAACTGGCGTAATTTCTCTGTAGATAAGAGAAGGACCCTGTTCCATTTCTTACATCTTGGGAAAGGATAAGTGGACTCGCGTATGATTCATCCATTTGTGGTACCCCAGTGAAACCGGTCTTAGACCATGGACCGCTTCTCTTATAACGCAACGTGCCTTTCATAGTAACGATCTGTGCCGGCACTTGTGGCGTCAGCTGAACTACAAATTCACCAGGAGATGGATCAGTGTGGCTTTTCCAAGAAGTCAATACTCGCTTCTCCCCAGTTGCAAGGTTGTATGTCAGCGATGAGAGAGGTAGCATGGTATCACCAAGATTCTCGAAACTTTGCCACAAAAGACTTCCTGAAACATCATCAACGATGACAAGATTGCCGGTATCTAAGAGCTTTGCATGACACTTGTTAGATGTGGAAGGTTTTCTGGTCGACCAAACAACATTTTTTCTGCTGTCAAGCAAGATAAGGCTCCCATTTCCGCTGATAGTGAAGTTTGCCACATGGTTTGTTATAGGCTTTTCTCTGTTAGCCACCCACACAACCACTCGTGGTGTAACTTTCTTGAACCAGATCCCGACATACTGACTCCGAGAGTTGTTAGGAATGAAAAATCCTAACTCATACAATCCACTAGGGGAACTCAGAGTTTGTCCTAATGACAGAGGAGTTTCTTTAGATATAGCTGCATAGCCACAGCTTAAGAATATACTTAACCAGAGAAAGCAAGGTAAGAGAACAATACCAATCTCTCTCATGTGTCCAAAAGAGTTCTCCTTCAGATCTGAATGTTTGAACAAAATCTTTATTTTGATTAACTAAAAGAATTGAGGACATTGACTTCCTCTAGTTATATATACTTATATCGTATAATGTTATACTTATACAAATATAGTTATACTCATATTATATTTTATATTTTCACGCCTCGTTTTTTTGGATAGGCATTATCAAAATTTATAAACAGAACTGATCGATGACTCATGATCTAGACAGCATAGTATCCTAAGTTAACCAAAGAAGCCACACGTTTCTAATTATATACGGTACATTTACACATCACATTACTCTTCACTATTTTTATAATCCTTGGTGCATGAATGCTACGGAATATAGTAAAATTCATTGAATATCTCATCTGATAGAAAAGGACAGTTATTCACAGTTTCAACGAAAAACAGGGCCCTACCGAAAATGATGTATGTTACTTGAATGCTACGGAACTTCGTTTTTAAATTTTTAAATTTTGTTGTTTGATCTTTCAAACTAAATCGGGGCAAAATATCCGGAACCGAAAAACTGAATCGGAACCAAACCGAAAAATCAAATTAGAACCAAATCGAATTAAAAGGTACCGAACCGAATCGAATAGTTATAAATACCCGAATGGTTCCTTTTATAAAATATTTTGGGTATTCAAACTGAAACCCAAACGGAGACCCGAAATATACAAAATACAATTATATATCTAAATTTTTTATGTATTTTTAGTTTTGAAATAACCAAAATACTAAAAATTACAATTATAAACTGAATATATTAGTTATGTTTAGACCAAAAAAAAATAAAATACACAAATATTCGAAAATCTTTAGTTATATTTGTCAAAATTAAATAATTTTTGCAAAATTTAACCAAATTTTATTTAAATTAAACAATTTTCTTAGTTTTTTCGAGAATTGGGATAAATTTCGAGTATTCGAATCCGGACGGAACAGAACCCGATCCAAAAAATGAAATTCCCGAATGAATCCTAGAATTCTAAAATTTGGGTACCCAAAACTCGAAAAAACCGATCCGAACCCAAACGGATATCCAAATGTACAGACCTATTTCAAACTATGATAACCGGATCTTAAATATAGTTTCAAAAAGTTTGCAAACTATAAAAATGAACGTGAACCCAATAAGTAAAGTTTTTTTCTTCTCAAAAATCATTTCAAAAATAATGTCTAACGGATTGAACGTCTCTAGTTTATATCAAGAGAAAATTGCATTTAGATACACTTTTATCAATTTTTATTACTCAAAGAGACGGTTATCTTGCCAAGTGAACATAAGTAAAACTATTCAAGGAGGACATATTTGCATTGTAAGTCACTTTTTCTAACTTTCCTTACGATTTTGACACTTTTTTATTTTTTTGTCTTTTTCTGTATAAAATGATGATTTTGTTCATGTTTTTTATTAGTCCGCGTACCGTACACGTTGAGGTGCGCCATACTGTTCCGATTTAAAAACCAGAAAATTGTGTTTGTACAATGAGTGTTTTGCAGGAATTGACAATTATTCTAACTTCGTTTAGTTTCTTAGGACTTTTAAAAACCTTATGCAAAAGTACCACTTTTTGTATTGTGCACGCTTTGACTTTTTGAGTCTTACCTATTTACAGTATTGCACGCCTCAACATATACAGTACACAGAACAATAAGAAGCAATGGCAAAATCATCATTTGACATGAGAAAGTGCTAACTTGTAGATGACACATTGGATAAGTGCTAAAAAACTAATGATTTTATAAATAAGTGATATATTTGCAATATTGTTTTGTACAATGACAATATTGCACCGAATATCACTTATTTAAAAATCTGTTAGTTTTATAGCACTTTCTGTTTTCGCTTCAACAAGTAAGCACTTTCTTTTGTTCAATGACCTTTATACCTCTCCTGCTATACTGTATATGCTAGGTATGTCAGATGCAAAACTTTTTTATGTCAGTCGAATACCATGCACTGATGTGATTCTTTTATTTACGAATTTTAATTTATCTACTGGCGGGATATTTTAAATCTTAAATCAATTAATACGTTTTCTTTTTATTTTTTATATATTTTTCTTCATTATTTTCTCAATATATGTATTTACTTATGTATTTTTTTAATTATCTGTATTTTCATTTTCTCTAAGTTGTGCTTGAACGGACTTCCTCCACCTACGGCATACCGATTTTTGTGTGATTTCAATCCGAAATTTACAAAGACAGTTAACGGTTTCCACATCTTAAACTAATCCATCAGCGTAATTTCTAACATGTCTGCAACTGAGAGTGATGGATCGGAGAACAGTAACTCTATCAACCCTAATCCCCGCCGCCGACTGTATTTAAATTTTGATTACTTCGTCTTCTTCAATAGCTTTCTCTTTTTCTCCTAACTGATTATCCGTTTCCCATACGTTTTTTAAACATCCTCATACTAGTTTCCGTACATGCAATTACTTATGAATACTGAATATCTTCTTTTATTAGAAGGGAGATTTACATATATTTATACAATCGTAGGAGAGAAATTAGGGAGATATCTAATTACATTAAATGCCTAAGTTTACATATTTAGCTAATATGCCCCCTCAAGATGGAGGTTTCTTGAAGACTCCAATCTTGGAACAAGCATGTTGAAAACGTGATCTTGGGAGTGGTTTAGTCAGGGTTTCTGCAAGTTGTGCATTGGTTGAGACGTGAGAGACTCGTAACATACCACCCTGGATCTGGTTTCGTACGAAATGGTAGTCAAGTGTAATATGCTTCATGCGCGAATGAAAAACTGGGTTTGCACACAAATGTGTAGCGCCAATATTATCACAATAAACAACCGGGGCAACTGGGAGTGGAAGTTGCAGCTCACTGAGTAATGAACACAACCATCGGATCTCAGCTGCTGTATTAGCAACAGCCCTATACTCAGCCTCTGTTGAGGATCGGGCTACACCTCGCTGTTTCTTCGAGGACCATGAAATGGGATTACGACCAATATAAAACAGATAACCATTAGTGGAGACGAAATCGTCTGTATCACCTGCCCAATCAGCATCGGAAAATGCGTGTAGAGTGAGAGGGGTAGTGTGATGGAGAAGAATACCATGAGTTTGTGTCCCGGCAAGGTAGCATAAGACCCGTTTTGCAGCTGCCCAGTGGTGTTGGCTTGGTTTATGCATAAATTGTGATAGGCGATTAACTGCGTAAGCCAAATCAGGGCGTGTAAACGCAAGGTATTGAAGACTCCCAACAAGTGATCGGTATTGAGTAGCATCAGTGAGAGGAGCACCATCATTGAGACTGAGTTTCGGAGAAGTCGAGAGCGGTGTGGATACGGGCTTTGCGTCGGTCATATTGTGCTTGGCAAGGAGGTCGGCTATGTATTTGCGTTGCATCAAATGGAGACCGGTAGCGGATTTAGTTACCTCAACACCAAGGAAATAATGAAGGTATGTTGGGTCTTTGATGGAGAAACGAGCAGCAAAGCTTGCTAGAACTTCAGAAACGCGAGATGAATGATCACCAGTGACAATAATGTCATCGACGTAGACTAGGACATAGGTAATCGTGTTGCCAAGAGAGTGAATAAATAGTGACGTATCTGCAAGTGACGGTGTGAAACCATTGTCGAGAAGATGTTATTTTAGAGACATATACCATGCCCGAGGGGCTTGTTTGAGACCGTAGATGGGCTTGCGAAGTCGACAAAAAAATGACGGCCTGTCTTTGTCAACAAAACCAGGTGGTTGAGACATGTATATTTCTTCAGTGAGGTCGCCTTGGAGAAAAGCATTGTTGACGTCAAGTTGTTTGATCGGCCATGATTTTGCGGTGGCAATACTGAGAACAAGGCGAATAGTTGTGGTCTTGATCACTGGACTAAAAGTTTCAGCATAATCCAATCCGTATTGTTGTGTATATCCTTTGGCAACAAGTCGAGCTTTGTATCGATCAAAAGTACCGTCGGAGTGAAACTTTGTCGTGAAGACCCATCGACATCCGACAAGGTTCTGACGAGGATTAGACGGAACCAGATCCCACGTATGGTTGCCGGTATGAGCATCGAATTCAGTCGACGCAGCACGACTCCAATTGGCATCGTTGAGTGCTTGAGTAATCGTTCTCGGTTCTATGATGTCGGACGACGGACCTGAAACAACAAGGGAGAATTTTTTTGTTGGTTTTTGGATGTTATTCTTTGCTCGGGTTTGCATTTTATGGATATTCTGGTTTTGTGGTTCATCAGAAACGGCGATTTGGGATGTTGTTTGGGAATGATGGTGTGTAGTGGGGTTTGTACGACTAGTTTGGTGTGGAGTAGGCTGATTTGTAGGTGACTGGGCCTGAGTTGATTTTTGTAACTCAGTGTGAAGAGGAGCAGTGGGCTCAAAGGAAGTTGGGCTTTGCTGGGCTGTGGGTTGCAGCCCATTATCATTTGGAGCAGTGGGCTCAGAAATGTTTGGGGAAGAAGGAGATTGAGGGGGATGAGAACGTAATACATGTGTGTCATTGTTGGGGAGAATCGAAGTCGAAGAAGACGGCGGTTGATCGGAGTGAAGGAATGAGCTCGGGGGTCCGTTGTGAGTGGCCGTGTGACGATTGGTGAGTGGAACCGGTGTGACAGGCGTCCGAGAGAAGATTTCGAACCCTTTTATTACTCTTTCTATTTTATTTGATGATTCATTCAAACATGTTTATTGTTTCAATCTCCATGTCTGAGTAGATCCACTTTAGGTTTAGGGTTTTCTCATAAGGGTTTTCTCTGAATGCTAGGTTGATTAGTTATTAGGATTCACCATCTGAATTAGTTCTTCACCTTAGGTTGTGTTCTAAGCTAATACTAGGTTGACGTATCTTGAATTTAGATCTTAGGATAATTGATTAGGCACGAGAGTGCGATTAATTACCTGATAGAACCTCAGGTGAGCAAAATAACTATTCGCAAAGAGATTTGGTTTAGTTGTTTTGTGAACAAATCAAACTTGATCTAAAAGCTGATTTAAACTTTAGGATTCCCAAAGAGATTTGGAATTCCTAGGATTTAGATTTAGATAATTCTCGCAACGAGAGTTGGTTAATTATACTTTAGTGATTTGAATTCAAGAACCGTGCTAAATCTGAATCCTAACTAGTTAGTTTATCTGCATTCATTGACTCCTGAGAAATACCCTGAGCCTATCTTTCTCCCAATCGAATTACAACACTTTTAATTTACGCACTGCTTTCAATTACATCTGAATTGCTTATCTTAATTCTCGTCTATATAATCTATTGTGTGTCTCTGTGAGTCCTTGTGTTCGACCCCTACTTTACTGCAACTACTGCTTAGTACTTTTAGGGTATTAATTTGAGCATATCAAATTTGGCACCGTTGCCGGGGACTCAATTCGCCATTAGATTTTAGGCTGAGAATTTCGTCTAAGTTCGTCGGTATCGATCGATACTACCTAGTATCGGTCGATACTCGTCGTCTTCTTTTGTTGATATCGATCGACACCACCCAGTGTCGATCGATACTCAACGTGTTTTTTGTTACTTACGTGCTTTGCCTAGTGTGTTTCAGGTGTGAATTTGGAACGTGCAAACAGGAAAGCAAAGGAGCCAGCAGAGATGAACAACACGATGATTCTGATTCAGGATGCTGCTGGAGCTTTGAGAGACCTAGAGGGTCAGTTGTGCAACGAGAGAGGACAACGTCTGGGTGGAGAGGGGAACATCATTCCACTTGCTCCTTTTGTCGCTGGGAACGCGAATGCAGGGAATGCTGTGGCTACTCGCGGTAGAACGATTGGTGAGTACAACATGCCTGATCAGTTTTATACCAATTGATCAGCGATTCGTCCTCCACCTTTTCAGAGGAATGACTTTGAGCTAAAAATTGCATACTTCACTCTTGTGTGTCAGCATCTTTTTCATGGTTTCCCTCATGAACACCCTATGGATCACATTGAGAGGTTTGAGGATCTGGTGATATGCTCAATTTAATACCCTAAAAAGTACTAAAGCAGTTGCTGCAGTGAATCAGGGGTCGAACACAAGAACTCAAGAATCACTCAATAGATTCTATAGATCAGAAACAAGCTAAACCAGATGATGTAATTGAAAAACAGGGTTGCAAGTAAAACGTTTGTAAATTCAATTGGGGGAATGTAGGCTTAGGGTATTTCTCAGGAAATCAATGAATGCAGGTAAACTCATTAACAAGATTCAGATTAAGCACTGTTCTAGAACTCAAATCACTAAAATATAATTAACCAACTCTCGTTGCGAAAACTATCTAAATCTAAATCCTAGAAATTCCAAATCTCTTTGCGAATCCTAAAGTCTAAATCAGCTTTAAAATCAGGTTTGATAAGTTCACAAATCAATTAAACCAAATCTCTTTGCGAATAATCAATTTGCTCACCTAAGGTTCTATCAGGTAATTAATCGCACTCTCGTGCCTAATTAATTATCCTAAGATCTAAATTCTAGGTGACTAATCTAGAAGTAGCCTTGAGAACAACCAAAGGTGAAGAACTAATCAGATAGTGAATCCTAACAGATAATCAACCTAGCATTCAAAGAAATCCCTATGAGAAAACCCTAAACCTAACAGGAGATCTACTCAGACATGGATATTAAATTAATAAACATGTTGAATAAAATACTCTTATATTAAATCAGAAAGAGAAACAAGGTTTTGAGATCTGATCTCGGACGAAGGGAAACCAGACTTGTCTCTCCCCAAAATCTCTCTTAAACTAAAGCAAAAATAAAGCATAGCCTAAACAATGGCTGTAAAATCCTATTTATAACCTAAATCACGATTTGGGGCCTTCTTGTAATTATCAAAGTCTTCTGGGTGCTTTTGCAATTCTCCAAGACTTCATAATTAGTCGCGGCCCATGAAATCTCGATGAGTGTCGATCGATACCAGGGGGTATCGATCGATGCTCGGTGCTCAGATCGGGCTCTTAGTCATCAGACTTCAGTCTCGCTCCAGAATGCTCCAGAAAAGCTCCAATAATTCCAATTAAGCTCCAGACGTGCTATAACCTGTGAAAGACTCTAAAAGACTCCAAAACACAAGAAAAGACTCTATAAAAGGACTTATATCATGGCCTAAATAGGGTAAAAACCATGATATATCAACTCCCCCAGACTTAGCCTTTTGCTTGCCCTCAAGCAAATAGAAGACTAAACCAGAAAAAGAGGTTTGAAAACGTAGAGACTCACCTGTTCCTGAACCATCGAAAAGACCCTTTTCCCAAGTACCCAAATGTCACCTGATCAGCTTTCGATCTAACCACCATGTACTTCTCCGTAGACATTTGCAGCTTTTCCAGACTCCACACAAAATCCCACAGCATTATTCAAGTAAAGCCCTCATCGCCAGTTTCATCTCTGCAGCTAATTTTTAAGAACCTTCTAGACTCTTTACCAGACAATATCTTGACAAAGGAACCACCCTTTTCACACTTCTTTTGTATCAATTTCTCTCCTCCAGACTTATTTCTTATTATATCCTTATTATTTTTTTTATTTTCAGCTTAGCATATACATATCAAGGTAGGAGACGCGAGTATTGATGGTGTTTGCCACCAAATCCCCGGTTCTTCCCTCTCTATGTATCAAAGGATGTAGGCGAATAATGGCATCATAGGAAAATCCTAGCCTCGCTTCCAATCCTTTGTGTGATCATCCCCTCTTAAGTAGAATAATGGGATCGCTGGAAATTTTCCTAACCCTCTACTCAGAAGAAAATCATTTCAATCTTTTATGCTCTTAATCTATCAACTTATTTCAGGGGAGAGAGATACCATAATCCTAAACACACGGGTTCCTTTATCAGATATGAATGATGAATCAAGCTCTATGAACACTAACCACATTGATGAAGTGCAAAAATTTGGCTCAGGCTTCAGAAGAACTCTGCTGGAGACATGAATGTTTTCTAGTCAACTGGTCAGTCTTTGGATTTTTCATTAGTCGATCTAGAACTGATCCTGTAACACTGTGCACTCAAAAACAAAATCACATCAATAGGTTCAAGCACAGGATTATAATCTCCAACAAATTTTGACTCAATAAAACAGTTTTGACTCTATAAAACGACTGACTCTAAGAAAAACAAAAACGTTGTCAGCAGACACCTCCCCCAGACTTGAACAACACTGTCCCCAGTGTTATCTAGCCTAGAGTAGGTAAAAGAAACAAAAGAAAAGGATAGAATGAAGAGAAACAAGAAATTACCTTCCTGGAATACCGAGTGTCGATCGACACACAGCATGGTATCGATCGATACCACGCTTAGATCGACTTGGTGAACTTTCATCTGCGATTGGTGTCGATCGATACCAATGGGGTATCGATCGATACTTAGGCGATTTCGAGTTGCTCCTTGTTCATCCTGACACAGACTCAAAACAAACGAAAAATTAAAAGGAAAAACGACTCAAGGACAGACTCACCAGTGGGTTGCCTCCCACCAAGCGCTCGTTTAACGTCAATAGCTTGACTGTAACGCCATTCAGGCTGTTGGTGCATCATCCAGAGGCATTATCTGCCCTGTTGGAATCTCGGCTTGCGCCCAATAGTGTTTCACTCTTTGTCCATTGACAGTGAATTCCTCGCCTTTGCGATTTATCAGCACTACAGCACCATGTGGTCTGACCTCTTTGATTTTGAAGGGACCTGACCAACGTGAACGCAGTTTACCAGGAAACAATTGCAAACGAGAGTTATACAGAAGTACCTGGTCGTTCGGCTCGAAGTGTCTGGAGATGATCTTCTTATCATGATAAGCTTTGGTTCTCTCCTTGTACAGCCTCGAGTTCTCATAAGCATGGTGCCTGATCTCATCCAGCTCGTTCAGCTGAATCAACCTCCTCTCAGCAGCAGGCTTGATGTCGAAGTTCAGCATCTTTGTTGCCCATGCAGCCTTGTGCTCAATCTCCACTGGAAGGTGGCATGCTTTCCCATACAGCATTTGGAAAGGTGTAGTACCCAGCGGTGTCTTGAAGGCAGTCCTGTATGCCCAAAGTGCATCATCCAGCTTTGTAGACCAATTATTCCTAGAAGCATTCACTGTCTTCTCCAAGATCTCCTTGATCTGCCTGTTGGAGACTTCAACTTGCCCACTTGTCTGAGGGTGATATGGAGTAGCCACACGATGGTTTACACCATACTTCTTCAACAACCTCTCGAACACCTTGTTGATAAAGTGAGAGCCACCATCACTTATCACAACTCGAGGTACTCCAAAGCGAGGGAAAATGATGGTCTTAAACAGCTTAAGAACCACCGCAGAGTCATTCTTCTCACTAGCTATCGCTTCCACCCATTTGGACACATAGTCCACAGCAACCAGGATGTAGTTCTTCTTGTGTGAAGATGGGAAAGGACCCATAAAGTCAATGCCCCAGCAATCAAAAACTTCAACCTCAAGGATGAAATTTTGTGGCATCTCATGTCTCTTACTGATCTTCCCTCTCCTCTGACAAGTGTCGCACTGTGAGACGAAAGTGTGAGCATCCTTGAACATGGTAGGCCACCAGAAGCCTGCTTGAAGAGCCTTGGATACTGTCTTGAAGGTGGCAAAGTGTCCAGCATAGTCTGATCCATGGCAATGAAACAAAACATCTGAAACCTCTGACTCAGCAATGCATCTCCTGTATATGCCATCAGAACAATGCTTGTACAAGTAAGGTTCATCCCAAAAGAATCTCCTTATGTCGCGCATGAACTTCTTCTTGTCATACTTCTTGAGGTGGTTTGGCTTTGCATCTGCAGCGAGATAATTGGCAATATCAGCGTACCATGGAGTATCAGAATCTGCTGCAGCGACGAGATGGTGGTTAGAAGCGACTGAATGATCGATGATGAAAACAGCTTCTGAATCGTCAGGGTATCGACCGATACCATCATGGTATCGATCGATACCGAAACCTGCAACTCGTGGAAATTGCTGATTCTCGGCCAGATTCATCTGAAACCCAGTTTCAATGAAGTAGATGGCTTCCTCAGGTAGTTGATCATCAATGGGGACGTCTTCATCGATCCGCATCCGCGAGAGATGGTCAGCAACTCCATTCTCTATGCCTTTCTTGTCCTTAACCTCAATGTCAAACCCTTGTAGCAAAAGAACCCAACGACAGAGACGAGGCTTGAGATCCTTGTTATTCATCAGATACTTGAGAGCAGCATGATCAGTATGAACAACCACCTTGCTCCCAATCAAGTAAGATCGGAATTTCTCAAAGGAGAAAACAACAGCAAGTAGCTCCTTCTCTGTGGTGCTGTAATTCCTCTGAGCATCATCCAAAGTCCTGCTGGCATAGTAGATGACGTGCAGCTTCCTGTCTTTCCTCTGACCCAGAACTGACCCCACAGCAAAGTCACTGGCATCACACATGATCTCGAAAGGCAGAGTCCAATCAGGAGGTTGCACAACAGGAGCACTCACTAAAGCCTTTTTGATCTCCTCAAAGGCTGCAAGACAATCAGTTGTGAAATCAAATTTGATCTCTTTGCACAGCAGAGCAGTGAGTGGACGTGCTATCTTGGAGAAATCCTTGATGAACCTCCTGTAAAACCCAGCATGACCAAGGAAGCTCCGAATATCCTTTACAGAAGTAGGTGGTTGGAGACTTGTCATGACCTGAATCTTGGCTTTGTCAACTTCGATTCCAGCTTCAGAGACCTTGTGCCCAAGTACAATGCCATCCTGAACCATGAAATGACACTTTTCCCAGTTAAGGACCAAGTGTTTCTCTTCACACCTCTGTAGCACCTTGCACAGATTAGCCAAACAGATCTTGAATGATGACCCATATACTGAAAAATCATCCATGAACACCTCCATGAAGTCCTCGATCATGTCTGTGAAGATAGACATCATGCACCTCTGAAAAGTGGCTGGAGCGTTGCACAATCCAAATGGCATTCTCCTGTATGCGAACGTGCCATAGGGACACGTGAAAGTGGTATACCCTTGGTCATCTGGATGGATAGGAATCTGGAAGAAACCTGAATATCCATCAAGGAAGCAGTAGTAGGGATGACTGGCCAACCTCTCCAACATCTGGTCAATGAATGGCAATGGGAAGTGATCTTTCCGTGTGGCCGCGTTCAACTTCCTGTAATCAATGCACATTCGATGTCCAGTGATAGTCCTTGTGGGAATCATCTCATCCATGTTGTTCTTCATCACAGTTATCCCTCCTTTCTTAGGAACAACGTGCACTGGACTGACCCAAGAGCTATCTGAGATGGCATAGATAACTCCTGCATCCAAGAGTTTCATGATCTCTTTCTTAACCACCTCCTTCAGGTTTGGATTCAGCCTCCTTTGATGCTCGACTGAACCCTTTGACTCGTCCTCAAGATGAATCCTATGCATGCACAGGTTCGGTGAAATACCTGAAATGTCATCAAGAGAATAGCCAAGAGCTTTGCGATACTTGCGCAGCTTGCTTAGCAGTAAAGTGACCTCTGCGTTGTTCAAAGAAGAATTAAGGATTACAGGGTACGTGGAATTAGAACCAAGAAAACCATACCTTAGATTCGCAGGAAGTGGTTTGAGTTCCACTTTAGGAGCGTTCTCCTCGCTCCAATCTCCAAGCCCAGCAGCTTGCATAGTTCTTTCGGCCAAACTTCTTTCTGGCCGTAGGGTATCGATCGATACCATCAGAGTATCGATCGATACTGGTCGTGCTGAATCGAGTATCCTTCCGTAATCAGCAGCAGCATCGTGTGGCTTAACCTCTGACTCAACCGAACAGGCTAATGCTCTCTCCAATGGGTCCTCAGGATGCATCTCTAAGAAGTACTCCTCAGCAATATCACAGAAGGTATCAACGAAGAAAGTCCGCCCATCGATGGTTGGTCTCTTCATCATCTTCTCCATGTTAAAAGTCATGACCAACTCACCAATGTTAAGAGATATCTTCCCATTCCTGCAATCAATCAGAGCACCAGCTGTTGCTAGGAATGGCCTTCCCAAGATGAGAGGATCTCTGGGTTCCGAATCATACTCCAAGACAATGAAATCAGTTGGGATTAAGCAGTTCCCAATCACAATCGGAACATCCTCTAGCAATCCTTCTGGAAGTCTAATTGAACGATCAGCGAGAATCAGCGAGATTCTAGTAGCAGTGAAGTCTGTCATTCCCATCCTCTTAGCAACCGAGTATGGCATGAGGTTGACACTTGAGCCAAGGTCACAGAGAGAACGCTCAAACCTGTCAGTAGCGATTGTGCAATCCAAGACAAAGCTCCCTGGATCTGGAAGTTTCGTTGGGATCCTGTTGCTTAGGATTGCACTGCACTCATGAGTGATCATCAGACAGCCTTCTTCAAGGTTCACATTGCTGGACACCATCTTCTTGACATACCTCTTGAAAGCTACAGAGGTCTTGATAGCATCGATGAAGGGAAGTTCAACAACCAGCTTGTCCAAAATTTCCTTGCACTTAGCATCCTCTACTTCCTTCTTAGTCTTCCCAAGAGCTCTGGGATAGGGTACCCTCGGGATGTAGACCCTCTCTGGTGCTGCTTTAGGCTTCTCCTTCACAACCTCAACTTCTGCATCGTCTTCAGGTTCGGTATCGATCGATACAGGGGGGGTATCGATCGATACACGGGAATTTGAGTCTTCCCGTCTGAGAATCGCGATCGGTGTCGATCGATGCTGAGTAGTGTCGATCGATGCCTTAGCGATTTCAGTGTCTTCATCGTCAGACATCTCGAAATTTACAGTAGGCTGATCCACTTTTGCCCCTGATTTGACCTCCTTACCACTTCTCAAGGTAATGGCATTGATGTGTGCCCTTGGGTTCTCTCCTTTTCCTGGTAGAAAACCTTCTTGTCTTCTTGAACTCTCTGAAGTCTGAGCTACCTGAGTTTCCAGCTTCTTCTGACCAATACCCAGAGAATCGATCCTTCCACTCAGATCTTTGTACATGGCGTGCATCTTACCATTGAAGGTCACTGTAATCTGCTGCTGTCCTTGAACGAGTGTTTCAAGCATGGCTTCAATCTTGTTCTCTGATGTCTTAGCAGTCACAGGCTCGTAAGAAGGACTTCCGTAGTTCCTGGTGTAACCACTGATCTGGGCAGGTTTCTGGTTGAATCCTCCTTGCTGGAAGTTGTTGTTGAAGCCCCGATTGTTGTTGAACTGGTTCCTCTGTCCCTGATAGCCAGAACCACCAATGTAGTTCACGTCTTCTGCTTCATTCTCATTGAAAACCTCAACATCCTCAGCAAAATGGACAGCTTTTGTTGTCTTTCCCAGCAGAAGACTGTGCATAGAATCTAGTTGAGCCTTAAACTCAGCGATCTGCGATCTATCTTGATTACCAGCCAGCTTCTTGCGCTCGAAATCTGCACTCTTTGTGCTGCTGCTAGATGCAAAATTCTCAATCAACACATAGGCGTCCTCAGGGTAGTTGGTGTTGAAGTTCCCATTGCTTGAAGAGTCCAGAGCCATCTGATACCTCCAATCTACTCCTCTGAAGAAGATACCTAGCAGCTGCACATCAGAGTATCCATGGTGTGGACAGTCTCTTTGGTACGATCTGAATCTTGTCCAAGCAGCCTTGAACGCCTCAGTAGGTCCTTGAGAAAAAGTGGAGATCTTATTCCTCAGATCTTCAGATCGTCCATCATCATAGAAGTTAATTAGGAAGGCTCTCTTGGTGTCTTCCCAATTAGTCAGTGATCCAGGAGGTAGCTGCCTCAGCCAGTAAGTAGCCTCTCCACCTAGAGAGTAGGGGAAGAGCTTGCAGAAGAGATAATCGTAGGACACTCCATTGCTCTTGATGCTAGTGACCAAGTCCTCGAATTTCTCTACATGATCCATTGGATGCTCATGAGGCAAACCATGGAAGAGATGCTGTCCTACTAGAGTGTAGTAAGCAGGCTTCAGCTCAAAGTCATTCCGCTCATACGCAGGGGGACGAATCGCAGAGCGATTGGCGAAAAATTGCTCTGGCCTGTTGTGTTCACCAATCGTTCTACCACGATTAACCACAGCATCCCTTGCGTCCCTAGCGGCATTCTCAGCGACAACAGGAGCAGGTGGAATGACAATCCCCTCTCCATCCAGACGTTGTCCTTGCTCATTGCACAACCGACCCTGTTGGTCCCTGTAAGCTCCAGCAGCATCACGAACCAACCCAACTTGATTGTTGTTCATCTTAGCTGACTTCTTTGCTTTCCTGTTTGTGCGTTCCACTTGTGCTAGCTGTTCCAGTGATAGATCAACTAGCGGAGTGCTCTTTTTGCTTCTGGTTTCAAGATTATGCATGCACATGAAATCACAAGTAAAGAGCGTAAGTAACTGAAATTTACGACGGGTATCGACCGATACTCAAGGGTATCGATCGATACTCTGGCGATTTAGACGAATTTCCTAGCTAAAATCTAACGGCGAATTGAGTCCCCGGCAACGGCGCCAAAATTGATATGCTCAATTTAATACCCTAAAAAGTACTAAAGCAGTTGCTGCAGTGAATCAGGGGTCGAACACAAGAACTCAAGAATCCCTCAATAGATTCTATAGATCAGAAACAAGCTAAACCAGATGATGTAATTGAAAAACAGGGTTGCAAGTAAAACGTTTGTAAATTCAATTGGGGGAATGTAGGCTTAGGGTATTTCTCAGGAAATCAATGAATGCAGGTAAACTCATTAACAAGATTCAGATTAAGCACTGTTCTAGAACTCAAATCACTAAAATATAATTAACCAACTCTCGTTGCGAAAACTATCTAAATCTAAATCCTAGAAATTCCAAATCTCTTTGCGAATCCTAAAGTCTAAATCAGCTTTAAAATCAGGTTTGATAAGTTCACAAATCAATTAAACCAAATCTCTTTGCGAATAATCAATTTGCTCACCTAAGGTTCTATCAGGTAATTAATCGCACTCTCGTGCCTAATTAATTATCCTAAGATCTAAATTCTAGGTGACTAATCTAGAAGTAGCCTTGAGAACAACCAAAGGTGAAGAACTAATCAGATAGTGAATCCTAACAGATAATCAACCTAGCATTCAAAGAAATCCCTATGAGAAAACCCTAAACCTAACAGGAGATCTACTCAGACATGGATATTAAATTAATAAACATGTTGAATAAAATACTCTTATATTAAATCAGAAAGAGAAACAAGGTTTTGAGATCTGATCTCGGACGAAGGGAAACCAGACTTGTCTCTCCCCAAAATCTCTCTTAAACTAAAGCAAAAATAAAGCATAGCCTAAACAATGGCTGTAAAATCCTATTTATAACCTAAATCACGATTTGGGGCCTTCTTGTAATTATCAAAGTCTTCTGGGTGCTTTTGCAATTCTCCAAGACTTCATAATTAGTCGCGGCCCATGAAATCTCGATGAGTGTCGATCGATACCAGGGGGTATCGATCGATGCTCGGTGCTCAGATCGGGCTCTTAGTCATCAGACTTCAGTCTCGCTCCAGAATGCTCCAGAAAAGCTCCAATAATTCCAATTAAGCTCCAGACGTGCTATAACCTGTGAAAGACTCTAAAAGACTCCAAAACACAAGAAAAGACTCTATAAAAGGACTTATATCATGGCCTAAATAGGGTAAAAACCATGATATATCATCTGGTTACAAACATCAAGAGCAATGGAGTGTCCTATGATTACCTCTTCTGCAAGCTCTTCCCATACTCTCTTGGTGGAGATGCGACCTACTGGCTGAAGCATTTACCTCCTGGATCACTGACTACTTGGGAAGAAACTAATACTGCCTTCCTGAACAACTTCTATGATGATGCACGATCCGATGATCTCAGGAACAAGATTTCTCAAGGACCGACTGAGGCACTCAAGGCTGCTTGGATTCGTTTCAAGTCATATCAGGGAGATTGCCCGCACCATGTTCTCACTCACGTTCAGCTGCTGGGTACTTTCTACAGAGGAATCGGTTGGAGGTATCAGATCGCTCTAGATGTTGCGAGCAATGGAAATTTCTACACGAGATATCCTGACGATGCCTATGTGATTATTGAGACCTTGGTTTCTAGCAATAGTACCAAGAATGCAGACATGGAGCGCAAGAAGCAAGCTGGTAACTTGGATTGCAGTCAGATTGCTGAGGTGAATGCTAAGTTAGATTTTTTGATGGACAAGCAGCAGAAGGCTGTTCGTTTTGCTAAAAAAGATGGAGTGGAATTTATTAACCATATTGATGGAGATGTATTTCAAGATAAAATGTATCAATGCCCACCCACACCACCCAGAACTTCTGAGAGTAAGATGGAATCCATGCTTGAACAACTTCTTCAGGGACAGCAGAAGATGACACTAAACCTCTATGGGAAGATGGACGCTATGTACACAGATCTGAATGGGAAAATTGAGTCTCTCAGTATTCATCAGAAGATGCTGGACACTCAAATAGAAGAAAATTTCGTGTTGACAGAAAATCTCCGTGTATCGATCGAAACCAGACAGTGTCGATCGATACCAGCCCATACACCTGCACGAGAGGATCCAAAATCCCGTGTATCGATCGATATTCCTTCTGTGTCGGTAGATACTGAGGCGCAGGTCGAGAAGAACCATAGATTGTCAAGGAGAGGGTGTACAAACCCAAAATACTTTATCCTATGCCTCCTAAGATGACAAGGAAGGAATGGGAGGATGCCAGATGCAAAGCTATGATGGATAAGCCTGTTGTGGAGCTTCCTTTTGTTGATGATATATCAGACGATGAGACTTCAAACACCACCCCTGTATCGACCGATACCCTTTTGTATCGATCGACACCCGTCCACGAATCTTTCAAGGACGTCTCGAAGGAGCAAGCATCGATCGACACCATACTTGTATCGATAGATACTCACCCATTTACTACAAAGGATATGCGTATGATTGTTGACAGACTTCGCAAGCCCAAAAGCTGAATCTTATTCCCCAACACCTCCGAGCCCCCATCACTCCAACGCAGCTGCGTGGCTTTGAGAAGATGGTACGAAGGATACCCCACTCGTCAACTTTTGAAGAAGCTCTAGAGGGCTGACCTCTGCTAAGTCACTTCAAAGATTGCAGAGAAACCCTGGAAGAGATCAAATTACTCTTCATCAAGGCAAGAAGCAAGTTACTACCGCTGAGGCAATTGACCAAGAGGGAAGACCCAGGCATATTCTCCGTTCCATGCTCCATCTCTGGAGTTGCATTCAAAGAGTCTCTCGTTGACTCAGGGGCTAGCGTCAATGTCGTGTCAAGGGCAATTGCAGAGAGATTGGAAGCCTGATATTCGACCGCCCATGTCATCTATCACATTCGCGAATTGTTCCACCTCACTTCCATATGGTACAATCCCTGATTTGATGGTTAAAGTAGGAGACTGTCTCGTTCCTGCTGACTTTCATGTTGTGGAAATGAGTGCACAATCTCGTACGCAGTTGATTCTTGTAAGACCGTTCATAACTACGGTTGGTGCCATTATGGACACACCCAGCAAGAAAATCTCTTTCTCATACATTGACAATGAGGTGTACTACAAAGCTATCCCTAGAGGAACTCCCACACGTGTCTCTTGCGTCGATGTTGTTACAGATGAAACGTTGGTAATTGATCTTTTGGAAGAGCCTCCTGACGAACCAACTGCCATAGACATTCTAGATAGTCTTTCAGTCATCACCAAGAAAGACGTCAAAACGTCTAACGGAAAGAAGAAGGCGAAAAGCAAAGGAGTGAAGGATGTTGCTTCTATGACTTTAATCCCTCAGAAGTGTGATGGAGATTCGATTGAATACAAGGTGAAGTGCAAAGGTGCCTCGTAACCATTCTTTAAGGCTAGAGTTCTTCTTACTTCGGAGCTGAAAGAGAAAGGAAGGGAGTTTGTGGAGGGCATGATGAGCAGAACTCTGAAGCTGGCGATGTCAAATTGTGGAGCTTGTTTTGGAGTCAACTCTCAAGTTTCTCCTGACTGATCGTCCGTACAGTCAAGCTCGTGACGTTAAACAAGCGCTTGGTGGGAGGTAACCCACTGGTAAGTCTGTCTTTGAGTCGTTTTCTTTTTATTTTTCGTTTTTGTGTGTCTGTGTCAGGATAAACAAGAAGCAAAAACTCAGAATCGCCTTCGTGTCGATCGATACCCAATTGGTATCGGTCGACACCAATCGCGAATGGGAAGGTTCATTATGTCCACTTAATCCTTGTATCGATCGATACCAGGCCGTGTGTCGGTCGACACTCGATGTTCCAGCACGGTAACTTCTTGTTTCTCATATTTCCATCTGGTTCGTTTGTTTTCTTTCACCAACCTTAGGCTAGATAACACTGGGAACAATGTTGTTTAAGTTTGGAGGAGGTATTCGCTGACTTTGTTTTTGTTTTTCTTAGAGTCAGTCGTTTTTGAATCATTCGTTATTTTATTGAGTCAAAACTTTGTTGGAGACTGTGATCTTTTTATTGAATCTATTGATCTGACCTTGCTTCTAAGTGACCATTGTTACAGAATCAGTTCTAGATCGACTAATGAAAAATCCAAAGGCTGACCAGTTAACTAGAAGACACTCATGTTTCCAGCAAAGTTCTTTAAAGCCTGAGCCAAATTTTTGCACTTCATCGATGTGATTGATGTCCATAGAGCTTGATTCATCATTCGTATCTGACAAAGGAACCCACATGTTTAAAGTAATTGTATTTCTCTCCCTATTACAAGTTAATTAATAAGATTCACTAAAAGATGAGATGATTTTCTTATGAGTAGAGGGTTAGGAAAATTTCCAGCGATCCCATTATTCTACTTGGTGAGGAATGATCACACAAAGGATTGGAAGCGAGGCTAGGATTTTCCTATGATGCCATTATTCGCCTACATCCTTCGATACATTGAGAGCGAAGAACCAGAGAATCGGTGGCAAACACCATCAATACTCGCGTCTCATACCTTGATATGTATATGCAGATCTAAAAAAAAAGAAGAACATAATAAGAAATAAGTCTGTGGGAGAGAAATAATACCAGAAAGTGTGAAAAAGGGTGGTTCCTTGTCATGATATTGTATGAGAAAGAATCTAGAAGGTGTATGGCATTAATCAAAGCGATGAAACTGGCGAGGATGGCTTGATTGAACAATGCTGTGAAATAATGTGTGTAGTCTGGGAAGCTGAGAATGTCTACGGAGAAGTACATGGTGGTTAGATCAAAAGCTGGTTATGTGACATTTGGGTGCTTGGAAAAAGGGTCATTGCGATGTTTCATGAACAGGTGAGTCTCTATGTTTTCAAACCTCTTTCTCTGGTTTAGTTTTCTGTTTTGCTTGAGGGCAAGCAAAGGCTAAGTATGGGAGAGTTGATATATCATGGTTTTTACCCCTTTTAGGCCATGATATAAGTCCGTTTTATAGAGTCTTTCTACTATTTCGTAGTGTTTTAGAGTCTTTTACAGGTTTTAGCACTTTTGGAGCATTATTGGAGATATTGGAGTTTATGGAGCATTCTGGAGCAAAACTGAAGTCTGGTGACTAAGTACCCGATCAAAGCGTCAAGCATCGATCGATACCCTTTGGTATCGATCGACACCCATCGAGGAGGTTACTAGTCGCGACTTTTAATGAAGTTTGAAGAATTGCAGAACTTGCCCAGAAGACTTTAATATTTACAAGAAGACCCCAATTCGTGTTTAGACTATTTAATTAGGTTTTACAGCCACTTTCATGGCTATGCTTTATTTTTATTCTGGTTTTGTGAGAGAGCTTTTGAAGGGAGACAAGTCTGAGACTCTGTTCGTCCGAGAGAAGATTTCGAACCCTCTTATTACTCTTTCTATTTTATTTGATGATTCATTCAAACATGTTTATTGTTTCAATCTCCATGTCTGAGTAGATCCACTTTAGGTTTAGGGTTTTCTCATAAGGGTTTTCTCTGAATGCTAGGTTGATTAGTTATTAGGATTCACCATCTGAATTAGTTCTTCACCTTAGGTTGTGTTCAAAGCTAATACTAGGTTGACGTATCTTGAATTTAGATCTTAGGATAATTGATTAGGCACGAGAGTGCGATTAATTACCTGATAGAACCTCAGGTGAGCAAAATAACTATTCGCAAAGAGATTTGGTTTAGTTGTTTTGTGAACAAATCAAACTTGATCTAAAAGCTGATTTAAACTTTAGGATTCCCAAAGAGATTTGGAATTCCTAGGATTTAGATTTAGATAATTCTCGCAACGAGAGTTGGTTAATTATACTTTAGTGATTTGAATTCAAGAACCGTGCTAAATCTGAATCCTGACTTGTTAGTTTATCTGCATTCATTGATCTCCTGAGAAATACCCTGAGCCTATCTTTCTCCCAATCGAATTACAACACTTTTAATTTACGCACTGCTTTCAATTACATCTGAATTTCTTAGCTTATTTCTCGTCTATATAATCTATTGTGTGTCTTTGTGAATCCTTGTGTTCGACCCCTACTTTACTGCAACTACTGCTTAGTACTTTTAGGGTATTAATTTGAGCATATCACTGTGACGCGTATAATCCCGGCTTCTTTTATGCACCATTGTGAATCGTTAACGCATAGAATCTCGAACTATTAGGGAGTTGAGCTTCAGCAAATGCAGCAGGTGCATGTGCAGCAAATGCAGCAAGTGCATGTGTAGCAAATGCAACAGGTGCAGAAATGCAGCGGGGGTAGGTGCAGCAAATGCAGCGGTTGCAGAAGCTTCATGAATTCGCAGTTCTAACAATATTAGGGAGTTGGGCTAACCAATTAGTATTGGGCCTTATTTTGACGGTTTGTTTAGCTTGGCCGTCAAGTGCTTTTAGGGTTTGTGTCTTGTATATATACGTTGTGTACGCCGTTGATATCAATAACACAATATTCACAAGTCTTACTTATCTTTACATGGTATCAGAGCAACAATCGTTCTGAGACCTAAACACCGCTCTCTTCTTTTGCTATCTCGAAGTTCGACATAGCTCCCCTGTTTGTGTTCGAAGTTCGAACCAAGTTTAAGTCATGGTTGATGGTGATGAGGTTTCCGCTACCAAGAGCGGAACTACAGAAAATCGTAACACTGAAGCTGTCACGCCCTACTCCTTGTATGGCTCCGACAACCCTGGTGCTCTAATTGGTGATGTTAACTGGAGAAAACTATATTGAGTGGTCGGGAGAGATGACCAATGCTCTTCGTGCAAAACGGAAACTAGGTTTCGTTGAAGGAACCATACCAAAGCTACTAGCACACGATCCTGATCTCGAGCTTTGGCTTTCGGTAAACTCCATGATTGTTGGGTGGATTCGCACATCAATTGAGTCGCGAGTCCGATCAACGGTGACGTTTATCACGGATTCTTACAAGTTGTGGGAAAACATTAAGAAGCGTTTCTCTGTGGGAAACAACGTGCGTGTACACCACTTGAAAGAGAAGTTAGCAGTGTGCCGACAGAATGGTGATGAGGTGATCGATTACTACGCACGATTGTCAAAGATTTGGGAGAAACTCGACATGTACAAGCCACTTCCTACTTGTACGTGTAGTGCTGCTCTTGAGTATGAGAAGGAACGTGAAGAAGAAAAGATGCATCAGTTCGTGATGGGGTTAGATGAAGCTCGATTTGGTGGTATGTGTCAAGCTATCATCGCATCAGATGCATCTACAGACATTGGTGAGATTTATGCAAAGGTGGTTCGTGAGGAGCAACGTTTGAACTTCGCCAAGGAACGTGAATCGCAACAGAATGCAGTAGGTTTCATTGCCAAACGAGACTTGTCTTTTCAACAGACGGTCTCACATTCGTCTTCTGGTTCCAGAGGGCAGGATCAGCGTGGCTCTCAATGTGTTCATTGTGGCAGAAGTGGTCATACTAAAGAGAATTGTTGGCAGTTGGTGGGTTTTCCGCCATGGTGGGAGGAGAGATCACAAAACAGAGGTGGTGGTAGAGGAAACAGAGGCGCTAGTCGAGGAGGTGGTCAAGGAGGACGTGGTTCTTATACTTCAGATCGCATCAAAAATTCTGGGGTACAAGCAACGAACGCTCACACAACCACATCCAATTCATCATCGTTTCCAGAGTTTACTCAGGAACAGTGGCGCTCTCTGTCCCAGTTGATCAGTGCGAAATCGAACCCTTCATCTGATCGTCTTAATGGTAAGCCTCGTCATGGTGATTTGATCCTAGACACAGGAGCTTCTCACCATATGACGGGAGATTTCTCTTTACTCCAAAATACATCGTTATACCTTCCTGTCCTATTGGTTTTGCGGATGAAAATAGAACATTTGCTACTCATATGGGTGTCTTCCCGTTATCCGATCAGATTACCCTTGAGAACGTGTTGTTTGTACCTAATCTAAATTGCTCATTAATCTCGGTTTCGAAGCTATTACGGCACACAAACTGTTTTACAGTTCTAAGTGATACGTTGTGTGTTTTACAGGATCGTTTCACGAGGACCCTGATTGGAGCCGATGAAGAGCGAGATGGGGTTTACTATTTTAAGGATGTTATGGCTGGAATGGTTCATCGTGTGTCTAGTTCAGTTGCTAGCTCGGTTGATCAGTACTGTTGGCACCAGAGGATTGGACATCCATCGCTTTCAGTTTTATCGTCATTACCTATGTTTTCTTTTTCAAATAAATCTGTTGTCCCTAGTCCGTGTGACACTTGTTTTAGGGCAAATCAGACTAGAGAAGTTTTCTTTGGAAGTTTGCATAAATCAAAAGAGTGTTTTGCTTTGATTCATTGTGATGTTTGGGGTCCATACCGAACCCGTGCTTCGTGTGGAGCAGTTTATTTCTTAACAATCGTTGACGACTATTCATGCGCTGTATGGACTTACCTACTCCTTGAGAAGTCCGAAGTTCGATATGTTCTGCAAAACTTCTGTGCAATGGCAACAAAACAAATCGGTAAAGACATAAAAGTACTTCGAAGCGATAATGGTACAGAGTTTATGTGCCTTTCGCGTTTCTTTCGTGAGGATGGCATTATTCATCAAACCTCCTGCGTTGATACTCCACAGCAGAACGGCCGTGTCGAAATAAAACACAGACACATCCTCAACGTATCGCGTGCTTTGTTGTTCCAAGGAGGCTTACCTATTAAGTTTTGGGGAGAAGCTGTGATGACTGCAGCTCATCTCATCAATCGTACTCCGACTGATGTTCTTCACGGTCGGTCCCCATATGAAGTCCTTCATGGCGAAAAGCCACAGTATGATCAGTTGCGTGTATTCAGAAGTCTGTGTTACACACATCTTCGTGCTCGGAACAAGGACGAATTTGGTCCCAGAAGTAGACGTTGTGTCTTCGTTGGGTACCCTTTAGGTCAAAAGGGATGGAAGGTGTTCGATTTAGATACTAAAAAGTTCAGTATTTTTCGAGATGTTGTGTTTCACGAGAATGAGTTCCCTTTCTCGTCAAAGTCAGATTCGACGCCTATGGTTAAGTCACGATGCACCTCTTCGTCTCAGGTGAACGATGATGACTGGTTAATTGAACCAGAGACGGTGCAAAATGACAGGGGGAGCTCGGATCTTCTTCTCTCTATCGACGATGCCAACGAAACCTCCGGTATTGATGTTTTTGATACGGTGGTTTCGCTTGCATCAGATCCGGCACCTACATCGATAGAGGCTACAGCTCCGATTCATCCTGCAATATCGGAATCTCTAGTCGAGGTTCAATTTGCAACATTTCCATCTCTAGTTGAGGATACTCAGGTCACGACATTGACATCTCCAGTTGCGGATACTCAAATGGCGACTCCACCTGCTGCGATTGAAGAGTTGGGACGAGGTCAGAGAGCACGCATTCCCTCAGTTAAACTCAAGGGTTTCGTTTCCTATAATGCAGTCTACACTCAAGACCCCCATCTCGCTCCCATCTGCTCTATATCATCATCCTCCGGAACAATCCAAGGTAAGATACCGTATCCACTTGATGCTTATATCTCTGATCTAATTTTCTCACCGTCGCATCAAGCTTTCCTCGCAGCCGTAACCGCCGGTGTTGAACCAAAGCACTATAATGAAGCTGCGAAGTATGAAGAATGGCGTGGTGCCATGAAACAGGAAATTGTTGCCCACGAAGACAGCGGTACTTGGGACATTGAGTCGCGTCCGCCTGGCAAAACTGCGATTGGTTCTAAATGGGTTTACAAGATTAAGTACAACGCCGATGGTACAGTTGAACGCCATAAGGCGCGTCTTGTCGTAATGGGAAACAATCAAGTCGAAGGAGAAGACTTTGATGAAACATTTGCTCATGTTGTTAAGATGGCTACATTACGTGGTCTTCTGGGTATTGTTGCCGCAAAGGAATGGGAAGTGCATTAGATGGACGTCCACAATGCATTTCTTCATGGTGATCTTGAGGAGGAAGTCTACATGAAATTACCCCCCGGATTCACTCACTCTGATCCTACTAAGGTCTGTCGTTTGCGTAAATCGTTGTATGGGCTTCGTCAAGCTCCTCGCTGCTGGTTCGCTAAGCTCTCTAAAGCACTTTTGGAGTTTTGTTTTGAGCAATCGTATTCTGACTACTCGCTCTTCACTTACTCACGAGGTAAAACATAGGTTCGAGTATTGGTTTATGTAGATGATTTGGTGATCGCTAGCAATGACCTTGAGAAGTTGACAAAATTTAAAGTATATTTGGGAGAATGCTTCCATATGAAGGACTTGGGAAAACTTAAATATTTCCTTGGAATTGAAGTAGGACGCTCAAATGAAGGTATATTCCTGTCTCAGCGCAAGTACATTCTTGACATTGTCGCTGATACAGGCCTCCTCGGTGCCAAACCAGCTCTGACACCGATTGAACAAAACCATAAGCTTGCCTCGGATGATGGTCTCCACCTCGCTGATCCTCTTCCGTATCGTAGACTTGTGGGTCGCCTGGTTTACCTTTCTATAACTCGTCCTGAGTTGTGCTACGCCATTCATTTGCTTTCTCAGTTTATGAAGGAGCCGCGGGAAGCTCACTGGGAGGCTGCTACACGGGTGGTACGGTTTCTCAAAGGCTGCCCTGGACAAGGAATCCTTCTTCGTGCCGACAGTGATCTTCAGTTGTCCGTATATTGTGATGCGGATTGGGCATCATGTCCTTTGACTCGTCGCTCCCTCAGTGCCTATGTCGTATTGCTTGGTGGTTGTCCGATTTCCTGGAAAACGAAGAAACAAACTACAGTTAGTCATTCGTCTGCTGAAGCGAAATATAGGGCCATGGCTTTTGCTACTAAGGAAATCAAGTGGATTGTTCAGCTGATGGAAAATCTTGGCGTTCCCATCACTAAGAATGTTCCGTTTTATTGTGACAGTCAATCCGCTATCCACATTGCTGCTAATCCAGTGTTTCATGAAGGACTAAACATATTGAACGCGATTGTCACTGCGTTCGTGATGCTGTGAATGATGGACTTATTTCTACTGTTCACGTTCGTACCAAAGATCAGATTGCTGACATTCTTACCAAGGCTCTTGGACGACCTCAATTCGATGTATTGTTGCCCAAGTTGGGTGTTCGGGATCTCCACACTCCAACTTAAGGGGGATTATTAGGGAGTTGAGGTTCAGCAAATGCAACAGGTGCATGTGCAGCAAATGCAGCAAGTGCATGTGTAGCAAATGCAACAGGTGCAGCAAATGCAGCGGGTGCAGATGCAGCAAATGCAGCGGTTGCAGAAGCTTCATAAATTCGCAATTCTAACAATATTAGAAAGTTGGACTAAACAATTAGTATTGGGCCTTATTATGACGGTTTGTATAGCTTAGCCGTCAAGTGTTTCTAGAGTTTGTGTCTTGTATATATACGTTGTGTACGCCGTTGATATCAATAACACAATATTCACAAGTCTTACTTATCTTTACACGAAGCATCTCCATTGTTGAACAAAACCGTGCTTAGAGCCGTCGTCTCTAAACCGTAGCCTTGCTCGAAGAGATTTCGGGACCCACACGCTCCTTCTGATTACGTTGGTTGATGCATAAAAATTGATATTTGGTTTAGATATCGATGGAATAGTGACCAGTGAAATTAAATACCATATATATGTTCTACTAATAATAAATAGAACTGCATGCATTTTTAAAACTATTTTAAAAGAAGATCTCATTATTATATCCGTCGAATAAATGATTGTATACGATCCATCACAAGTACTTGTGATATAAGTTCAATTATATCCGTTTAACTAGTTAAGCTGCATGATATAAGTTCAATTATATATAAAAAAAGTTTTAAAATCCAATTCATTCTAAACAAATATGTTAACTTTTGAATCACTCACTTGCATCTCTATAATATTATTTAAAAAGACATTTATAAAAATAAACTTTGTTTTGTAAGTTATTACATAAAATACCATTACAAATAACAAAGAATAATTGAAATAGAAAAAGATATAATAGTTTTTAAAAATTATTGATTAGAATATGGAAAGTATATATATTTTACATTAAAGAGGTTATTTAATATTTAATTTCTTAATTATTTTTAAAATAAGAATCAATTCATATATATTTAAAGAAAAAAATATATTCAAAATCTTACTATATTTTTTACTAAAATTTATTATATTTTATTTGAATATATAACAAAACAAAAATTGAAAAATATTTTACTAATTTTATAAAAAATTAAACATAAAAAAACTATTTTTATAAAAAGTTAGACACACATAAATATTATATTATTTCGATGAAAAAGAAAAATACGCATAGTTTCTTCACCCTTCAAGTTACTGCAAAAAGTGGCGTGAGCACCGTCCCATCTGTTTTCGTCACCAATGACAGTATCAGTTCTTATGAGTCGGTGAGCCATGACGGTCAAGGTGGCCAATAAGGCTATAACCACCGTAAAATTACGAGCATGTATGTAGCCAGCATAATTATTAGAAAATATAAGAGGTGATAATGAAACAAAGGAAAATATTAGATAAGTGGGAAAAATGTCGAGGTAATAACAGGTATTTATACGACATAAAGAGGGATAACGTGGAAAGTGGAAACCAATTAATTATCTTTAACTCATTTAAGACAAATTGTAAATATATATATTATTTTGAAAAATCTATAAAAAAGGCGTAGTTCACTTGTTCTAAATTTAGCATACGTTCTTAAGTTTTAGATTTATGATTTTGTGTTTGATAAGGTACTAATTAAAAAACATATGTACACATAATTAATCGTGTATTTCTATTGCTCATTAATTTTGGATTTCTTACGACTCAAAATTAAAGTGTGAATACGATAAAATTTTGAATTCGGGATAATGATGTTCGTACACGAGTTTTCCGTCGAGAAATGTGGAATATAGCTGATATTCCAATTATTGTAACAAAATGGTCCTCGAATCCAGAAGAAACATAACCAGAAATCAAAACTATGCCTATGTGGATCATACTGAAAAGGGGCACATTTCTATCAAGCGCAGTAGGTGAGCTAAAGCGTTTACATCTGGAAACAGAAATTTGTAAAATTTTTGAGGAAGCGAAGGTGTTTGTGGAAGCGAATTTATCGAAGGAACTCCCTAAATCATTTTGATTCAAATCGGAAAATGGGGTGGATGCGATTGTGGAGTTCAAATATCTGTGGCTTCCACCGTAATGTGAGACATGCTCAAAATGGGGTCACCTCAAAGAAGTTTGTCTTGTAAATGGAAATAAGAAAATTATGTTGAAGAAGGACGGGGCTGAGACAGTAGCTTTGGTGGGAATTGGATTGAAGGAGGCAGGAGAAAACTCTCCACTGCAAAGTGACGATAAAAGTTCACTATCGGAGGAAAAATTAGAGGTCCCTGTTCCACATATAACTCATGATGAGGTCTGTGCGTCGGAGATTATACAAGAGGGAAATGGAGAATCGGGACATCTAGATATAACATTTAGTACTCCTATTGATGAGGAGGGGCAATGGCAACCTGTATCACAAGCCAAAATTGGCAAGCTTCAGGATACTATAAGACGTGATCTTAATGAAGTCTCAATTTCAACATCAAGGTTTTCACTTCTAGACGGAGAAGGAGGAGGTGAAGAAGAGGGTAAGGAGATAGTAGAAGAATTAGAAGAGGAAGAAGTGGGTTTAAATGAGCTAGTAACGACACAAACAAAGAAGAAATTACAGCAAGGGATGCGACCTGCACTTCTGCGAGCTTCTAAAGGTTCACAAAAGCCTTTAGCTAATTCAACTGTTCTTTTCACAAAGGAGAAACTTCATAGTGTTTCAACTGTTTCGGGCAAAAGGAACACTAAGAGGACTAATTAATTTATGTCGAGTTTTACATGGAATGTGCGCGGCTTCAATAAAATCTAAAAACCTTATGTTGTACGAAACTGGGTGAATGGTAGTGATTTGCAGTTTGGATGTTTATTGGAGACGAGAGTTGAGTCTAAGTATACTCCGGTATGCTGCGTGCTACGAAGTACTGGCACGTTTGTGTGATTCATAATGTTAAATCTACATCTTATAAAAGAATATGGATTAAGAGATCATTAGATGAAAAACTAGCATGTTTGATTGCTAACCCTGTTGTGTGATTAGTACGTGTAAAGTAGTTAGATGGTGTGAAAGTACTAAGATGTGATCGTCACTGCGAAGGGACGCAAGTGGTATGATTACTGTTAGATGGGGACTGGACCTGGAGTGCATACCGGTTCTCAACATCGGGAGGTTATTGATATATCATGGTTTTTACCCTATTTAAGCCATGATATAAGTCCTTTTTATAGAGTCTTTATAGTATTTTGGAGTCTTTTTAGAGTCTTTTACAGGTCATAGCACGTTTGGAGGATTATTGGAAGTATTGGAGCTTTCTGGAGCAGTTTGTAGCAGAGCTAAAGATCGTGTCGCTGAGAACCTGAATTCACGTCGAGCATCGATCGATACCCCTTGGTATCGATCGACACTCAGCGCAGCAAGACACAACCCGCGAGTTTTCCAAGACTTGAGGAATTGCAAAAGTGCCCAGAAGTCTTTAATAATTACAAGAAGACCCCAGATCGTGTTTTAGGTTATAAATAGGAGTTTTCAGCCACCTGTTTAGGAATGCCTTTTTATGCTTTTATTTTCTGTGTTTGATTTTACTTTGGTTTTAGAGAGACAAGTCTGAATCTCCCTTCGTCCGAGATCAGATCTCTAAACCCTTCTTTCTATTCTATTGATGATTTATTCAAACATGTTGATTGTTTCATTCTCCATGTCTGAGTAGATCCACCTTAGGTTTAGGGTTTTCTCATAAGGGTTTTCTTTGAATGCTAGGTTAAATATCTTTTAGGATTCACCATCTGAATTATAGTTCTTCGCTTAGGTTGTGTTCATAGCTTGTTCTAGATTAGCTACCTAGAATATAAATCTTAGGATAATTGATTAGGTACGAGAGTGCAATTAATTACCTGATAGAACCTAGGTGAGCAAATTGATTATTCGCAAAGAGATTTGGTTTAATTGATTTGTGAACATATCAAACCTGTTGTTAAAGCTGATTTAGACTTTAGGATTCGCAAAGAGATTTGGAATTCCTAGGATTTAGATTTAGATAGTTTTCGCAACGAGAGTTGGTTAGCTATATTTTAGTGATTTGAGTTCAAGAACTGCGCTAAATCTGAATCCTGTTAGTTAGTTAGTCTGCATTCATTGATTTCCTGAGAAAAACCCTGAGCCTATATTTCTCAATTGATTTACAACTCCTTTAATTTCTGCACTGCTTTTAATTACAACTGTTTGGCTTAGCGTAATTCGACACTATAGAATCTATTGTGCGTTTCTGTGAGTCTTCTGTGGTTCGACCCTAGCTATACTATTACAACTGCTTTAGTACTTTAGGGTATTAAATTGAGCATATCAATTTTGGCGCCGTTGCCGGGGACTCAATTTGCCATTAGATTTTAGTTTAGAATTTCGACTAAGTTCGTCGGTATCGATCGATACTCTTTAGTATCGGTCGATACGCGTCGTCTTCTTTTGTTGGTATCGGTCGACACCACTTGGTATCGATCGATACTCAACGTATTTTTCTGGTTACTTACGTGTTTTGCCTAGTGTTTTGTTTGCAGGTGTATGCCTGTTCGTGAAACCAGAAGCAACAAGAGCACACAGCTAGTTGAACTGTCATTGGAACAGCTAGCGTTTGTGGAACGCACAAACAGAAAGACCAAGCAAACATCAGGGATGAACAACCCAGTGGTTTTAAGAGCTGATGAAGCTGGAATTCTGAGAGACCAAGAGGGTCACGTGTGTAATGAGAGAGGGCAGCGACTTGATGAAGCTGGTAACATCGTTGTCCCTGCTGCGGTTGTTGAGATTATCGCGCCAGCTGGGCGCGCCAACGCAGGGAATGCTGTGGTTAATCGTGGAAGAACGATTGGTGAGTACAACAGGCCAGAGCAGTTTTTCGCCAATCGGTCAGCGATTCGTCCTCCTGCTTATGAGAGGAATGACTTCGAGCTGAAACCTGCTTACTACACTCTAGTAGGACAACATCTCTTCCATGGTCTTCCTCATGAACATCCAATGGACCATGTAGAGAAGTTCGAGGACTTGGTCACTAGCATCAAGAGCAATGGAGTGTCCTACGACTACCTCTTCTGCAAGCTCTTCCCCTACTCTCTGGGTGGAGAAGCTACTTACTGGCTGAGGCAGCTATCTCCTGGATCGCTAACTAATTGGGAGGACACCAAGAGAGCCTTCCTGATTAACTTCTACGATGATGGAAGATCTGAAGATCTGAGAAATAAAATCTCCCAATTTTCTCAAGGACCTACTGAGGCGTTCAAGGCTGCTTGGACAAGATTCAGATCGTATCAGAGAGATTGTCCACATCATGGATACTCTGATGTGCAACTGCTGGGTATCTTCTTCAGAGGAGTAGATTGGAGATATCAGATGGATCTGGACTCTTCCAGCAATGGTAATTTCAACACCAGATATCCTGAGGATGCTATTGTGTTGATCGAGAACTTTGCCTCTAGTAGTAGCACCAAGAGCGCAGATTTCGAGCGCAAGAGGCTGGCTGGTAATCAGGATGGGTCGCAGATCGCTGAAGTGAAGGCTCAGCTGGATTCCATGCACAGTCTTCTGCTGGGAAAGACAACAAAGGCCGTCCACTTCGCTGCTGAGAATGAAGTGGAAGATGTTAACTACATTGGTGGTTCTGGTTTTCAGGGTCAGCGATTCGGATACAACTCCAATCGAAACTTCACCAACAATGCTCAGCAAGGAGGGTACCAATCCCCACCACCCAAAGCTCCTGAGAGTAAGATTGAGGCTATGCTTGAACACCTGGTTCAAGGGCAAGAGAAGATGACAGCCACCTTCAATGGTAAGATGGACACCATGTACACCGATTTGAGTGGAAGGATCGAGGCACTAAATACGAGCCACAGGATGCTGGAGACGCAAGTAGCTCAGACTGCAGCAAATTCCAAGGGAAAGGCGGTTCAATCACACAATGCACACGTCAATGCCATCAGCTTACGTGCAGAAAATCTCGAAGCCATTCCTGAAATCGCACAAGCATCGATCGATACTCCCCAGTATCGATCGATACCAGCCCAGACGTCTGCTAGAATGGATTCAATCACCCGTGTATCGATCGATACCCCATTGGTATCGGTCGATACTAAGGTGATTTCTGAGGAGACAACAGAGAGTTCGACTGTGGTGCCTAAGGTCGTTGCAGAACGAGTGTATGTAACCAGGATGCCTTATCCTATGGTTCCTAAGCTGACAAGGGAGGAATGGGAGATTGCTAGACTACAGTATATGCTGGATAACCCGAACGTGGAGCTTCTTTCTGATGAAGATGTACCTGTCAGAAACGATTCAAATCGCATGGCGTCGATCGATACCCTACCTGGTATCGATCGATACCCCTCGCAGAAAGAACCAGAAGCCAAGAAATCACGTGAGGTGATAGGAGAAAGAGTTCGCAATTCACTACAACCACGGAAATTGACACAGAGGGAAGACCCAGGGAAATTCGCAGTACCAAGCTCCATCTCAGGAGTTGATTTCAAAGAGTCTCTTGTCGACTCAGGGGCTAGTGTCAATGTCATCTCAAAGGCAATTGCAGAGCAGTTGGGGGCTACTATTCTATCTCCTAAGACATCTATCACGTTTGCAAACGATTCCACCTCACTTCCATATGGTGAAATCGCTGGTTTGCTAGTCCAAGTAGGAGACTGTCTGGTGCCTACTGATTTTCAGGTTGTGGAGATGGGTGCGATATCTCGTATGCCTATACTCCTGGGACGACCGTTCATGGCTACTGCAGGCGCGATCATAGACACACCTAATAAGAGACTATCTTTCTCTTACATTGACGGTGATGTCTACTATGATGTCATTCCACCTAGGAGTGCTCCCACACATGTGTCTAGCATCGAGGTTGTCACAGGAGAGTCGCTAGCAATTGATCTTCTGGAAGAGCCTCCTGATGAGCCTACTGTCACAGACGTTCCAGCTGAACCGCCCAACATCCCCAAGAAGAAGACTAAGGCAACAAAGAAGACGAAGGCCAAGAACAAAAAGGTCGAGAATCCCCATGTCACTCTGATTCCTCAGAAGTGTGATGGGAATTCGATTGATTACAAGGTCAAATGCAAGGGAGCCTTGAAGCCATTCTCCAAGGCCAGAGTCCTTCTTACTTCTGAGCTGAAAGAGAAAGGGCAGGAATTTGTGGACAGCATGCTAAGCAGAACTCTGAAGCTAGTAATATCAAGTGATGGAGCCTGTTTTGGTGCAAGCTCTCACTCTTATCCAGCCTGAAGGGCGTTACAGTCAAGCTATTGACGTTAAACGAGCGCTTGGTGGGAGGCAACCCACTGGTGAGTCTGTTTTTGATTCGTTTTTATTTTTATTTTCGTTTGTTTTGAGTCTGTGTCAGGATGAACAAGGAGCAACTCGAAATCGCCTAAGCATCGATCGATATCCCTATGGTATCGATCGACACCAATCGCGGATGAAAATTCACAAAGTCGATCTAAGCATGGTATCGATCGATACCATGCCGTGTGTCGATCGACACCGACTGTTCCAGAATGGTAATTTCTTGTTTCTCTTCGTTCTATCCTTTTTCTTTGTTTCTTTCACTGACTCTAGGCTAGATAACACTGAGGACAGTGTTGTTCAAGTCTGGGGGAGGTGTCTGCTGACATTGTTTTCGTTTTTCTTAGAGTCAGTCGTTTTATCGAGTCAAAACTGTTTTATTGAGTCAAAATTTGTTGGAGATGATGATCCTGTGCTTGAACCTATTGATTTGATTTTGTTTTTGAGTGCACAGTGTTACAAGATCAGTTCTAGATCGACTAATGAAAAATCCAAAGGCTGACCAGTTGACTAGAAAACATCCATGTCTCCAGCAGAGTTCTTCTGAAGCCTGAGCCAAATTTTTGCACTTCATCAATGTGGTTAGTGTTCATAGAGCTTGATTCATCATTCATATCTGATAAAGGAACCCGTGTGTTTAGAATTATGGTATCTCTCTCCCCTGAAATAAGTTGATAGATTAAGAGCATAAAAGATTGAAATGATTTTCTTCTGAGTAGAGGGTTAGGAAAATTTCCAGCGATCTCATTATTCTACTTAAGAGGGGATGATCACACAAAGGATTGGAAGCGAGGCTAGGATTTTCCTATGATGCCATTATTCGCCTACATCCTTTGATACATAGAGAGGGAAGAACCGGGGATTTGGTGGCAAACACCATCAATACTCGCGTCTCCTACCTTGATATGTATATGCTAAGCTGAAAATAAAAAAATAATAAGGATATAATAAGAAATTAGTCTGGAGGAGAGAAATTGATACAAAAAAGTGTGAAAAAGGGTGGTTCCTTTGTCAAGATATTGTCTGGTAAAGAGTCTAGAAGGTTCTTAAATATTAGCTGCAGAGATGAAACTGGCGATGAGGGCTTTACTTGAACAATGCTGTGGGATTTTGTGTGGAGTCTGGAAAAGCTGCAAATGTCTACGGAGAAGTACATGGTGGTTAGATCGAAAGCTGATCAGGTGACATTTGGGTACTTGGGAAAAGGGTCTTTTCGATGGTTCAGGAACAGGTGAGTCTCCACGTTTTCAAACCTCTTTTTCTGGTTTAGTCTTCTATTTGCTTGAGGGCAAGCAAAAGGCTAAGTCTGGGGGAGTTGATATATCATGGTTTTTACCCTATTTAAGCCATGATATAAGTCCTTTTTATAGAGTCTTTATAGTATTTTGGAGTCTTTTTAGAGTCTTTTACAGGTCATAGCACGTTTGGAGGATTATTGGAAGTATTGGAGCTTTCTGGAGCAGTTTGTAGCAGAGCTAAAGATCGTGTCGCTGAGAACCTGAATTCACGTCGAGCATCGATCGATACCCCTTGGTATCGATCGACACTCAGCGCAGCAAGACACAACCCGCGAGTTTTCCAAGACTTGAGGAATTGCAAAAGTGCCCAGAAGTCTTTAATAATTACAAGAAGACCCCAGATCGTGTTTTAGGTTATAAATAGGAGTTTTCAGCCACCTGTTTAGGAATGCCTTTTTATGCTTTTATTTTCTGTGTTTGATTTTACTTTGGTTTTAGAGAGACAAGTCTGAATCTCCCTTCGTCCGAGATCAGATCTCTAAACCCTTCTTTCTATTCTATTGATGATTTATTCAAACATGTTGATTGTTTCATTCTCCATGTCTGAGTAGATCCACCTTAGGTTTAGGGTTTTCTCATAAGGGTTTTCTTTGAATGCTAGGTTAAATATCTTTTAGGATTCACCATCTGAATTATAGTTCTTCGCTTAGGTTGTGTTCATAGCTTGTTCTAGATTAGCTACCTAGAATATAAATCTTAGGATAATTGATTAGGTACGAGAGTGCAATTAATTACCTGATAGAACCTAGGTGAGCAAATTGACTATTCGCAAAGAGATTTGGTTTAATTGATTTGTGAACATATCAAACCTGTTGTTAAAGCTGATTTAGACTTTAGGATTCGCAAAGAGATTTGGAATTCCTAGGATTTAGATTTAGATAGTTTTCGCAACGAGAGTTGGTTAGCTATATTTTAGTGATTTGAGTTCAAGAACTGCGCTAAATCTGAATCCTGTTAGTTAGTTAGTCTGCATTCATTGATTTCCTGAGAAAAACCCTGAGCCTATATTTCTCAATTGATTTACAACTCCTTTAATTTCTGCACTGCTTTTAATTACAACTGTTTGGCTTAGCGTAATTCGACACTATAGAATCTATTGTGCGTTTCTGTGAGTCTTCTGTGGTTCGACCCTAGCTATACTATTACAACTACTTTAGTACTTTAGGGTATGATTACTGTTAGATGGGGACTGGACCTGGAGTGCATACCGGTTCTCAACATCGGGAGGTTATGGCGAACCTCAAGGATGTCTGTGTGACCGTGTGTGTGAGTGTGGTGACATGTCGATTGTCGGCTGGTTCCTTCGGGGAGGCGGGTTCGAGTGTCCCGAGTGTGATGTAGCCGTGGGCTCGGAGTGTGATAAGTGGGTTTCCCGTGTTTGTGTAATTGTGTGTGCGCTTGTAGAACGTGATGTTTGATTACTTGTTTATATTTATTCTTGGCGTATTAGTTGAATATGAGTGGGTGTGGTGAATAGATTTTGGTTTAGTTATCGTTGAGTAATCCCAATTACTCACCCTTTTCTCTTCTTGTAGGTGAGTACGATGATTTGTTGATGATGTTGAGTATGAGGAACTGGATGAGTGATTCCAGAGTGGTGCACGGTTTTGGGAGTTCGGAAGTTCTCCTTTTGGGTTATATTTGGATTTTCAGTTATTTCGTTTTAAAAACAATTACTTGTTATTTGCTTTAGTTTATTTAAGATTTCCGTTGGATTTTGTAAGACATTTATTAGGGAATTAATGAGAGGTGTATTATTCACAAGTGGTTATCGTATTGAAATGAGTTATGGTTAGCCGACACGTCTTCTTTAAGGAAATAAAGAGGCGGGGTCGAGGGAGGCTAGGCTGATTCGTCTGGTTCATTCGAGAAGACGGGGTCGGGGCGTCACAACATGTATCACTGTATATCATACACTTAACTACTTGCTCACTGTTTACCTCCAACATGCATAACATCCCAGCGAACTCAACAACTAACACCAGCGGATATTAAATGCCATTGCACAGAAAGGCGTGATAGACGCTAGGCCACACACCATGATATAACATCTTCCTCTGACGGATACAACACACCACACAAGCACCTGACACACCACAACTAACATATCCCAATATAACTATTCTTTTGTTATTTGCTACAAGTTTTTTTTTTTTGTCGTCAAACTATTCATTACACTCAAAAGGTTACATCTTAAGTCCAAAATACAATATTATTTTGAGAGTTGATTCTGGCATTTCTAGCAAGAACATCAGCGACTTCATTCAGTTCTGTTTTAACTTGCATAAACCTATAATTTTCAGCTGGTTGGGCAAGTTTCAGAATGTCTTCAACGTAGGTAGCGATAGGCATGTGTCTCCATTGGCTTACTCTCTGGTTTTTCCAATCATTGCAGAGTAGTTTGTACAACGCCTCCGCGTCTCCACAGAAGGTCACCTCCGTAAAGCCGAGTCTTTTCACTTGTTTCACTGCTATACGAAGGGCTTCCGCTTCAGCTTCCAGAGGGTTTAGAGTAGGGTTATCTGATGATGATCCTCTGAGGATTTGTCGTCCGTCTTTGTCATGGAAGGACCACCCAATGCCTGCTGGTCTATCTGGCGATGCCCATGATCAATCTACAAAGCAACAAAGAGTTTTAGTTTCCTTAATAATATCATGTATTGTTTGCACGTGTGTTGAGGTTTTTTTTAGTTGAGCTCTTCTCTCCGCTTCTTGCTTCAGAGTGTCTTGGAAGTCTTCTTCCTTTGCTGCTTTGGCCCATACTCTTTGATCTACTATGGCTTTGTTTATTACCTCTGGAATAAACCACTTCCTATTATTGAAAATGAGATCATTTCTCATTTTTCATATTTTCCCTCCAATGATGGGTAGTAGACTTTCTTCCTCGTTCAACTTATTATTCATGGTCACCATAGTATTCACATTATCACAAAGATTATTGCTGGAGAAGCAGTTACCTTGTTGATCTGAATGAGTAGCCAATTGCCAGATTTCTGAACTGACTCTGCATCGGAATATTAAGTGGTTTACACTCTCTGGCTCTTCTCCACATAAACCGCATCATGGATCCACATTTATTCCTCTTCCCTTTAGTGTCTATGCTACAGGAAGGGCATTATGCATTACTCTCCACCAGAAATGTTTAATTTTGGGTGCTACATTTAGCTTCCAGATCCGCTGATAAAGCTGAGATAGAGCATTATTTTCCATCGGATTCTGTTGGTGATTATGGACAGATGAAGAGGAGCCCTTACGCAGTAGTTGGTAAACTGATTTCACCGAATAGGTTCCATCCTTGGTATGTATCCATGAAACATAGTCTGAGACACCTGTAATAGAAGGCCTTATTAGTTTAATCAAAGGTAATTCTTCTTGATCTACCAAGCGCATTATCCTTGAATCGTCCCACTCATTTGTTCCTGGATACAGTAGATCCTTAACTCTTAGGTCATGATTAGAAGTAGCACCAATTCCTCTTGCTGGACGTGGTGGTGTTGTTGGTATCCATTTATCCTTCCATACTTTGATTTGTTCTCCATCACCTACGGTCCATTTTAAACCTTGGGATAGCAAGTTAGTACCTTGTATAATGCCTCTCCATGCATGGCTAGGTCTCCATCCTCTTTTTGCTTCAAGGAGATCAGACTTCGGAAAGTACTTGGCTTTATACACTTTAGCTACTAGAGAGTTGGGATCTCGGAGAATTCTCGAGCTTTGTTTAGCTATGAGTGCTATGTTGAAATCACTTAGATCTCTAATGCCGAGGCCTCCCATTTTCTTTGTGTCAGTGATTTTATACCAGGCTACCCAAGAGATTTTGTGTTTATCTTTGCTAGAAGACCACCATAACCTTCTCATTGCAGCTGAGATCTCATTAATGATCTTTTTGGGGATGAAAAAGCATGACATGCAATAGGCCGGAAGCGCTGTCACCACTGCTTTCAACATGATCTCCTTGCTTGCAGGGGATAGAAACTTTGAGTACCAGCTTTCCATTTTCTGGATTGCTCTTTGGGATAAGTAAGAGAAAGCGTCATTTTTGTTTCTTCCCACCAACTCCGGCAAACCCAAATATTTGCCAAATCCACCCTCTTTTTTAATTCCCAAGATGTTTCTAATTTGGTTTTTGTGATCAAAGTTCATGCCCTTATACTGAACATTTGCTATATGTTTTAAACATTATATATATTTTTCATAGATATAAAATAAATAACGGTAAAATGAAACAGCAAATCCATTCCTACAATAGTAAAACACACATATTATATGCAGGGCCGGTTCAATATTATTATGGGCTCTAGGATAAGGAAGATTTCGTACACCCTACCCGATTTTTGAGGTGAGACTCATATTTAAGTTAACCCTTGGTCGCCTTCCATCCTTTTCTCTTATGTTTCGTTGTTTATCTCCTCGACAATATCTTCCTTATCCTTCTCACTCATATTCTTTTCATCTTCTACACAACTCGCATCATCTTCCGAAATTTTCAGTTCAGCCTCTAAAATTTTCTACATAGCTTTTCCCATCCCAGAATTTTCAAGTTCTCCGCAGATAATCCCCTCCTTCTGTTTATCAATAGTGACGATGTCCCTCGAATTTTACACCATATCAGTACTTACATTGTTTGCTCCCTCAATATATGTCGAAATAAGCTCCAAGGTATTTGGCCGCTTAAGGATCTACATTTTCACTACAAGAAAACACGTCTATTACAACGGACATAGTCGATGTAAAACAAGCTTTGGGACGGATTAGCAACGATTGCCAAATCGTCGTAAACTAATCGTTGTAACTCGATAATCGTCGTAAATTCGCCATAAAAACTGGGACGAATACGAATCGTTGTAAAATCGTCGTAAATTATTCGATGTAAAATCGATGTAATTTTACATCGATTTTACATCAAATAATAGAATTTTTGTATTGTGAAATGAATTCGATGTAAATTCGATGTAAAATGAATTCGATGAAAATTGAATTCGATGTAAATTGAATTCGATGTAAAATTAATTCGATATAAAATCGATGTAAATCCTAGATCGATTTAATTTCGATGTTATGTATAAATTATATAATTAATAAAATTATAATTATAAACTAATAATTAATAAAATTATAATTATAAACTAATAATTAATAAAATTATAAGTATAAATTTTATAAATAAATTCAAAATATAAAATAAAATCCGAAATACAAATAATAAAAATACAATTCGAAATACTAATTATCTAGGTTGATATTGAAGTTCCTTATAAGATAATTTCCAATCCTAACTAATTTTCAATCCTAATTTCTAATCCTATCTAATTTAATTGACAAAAAAATAAATTTTAGAGAGATGTTGGAGCTTTGAGAGAGAGAGAGAGATTGTGAGAGAATGAGGTTGAAGGAAGAAATCTGGGCTCGTATAGATAGAGTGGTGGTCGTCGTAATTTCGATGGTAAATCCGTCGTAAAATTTTAACCGAAAATTCAAACAATATGAATTTTCCCTCACGCGGCAAATTTAATTTTTTGATTACGATGATTTTACGACGGATTCGATGTAAATTCGATGTAAAATTACATCGGAATTACATCGAAAATCATTTTTTAGTATTTCGATGTAAATTCGATGTAAATTTTACATCGAATCCGTAATCCATACTAATTTAGGGTATAAGATTTAGGGCTTACGATGATTATAGGGTTAATTATAAGTTCTACAAGATTTGTTTTTCATCGTTTATATTGTTTTAACTAAGTTCTACTCATTGTATACAAAAATTTGAGTTTTCACAAAAATCAATAACATTATATACTTCATGCTTGTTATGGATATACTTATAAGAACAAAGCTTATATATTATTATGCAAGATAAAGAAGTTTTCCAGAAATTAGATTCAATCGTCGTTATTGAATTTGTTGTTTACTAAGAGAAGTCTTGGATGCACAAATATACTTCGTTGATACATTTAAATATTGTGTATTGTAATTTAGGGTATAGGGTATATAATTATTTACATCGAATTTACATCGAAATACTGAAAAATGATATTCGATGTAATTCCGATGTAATTTACATCAAATTTACATCAAATCCATCGTAAAATCGTCGTAATCAAAAATTAAATTTGCCGCGTGTGGAAAATTTCATATTTTTTAGTATTTCGTTGTAAATTCGATGTAATTTTTACATCGAATTTACAACGAATCCGTCATAATATCGTCATAATCAAATAATTTTATACCCTATACCCTAAATTACAATACACAATATTTAAATGTATCAACGAAGTATATTTGTGCTTCCAAGACTTCCCTTAGTAAACAACAAATTCAATAACAACGATTGAATCTAATTTTTGGGAAACTTACTTATCTTGCATAATAATGTATAAGCTTTGTTCTTATAAGTATATCCATAACATGCATGAAGTATATAATGTTATTGATTTTTGTGAAAACTCAAATTTTTGTATATAATGAGTAGAACTTAGTTAAAACAATATAATTGATGAAAAACCAATCTTATAGAACTTATAATCAACCCTATAATCATCGTAAACCCTAAACCCTAAACCCTAAACCCTAAATTAGTATGGATTATGGATTCGATGTAAATTCGATGTAAAATTTACATCGAATTTATAACGAACTACACAAAAATGATATTCGAAGTAATTCCGATGTAATATTGCACTTCTACTTCCTCGTACATCGAATTTACATCGAATTTTGACATCGTCGTAATGTCATCTTAAAAGCGTCTTTATATTACGACGATTTTACGACGACTTTACATCAAAAATATAATTCGTTGTAAAATCGATGCAAATTCGTTGGTACTTTACATCGAATTATTTCCGTCATAAAATTTCGTTGGAATAAGGCTGTTTTCTTGTAGTGTTTCTTTGCTTTTGCCACACAAACTTCTGATCGATGTCCCCATTTCTCGCAGGTTGGACATCGTGGGGGTAGCCACGGGTATGAATATTGCACTTCTACTTCCTCGTCCTTTGATAATTTGATAAGAAAAGTCCTTGGTAGATCTTTTTCCAGGTTCGCTTCCAGAAAAACTTTGGCTTCCTCAAATTTCATACATTTTTCCGTATCAGGGTGGAGTCTTTTTAGTTCTCCAACTTTGCTCGCTAGGAACCCCAGTCCTTCCCAAGAGTATAGACTGTGAGGCACATTTTTGAGAATTACCCACATCGGCATCGTTGTGATTTCAGATTGCTTATCCTCAATGATGGGACTCCATTTAGACACTATTAATGGTACATCGGCAATGTTCCACATACCTCGTCTTAGAACCCTTGATCTTACTGCAGAGTCCTTGATTCAGAACTTATCGTTCGATCATCCACCACGAAAACATCAACACGAATAGATTTATCCCCGAGGGGCCAAATCTTGTTTGCAATGACATGTATCTTAGCTACATGTGGAGCGGCTGATAGGAAGCGACCAAAGAGAAGGTATTCCCATAGTGGCGTATCCTCAAGGATGTTATCTGGAACAATCACTGTCCCCAGTTCATCCTGCTCTACACCATCGAAATTGATTTTATTGAGTTTTGGACAGTTCTTCACCACGTTGGCCCAAGATGGTTTGATCGGCAGGTCCTTTTCCTGGTTCGCGATCAGCGGCTGTGATTGATCGACTTGAGATGGCGAGATGCCGGCGGCAGAGCCACTGGAGTCCATTGCGTGCGGCGGAAAACTTCAGAAACCCTAGTCGCCAAATTTTTCTCCTTCTGCTGACATGTACTCTTTTCAGAAACTAAACTCCGGAACCCATGATCCATTAGTAACTAGGATTTAATCCGCACTAATTATAGCGCAGAATAATTTTATTAAAGAAATTATTTTTAAAATTTAAGAAAAATTACTTTTATTTGAATTTTATAATATGTCTAACTCATGATTATAGATAGAGTTGTCAAACAGAATAATTTGTCTATTTAACCCGTTTTGCAGTGGATTAAAATATTGGCATAATAGTAAAATATTATTCGGGCTAACACGCAAAACCTATAATTTTGAAAACATAACTCTAATATACACCGTTTAATGACTCTAGTTTTGTGGTTAGTTCACAGACTATTAAAAATAATTAATTTTCTTTTGTCTAACTTTTTATAAAATTAGCAAAATAGTTTTCAACTTTTATTTTGATATATATTCAAATAAAATATAATAAATTATAGTGAAAATACAGCAAGATTTCAAATAGAGTTTTTTGAATATATATGAATTGATTATTATTTAAAAATATATTATATTAATAATAATTAAGAAACTAAATATTAAATAACCTCTTTAATGATAAATAAATATTTTCCATATATTCATCAATAATTTTTAAAGACAATTATATCATTTCCTATTTCAATTATCTTTTCTTATTTGTAATGACATAATATGTAATAACTTACAAAACAAAATTTATTTTCAAAAATATCTTCTTAAATAATATTATAGAGATGGGACCCATTTACAATCAACTTATTAAGGGTCATGAGTGATCCATTTGGCCCATTTTGACACCCTATTTATAGGGGATATGTATATGAATTCGAAAAAATACATATTAGGATTTTGTTTTTAATAAGAATGTATCTCAAAATATCTTTTGAAAATATACATCAAGGAAAAACACAAATTCATATTTATTTAATCAACATTTTACGTTAAGTTTGTATATATAATTAGAGTTCAAATGGTGGTGAGTGAGAGGAATTAGAGGAATGAAAAAAATAATGATAAATGGAATTAAAAAATAGTGGAATTAGGCTTTTTCCTCTAACGTTTTTTTCTGAAACATTTTCTAGTAGAATTAGGCTTTTTTTCTTTTTTTTTCTTTTTCTCGTTGGTATTTCAGATGCAGTCGTGATCATGGACACTACTTGTGCAATGTTGGGAAACTTTATCGCCCAAATATCGCAGATTGTGTTATATGATTCACAGACTCCGAGACGGAGACGGCATTCTCTTGATCTTGAATCTGCAATGCAAATACTGGTTGTTTTGGTCTCGGAAGATCTGTTGCAGTTGTGATCATGGACACTACTTGTGCAATGTTTGGTCTGTCAATAGCTTTCTGTTGGATACAGAGTAGACCAATCTGAACACATCGAGCGACTTCAACTGGAGAACACGAGCTGGTAATATTTTGATCCAATAGATCCACCCCACCAGTCTCGAGCCAAGATTCCCATGCCTGTAGTGTTATATATATTTTAAAATTGTGATTTGGGACACTAGGAGGATAGAGCAAATTTCTTACATATTCAAGAAGGGTTTTGCCTTCCTCTCCACAGTTAAAGCTTGAAATATTCTTCCCGCTAATGATTTCTAACCGCAGAACTCCGAAAGCATAGATGTCGGACTTCTCTGAGAACATCCCTGTCCATGCATACTCAGGAGACATGTATCCTCTGTTTCATATCCCAAACAGTTTGGTAAGTTTATATTTTGATTGAGAATGTTAGTGGGGATTAGATACTTACAGAGTTCCAACAACCCTGCGAGTGTTTTCTTGCAGTTGGGTTCCTTGAAACATCCGAGCCAATCCGAAATCTGATATTTTGGGGTTCAAGTTCTCGTCCAAGAGAATGTTGCTGACCTTCAGATCTCGGTGTATGACCCTGAGGCATGAGTCACGATGGAGATAGAGAAGCCCACGCGCAATACATTGAATGATATTAAACCTCTTAGGCCAATCAATCTGAAGCTTTAGCGTCAAATCTAGCCAATAAGATAAAAAGCATATTAATGAGCAAGAAAAAGGAGTTCTCATATGACGAAAGGCAAATGCAGTGCAAGAAGCAGACCAAAGAGAAAAGTGTCGAGGCTTTTGTTCACCATAAACTCATAAATTAGTAGTTTTTCTTCTCCATCAATGCAGCATCCCAAGAGTCTAACCAAGTTTTTGTGTTGTAGTTTTGAGATGAGTTTTATTTCATTCATGAACTCTTCTGTACCCTGTCCAGAGCTGCTAGAAAGCCGTTTAACTGCTATTTCCTTCCCGTCTGAAATATTTCCCTAGAAGCAAAGTTGCAGACAGTCATTGATATATCATGGTTTTTACCCCTTTTAGGCTATGATATAAGTCCGTTTTATAGAGTCTTTATACTATTTCGTAGTGTTTTAGAGTCCTTTACAGGTTTTAGCACGTTTGGAGCATAATTGGAGATATTGGAGCTTTCTGGAGCATTTAGGAGCAAAGCTGAAGTTCGTGTTGCTGAGTACCCGATTTTACGACCAGTGTCGATCGATACTGCCTAGTATCGGTCGATACTCACCACATCAATACATGACCCGCGACTTTAATGAAGAGTTGAAGAATTGTAATTTGGTCCAGAAGTCTCTATTATTTACAAGAAGCCCCAAAACGTGATTTAGGTTATTTATACGGATTTTACAGCCACTTTGTTGGCTACGCTTTATTTTGCTTTGAATTGTGAGAGAGCTTTTGAAGGGAGACAAGTCTGAAACTCTGTTCGTCGAGAAAAGATTTCGAACCCTTTTGTTACTCTTTCTATTTTATTAGATGATTTATTCAAACATGTTTATGGTTTCAATTTCCATGTCTGAGTAGATCCACTTTAGGTTTGGGGTTCTCAATAGGGTTTTCTCTGAATGCTAGGTTGATTAGTTATTAGGATTCACCATCTAAATTAGTTCTTCATCATAGGTTGTTCTCAAAGCTAATTCTAGGTTGACGAATCTGGAACTTAGATCTTAGGATAATTGATTAGGCACGACATTGCGATTAATTACCTTATAGAACTTAGGGTGAGCAAAATAACTATTCGCAAAAAGATTTGGTTTAGTTGTTTTGTGAACAAATCAGACCTGATCTAAAAGCTGATTTAGACTTTAGGATTCGCAAAGAGATTTGGAATTCTAGGATTTAGATTTAGATAATTCTCGCAACGAGAGTTGGTTAATTATATCTTAGTGATTTGAGTTCAAGAACCGCGCTAAATCTGAATCCTGACTAGTTAATTTATCTGCATTTAGTGATTCCCTGAGAAATACTCTGAACCTATCTTTCTCCCAATTGAATTTACAACCTTTTTAATTTAAGTCATGTTTTCAGTACCATTGATTTTTTAGCTTAATTCTCATCTTCATAATCTATTGTGTGTCTCTGTGAGTCCTTGTGTTCGACCCCTACTCTACTGCAACTACTGTTTAGTACTTTAAGGGTATTAATTTGAGCATATCAAATTTGGTGCCATTGCCGGGGACTCAATTCGCCATTAGATTTTAGTCTGAGAATTTCGACTAAGTTCGTCGGTATTGGTCGATACTCGTCGTTTCCTTTTCGTTGATATCGATCGACACCACTCAGTGTCGGTCGATACTCAACGTGTTTTTTGTTACTTACGTGCTTTGCCTAGTGTGTTTCAGGTGTGAATTTGGAACGTGCAAACAGGAAAGCAAAGAAGCCAGCAGAGATGAACAACACAATGATTCTGATTCAGGATGCTGCTGGAGCTTTGAGAGACCAAGAGGGTCAAATATGCAATGAGAGAGGGCAACGACTTGATGAAGCTGGAAATATCATTGTCCCTGCAATTGCTGTGGATGCAGGGAATGCTGCCGCTGCTCGCGGTAGAACGATTGGTGAATACAACAGGCCTGATCAGTTCTATTCCAATCGATCAGCGATTCGCCCTCCTGCTTTTCAAATGGATGACTTTGAGCTGAAACCTGCATACTTCACTCTTGTGGGTCAGCATCTCTTTCATGGTATTTCTTATGAACATCCTATGGATCACATTGAGAGGTTTGAGGATTTGGTTACAAGCATCAAGTGCAATGGAGTGTCCTATGATTACCTCTTCTGCAAGCTCTTGCCATACTATCTTGGTGGAGATGCAACTTACTGGCTGAATCAGTTACCTACTGGGTCTCTGAATACCTGGGAAGAGACGAAGAAAGCCTTTCTGAATAACTTTTTCGATGATGCACGATTCGAGGATCTCAGGAACAAGATCTCTCAGTTTTCTCAAGGTCCGACAGAGGCACTCAAGGCTGCTTGGATTCGCTTCAGGTCATATCAGAGAGATTGTCCGCACCATGGGTTCACTCAGTTTCAGCTGCTGGGTACTTTCTACAGAGGGATCGATTGGAGGTATCAGATGTCCTTAGATGCTGCAAGTAATGGGAATTTCAACACAAGGTATCCTGACGGTGCCTATGTGCTTATTGAGAACTTGGTTTCTAGCAATAGTACCAAGAATGCAGACATGGAGCGCAAAAATCAAGCTGGTAACTTGGATTGCCTTCATATTGCTGAGGTGAATGCTAAGCTTGATTCAATACACAATTTGTTGATGGGAAAGCAGCAGAAAGCTGTTTGTTTCGATGAAAATGATGGAGTGGAATTTGTTAACCACATTGATGGAGTTGGATTTCAAGATCAAATGTATCAACGCCCATCCACACCACCCATAACTTCTGAGAGCAAGCTTGAGTCTATACTTGAACATATTCTTCAGGGGCAGCAGAAGATGACAATGAATTTCGACGGGAAGTTGGACGCCATGTACACTGATCTGAATGAAAAAAATTGAAACTCTCGTTGTTCATCAGAAGATTCTGGATACTCAGGTAGCCCAGAATGCAGCAACTGTCAAGGGACTGATGGATCATTCACAGAACAAAGACGTCACTGCTATCCCCTCGCGGAATGGAAGTGAGGTACACCCAGGAGTGCAGAGGAGCCCCACTGCAATGATTTTGGTCAATCTTTCAAAGGATGACGAAGAGATTTCGGAAATCACCTCTGTGTCGACCGATACCCTCTTGTATCGATCAATACCCATCCAAGAATCTGTCAAGGATGTCTCGAAGGAGCAAGCATCAATCGACACCCTCCCTGTATCGATCGACACCCTCCCTGATACTGCGAAGGAGCCGCATATGAGTGTTGACAGACTTCGCAAGCCCAAGAAGCTGAATCTTATTCCTCAACACCTCCAAGCCCCCATCACTCCAAAGCAGCTGCGTGGCTTTGAGAAGATGGTACGAAGAATACCCCACTCGTTCACTTTTGAAGAAGCTCTAGAGGGCTGGCCTCTGCTAAGTCACTTCAAAGATTGCAGAGAAACTGAGGAAGAAATTAATGCACTCTTCATCAAGGCAAGAAGCACATTAGTACCGCTGAGGGAGTTGACCAAGAGGGAAGACCTAGGCATATTCTCTGTTCCATGCTCCATCTCTGGAGTTGAATTCCAAGAGTCTCTCGTTGACTCAGGGGCTAGCGTCAACGTCATGTCAAAGGCAATTGCAGAGAGATTGGGAGCTGATATTCGATCTCCCAAAGCATCTATCACATTCTCGAATAGTTCCACCTCACTTCCATATGGTACAATCCCTGATTTGACGGTTAAAGTAGGAGATTGCCTGGTTCCTACTGATTTTCAGGTCGTGGAGATGAGTGCACACTCTCGTACGCAATTGATTCTTGGAAGACCATTCATGGCTACGGTTGGTGCCATTATGGACACACCCAGCAAGCACATCTCGTTCTCATACATTGACAAGGAAGTGTACTACAAGGCCATCCCTAGAGGAACTCCCACACATATCTCTTGCATCACCATTGTTCCAGGAGAGACGTTGGTAGTTGATCTTTTGGAAAAGCCTCCTGACGGACCTAATACCATCGACGTTCTAGACAGTCCTTATGTCATCACCAAGAAAGACTTCCAATCAGCTAAGGCAGAGAGGAAGGTGAATAGAAAAGGAGTAAAAAGTTTTCCCCATGTGACTTTAACCCCTCAGAAGTGCGATGGAGATTCAATTGAATATAAGGTGAAGTACAAGGGAACTTCGAAACCATTCTCTAAGGCCAGAGTTATTCTCACTTCGGAGCTGAAAGAGAAAGGACAGGAGTTTGTGGAGAGCATGATGAGCAGAACTCTGAAGCTGGCGATGTCAAATTGTGGAACTTGTTTCGGCGCAAGTTCTCACTCTTCTCCTGACTGATCGTCCGCAAAGTCAAGCTCGTGACGAAAAACAAGAGCTTGGTGGGAGACAACCCACTGGTGAGTCTGTACATAACTCTTTTATTTTTATTTTTGGTTTTGTGTCTTGTGTCTTAACGTGAAGCAGATTTCACGGCTGAGTATCGACCGACACCAGTTCGTGTCGATCGATACCACGCAGAGAAAAAGTAGGAATTGGCCAACATGTGTCGACCGATACCATCTTATATCGATCGACACCGTGAGGATAGGTAAGTCTTCTCTTAAAACCCTCGGTTTCTCTTTCTCCTCTCTTTTTTTCCATCGATCGATACCGCCTCCATATCCCTCTCAAATCGCATCTCTCTCATTTCTTCACCGATTTTGGTGATTCAAGTGCCTAGATTCATTGGATTTTCATCCTCTATCTCTTTCTAGCATTTGTTTCTTCGATCAGCAAAGGTATGTGAACGAAATTCCACATTTTCTGCCCGGTTTTTAGGGTTGAGGTTTGTGAGATCTTACTCTTTACCACTTGTTTTTCTTGACAATGGTCATTTGCTGAGATGCTCTATACTAGTTTCGCACCTTGCCTTACATTCAATTGCCCTTAGTATTGACTTTTGGATGATTTGGATTGTGGATGTTCGATGCACTGGAAATTGCCTTGGGTATCGATCGATACCATGTGGTATCGATCGACACCCTCCGTGCCTGATGATAAATTTCGCTGTGTTTGAGAGAGATGTTGGATTTATGCTGCGTTCTTCTGTCTTTGTTTGCAGATGACATCTAGGCCAAAGCGAGCAAGAACCGCATATGCATCGAGCTCTGATCCACCTGCTCCTAATGTTCCTGTAGCACCACGCAGAGGTCCTTGGCCTAAGCTGAACGAGGAGGCCAGGATCCCTTGTCAACGAGACTGGAACGGGACAGAGAGAGAGGTTGCGCTGAGTGACGATTGCATTTACAGACCCATCTTGGAGGAGTGGGATGATTATGACACGCTGCACTATAACGCATGGTTATAGAGCCTACTCGTTTTGTGGACGGAGTCTCCATGCGTCGTTTGGACCTTGACACAGAGCTAGCCCGTCTGCTTGCGAAGATTGGTCTTGGCCGGATGGCCACTCAGCAGTACGATCTTTACCCGGACTTGGTTCGTCAGTTCATGGCGACAGTCCGCGTCTGCTACCAGGACGAGGTTCTCCGGGATGCACATGAGGGAAATTTGACTTTCATGGCTTGTGGAGTGAGGTACAGGTTACCACTCCCTGATCTCTGTGACATCTACGGTTTTTTGCGGGATTGCAGGAGAGTTGTTCTTCCCGCGCAGCATCCTGACATGCAGACATTCTGGGAGCATTTCGGGAATGGTGCCTATTACTCTAAGGAGTCCACTCAGATGGATATACGACACCCGGTCCTGCGCTGTTTGGTTTGGATTTTGAGCACCACTCTCTTGTGCAAGATGGAACCAAATAAAATGAGGGTGACCGAGCTTCTACTCCTGTGTCTGGCTATCAGAGACATTCTTCCTGAGGAGGATTTTGCATGGCCTAAGCTTACATAGGTCAACCTTGGCGCTGTTTTTGCGCATCATTTGGTCTAATTGAAGACCAAACCATTCACGGGCACGAGCACGAAGACAGAGACAGTAGATAGTCTCCTCACTCCTATCTTCCAGCACCTCGGGATCAGTACTACGAGCTGCTCGATAGTCACTAAGCATCGGTATATGGATGAGAGCCATCTGAAGAACCTTAAGTGGTTAAAGCCCGAGAGGCGTTGGTTCTTCACTACATCTGCTGGAGACTTTCTGGTACCGCTCCCTAACGACGAGCTGACAGACATTCTCGAGGATCCTTCTCAGCTTCGTTTCGAGCCTCCTCCGCACCTCCTGATTCGAGCACCCGCTACTAGACGTCGAGCTCCTGCGCCCTCACCTGCTGCTGCTGACATTTCATCTACTTCACGCCAGGGAGGACGAGCCCAGCGATCGCGAGCAGTGACCTCTTCGATTCATGCTCCACTATTTCCGTCTGATTCGGAACTTCCGATGGAGCCAGCCGCCTTTCAGAAGGTGATGATTGATGGCATGCGGAGCATCTGGGCTGCCATTTCTCGCTGCCGCTGCATGACTGACACGAACGCTGCTCCTTCGTCTCAGCCTGTTGATACTTCTCCTGTGGATGATCATGATGCTGATGGTGATTCCGAGACGACAGAGGATTAGTCCTCTTCTGTTTTCATATTTGTTTTTCTTTTTCTTTTTCTTTTCTTTTGAACCTATGTCAGGTTTGTTTTTGCATTTGAACTCATGGATTTATGCTTGATTATCTTGTTGCTATTAACATGTTTTTGAGTGTTCCTAACAGTGCTAACTTCTAACACTTTGGATCACTTTCCCTGGGTTGAGCAACTCGATACCATTGATTTGAAATCAGTGTGTCGACATACGACGGGTATCGATCGATACCAGTCTGTATCGATCAACACACATCGCCTTCACAGGTAAGATTTTTTCGATTTTCACAATCCACTTGGTTCATTTGTTTTCTTTCACCAACTCTAGGCTAGATAACACTGGGGATAGTGTTGTTTAAGTCTCAGGGAGGTAGTCGATGACATTATTTTTGTTTTTCTTAGAGTCAGTCATTTTCGAGTAAAAATTTGTTTTTATTGAGTCAAAACCTGTTGGAGACTGTGATCTTTTTCTTGAATCTATTGATCTGACCTTGCTTCTAAGTTACCATTGTTACAGAATCAGTTTTAGATCGACTAATGAAAAATCCAAAGGCTGACCAGTTAACCAGAAGACACTCATGTTTCCAGCAAAGTTCCTTAAAACCTGAGCCAAATTTTTGCACTTCATCAATGTGGTTAGTATCCATAGAGTTTGATTCATCATTCGTATCTGACAAAGGAACCCATGTGTTTGAAAGAATGGTATTTCTCTCCCTGTTACAAGTTAATAAGATGCATTAAAAGATGAAATGATTTTCTTCTGAGTAGAGGGTTAGGAAAATTTCCAACGATCCCATTGTTCTACTTCAGAGGAGATGATCACACAAAGGTGGAAGCGAAGTTAGGAAAATTTCTTGTGATACCATTATTCGCCTACACCTTTGATTACTTTTGAGGGAAGAACCGGGGATTTGATGGCAAACACCGGGGATTTGATGGCAAACACCATCAATACTCGCGTCTCGAACCTTAATTTGTATATGCACGAGATATAATAATATAAGTCTGGGGGAGAGAAATAATACCAGAAAGTGTGAGAAAATGGTGGTTCCTTGTCATGATATTGTATGGGAAAGAATCTAGAAGGTTCTTGGTATTAATCGCAGCGATGAAACTGGCGAGGATGGCTTGATTGAATGATGCTGTGAAATAATTTGTGTAGTCTGAGGAACTGCGAATGTCTGCGGAAAAGTACATGGTGGTTAGATCTGAAACTGGTTAGGTGATATGTGGAGCACTAAGGAAAATGGTCATTGCAACGTTTCATGAACAACTGAGTCTCTACGTTTTCAAACCTCTTTCTCTGGTTTAGTCTTCTATTTGCTTGAGGGCAAGCAAAGGCTAAGTCTGGGGGAGTTGATATATCATGGTTTTTACCCCTTTTAGGCCATGATATAAGTCTGTTTTATAGAGTATTTCTACTATTTCGTAGTGTTTTAGAGTCCTTTACAGGTTTTAGCAAGTTTGGAGCATAATTGGATATATTGGAGCTTTCTAGAGCATTTTGGAGCAAGGCTGAATTTCGTGTTGCTGAGTACCCGATTTTACGATCAGTGTCGATCGATACTGCCTAGTATCGGTCGATATTCACCACAGCAAGACACGACCCGCGACTTTATTGAAGAGTTGAAGAATTGCAATTTGGTCCAGAAGTCTCTATTATTTACAAGAATCCCCAAAACGTGATTTAGGTTATTTATAGGGATTTTACGGCCACTTTGTTGGCTACGCTTTATTTTGCTTTGAATTGTGAGAGAGTTTTTGAAGGGAGACAAGTCTGAAACTCTGTTCGTCGAGAGAAGATTTCGAACCCTTTTGTTACTCTTTTTGTTTTATTAGATGATTTATTCAAACATGTTTATGGTTTCAATTTTCATGTCTGAGTAGATCCACTTTAGGTTTGGGGTTCTCAATAGGGTTTTCTCTGAATACTATGTTGATTAGTTATTAGGATTCACCATCTGAATAAGTTCTTCATCATAGGTTGTTCTCAAAGCTAATTCTAGGTTGACGAATCTGGAACTTAGATCTTAGGATAATTGATTAGGCACGACAGTGCGATTAATTACCTGATAGAACTTATGGTGAGCAAAATAACTATTCGCAAAGAGATTTGGTTTAGTTGTTTTGTGAACAAATCAAACCTGATCTAAAAGCTGATTTAGACTTTAGGATTCGCAAAGAGATTTGGAATTCTAGAATTTAGATTTAGATAATTCTCGCAACGAGAGTTGATTAATTATACCTTAGTGATTTGAGTTCAAGAACCGCGCTAAATTTGAATCCTGACTAGTTAATTTATCTGCATTCAGTGATTCCCTGAGAAATACTATGAACATATCTTTATCCCAATTGAATTTACAACCTTTTTAATTTAAGTCATGTTTTCAATACCATTGATTTCTTAGCTTAATTATCATCTTCATAATCTATTGTGTGTCTCTGCGAGTCCTTGTGTTCGACCCCTACTTTACTACAGCTACTGTTTAGTACTTTTAGAGTATTAATTTGAGCATATCAGTCATCCACATAAACAATATATAACATAAACATGAGAAGAGCAAAGAGAACAATCCTCTCCTTACCTTGTAAACTGGACCAAATCCACCTTGACCGAGTTTGTTTGAGACACTGAAGTTATTGGTAGCAGCTCGTATGGTATTCATCTCAAAGAATGTTAAACCTGAGATTTCTTGTGTATCCAAACCATTTTTCCATGAATCTTAAAAATCGTCGAAGAACACCCGAGTTGACCCAACAAATAACAAATGTATGTGAGTTAGTATATAATTTGAAGAAGTGTAGCAAACTAAAGATCAATAGACAAGCTTCAAGTTTATGTATATATGGAACACATAAACTTCTATAAGCTAATAGCACAGAGAAACCATAATCTGTACGAGCAGATACATGTTTGGGGCTTTTGCATGGGTGGTCATTTATTCTAATTTTCGTTAGCATGCTAGCACTTTTGAAAACCCTAGTGTAAAAAGTAGCACTTTTTACGATTGTTCAACCCAAAAGTACCCCTGGACAGTATGACGTGTACGATAATGGACGGTACACGATGTAGCAATAAGAAGCGTGTACGATAATGGACGGTACACGATTTTTTTAAAAGTGCTACTTTCTACTACATTTTCAAAAAATGCTAATATGCTAATAGAACAAATGATTGTACAACCAATTAAGTCTACATGTTTAAGTGTCGATTTGATCACGAGATAGACAACTCAAACACATCCTTTATGTTTCGGTTGGTTAATAACTAAAGAGAAAAACAGATCACAAGAAAAGAAAGACAGCTACTATGTTTTCCGATGTCTCACCATTTTGTTTTGCTCTGTACCTCCAGTACTTATATAAGGCAAAGGCCAAAATCACAAAAACAGTAAGGCAGATAGTACCAGCAATAATCTTGGTTCTCCTGCTTCCAACTGAGAGATTTACCACAAAACAAAACAGTAAAAAGTAAAAAAAAAAAACCACACTGCAATGGAATGAACAAATGAAAAATGTCTTTCATCCTTACCCAGTTCTGAACTTGCAAGACGAATTGAAAGAAACTCTCCTCCAGTGGAATATTTAACTATGTCCATTAGCTCCTGATTCCAAAGCAAGCATCCAATTCCAGTAATATACGCAAAAGCAGTGCAAGAACAATTGCTGAGACAACCTTGGTGGCATTGATCTGCATCCACAAAGCTTGCATATTCGTAGAGATCCGGAGGCTTTACATTTGCCAGACGATAGAAGATGTCTGCGCCTTTTCCTTGTGTCTTTGTACAAGATAATTTTGTACGTCTCACACATCCAGAAGTCATGTTTCCGCGCTTCCACTCCTCCTTGTATTTTGGTACAAACCCTTTCATGCATTTACACTGTGGGAATGGACGTGACACACAACCCAAAAGGTCCACACGCACCATAGAGATCACATGAATTCGCTGGAGTCACAAAGTTCAGAACCCAGCCTGCCCCATTGTACTGAAAAGTCTTCAAATATCCCTCTGATGTTATGATAACTGGCGTAATTTCTCTGTAGATAAGAGAAGGACCCTGTTCCATTTCTTACATCTTGGGAAATGATAAATGGACTCGCGTATGATTCATCCATTTGTGGTACCCCAGTGAAACCGGTCTTAGACCATGGACCGCTTCTCTTATAACGCAACGTGCCTTTCATAGTAACGATCTGTGCCGGCACTTGTGGCGTCAGCTGAACTACAAATTCACCAGGAGATGGATCAGTGTGGCTTTTCCAAGAAGTCAATACTCGCTTCTCCCCAGTTGCAAGGTTGTATGTCAGCGATGAGAGAGGTAGCATGGTATCACCAAGATTCTCGAAACTTTGCCACAAAAGACTTCCTGAAACATCATCAACGATGACAAGATTGCCGGTATCTAAGAGCTTTGCATGACACTTGTTAGATGTGGAAGGTTTTCTGGTCGACCAAACAACATTTTTTCTGCTGTCAAGCAAGATAAGGCTCCCATTTCCGCTGATAGTGAGGTTTGCCACATGGTTTGTTATAGGCTTTTCTCTGTTAGCCACTCGTGGTGTAACTTTCTTGAACCAGATCCCGACATACTGACTCCGAGAGTTGTTAGGAGTGAAAAATCCTAACTCATACAATCCACTAGGGGAACTCAGAGTTTGTCCTAATGACAGAGGAGTTTCTTTAGATATATCTGCATAGCCACAACTTAAGAATATACTTAACCAGAGAAAGCAAGGTAAGAGAACAATACCAATCTCTCTCATGTGTCAAAAAGAGTTCTCCTTCAGATCTGAATGTTTGAACAAAATCTTTATTTTGATTAACTAAAAGAACTGAGGACATTGACTTCCTCTAGTTATATATACTTATATCGTATAATGTTATACTTATACAAATATAGTTATACTCATATTATATTTTATATTTTCACGCCTCGTTTTTTTGGATAGGCATTATCAAAATTTATAAACAGAACTGATCGATGACTCATGATCTAGACAGCATAGTATCCTAAGTTAACCAAAGAAGCCACACGTTTCTAATTATATACCGTACATTTACACATCACATTACTCTTCACTATTTTTATAATCCTTGGTGCATGAATGCTACGGAATATAGTAAAATTCATTGAATATCTCATCTGATAGAAAAGGACAGTTATTCACAGTTTCAACGAAAAACAGGGCCCTACCGAAAATGATGTATGTTACTTGAATGCTACGGAACTTCGTTTTTAAATTTTTAAATTTTGTTGTTTGATCTTTCAAACTAAATCGGGGCAAAATATCCGGAACCGAAAAACTGAATCGGAACCAAACCGAAAAATCAAATTAGAACCAAATCGAATTAAAAGGTACCGAATCGAATAGTTATAAATACCCGAATGGTTCCTTTTATAAAATATTTTGGGTATTCAAACTGAAACCCAAACGGATACCCGAAATATACAAAATACAATTATATATCTAAATTTTTTATGTATCTTTAGTTTTGAAATAACCAAAATACTAAAAATTACAATTATAAACTGAATATATTAGTTATGTTTAGACCAAAAAAAATAAAATACACAAATATTCGAAAATCTTTAGTTATATTTGTCAAAATTAAATAATTTTTGCAAAATTTAACCAAATTTTATTTAAATTAAACAATTTTCTTAGTTTTTCGAGAATTGGGATAAATTTCGGGTATTTGAATCCGGACAGAACAGAACCCGGTCCAAAAAAGGAAATTCCCGAATGAATCCTAGAATTCTAAAATATGGGTACCCAAAACTCGAAAAAACCGATCCGAACCCAAACGGATATCCAAATGTACAGACCTATTTCAAGCTATGATAACCGGATCTTAAATCTAGTTTCAAAAAGTTTGCAAACTATAAAAATGAACGTGAACCCAATAAGTAAAGTTTTTTCTTCTCAAAAATCATTTCAAAAATAATGTCTAACGGATTGAACGTCTCTAGTTTATATCAAGAGAAAATTGCATTTAGATACACTTTTATCAATTTTTATTACTCAAAGAGACGGTTATCTTGCCAAGTGAACATAAGTAAAACTATTCAAGGAGGACATATTTGCATTGTAAGTCACTTTTTCTAACTTTTCTTACGATTTTGACACTTTTTTATTTTTTTGTCTTTTTCTGTATAAAATGATGATTTTGCTCATATTTTTTATTAGTCCGCGTACCGTACACGTTGAGGTGCGCCATACTGTTCCGATTTAAAAACCAGAAAATTGTGTTTGTACAATGAGTGTTTTGCAGGAATTGACAATTATTCTAACTTCTTTTAGTTTCTTAGCACTTTTAAAAACCTTGTACAAAAGTACCACTTTTTGTATTGTGCACGCTTTGACTTTTTGAGTCTTACCTATTTACAGTATTGCACGCCTCAACATATACAGTACACAGAACAATAAGAAGCAAGGACAAAATCATCATTTGACATGAGAAAGTGCTAACTTGTAGATGACACATTGGATAAGTGCTAAAAAACTAATGGTTTTATAAATAAGTGATATATTTGCAATATTGTTTTGTACAATGACAATATTGCACCGAATATCACTTATTTAAAAATCTGTTAGTTTTATAGCACTTTCTGTTTTTGCTTCAACAAGTAAGCACTTTCTTTTGTTCAATGACCTTTATACCTCTCCTGCTATACTGTATATGCTAGGTATGTCAGATGCAAAACTTTTTTATGTCAGTCGAATACCATGCACTGATGTGATTCTTTTATTTACGAATTTTAATTTATCTACTGGCGGGATATTTTAAATCTTAAATCAATTAATATGTTTTCTTTTTATTTTTTATATATTTTTCTTCATTACTTTCTCAATATATGTATTTACTTATGTATTTTTTTTAATTATCTGTATTTTCATTTTCTCTAAGTTGTGCTTGAACGGACTTTCTCCACCTACGGCATACCGATTTTTGTGTGATTTCAATCCGAAATTTACAAAGACAGTTAACGGTTTCCACATCTTAAACTAATCCATCGGCGTAATTTCTAACATGTCTGCAACTGAGAGTGATGGATCGGAGAACAGTAACTCTATCAACCCTAATCCCCGCCGCCGACTGTATTTAAATTTTGATTACTTCGTTTTCTTCAATAGCTTTCTCTTTTTCTCCTAACTGATTATCCGTTTCCCATACGTTTTTAAACATCCTCATACTAGTTTCCGTACATGCAATTACTTATGAATACTGAATATCTTCTTTTATTAGAAGGGAGATTTACATATATTTATACAATCGTAGGAGAGAAATTAGGGAGATATCTAATTACATTAAATGCCTAAATATATAGTTTACATATTTAGCTAATATGCCCCCTCAATATGGAGGTTTCTTGAAGACTCCAATCTTGGAACAAGCATGTTGAAAACGTGATCTTGGGAGTGGTTTAGTCAGGGTATCCGCAAGTTGTGCATTGGTTGAGACGTGAGAGACTCGTAACATACCACCATGGATCTGGTTTCGTACGAAATGGTAGTCAAGTGCAATATGCTTCATGCGCGAATGAAAAATTGGGTTTGCACACAAATGTGTAGCGCCAATATTATCACAATAAACAACCGGGGCAACTGGGAGTGGAAGTTGCAGCTCACTGAGTAATGAACACAACCATCGGATCTCAGCTGATGTATTAGCAACAGCCCTATACTCAGCCTCTGTTGAGGATCGGGCTACACCTCGCTGTTTCTTCGAGGACCAGGAAATGGGATTACGGCCAATATAAATCAGATAACCATTAGTGGAGACGAAATCGTCTGTATCACCTGCCCAATCAGCATCGAAAAATGCGTGTAGAGTGAGAGGGGTAGTGTGATGGAGAAGAATACCATGAGTTTGTGTCCCGGCAAGGTAGCATAAGACCCGTTTTGCAGCTGCCCAGTGGTGTTGGCTTGGTTTATGCATAAATTGTGATAGGCGATTAACTGCGTAAGCCAAATCAGGGCGTGTAAACGCAAGGTATTGAAGACTCCCAACAAGTGATCGGTATTGAGTAGCATCAGTGAGAGGATCACCATCATTGAGACTGAGTTTCGGGGAAGTCGAGAGCGGTGTGGATACGGGCTTTGCGTCGGTCATATTGTGCTTGGCAAGGAGGTCGGCTATGTATTTGCGTTGCATCAAATGGAGACCGGTAGCGGATTTAGTTACCTCAACACCAAGGAAATAATGAAGGTCTGTTGGGTCTTTGATGGAGAAACGAGCAGCAAAGCTTGCTAGAACTTCAGAAACGCGAGATGAATGATCACCAGTGACAATAATGTCATCGACGTAGACTAGGACATAGTTAATCGTGTTGCCAAGAGAGTGAATAAATAGTGACGTATATGCAAGTGACGGTGTGAAACCATTGTCGAGAAGATGTTGTTTTAGAGACATATACCATGCCCGAGGGGCTTGTTTGAGACCGTAGATGGGCTTGCGAAGTCGACAAACAAATGACGGGCTATCTTTGTCAACAAAACCAGGTGGTTGAGACATGTATATTTCTTCAGTGAGGTCGCCTTGGAGAAAAGCATTGTTGACGTCAAGTTGTTTGATCGGCCATGATTTTGCGGTGGCAATACTGAGAACAAGGCGAATGGTTGTGGTCTTGATCAATGGACTAAAAGTTTCAGCATAATCCAATCCGTATTGTTGTGTATATCCTTTGGCAACAAGTCGAGCTTTGTATCGATCAAAAGTACCGTCGGAGTGAAACTTTGTCGTGAAGACCCATCGACATCCGACAAGGTTCTGACGAGGATTAGACGGAACCAGATCCCACGTATGGTTGCCGGTATGAGCATCGAATTCAGTCGACGCAGCACGACTCCAATTGCCATCGTTGAGTGCTTGAGTAATCATTCTCGGTTCTATGATGTCGGACGACGGACGTGAAACAACAAGGGAGAATTTTTTTGTTGGTTTTTGGATGTTATTCTTTGCTCGGGTTTGCATTTTATGGATATTCTGGTTTTGTGGTTCATCAGAAACGGCGATTTGGGATGTTGTTTGGGAATGATGGTGTGTAGTGGGGTTTGTACGACTAGTTTGGTGTGGAGTATGCTGATTTGTAGGTGACTGGGCCTGAGTTGATTTTTGTAACTCAGTGTGAAGAGGAGCAGTGGGCTCAAAGGAAGTTGGGCTTTGCTGGGATGTGGGTTGCAGCCCATTATCATTTGGAGCAGTGGGCTCAGAAATGTTTGGGGAAGAAGGAGGTTGAGGGGGATGAGAACGTAATACATGTGTGTCATTGTTGGGGAAAATCGAAGTCGAAGAAGACGGCGGTTGATCGGAGTGAAGGACTGAGCTCGGGGGTCCGTTGTGAGTGGCCGTGTGACGATTGGTGAGTGGAACCGGTGTGACAGGCGGCTGATCGTGATCGACGGTATCACTTTCAATTTCAGCGATAGTCGGGTATGTTGAATCACGGAAAGGGTAAGTCGTTTCGTCAAATCTGACATGGCGAGAGGTGTATATACGGCCAGTGGGGATATATAGACAATAATAAGCACTCTGCGTTGTTGAATACCCAAGGAAAAGACATCGCAGAGATCGATCATCAAGTTTATGCGTGGTATATGGCCGTAACCACGGAAAACATAGGCAGCCAAAAATCCGTAGTTTCTCATAGTTCGCTGGTTGTTGAAACAGTTTCTGGAATGGTGTAAACATGTACAACACCGGTGTTGGCATATGATTGATCAGATACACCGCTGTAGCGAACGCATATGGCCAATATGTCTTCGGAATTGATGCAACCGAGAGGAGTGTGAGACCAGTTTCGACTATATGGCGATGTTTTCTTTCAGATACTCCGTTGTGCTCTGGCGTATGTGGAGGTGAAGTAAGGTGAGAGATTCCGCTGGATGATAAGAAAGCTCGTAAAGCAACAAACTCACCACCATTATCGGAAAAGAGAGTGCCAATCCGAGTTTGAAAACGATTTTCAACAAGAGATTTGAAAGTAACGAAAGTGTTGTGGACATCTGATTTTCGCTTTAATGGAAATAGCCATGTATAGCGAGTAAAATGGTCGATAAAAATCATGTAGTATTTTTAGTTTTCAAGAGATAAAATTGGTGATGTCCACACATCCGTGTAAACATATTCAAGAGGGCGATGAGAATCAATAGAAGAATGGCTAAAAGGCAACTTGTGGCTTTTGTTAAGAAGGCAGTCGGAACAAGATAAAGTTGTGTTTTGTAAAGACGAAACAGGAATTGAAAAGGCAGAAACAATTTTGTTTAAAATAGGGAAAGATGGATGACCCAATCGTGAGTGCCACATACGGAGACTCGTTTTCGGACCGAAAGAAGATAATAATGCCATTGCTTGAGAGCTTGAGACCGGCCACTCATACAACTGATCTTTAGTCATGCCTTGGAGTAACGGGACCCCCGTACTGAGATCCTTCACCTGAAAGGAGGCAGGAAAAAAATTCGACCGAAACATCATTAGAGTTACAAAGACGATATACGGAGATAAGGTTCTTCTTTATCTCAGGAACACATAAGATGTTATCCAAATTTAAAGGTCGAATGTGTGAAGGGAGAGATGTGGAACCGGTATGAGAGATGTTGAGATTCGAACCATCGGCGAGTAATACATCATCTCCGCCGTGATAAGCTTGATGGAGGGAAAGATTGTGGAGATCAGATGTTATATGATGCGTTGCACCATAATCCACAAGCCAATTGTTCGCCGTATAAGGTGCATTGGCAACGAGATTGGCACGTGGTTGCCAAGAACGGAACGGTGTTGGTGGCATCGGTTGGGCAGATGATTGCAGATTCTGGAGCTGAGGACATCGACGTGCGCTATGGCCTTGAGTATTGCAGAACTGGCACTTTCCCAAATAGGGACGTGGAGCTCGTGAATCATTGTTGGTTTGATATGGTTGTGACGACCACGGTTGTGTGGTGGTGTTGTTGTTGTTGTTGTTGTTACGGCGATTGTTGTTGGAATTGTTGTACCGATTGGTGTTGTTGGTGTGATTGTTATTGCGGTTGTATGTGGGACGTTGTTGAATGGCGTTTGCAGAGATGGGAAATGGAGAAGAGTGTGAGATCTCAGCAGCCGCAAGAAGCTTGGCTTCATGGTTAAGGAGACGCTCATGAACTTCAGTGAGCGTTGGAGGTGTATCTTTACCCTCGATCTGATCCACTACCGTCTTGTAGTCATCCGAGAGGCCAGCAAGAACAAATTCAAGCTGATCCTCATGATCATAGGATTTGCCAAGAATCGCAGCTTGATCTAGACGAGTTAACATTCCTTGCATATATTCGTCGATGGTTTTGGTACCTTTGGTGAAGTTTTTGATTTGAGCAGACAATTGCTTCACATGACCGCAACTCGGATTTGCATACGTTGATGTAAGCTTTGTCCAGATCTGTGATGCAGTGGTGGTGCGAGACACAAGCGGTTGAAGGGGTTGCGAGATGGCTCCGAGGAGAGCACTATAGATTAGTTTGTCTTGACGACTCCATTTGATGAAGCCGGGATTGGGAGAGACAGTACCGCCAACTGTAGCGGTAGCAGACGGAGCAGCGGTGGTGCCATCGAGATGACCAGCAAGGCCATGCCCATCGAGAAGAGCGTTAACTTGGAGGCTCCACATGAGATAGTTGGTGCTGTTGAGTTTGGTGACGTTCGACATGTTGATATTTAAAACTGTGTTGGCGTTGATGGCAATTGTTTCGGTGGAGGTCTGAGTGCTGTTGATAATGGGGGCTTCCATGGCGGCTAAAAAAATTTGAAGAAATTAAAAGGTTTTAGGTTTTTAGGAACGTGTTTGCTCTGATACCATATGAATACTGAATATCTTCTTTTATTAGAAGGGAGATTTACATATATTTATACAATCGTAGGAGGGAAATTAGAGAGATATCTAATTACAGTAAATGCCTAAATATATAGTTTACATATTTAGATAATATTACTTTCTCTTTTCAATTTTAAACTCGTCTACTACTTGTTCCCCCAAACATTCTAATATAGCTCGATGCGGTTTTATATTCAACGAAATTTATGTTAATGGAACTTTTATTCATTGACTGTAATATCTAGGTGAGTGCACATCGTAGCGATCTTGTATAGCGGCCTTCTGACCGTTAGGAAATACATATGCGAGCTCAGAATGCGTGCTTCAACGAGGGACGATCGTGGCTGTCATTTCCAACGGTCGAGGCCGGTACAAATTATGGGACGATGCATAGCGGCCAATTGTAGCGGTCTTGTGACCGGTACAGAGTGCTTCCTTCGTACTCCCAGAACCCGCTTCTTTGGATCATGGTGGGACGGGCAGCTGCCATCCCCAAAGGTCGTCTGGCCAGTACAAACTCCATTTGCGTGCTTCCCCAAACATACATTTTTTTGGTGCTATCATAACGGCCATCCCCAGCAGCAAGCCTTCATTTCTTCATCCCTCAACTTCTCTTGCTTCTCTTTTCATCTCTTAAGTCTCCAATCTTCTCCAAGCCTCCAAATCACCTAAAATGACTCAAATACTATGCAAAATGCAAGATGAAGAAGCTATGACTCTAAAATGCATGATAAATACAAAAGTGAGATCTAAATACATATGTAGAAGTCCTAACTGATGCGAGATGAGACCAAATCTAATGAAAACATGATTTTACTCTTAAAGAACTCTGCAGACAGATGGTTGCTCGTAGATTTAGAGATTGTAGATGATTTAGAGAGTTTGTTTGCCTCTAGCCTCTATGTGTAAGTATTGTCTGATGCATATTCGATAGTCACATTTCTTGTCCAAGGAGCTATAGCCTCTTTGGTATTCTCAAAGACCGCAAAATTCTTATAGAGTTAGAGTTTAATGTCATACGATGGTTTGCAAGCCTCAAGAGGGAATGTGAGAAAATAGTCATTCATGGCTTCTTCTTTTCACCAATTGTGGAAGTGGAGGCTAACATAAATGAGAATACAATTATGAATAAGTCGATGGTGATGAGAGAGAAATGTTCATATCTCATCCTTGGAATGTTACAAATCTGGCGGCGTCAACTACCAGAACCTTTGTTTGGTCCTCTTGTCTGTAAAGCTAAATGCTTCATAAAAGATTATTCCAGAGTTATGTGATTATTCTTGTGGATGACTATTCCAGAGTTATTTGGGTCATATTTATTCGTGAAAAATCATTCACTATGTGATGTGATCAGAGATCTTACTGAAGGGAAAAAAACCCGTGGAGTTCAAATTAACTTCAGAGAGATGCTTCAATTGAAAACTAACCACTGAAGTCGAGATAGTCATGCCAAGCTAAGTGTGCATACTGATTCAAGTGATGTGTTACTTCGTAACACACTTCAAAAAAAAATGTGTTTGTTTTTAACTTGTGTGCTCACAAGCAGGGGGAGAGATAAAGTGGCTAGGAGAAAGAGCCTTGAATTGTGGGAGGGGGGGGGGGGAACCAAATCAGAGATTTTGGGGGGAGTCAAGGAATTTTTTTCTTGCTTTTACGCTTGTGTGGTATGAGTGGTTGATGCATGTGCTTGTGAGACACACAAAACTAAAAAGGGGGAGATTGAAGATGAAGCTTTTGAAGCAGTCGATGTACCAGTTGAAGTAGCTCACAAAATGGTACAAGCGAGCGCTGCTAAGCGATTAATGACGAGGAGCAGAAGTCGTGGGCTGGATTGAATTTATGGATTGGGCTTAGAAGTTGTCATGGACGTGCCAAAAGGGGTAGCTGAGTTGGATGTGTCTTGGAGAGGATATTGCAACTATGTGAATATTTTTTATTCTTAGGATGAAAAAAAAATTACATATTTTTGGAGATTTTCATTTATCTCCAAAAGAGGATTTTGGATAGGGTTAGTCACGTGTCTATTGTGTATAAATAGGGGTGTTGAAGCATTGTACGTGCTTAACACAATATGATAGAGAATTCTTAGCAATAGGGTTTTTGGTTGTCTTGTAAGAGATCAAAGCTAAAGTGCTTAGGGGTTTTGTCTATGGGGTTCTTAGATCGTGTATAGATCATTGAACGTGTGAGGCTAGTTAGACAAGTCAGTGTGTGTCTTGAGTTTGCCGTAAATCATTTTAAATAAAACTAGATAAAACTTTTAATTGCAATTAAAAGATTGGCTAGTAATATATTTTGTAAAATTTTAAAGTTAGATTGTGTTCTGTCTCAGTAGCTCTTGCATTTACATGTATGAGGCATGAGACTTGATTCGTTGTTCTTTAGAATTGTTTGTTTTGGCAATATCATTTTTGGTTTATGGGTTTATCGTTTCTCCAAAATTTGTTCTGGTTTTATCCGCCATGTTGATCAGCGTCGAATGTGTATATTAGTTTTCGAGTTCTTGAATGCTTGAACTAAATTCCGTTAGTGTAAAGTTTGTCGAACAAAAATTTATTAGTTAAGCTTCCATTTTCAGGTTTGAAAACCTATGAGGTAAGAAAGAAATTAATATTTATTCTCGATGGACGATTATGAGCAGCACACTAAATGTATTTATTTCTATGTCAAATCTTAGATTATTTTAATGGTGTTCTCGCTTCGTTCTTTCTTTAAATTCATCTGTCATGTAAACTTCTTAGCTTGAAACCAGAGGTTGTATCTTTTGATTCAATTTGATTTTGTTTGATTTGTGTGCTCAAGGTTGAGGTAATGGTATGGTCGACTGATTTAAATTAATTTAACCTTTGTGTTGAATTTCGAGTTATTAAAGTTGGAAATCGTATTGAAATTGATAGATTTATAGGATTCTTGAGATTCGATTCATCAAATCATGGTGATGCCAACGAGATCGGAGATAACTGAGAACCCAGTCGAGAGCAGAGAAGAGGAAGCTTTGACCTACCCATAGATTTTGCATCCAAGTTTGTTTTACATCTAAAGTCTAGGTCATCAGAGCATATGTGCCTCATACGTTATGTCAAGTGTATTATTTGAAGGTTTTGCTCAATGTAGTAAAAGGTCCAACGTGTTTAAATGATATAAAAATAGTACGCAATAAGCTCTACCCAACGTTCAAGGATGCGTGCTAGCGAGGAAGCAAGTCACTAGGGCTCTGGTAGATATATACGCATGTTACTTGTTATATGTCTATTTCGAATAGTGTTGCCTTAGTCATTTATGTTTGGAATGCTACTTGTCATATATTATCGGAAGATATTTTGTTCTAACAAAAGAGAATACACAAAACCCCAAGTAAAGAAGTCTTGTTTCCCACTCAAATAGATGATTTTGGTGTTTTCATCAGGTCCTTTACTCTTTTTCGTTATTTTCTCTGACTTTTGTAGATTTAACTTTATCTCAAGATCAAATAAATAATTTGACTTTGACAGAGATAAAAAAACTATTGTGTGGCAATGAGAAATCTCTTACTAATTTTGACAAAATGTCATATCCATACGATATCAAAATCGGTAGATTCAAGAATATCTTGCTGAGTGAAAAGAAGGGTTATGATCGGGATAAGCTGCGATCAAAGAGTTTGCAATGTGCATCTAAGCTATGAGTTATCCGGGATCATGACTTTCAAATTTTATAATGATTGGGACAATTGTTGCAATGTTGTTGTAGTTTTTGTTATTAGGTGGAGAATAATTGATTATGCCATTGTAGTTTGTTGATGTCTTTGGTTTTAATCTCTGTCTCTAACGATGTACATTGATTTGGTTCTAAGGAAGCTAACAAATTCTTCTAGCTATCCTACTCGAATCATATTAAATCTTCTTGCGAAGATCACATAAATTGAAGATTGTAACTATAATTTGTGTCCGATATTGAGCTCATACTTGCTTAACTCTGCAAATTTCATAATTGTAATAATATTCATCCGTTAGTAGATTCAAATGATACTAAGGAAAAGAACTTACAAATCATGGAGAGCATATAAATTCCTTGATTTTATTCTACTATACTTATTGTGTTTCTATAGCACGCGCCATATCACTAGTAAACAAAATAAATAGAAAAAAATATTAGTCTTTTCCCAATTTTTAGAGCCTCCAACACGCTTTATTCACAGTTTGTGCAGGCTATAGCAACAGATAAACAGCAATGTGTTACAAAATCTCTTGCAACCAAACGAAAAATACTCAATTAATGAATGAAATCCGAACTTATTAATCGTAGCTTTATTTGGAAATCGCATTCATTGCTGCTACTCTAGTAGATATTGATGGTATTTGTTAACCTGTTTCTGGACTTGACTACGACCATTTGGATTTCAAGGCCGCCAACGACCACCACTAACCGTCCTTTGCTTAAGACTCCGCTTCTGATTAGTTCTGCTGAAAACGTCTTACCCCGAAGACACGACACAAGAATCCCAGCCATGTTTTGTCTTAACTCTTCCATGGAGAGCCAGAAGACAGGAACTTGAATGCCCTTACCAATGATTGATCCTTTCACTCCAAGAAACCTATATCATACAACAAATGACAACAAATCAAAACCCAGGACTGAGTTGATTTCGTCACGATTTCAGGGCAAGGAAACAAAAGAGCGGCTTGTTAAGCTTGAAGTCGTAACGAAAAAGATGCAATAAAGAAAGCTGCTTACTCCTTTTCCAACATAGTGTACATTACGCTTCGACTTTTACTGAGAAGTGATACCTGAATGAGGCAAAAACCAAACTAATGTTGAGTTTAAGGAAGCTAAAAGGGTTAACTCAAATCACATTGGAGTTCTCATCACAAAAATGTAAAAAGAAAGCTCATTGCAGACAGAGAGAAATAGCAAAGTTACGCTTTACCTTGTCTAGAACCTCCCCTTGCGCTGAAGCAGGGTCCGAGCCAAGACTCTGTAACGAAGAGAGAATGACCAAAAATAAAGGTGTGTCGATTATTCATACAATGAATTCCATTCTCCATTATAGATTAGATACTATTAATGTTTGGCTGCGTAGTTATCATCATAACCTAAAGAGAGCACATAGCTAAACTAATCAGCCCAAAAGATTTTGCAATCTCTTTGACCTATCTCACAACATAAAAGATGTAGGAAGAGACTCACCTTGAAAAACTTTACAATGTTGTTTAACCAATCAATCATAACCGGAATCTTCACTCCCCGAATCAAAAGCGATGTGACGATGATACACACCCACCTGCAAAAACAGTCAAAGATAAAAAAAACAACCAAGATTGTTATCTAGCAACAAAGAGAGAGCAAAGCAAGATACTTTCTTTATACCAAAGCAAGATACTTTCTTTATAACAAAGCAAGATGCTTTCTTTATAACAAAGCAAGATACTTTCTTTATAACAAAGCAGACGAGTACCAGAACATGAAGAAGCAAAGTTTTGTGAAAGCTTACCACTGAGAAAATGTGAAAGAGTGGAGCAAGGCAATCAAGTGTTGAAGGGAGGCAAGAGCATCAGCAACATTGTGTAACGCATTGACATTAGAAACCGCAGATCGCAAAACCCAATCGGTGAGGGTTTCCACAGTACCACTCGAACCAGTGAAATTGAAGGTCGAAATGGTTCGATTGGAGGCAATCGCTGGAGCGAGAATGCGAGAGAAACCCGAGCAGACACCAATTAACGAACTCTGGTGGTGAATGAAACTGTGGTAACTTCGAGTTTCTGGGATTTGGCGTGTAGCGTCTTCTTCTTCCTCGCGACGAGTCTGGAGAGGGACGAGACAAGCGTAAGAGGATCGGTAACGTTTAGTGTTAAGCACCGACCTGAGGGATAAACAACAGACGCGATAAAGTGAAGATTTTGAAATTGTGAACTCAAATTTGCGAATCCAAAACCATGAAAACAGGGGGATATGATCTTGGGGAAACACCAAAATTCGAAATTTACAATAAAAAGGCGAGACAGTCTGGGATCATATATTTCCGACGAACTTCGCCGGCTTTGGGTTTTAGCGGGAGAGACGATTAGGTTTTAAGAGTTTTGGGTTGAGACGAACGAAGAAACCCTTTGCATTTTTGCATGTCTCTAGTGAGATATAATTAACAAGTGGATTTTTCTAATCTCTATGATTAAAAAAATATTAATTCGCTCAAATAAGTTAACCTATTTTTTACTCTCTTTCTCTAATCACACATTTATATCAAAATAAATATCTTTGATTGATTATCTAATCCAAACCTTTTTTATATAAAATATAGTTGATAAGGCCGAACATTCGCCGGTGATCGACTTCACGGCGGCACCGTGTGATTTTTACTAGTGTACGTGTTGGTTACCGTTGATTGGTGTCAGTGCGTGGGATCGTGCAACGGGTCCCGAGTCAAATACGAAAATTTTAACTATATATAAAGTATGATCTATCTTTAAAAAAAAATATATATACCATATTACATATACGTTTAATAAATAATTTGAACAACGTCTAACGATAGTCTAAGACGGCCATGTCGGTTCGTATATATAATTGTTTGTTTTCTCTCTAGTAGAGTCTCCTTCCAGCGACAACTTCATCTATGGTGTTTGGGACGGTGTTTAAGTTTCTTTGTTGGAAATCCCTATAATTAACATTTCCAAATTTGGGATCATGGGGTTCAAACTTGAGATCACATCAAGATGAATTCCTAGCATATCTTGAGCTGCCTATGGGGAAGTCTTTTTATTCTCCCTAAGAAGTTTTATTCGATCTCCTCGTATAGGCTTTCTCAACATTGCCCTGATGTTGATGCTTTTTCTGGTTTGGACTCTTCTGTGACGACCAGATCCACGTCGTCACGAACTGGTGGGTTCTTTATGGTGAAGGTCTCAGATTCCGAGCTGACCATGTTGATTGATTTTGATCTGGCTTATAGCCTGTGGTAGGCCATGTAGCAAAATAAAGCATATTGCTTGGAGTAAACTGAGTGGATCAAGAAGCGGTTTAGACAAAAAAAATGAGAGTATAATGAGCTTAATATTTTGTCTCAAGAGTGTTTTACACAAGAACAATAACAAATAATCGATAATGCGAGTCCGTGTTTACACAAGAACAATAACAAAGAACCGATAATACGAGTGGAAGAAGTTGTTGTACTCCTAGTCCTTGCCCTTTCTTTTATAATGTGAGTCCGTGTTTAACGTTGTCATTTACTCCGCTTGATTCGTCATGAATGGTCTTTAATTGTGAGGATTCAATCGTTACATCCAAACGTCTTTAATCGCCGGTTTGAATGAGTTTTTCGCCGTTGTGGGGTTGACTGGCCGATTACCATTTATTCTCATTTGACCGTTAATGACTCCGGCATGCCTTTCAACTTGGCTCCTCGCTTCGTTTTCGTTTTCGTCTTTCACTTTTTTGGGCTTTTACCATTGTTTATTGGGCCTAATTTACTGGGTCCGGATTTGTACCCTAACAATGATAACAAAGTTAGTTAATCAATAACACATATTTTCTATGATATGATCACTAAGGTATCACGATAATTTTTATCTTTTCATATTTCATATTTTCTATGATATGATAACTGGATGAACACGATAATTTATAATATGATAACTGGTTTAACTCGGTAATTTCATATTTTTATGATATGATCACTGATTTACATGATATTTTCTATGATATGCTAATTGGTTTAACACGTTAATTGCATAATATAAAATTGTGATAAAATTGTTATCCAATATAATTATAAACTTATCGCGATACCATATTAGTTAACATGTTAACGTGGTAACAATAATATATGATACTTGTTATTGTTAACATGTTAACAATAGTATCGTATATGATCGTTAGCATGTTAGATCCAAACATTAAAACACAAACAAAACACACACACATAAAATAAAAGATCCAAAAAAAAACCCAAACATAAAACAAAAATTTCAAAATATACAAAATAGGCCCATTAAGATATTAATTATACAAAAAAGGAGTTGGCATAGCTTGACAATTTTAATTATATATAATTTCTACAACTCTCGCTTTCGATTGAATAACATTTTTTTAAAAATACCACATGTACACAAAACAAGAACATCACCATTAATCTATAGCTTTTTTTTTTTGGTCAAGCACCATTAATCTCTAGCTTTGATTATAAATTTCTGAAAGCAAATTTCGGATAACAACACAAACTAAATCTTAAATGGCCTAACATGGGTCATTATTTGACCTTAATGAGCTCAAATATGTCAACTATCTTTGACCCAAAAACACATATGTCGGACTCACCGATTAAGAATCGCTTCACAGGGGCGACGGTGACGATATACCCGAAGAAGGATCAATCGTTGTAGAGGAGAGAGTGCAAACCAGATATTATTATTTCACTTTTAAGTTCTAGAGTCACACCCGCCTCTTCTATCATCTCATTCCCGCAGGCCACGTTCCTAACCACCAACAATCAACAAATGTTGTCATTGGTCTGTGATTAGTTGGACAATCAAGAGGGAATTTCTCCGACTGCCATCAATATAACCGTACGATGATGACGACGAGAATAACGAACTTCTCAATTAATTTTCTAGGGGGGGGGGGGGGGGGGGTTTCAAAAATTGGTGTTGCAAAAATTTAAAAATAATATAGTTAAGAAACACGTAATAAAGAGGATTAGAATCCAACATGAAACACGATTAAAAGAATGATGTTAAAAAAATTGATTAAAAATAATATAAAAATGGAAAATAAAATAAGGAATCATTCAATATTAAACTGTTAGAAACAGTTCCATTAACTCCAAAACCAAGAAAATAAAATAATATTACATAATCAAAACAAAATGTGGACCACGCTCGCGCATAGTATCTATACATCCAACATATTTAAAAAAAAATTATCTTAAAACTAAATTTTTTAAAAGTAGTCCAAATTTCTTAATATTAAAGGGAAACATATTCTACAAGGGCTTCAACAAATATGTTTTAGATGAAAAAAAAAAAGAAAAAAACAAAAATTATGCAAAGAAAACTTTAAATTGTTAAGATTTTCCCTTAGAAAAAACCAACTAATTGCATGAAATTGACCAACAAATAAAAAAAAATAAGTAAAAATGTGTAATATCCACTAAACAAATACATATAAGATCAAAAATTTAAGAAATTATGAAAGTAAACCAAAATAAAAAATACACATATTTTAAGCTGGTAGAGACAATTCAATTAATTACCACATTCAAAAAATAAAATAACATTAGACAATCAAAACATGTTTAGAAAAATTGTTTACAACGTAGTATTATAAACTTTACGCGTTGGTGCAAAACCTAGTATAACAATAATAATTGAAAATCATGTATTTTGACCTCATTCACTCATAAATCAAAGAGACGTTAGACCCGAAAAAAACAAAAAGTCGCCGACCTTAAAAGTTTCCCTTTTTTTTTGTTCTTCTCACTATGCTCGGGCTGCAATTTCCTTTTTGTTAGTTCCTCTCTAGTTACAATCTCATCAAAAAGCAACGAATGGAAATAGATCCAACGGTCAAAATCCACCTAAATGTTGAAAAGCGTATTATAATTGATGTCACCGACCTAAACCCTAACTCATTTCCTTTTTTCTCTCCTCTTACCATATTCTTTCTTGTTTTCCAGTTTCTCTGTCGCTGCCAATTTCTAAAGCAATTCTGTTTTCCCTGCAAATTGATCGATGCAATCGAACGAAGAATTCGTCAAGTTCTTGGGAGAAGGTGCTTACGGTTTTGTTAATCTCGTCCGATACACTCAACGCGACGGCTCCTCGTTTCACGCCGCCGTAAAACACTCTTACGCCGAGGATTTCGACAATCTTGAGAGAGAGTTTCAGATTCTGTGCGAACTCAGAGGATGTCCGAGAATCGTCAGAAGCTTTGGGGACTGTTTGGAAGAAGGTTTCAGCTGTAACGGAAACAAAGTCCACAAATTGCTTCTCGAGTACGCATCCGAAGGTAGTCTAAGTGCTTTCATGGACAATTACTCCGACAGAAAACTGCCCGAACCGATGATCAGAGACTTCACGCGTATGATTCTCCAAGGTTTGGTCTGGATTCACGGCCACGGTTATGTTCATTGCGATCTCAAATCCGACAACCTCCTTGTGTTCCCGTCGACAGATTCTTCGTACGAACTTAAGATTTCTGATTTCGGAAACTCTTTAGAAGTCGGAGAGATTCCTCATTACTGGGGATTCGATTTCCCGTTTGTGGGGACGCCGATTTACATGCCGCCGGAGTCTCTCGTTGACGGCGTCGCAGAGAAAACCCTAGATCTTTGGTCGTTAGGATGCTTAGTGTTGGAGATGTACACAGGTGAGATTCCATGGCTTGGACTTGAAATCAATGATCTCGCCACTCGTCTCCTTGATGATGAAGCTCCAGAGATTCCAGAGTCTGTGCCTTGCGATGCAAGGGAGTTTATTGAAAAATGTTTCTCAAGGAAACCTGAGGAGAGAGGAAGTGCGTATGAGCTGTTGTTCCATCGGTTTTTTCATCCAGAAGAAGTGGAGGAGAAGACGGAGAAGATTATCGCCGTTGTTGAAGAGAGAATAAATTCGTTTCTATTGAAATTGAAGTTGAGAATCAGACGAGCTGCTTCGAAGAAATCGACGGATATTACAGAGAAGAAGCCTCTGAAACTGAAGATTTTTCCATCAAAGGCTCCACAGTTTAAGAAAGTTCTGAAGAAAATCTTGAGGTTGAAAACTTTGGATTCCAATTTAGTTTGTGTCAAGTAGTAAAGTTCTGAATTTAGTAGTATCTCTGTTCAATGTCTTTAGTATGTAAGATCAAATTACATGTCTCTCAATCTATATGTTACGACTGTTGATATAGTTTTGTTCTTCCAAGAATTTGTTGAATATTTTACATTTTTCCTTGGTTTTCTTAGTTTTTTTTGTAGTTTTTTTTCTGTTAAGTTTTTTTCTTCTTTTAATATTCATTGGTAATTTGGTAGACTATTGATGAAACGGTAAAAGGAAATACTGTATTAGGAAACAATGATGGTTCAAGGTCACATAAATATATCTTTTTTTTCTTCAGTCTAACTAAAATTGTCGTGCAACGAAGAAAACAGAAAATGCGTAAACCGGTAATGTTATTCTCCTCTCAAATATCTCCGGTTCAGCATGCAAACCGAACTTCTCTTACAGTCGCTTCGGTTGGTAACCTTTACCCGCTTGAAAACCTTCCGTATACGCTGTGTTCTTGTACATAATCTGCAATTTACCCAAACAAAACCAATATTGGTACAAACGGTTTACTCTAAACCGATGCGAACCATGTATATATGTAGTAATGTTACTCACAGCGAGGTGGGTTAACTCTGAGGCAATGCGTTTTCTCAGTGTTTCTACCAAAGCCTCCACACTCTCTCCCTTCGCCTGTAATGTAACAGGTTTCAGAATTTACACCCAAACTATTACGGATTGAGATTGTGTTATTTATTACCTCGGACAACAATAGAGCCGATGTTTTGTCCAAAATCTCCTCCACGAATTTCTCGGGGTTCTTGAAAGCTAAAGGAGCTGAATTCTCAGCGACATTCTTCACCTTACTGGCTGGCTTGCTTGGTTTGGCTGCACCGGCGGAGAAAAAAACCGAGTTATATAAACTATTCAGAATATCGCGAGGGCCACGAAATTGGAGGAAATGGTTTAAAACCATACCTGAAGCAACAGGCTTAATCTCTGCTGACACATTCTTTGGAGGGGTTTGTATAGAAGGTGTTTTATTAGGAAGCTCGGGAACAACAACTGAATTAGACGGAACATAAACAGCTAGATCTGGAGGCTGGTCTTTACCAACCGCCGGGTTAGCCTGTAACAGCAAAACAATATGGTTTGAAAGGTCAAAACCTGAAGAAATGAACTGTGGTACATGAGGTCTCAAAATTAAAGGTTTAGAACATTTGCCTCGAGGTCAACGTATACGGTATCTCTCCCAATCGACTGGAGAAACTTGTCCAGACCCGATGTGTTAGGAGCTGGAAACCATAGGGACCAAACGAATCAGTGTATAAGCTAAAATGTGTTAAAACTATTTCGATATGGCTTGAACTTGAACTACTGACCGAACAGAAATCGAAGAGTGGAAAACTGAAAAAACCATAAAAAAAAACTTACAGACTGAGATGTCGTTAGACAATGGGTGGAAGATGCAGCGTGTTTGGTTCTTGAAATTTTTGTCTAGCAAGAGCGATACATCTCTTTAACAAAGAAAGTTACAAATGTCAATCAATGGAAATAATTCAAACTGGAAGAGAACATATATGACCCAATATTAAGCAGACGATACCTTGCTGATTCATTTACAACTGCAAACGGGGTAACACATCCAAGGGACACCTTGAAGAAAAAGAAAGTAGCACGAGTGTCAATTTTTTTGTAATTGTTCCATTAGATATAAACCATGAAACTAAGTAACATCATGCGGGTTTGTTGTAAACTAGGCTAGGTAAAACAAACATATCACCATGGACGACTAAATCATCTTAAGCATTCTCATCAATTGTCAAGAAAACAGTCACTACCATGGTTCGATGGCTACAGAACGATAAGCAAATGGAAAAGACAATGACTAATACCTGCAATAGCTCACCAAGTGCTTCTTCAGGAGCCATTCTTATTCCTCCTTTCCCAAGACCAAGTCTCTGAGATAAAACTGTTGGGATTAGAAGTCACAGGAAACACCCATTAACATAAAAAAAAAAAAACAAGAAAACATTCCGATTTCATAAGCCCAGTGACTTCTTCAAAATGAAAATGTATGCCGATATCCACAAAACGGAAAAAGGCAAAAAAAATTGCGTTACCTTTCATGTCAACCTTTGTATCTACCATAGCTGAAACGATGTAATATCGATGTTTCTTGTCCTACAAAAAAAAAACAAAGCATATGAGCCATTTTCAACGGGTTTCTAGTGCATAATGAGGTTAATGTTGTATCACTTTGAAGATTACCTTCAAGAAGAGATTCTTACTTAGTGCCCCCTCGCTACTGCTTACATACTTGGCCTAAAGAAGATTTAGAGAGAGAAAACAAAGCCCTTATATCAAAATCCATCTATTAACATTCTATACTTGTGCAACATTTGTTTATAAATCTACAAAATTTGTTTTGGTTATTTTTTCACCTGTTCTTCGACTGTTAGAACAGGAGGATGCTCATACTTGGAATAATCAATCTCAAGTTCCTGAAAAGATCAAGAAGATAGAAAATTCTCAACTATCAATTACACGAACAATGCAAACTGGATTAAACTTGACACAAACAATACGATTCTTCACCAAAAAAAACTAATAATCCGATTTAATCTAAACAACAGACATTGGAAACTTCATGTTCAAGATGATTCTCCTCATAACTTTGACTCCTTGTACACAATCTCAATCCATTAATGCCCAGTAAAGCAGTGGGAAATCAAAAAGATGAAATTGAGTTTAAGATGAAAGAAACCTGAAGTCGATCAAGCAACTGATCTTTGGAGAAACCCATTGGATCGTTATCAAATCACAAATCAAAGAATTTGGACAGAGACGGAGCTTGAAGATAATAGTTGAAAAGAGGAAGTAGGTTTTTCCAGATTTTGCTTATTCTTTATCGCTTTCTCGGGGAGAAGGCGTGAGAACTACTTGGGCCTATATAGTTAGTGGGTACTATGTATATGGGCTTCTTGGTTCTCACCAATGGTCCATGTTTGGTGGCAATTTCATATATACCCATGTGAAACGTTTATAATGAGAAATTGATTAGAATAGCACTAAGGGCATCTCCAAGAGATACTTTAAATATTTGAAGTATCACTATTCAATACTTCAAATTTGAAGTTTCATATTTTTTTTTTCATTTTTGTCTCTATAATTATATATTTTCATAAACAATTCAATTCAATTAATTTTGTTGTTTATCACTTTAATCCACATATATAATTTTAGTATTTCATATATATATATATATATATATCTTTATAAGTTTAATTTTTGTATAAATATTAATAAACACCTTCAATAAAAATAAAAATATTAACATAGAATAAATATTACATAACATTAAAAATAAATATCACACAACAACAATATTAAATTAAGCAAATTTTATACAAAATAAAATAACACAAGAAAGTAAAATTACATGAACACATAAATATCACGCAAAAAATTACAATAATATTAATATTCGGGTAGATTTGATCCCGAACCTCCAAAATCACCAAAGTATTGTCCATAGTAATTTGGTACACCAAATTACACGAACACATAAATAATTTGGTATTTATTGTAATCTATAATTTAGATTGTGTGTTTTTATTTTATTTTTATGTAATTTTATATTTTGATGTAATGTTTTATTAATTAATATTACTTATAATATTTCAAATGTATGTTTTATAGATATTTATAAAAGTTTTATGATTTTAATTAATTATGATTAATAGTAAAGACTATAATGCAAATAGTTAAAAAAATTGAAGTTATTTTTTGAAGTTTATTGTTGGAGACAAAACTAAAAAACTTCAAATTTGAAGTATTCCATGCTTCAAAAATAAAGAGTCTATGGGAGATGCTCTAAGATCATCCACATTGGTGATAGGTATCTCACTATTTTTTTTGAAAAATGATTTGGACCAATCACAACGTGACACGTCAGTTTGGGTGCTTTAACTTTTTTTTTGGTTGAGTGTCTCGTTTGAAACACTTATATTTCTCTCTCTTTTTTTAGTTTTTTTAGGTGTCTCATTAAATGAGACACCCAATGTGAATGCGCTAAATTAAATGTTTTAGAGTAGAATGAGAAATTAGGACTTAATGCGAGTTATAATTAGAGCAGGGAAATTGTTTTTTGTAAGAAATTGTTTTAATTTTTTTTTTAAATTAGGCATGGACCGGCTGTGTCTATCATCTCCGATCATCTTCTTAATCATCTTCGATCATAAACGGTGAGGTCATAATCATCTCAGATCAGAAACGGCGAGGTCGTAATTTCGTATCATCCTGGAGCAGCTCCTCTAGAAATCAAAGATGATATGTTTAAGAACTCAAGATTAATAAAGAATAAACTCTCTTTATTAGCTTTATAAAACTGACTCAAAAACTAAACCACTCAATCTCTCATAAACATATATGTTATATCACAAGATGATATCTCCTTATATAGAGAGAGGTCCTGACAATTCCTAATCTTATTAGGCAAACTTACATATATCTAGATGTCTCCTAAATACATGTTTTCCTTTCTTCCCAATTTCCCTTTTTCTTAATTCTTATCTTCAAGCTTATTTCCAACATTCTCCCCCTTAAGCTTGAAATCTTCTTTTGAACAATCTTGAACTCCAATGAGATCTCTCATCTCTTTGAACTTGATCCTCCCAAGTGCTTTTGTCAAGATATCAGCCTTTTGTTCGCTTCCGGGAACATGCTCCACTTCTACTTGCTCATTTTCCACACATTCTCGTATGAAATGATATCTTCGGTGAATATGTTTACTTCGACCATGGAACACTGGGTTATTGGTAAGTGCTATCGCGGATTTATTATCAATACGAACCGTCACCTTTTCACATGCTGTTCCCATGACTTCGCCAAGAAGTTCCTGCAACCAAATCGCTTGTTTGGCAGCTTCGGTGGCTGCCATGAACTCAGCTTCACATGATGACAATGCCACGATATCTTGTTTTTGTGAACACCAAGTGATTGGACTCTCACCGAGATAGAATATATGACCAGCTGTGCTCTTGCCGTCGCCAGGGTCAACATTATGACTACTATCACTGTAGCCTACTAGTTTTGGTATTTTTGGGGCCGAGCATTTAAACGTTAAACCGAGAGTAGTGGTGCCTCGTAGATACCTCAAACAATGTTTCATCGCAGCTCCGTGGGACTCTTTTGGATTCTGCATATATCGACTTAACACTCCCACACAGAGGGACATATCTGGTCTTGTATGAAGAAGGTAACGAAGACAGCCAACATTCTTTCTGAACCTCGTAGCATCAATTTCCTTTTCATCCTTAGATTTCGACAGTTGTAGACCTGATTCCATTGGCGTGTGAGTCAAATTGCAGTCTGCCATTCCAGCTTCTTCTAAGATTTTCAGAGCATAGCGGTGTTGATTCAGTGTGATTCCTCCCTTGTGTTGACATACCTCAATTCCGAGATAGTACGTTAGTTTCCCGAGATCACTCATATCGAATTTAGAGGCCATCTCCCTTTTGAACTTATCAATGACGTTTGTATTTGTTCTTGTGACAAATAGATCATCTACATACATCGCAAGAAGTAGAAGATGTTCACTTTCTTTCTTTCGATACACCGACGGCTCCTTTGAACATTTTTCAAAGTCAAGTTCTTGTAGAATTTGATTCAATTTATTGTTCCATGCTCTCGGTGCTTGTCTCAGGCCATACAAAGCCTTGTTGAGTTTATAAACTTTGTCCTCACATCCCTTCTCTTCAAATCCTTCTGGTTGGGTGACAAAAACAGTTTCTTTTAACTCTCCATGAAGAAAGGCCGTTTTAACATCAAGATGATGTATTTCCCATTCATTTGATGCTGCAAGACTGATAAGGAGCCGTACCGTCTCAAGGCGAGCTACTGGAGCAAAGACTTCATCGAAATCAACTCCATATTGTTGCACATACCCCTTAGCAACGAGTCGGGCTTTGTGTTTATTAATACTCCCATCGGAATTTCGTTTAAGTTTAAACACCCATTTCAAACCAATTGGTTTTGCTCCATTCGGCAGGTCTACAAGACTCCAGGTTTGATTTTTCTTGATTGAATGGATCTCATCTTCTCAAGCAAGCATCCATTCAGTGGAGTTGAATTCTTGTGAAACAAACTCTCCTCCTCTATCCGTTCTGAAGGTTTGTATACTTGCTCCTGATTCTTGTTCCACTAGGCTTTTAAATTTCTTGAATTTGGCGAAGGTATCACTCTTTTCCTTTAACAGAATTGTCCACATGTACCTAGAATAATCATCAATGAGCACAAAATGTACCTATTCCTAGCCATCGTCCTTGGTGTTATAGGTCCACAAAGATCTCCATTTATGAGTTCCAGTTTCTTAGTTGCTCGATATAAGGTGGCTTTTGGGAATACTTGTCTAGTTTGTTTCCCGAGTAGACATGAACCACATATCTCCCTTTTGATATTTACTCGTGGAATTCCTTCGACGAGTTCCTTTTGTATCATGTTCCTTATTGTATCGAGGTTTACATGTCCCAGTCTTGCATGCCATTTGCTTGAGTCACTCATCATTGTTAGGTGTAGACACTCTGTATTTGTTATTCCCATTCGAACTTTATATAAGCGATTTCTGGATCTATTTGCTTTGACGAGTAGCTTTCCATCGATATTATGCATTGTTAGATAGTTTCCTCTCATTCTTATGTCACAACCTGATTCCGTAGCCTGTCCAAGGCTAATAATGTTGCTCTTCAAATCTGGAATGAAGTAGACATTTGTCATTACTCTTGAGTCGTCGTTTCTGTCAATGAATGATATCGATCCTTTCCCTTTGATGTCTATTCGTGAATCATCTCCAAAACGAACCTTTCCGGTAACATAGTCATCAATTTTTGTGAAATATCTTCGGTCTCCTGTCATGTGGTTACTAGCCCCATTGTCGAGATACCATATGTTTTCTTCTCCGGTGTTTGTCTCGTAGTTGCTTGGTATACAGTTCCTTTCGTTTAAGTAAACCACCTCATGCATTAGGAGCTCATCTGCTTCTTCTGTATCGTCTTTGTTGTTTTCTTGAGTCTCTTGCAGCTTGAGTAAACGATCCAGACAACTTGAGGCATAGTGACCTATCTTGTCACATCGGTAACAAGTAATCTTTGATGAATCTCTTCCTCCATTGAATCGTCCACGGCCTCTACCCCTTGAATAGTTTGAGTAGGATCGTCCTCCGCGTCCTCTGCCTTTATAATCGCCATTAGAGTATTGATTTTCTGTGTTTGTATACATCAATTTGGTTTGATATTCCTGAGCTTCTTCTTCTTCATCGAAGATGCGTTCTTCATAGGCCTTTAGACGTCCTATGATGTCTTCGAAGCCTGTAGTATTGAGGTCTAATACTTGCTCAAGAGACGCCACTATATGTATGTATTTTCTTCGAGGGAGACTTTTTAGGAACTTCTTAACCAGTTTTGATTCTTCAATGTTTACCCCCAAGGCAGCTGATTGTGATGATATTTCAGATAATTTTCCCGAGAAATCATCAATAGTCTCTGTTTCTTTCATCTTAAGGCGATCGAATTCAGCCATCAGTGTTTGTAATCTCGCTTCTTTGACCCTCTCTGCTCCCATATGTCTTGTTTTGATTGCTTCCCACACTTTCTTTGCCGTGTCTAGCTCTCCGACTTGCAATATTAGTGTCTCGGGTATTGATTGGAATAACAGAGCTATCGCCATGTTGTTCTTCTCATCGTCCGTTGTTCCAGCTTCTATGATATTCCAAACCTTATGTACTTTAAGGCAAATCTTCATCCTCATAGCCCATACTGTATAATTGGTTGGGTTAAGCATAGGACATTGGATTGAGGATGGTCCTCCTCCTTCTTTCGATTTCTCCGTAGAAGGTATGATGTCTCCCATGTCTATATGCCGTATGATTTTCGTAATCGATACCCTAGCTTTGAACTTAAGCTCTGATATCAAATCTAGAAATCAAAGATGATATGTTTAAGAACTCAAGATTAATAAAGAATAAACTCTCTTTATTAGCTTTAGAAAACTGACTCAAAAACTAAAGCACTCAATCTCTCATAAACATATATGTTATATCACAAGATGATATCTCCTTATATAGAGAGAGGTCTTGACAATTCCTAATCTTATTAGGCAAACTTACATATATCTAGATGTCTCCTAAATACATGTTTTCCTTTCTTCCCAATTTTCCTTTTTCTTAATTCTTATCTTCAAGCTTATTTCCAACAGCTCTGTGGCATCACCTACGACCTTGAATGGAACAATGGAACCTCCCTCTTCTATACGCTCGACGAGACAAAATCGTGCCACTCCGCTCAGCTCGAGGTCGGTATTTTCTATGCATGATTCTGTCACATATCTGAGAGTACCTTTTGGTTTTGAAATTTCAAGGCGGAAATAGTAGTAGAATAGGAAAAAAAATCGGAATTTAGCCTATGACTTCGTAATTTCTATTTGGATTGTATGATTTCACGGAGAGATGAGAATAAGAAAACCATAGATTGTTCTTATTTGTAAGCAATTTCTTTGATTTTACTGAGTGTAATTCTCTTCGAGTTTTCAAGGTTTTGTCTTACCGATTTTAAACGTGGATTTTGCTTCTTCACATTTTTGTCGCATTTTGCCTAAGGGCTCGAACTTCGTGAACCACAAAATTGGTTTTTGACGATAAGTTATAGACTTGGGATTGGTTTCTTAATCTTATTGCCTTTGACTAACCCCTCGTGATACAAGATGGTTACTGAATGATTCCCCTTTGCATAAAGATACTTCCTTTATCGTGTTTTAGTAGTATCTGATCTGTTTTGTTTCGCAATTTCAGTTTTTGAGCTTCATCTTTAGTTGAGCCTATGGGAACCGCTCTGGAGTTCGATACATGACTGGTGGCTCTTCACAATTGTTGCATGATTTTGTAGCTGAAGAAGATAATAGAGAGGTGTAGTAGTAATATATTCTTTTGTGAAAGTAAACCAGTAAATGGATTTGTAGGTTAACGAGAAAAGTTGAGATTATGGTGACCAAAATATGAGACTTGATACGATTTGTTTTTTCTTGGTTGAATAATATAATAGAATAAGTATGGTCAGAGGCAACATGAGGCCAAAAGATTGACATTTCACTATCTTAAGTAAAGTTCAAAAGGATCTATAAGAAGTTATCTTATTGACAGGTTTCTAAAATCTAAGCATTTCCCAAACCACATGAACAAGTTTCCGTCAGCAGCATTGTCTTGGTTTACCTGAAAAAGAAGTATTGAGGAAGTTTAATAATAACAGAGAGAAAGATGACTTATGTGAGGATCTGGTCATAACTGATGTTACTTTTTGTAGAGAACTCTTATGTCTTCTCTTAAGGCAGGACTTTCAAGGAATATATCACCAGCTTCATCTACATCGATTGTCTCTACCTCAAAGTTCTGTATTCACAATACTCGTTCCACTCGAACCACATCTTTGAGATGACTTCATTTGGACAACAAAGAGAAGAAGGTTTATCTATAGAGGGAGCTTTGAAAGAATTTGGAGGATACAAAGAAAATGCTACTTTGTAATGATAACTAACTAAAGCTTTTTCTAGGATCAAATCAGAAGCAGCACAAGAGCATGAAATGAAGGGTGAATAAATGGGATTATGGTTTCTCATTATGAACCGTATGATCTTTGTAGACAGTTCACATAATTTTCTTACTCAATAGTTGGGAGTTTTTTGTTTATTTATACAACTACTCAAATTTAGGAAGCATTCATACCCATTTAGGAAGACATTCCTAAAACGTATAAATTAAAACTTGGCGAAATTGTTAAAATAGTACATATGGGGAAGTTAATGTGAAAAAGGGTACACTCATAGGGAAAATTATAAAAATAGTCTAATTTTAAGAACAATTACTATGTACCACTCTCCTTTCAAAATAATAACAAAAATGCTAGTACTTCTTACTTTTTTGAGTTTGCCATCAACCTCTGGTAAACAACAGCAAAGCTTGCCCAATAACACCAAGGCAGAGCCTGCCAATAGTCTACATAAACATAAACACAAACTAATAATATAATTTTTTGGAAATATGTTTTTATATTTGTTATTGTTTGTCTAATACCACTTTTTTATACATAATTAATTATTATTCTGTACAATTTTAGAACAAATTTTATAAAATTAATTTTTATATAATTAATATCATGTGTTTCATTGTTCTATCGACAATATGTCAAATATTTTCGTGGTATTGTAATCCCTTTTTAAACTACGAGTCTTGTTTTTTCCTATTTTTAAGGTAAACTAGGATTTAACCCGCGCTAATTATAGCGCGGAGTAATTTTTTAAAAAGAAATTATTTATAAATTTAAGAAAATTGTTTTTATCTGAATTTTACAATATAACTAACTAATGATTATAGATAAAACTGTCAATTTGTAATAATTTATCTATTTTACCCGTTTTACAGTGAACTAAAATATTATTCGGGCTAACTCGCAAAAACTTATAATTTTGAAAGTATAATTCTAATATGCACCGTTAAATGACTATAGTTTTTGTGGTTAGTCTACAAACTTTTTTTAAAAAAATAGTTTTCTTGTGTCTAACTTTTTATAAAATTAGTAAAATATTTTTCAATTTTTGTTTTGATATATATTCAAATAAAATATAATAAATTATAGTGAAAAATATAGCAAGATTTTGAATAGATTTTTTTCTTTGAATATATATGAATTGATTATTATTTTAAAATATATAATATTAAAAATAATTAAGAAATTAAATTATAAATAATAATCAATAATTTTAAAAGACTATTATATCATTTCCTATTTCAATTATTCTTTGTTATTTATAATGACATTTCATGTAATAACTTACAAAACAAAATTTATTTTTCAAAATGTCTTCTTAAATAATATTATAGAGATTAGCTTTTGATCACTAGGATATAACATGATTTTGGAGTTAAGCCGTCTAAACAAATCTTAAACGTTGTTTTTATTGGTTTTTACTAGTTTGAGGTTTCGTAGAGAAACTTGAGATATAAAGCAGTGCTTAGACAGAGTGTTTTAAAAAATAAAACGGTTCCAAAACAATCGAAGCCATACCAAAACCGGTTCCAAAACGGGAACTATGGAGGAAATGGGAACTTCTAACCGAGACCACCCTTCAACGCTCAAGCCGCTCGTTACAACAACTCAAACACGCATCAACAAGGTATCTCTAACTCTCAACTTGCTGCCCAAATATCGAAGCTCGAGCAATCAATTCAACTCCTCGCTCAAAGCAACGAGAAGACGACGACATATTTTAACGTCAAGGTTGAATGTATGTACAACGACTTGAATGAGAAATTTGAATCTCTTTCAACCCATGTCAAGGAGTTGGACATGCAAATCTCTCAAATAGCAGACTCCACTAAGAGATCGAGTAAAAGTTTACCCGGAAGAGTGGAAGATAACCCGAAGAGATTTTGCAACGTTATTTCCACCATACCCGAGAAGGAAGTCGATGCTAAGATGGAGCCTAGAGAAGTTCCAAAATTCGTCCCACTATATTGACGAGTCGTTACCGAATCCAAGATGATCCAAAAACCACCATTCGAGGTACCGAAACTAATCCCGCTTCAAAGGCTTAGAAAAACCGATGATATGTGATGTTTTTCTTTTTTTGTTGGATTTCGGGAATTTATTTTGCAGACTGTTTGTGTGATTCCGGAGCCAACGTCAACATCATGTCTAAGACATTTACCGAGAAACTCGGTATAATGAATCTCACGCCATCTACCGTGAGCGTAAGTTTTGGGGACTTATCACAAAAAAACCCGTAGGAGCGATCCATGATCTTCCAATACTCATTGGAAACAAGATCGTCCCCGCTGATTTTCAAGTTCTCGAAATGGAATGAGACAAGGATAGACCGTTGATTTTTGGACGACCCTTCTTAGCTACCGTTGGCGCCATCCTTGATCATGCCAACCGTCAAGCCATCTTCTTGAATGTGGATCGAAGGAGGCTCTATCCTACTGTCCCGGACGAAATTCCAAACCCGAGGGACGAACAAAAGATGAAAAATTGATTTTTCCTAAAGGAAAAGAGAAAGATGAGTCGACTAAGACAAAACCCCCAAAGGTAAGTCCACCATTCGCTTCTAAACCATTTGAAAAAGTTAATATCAATATTCCACCAGATTTAAGAGATACCAAGGAAGAACGAGTGGAAGAAATGGTTGAGAAAACGAAACAAGCTCTTCAAGAAGTGAAAATTCCAAAAAAAACGCGGAAAGAAGAAGGTGATACCGAAGAAAGTCGAAACACGTCATAAACACGATGATGCCAAAGGAACATTTGTTCCCGAGACATCTACTGCTCACGTCTAGTCTCACCAAAAAGTCGAGCTAACGACTTTAACCAAAAGCACTTGATGGGAGGCAACCCATTCGGTACGTTTTTCTTTTAGTTTTTTCTTTCTTTTTCTATTGACGTTTTTCTTTTTAGTATTTCAGGTTTTATAATAAACCAAAAAACCCAAAAACATTCAAAAAACAAAAAAAATCAGAAAACACAAAAAAATGAAGACGACGTTCGAAACAGATCATAAAACGACGAAGGAACGAAAGAAAAACGACCCGAGACGAAGGGCACTCGGCCGCGGCTGGAGCAGCCCGACCCGCGATCAGCGTCATTCCGTCCCGAACTTCATCCCGACCATTCCCAACCGTTCCCGACACTAAACCGTGCAATCCCGAACATGTTCCCGACGTGAAATTGAACACAATCCGGTTTAATTATCGTGTCCCGCTAAGGTTAATCACAAAAGTTTTTGAAAAACAGAAAACTTTTTGTTTACATAAAAACAATTTCTCAAAGAACAAAAATAGAATTTCAAGATTCAAGCTCTCTTTCTTCTTCTCTTCCAAAAGACTTGGAGATTTTGAGCAATAACAACATTTTTCAATTTAAAAACTTTTTCAAAAATTCTTCGGTCCATTCTCACTATTTTTCGGAGAGGATTTCAATTCCTCACTCATCCCGTCAATTCCAACAAGGTACGAACCGAAATCTCTACATTTCATATGAACAAGAACCTAGTGTTTTTCTTGAATTCACTAGATCTATGTTTTCAAGCTTAATTGAAAACGAATTTGGAGAGTAATTTTGATTAATTTAGACAAGTTTAGTTATATCGTTAATTAGCAAACGGTAATCTACTGAAATTTGCATAAAGTTAAACTTAAAATCGATATCTATAAATTTTTATGCAAGGGCGTCAAAAACCCGGAATTCACGATCATGAACTTGATTTGGTTAAACTTGTGATCAATATTTCTCGTTTGATTGATTGAATTGATACTAGAATTAATAACTTCACATACTGAAAATTTTCAATCACAACCATATTCATATTTTTCCGAGAATTGTTTTCTATTTTGTAGGAACAATGGACCACGAGAGAATGAGAATAACTCGCTTAAAAAGAGCGATTACATAGGAGAATCATCCCGGAGATTGACCAATAGTCGAACCGAGGAGAGCAAAGAAAGCTCGGATACACGAAGCGTAGGAGATGACACGAATCTTGGCGAGTTCTTGGTAAGTCGACAACGTTCAACTACAACTCGTGTGCCACCACCGCGACATGACCCGACACCTTCTCCTCCTCGCGAACCAACACCACCTCCGAAACGAATACCAAAGGTACGATGTATCGGGAAACCTATGGACCCGAATATCGATTACCTTGAGAAGCTCAACAAGATGATTATCAAATCAACACTTCGCATAAATTACTCGACTCTCGACATGCTCGGGATTAGAGAGGACGTGATTTGGTATTTCGACGCACTTAACCTTCGACCTCTCATGGAGCTCAACCTCCCTACCTATGAAGATCTCACCAAAGAATTCTTATCGACCATCACCATGTGCTACAAGAGACGCTTTAATGCGAGAGCGAACGACGGTACACTTACTTTTACCATTCGCATATATTCTTATGCTCTAACGATCCCATAAATTTTGAAGCTTCAATATCTCGATGAGATTCACCCCGAGCAGAATCCCGATGAAGATCTATGGAGCATAATGGGACAAGGCGTCTATGACAACGGACGGTCCAAAGCCGCCCTACTCACGCATCCTGATGTCCGCTATACACACAAGCTCTTAGCGCACACCATATTCTCGAGAGCGAACGTGGGTAGTGTCCTCAAAGGCGAGCTTGCCACCTTTAAATTACCTTTCACCGACGACCCGCACTATGCTTGTATCGTCGCAAAGAACTTGGTGAAGGTAAAACATGATGCGCCCACTCCAAGGAATATGGTTCGACTTGATGCAATTCTCTCGAAACCGCCCGATCTCTAGCGCTTCACTCGATCCCGACAGATTTGGTTACAAATATTGCACTAATGTCGGTGAGTCCTACATTGTCTTCTTACCTTCTAACTCTGTCGCTAGACTCCGAGAAGGAGCATCACCTAGATGGATACCAGAGGAGATGGACTACATACCTACAGCCCCACGCCTACCGTACATGATTGGACAGTTCCTAGTGGCCAAGGCCGACCGAGACACCGAGGCAGAGCGTGCCCGACTACTTCAACAATCACAGGCCCTTGCACCATCCGCGAGTTCGTCTCTTGTACGCGGACCAGAATACACAGCCATGGATAAGAAGATAGCACGACAAGAGAGACGATACATGCGCATGATGCGTTTCCTCGAAGAGCACCACCAGTTCGATGGCAACACACCCGACTCCGAGACAAAAGGCTCATGCGACGCCTAGCCATGCAACACCACCACGGTTTAATCGATCTCTTTCACCTCATCTCTTATTTTAATGATTTTACCATCCTTTCACCAACTTTTTCACACTGAGGACAATGTGATTTAAGTCTGGGGGAGGATGTTTATCCATTACTAATCTATTTTTCTTTTCTTTGGATCTTTTTAATTCTCGCTGAATTTTTAAGACCTCGTATAGTATTTTATTTAAGTATTTTTCAGGAACATAAGAACAAAATCTATGATGATCTAGACCAGTGTGCTTCTACGTTATTTCCTCGTGCTAGCTCTTTTGTGGTTTAGTACTAGACTTGGCGGTAGCTAGAGTGCTTTCAATGCGACATCCTCGGAGGATTTCGAGCCATAGAAATTCTTTCTGACATGATATACTAGCTCATTTTTTTTGGACTTAATCTATATTTAATTTTCTTATCAATTGTTTTAGGCGAGACAACGAGTCATACATCTAGAATATATTTTTAATTTTTACCATTCTTTGTTGTCCTAGATGGTCGGTTCATCTTTAGCCGGTATCCCACCCGAAACTTAACTTTTGTTCAAACCCCATGCAACTCTCTTGTTGTCTTATGTGCAGATATGTGCAAAAACGCCGGAGAGGGAGGAACGACACATTTTTTCAATCACTTGAAAAGACGCGAGACTAGACGGATTCGGTTGTGGAGGTATCGACAAATCAAGCTAAAAAGTTTCCTTTGAAACCGTTTGTAACTGGTAATTTTCGTACTCTCTAAGGCTCCCGTTTAAAGGCGTTTTCCCTTTCTAAAAAAACCGGAAGGAAAGGAAATAAATGCCTAAGAGTCTTAGAATAGTCTATATTTTTACCAAGACAACTATGTATTAATATGTGAGGAGTAAGAAGCCGTTCGAATCAGTACCCGGAGAAAAATCTAAGTCCGGAGGAACGACAGAAAAGTTCTGACGAAGGAGGAGTTAGCAACACTTATGCGAGCAAGGAGTGACTGAAAACTGTGGGTACCAACATCTCCATCCTCTCTTGCTGTTTTGCGTAATATCTAGCATGCTCTGAAGAAAATACGGTAACCCGAAACACTTTTAGCCTCACCTTTAAATTGCCCTTAAATACCTAGCACCGATTGTCTTGTCTAATATTTTTGGTAAGAAATACACAATCTTTAATGAATGTTAAGAGCTAGTTGACTGAAAGTTAGGATCTATGTGGTTAGACTTTAGCATGACGGATACCGTGGATTAGCGTTGTGGTACTTTGGTGATAATTTTCTAGACTGAGCCCGATTGATGCATTAAGTTGGTTACGATTTAGAAGGACGGTCACTGAGAATTTGGTTAGTTCCTATATTTTTGAAAACCTCTTTCCGAGTTTAGATTTCTGTTTTGTTTGAGGACAAACAAAGATCTAAGTCTGGGAGAGTTGATAACACCGTGTTTTAACTCCGTTTTCAAAGGTTTTCAAGTGATTTTCATATTTGAGAGATTTGAAAGACGTTTCAGGTAACTCAAAATAAAAGAGTGCATTTCGGAGCAAAAGTACATTTTTGGATAAACTTGGACCGTCAAGAAGTCTTGCAGCTAATGGAAACCTTTTCACCGTCTGATCATCCCCAAATTTAGACACAAAAAAGTAGAGACAACCAGCTTTCAAATGCAATTGGATTGGAAGCAATTCAATGGTTGGATCCTTAAATATACCCAAAGCACTGAAAGCAAATGAAGCTTCCCCGATGAGAAGCCCGCCGCGCCAGGAGGAGCTGGAGCCGCGACCAGGAGGTATTTCGCCACTCCTGGAGAGTCTCCACCCGCGGCCAAGAGGCGTTTCGCCACTCCCAGAAGGCCCGCACCCGCGGCCAGGACCTAGCGCGACCAAGTCTACTTGTTTCTTCACCGAGGCCAAAACCGTCATTTCACACCAAACCCTAAACGAAGATTACCTCTATAATTACTTATTTTATGCCTCTTAGGCAGACATTTTAGATTATTTTTACGCTTTTTGGCAGAGGCAAACCCCTAACAACTCGTGTTCTTGGTTTTTCAAGGATTGGAAGAAGGATTCTTCATCGGTGTTCTTCGATAGAGAAGCTTTCTCCATCCCTTTTTATGCACTGTTTTCTTTTGATTTTATTGAATATGTTTACCTCAGCTATGGCTGAGTAATTCTCTTGTTGGGTGAAAGTGGTTTGAAGGGGAATTTATGGTTTGATTCTTATTAGGTTTTTAGTCAAGGATACCGATTAAGGTTCTTCGTTCTATCCTTGTTGTTAATGCGTTGCTTGACTAATCGTCTTAGCAACCTATATTAGGCGTTTTAGAGCCACGAGAGTGCTGTATCTAACCGCTTGACCTAGGGTAGACGAGCAAATCCTTTGTAAGATTTTGAAAGTATACTTACAGAGGAATTGTGGGCGTAAACGACCTTTGAGAGTATCATTCACTTCTTGCGCGGGCGGAGACAAAAGCTACCGTCCGAGTACTGAAGTGAGTAGGTGTGTAAGATTACGGTACTAGACTACACGCAGCGTACGTGTTCCAAGTTCAAGAACCCAAAGTCGACAAAAGCCGCTTTAGAAATCCTAGAAATTTCCTTGTAAAAATCGGCCATAAACCCTAGAAAATTCCCGATTGCCCAACGCTTCGTTTAATCGATTCACAACCTCGATAAAATAATTAGTTAGCTACTGGCCTTCTTAGTTTAGTTTAGATTCGATAGATAAGACCGTAACAAAACCCAAAATATATTTTACGTCTAGACATATGTTAGAACTCGTTAGAAATCGACAACGTCTATCTCTGTGGATTCGATCCCTAAATACTACTTCGTGTGCTGTGCACTTGCGATTTAGATATAAAGTGTAAAACTCCACGCCGGGGTTAATTCCCGGTGTGTCAATCTTCACTATCAAGGGTAACCAATCAATATCCCGCCTATGCGCCGTCTAAGAATGCAAACTCAGAACTGCACCTTGCACATGTGTAATCAGTTCAACTCCAACCGACTTGCTCAACAAGAACAATGACCCCGACCTACCGAAGCGAGAGTCGGCCATTCAGGTTAACATCGATGACCTCGACCATGAGAAGCATGTCAGAATAGGGGCCGAGTTGGACGAAAAGATCAAAAGCGACCTCATTCGCTTCCCCAAGAAAAATATGTCTACCTTTGCATGGTCAATTAAAGACATGCCCGAGATTGACCCATAAATCATTTTTTTTTTTTTTTTTTTCTTCTCTTGACACTTGACATATATAAACCATAACCAGAAGATAACTTGTCATGCCATCGACCCGACCTGTGAGAGCAGAATTTCACAACCTCAATCTTTGGCTTTTCAGGTTCTATCTTTTTGAGAATTACTTAGGAGATTTGAGAGAAAAAGTTGTATATTATTATCTTTTCCAAGAATTCGGTCCTTTTCTGGTAGCTCTCGCCTTTATCTTATACATGCTAAAATTGTAACCGTCTAGACCTAATAATTCACATTAAATACAGACTTAAATTTACAATAAAATACTTTAATGCTGAGCTTGATCCTGGGGTTTTGAATTAGCCTGTTTTGACTTGGTGAAACGCAAGCTCCTTCTCCCAGCAACCTCGCCCCTTCCTGCGTGCTCAGCTCCTTCCAGCTTGCGGGCTCGCTCCATGAGGTCTCATCGTGAACTAGGCTTCTTTGTTAGGCTTGTTCAATCAGGCTGGGCCTTGAGCGTGGAATTTGGGCCCAACTGTTGCCCCCCAGCATCCTTATTGATTTATCACTGAGGAGGCGACGCTGCGATCTCGGATCCTGATTGATTTCCTAGTCGATACGGTCTTGCAATCTCGGGTTTCTGATTGATTTCTCGCTTATTCAGATGCCGAATTTGCAGGGATCCTGTAATATATGTGCGACATTTAAGGGATATTACAGGGCGAGTGGGTAGCAGGTATAAATGAGCGGTTCACGCTGCTTCAACTTCCCACGCCACCTCACCTCCCCACTTGCCAAGGTAATGATGTTTTTTTACTTTTTCCTTTTTTTTATTACTTCTACTCCTTTGCATTTAATTTAGCTGTCTTCGCCTCATTTTTAATTTTACCCGAGATATTCTCCTCTGTAAAAGTTCATCCTCCATTGTTTCCGGCCAAATATCTTCTTTCACCCTCGATTTTTCGCTTTTTCTGCAATGGCTTCTTCCTCTCAGCCGGGTGCTTCTCTCCCCCTCGCCGATCGGTTCGAATCTCACTCAAGGAGTACGATCTCGCCCGCCGAGCTCGCAAATATCTCTGCCTTATGCAGACTCGATACCTGCGACCTCCTTATTCCGTCGGCTGATAGCTCTCCGGAAAGTCCTCTGGAGGGTTACGGGTTATGCCGCGTTCTACTTGAGGTGCCACCTCACTTTTCCCATCCCGGCGGCTATCTCTAACATTATCAGCGACTTCGGGCTCGCCCTTCCACAGCTTATGCCCAGCACGATGAGATCCCTTGTCGCACTCTGGGTGCGCTCTAAAGAATCTGGGGTCGTGTTCTACACTGAGGTCTTTTGGCATCTCTTCAATGTCAAAGGGAATTCACATCTTTGCGGGACCTACTATTTTCCGGTGAAGGTTAACCGGTCTGTTTTCAGGTTTAATGCGATGGATGATAAGTGGTGGGAGCAGTGGTTCTATTTCAGAATCTCCAATAAATCTGTTGAGGACGAGTCAATACTTCGGCATTCCTAGACTTAGATTACTAGTCAGCATGATCCCTAGGATGCCGACTCGAGTGTCTTTTCTAAGATTTTCTTAATCGCTATTTTCTTCTGTTCTGATTTGAATTTCTTTTTTTGCAGAGTCCATTGATTCCTCAAAAACAGTGACGGCTGAGGTTCAACAGCTCATCGATCTTGTCAAGGAGGAGAGCTTTGACTGGAAGCGTTTCACCCTCGACAGGATTCAAGAGGCTCACGAGCGCCCAGCTCCCGGACTATCCGTTGCAACTGCTCTCCGGCTCATAGGTTTGTATGCATGTACATTTATATTTCATTTTTTGGGTCATGAGTTTTTCCTCATTCATATCACCCTTATTTGGTTTCGAAGGTTCTCGGTCTCCGTCTCCCCCACCTCAAGTTCAAATTTCGGCTCTGGTTCCATCCCTTATCCCGAGACTCAAGGCTGTCGCTAAGGATTTAGCCCGCGTTAAAGTTGATCCTCCGGCTAATTCCCAGGTGCCGGATCTGTCCCTGCTACCTCCCAGAATGACCTGACTCGCAGCGACAGCTCCACCGAATCCAACAAGATGGTTCCTCCTAAGAAAGCACAGCGCCTTTCATACAGGGAGAGGATGCGACTGCGCCCTGCTCCGACGCCAGCTGGTGCTCTTGACAAGAAGGTCAAGGAGGCTCTCGGTAAATCTGCCCGTGTTGAGACCTCGCAGCGTGAGGAACCTGAGAGGGATAATCACCGTGAGTCCAAAGCGACCATGGTGATCGTGGCAGCTTGCCAATGGGCGGTGAGACTGAGATTGCCCAGCATGATATGCAAGCTAGGGGCTCCCAAAGGTCAACCTCCAGGGTATCTTCTAAGGAGCCCAGTCACTCTGCCGAGCATCAGTCTCGCTCTAAGCGGTCTCGCGATGATGGATTTGAGGGTGAGGAAACATCAAGGAGGCATGTGGTACCTCGCTCGCAAGGTGGTGGAGGAAGTTCTCTGAATGCTTTTAGGTTCGATTTTGATGGACCTGAGGCAATCGTAGAGAATAGCTCCCAGCTAGCGAATATTTTCAGGCGTGTTAGGCATTCCTCCTGCTTTCTGCCGTGTCTGAGGAATATGAAGAAATCTGAAATCTATACCAAGTTCGCGGGTGCGATTGGTCAGGTAGCTTCGGTTCTCCTTTCTTATTATATTATTTTTTCTTATTTTTCTTTGCTGAGTTTTTGCATTTCGTTTCAGGCTATCTCTGCTGCAAACGAGCTGGTTAACTCATTTGAGCGGGACCTTCGCTCTGCCACCCAACCTGAGGAGGTTGAAAGGGCAGTTAAGACTATTGCCGACCTGGTTTCTGAGCGGGACGAGCTGGTGGCAAGGCTTGCTCGAGGTGTGGAGAAGATGGCTAATGTTGCCCTTTTGGAGAGCCATGTCAAAGACCAAGCTGATTTGGCTAAGAAGTGGGAAGGTTCTGCTATGGATGCTCAAGCTCGCTCGGCCACTCTCCAAGGTCAGATCTCTCTTCTGGAGAAATCCACTGAAGATTTAAGAGTGAACCTCCGAGTTGCCGAAGGTCGTGCTGGGAGCGCTTAGGATGGTTTACGTTCTTCCAGTGAGAAATTGTCAGCCTCAGGGTCCAGGTTGAGAAAGTTAAGAGGACTCGAGGAAGCTTTCCAAGAAGCAGAAAGATATGGTGAAGAAGGCGGAGAGGGCTGCGAGGAAAGAGATGTCCAAGCAATACCACACCATTCTGCTGAAGATAAAGGAGAAGTTCGAGAAGAAGAAAGCCGAGGTTGATACCGAGACTCAAATCATGGAGTGCAAGTCCAACATCATCTTTCTTGATGATATTATAGACCATACTATCACTGACTTCACGGCTGAGAAGAAAAACATTGAGGCTGAGCAGCTGAGACTGGATGTGGAGCTCGCCATTGTCTAGGTATCCGACCTCTCTTTGGGTAAACTCGAGCTCCCGCAGGTATCCGATGACTCGGTTACTCTACCTGTTGGGTCGGGTGTGCAGTCATTAAGTGATCAACCGGATCTTGGTTCTCAGGATCTTAGGAGGGAGCTCCCGATGCCCTTGGACCAGCCTGCCTCAGTGAGCAAGCCAACTGATTCGGACACCTAGTGGCTTTTTCCCTTTACTTTTCTGTCTGGATTATGTTTTGAATTTGGTGCCTGGAGAGGCCTTTAAACCCATTTCTGTTTATTGTTGAACTTGTTATGCCATGATGGGCTTTTTGGTTTGAACTTATGATCCCTTGAGGAGGCTTTAATTATTTTGTTCTTTCTTTAAAGATCATCTTTTTGTGTTTCCTTTTTATGATAATTTTCGCATTAGAGGCTGACACTTTTCATTAGATCAAAGGCAGTTGTACAGCCAAAGATCCAGGTCGTTCAGAGACCTTGCTCCCAGGTCGTTTAGAGACCTCGTGAGCTTACCAGACGATTTTAAGACGCAAGGTCAAAGCCATTTAGAGGCATGCATGCAACCTAAACAGTGTAGACGTAGTTGTTGTCATTTAGAGACTAGAAAGGTTGTGACCTTCCAATTTAGACGCAAATTCGAGCCATGCTGGCTGGTAGCATGCTCTAGCTCGTAAGGCTGTTCATTTATGTAGTAAAGCTTTTAGCTTGTAAAGAGAAGTTGAGAGACCTCAAGCTGAATTTAACAGGCTTGAGGGGAGATTTTTTATTTTAATAGCTACACCCTTATGAGGTTGCCTACGTACCCTAAGGAGGGATCAAGCCTTTTCGTAGTTCGATTTTTACAAGTGTCTTTTTAATGATAGTACTTCTTCAAGTTCATGGCATTCCATGAGTTCCTTTCAGGTGTGTTGTCGTGCATCCTGGCGAGCTTGTCTACGCCGTTCTTTACTACCTCGGAAATTCGGTATGGACCTTCCTAGTTGGTGCCCAATTTTCCACCATTCCTTTCTCTTGTGTTTTCATAGGCTTTTCGTAGGACGAGCTCGCCAACTTGAAATCTTCGCTGTTTGACCTTTTAATTGTTGTAGCGTGCTGCTGCGTGTTGGTAGTTTTGAAGATTAACGAGTGCTCGATCTCGACGCTCATCGATGACATCGAGTTGGTCGAGAAGAATTTCGTTATTTAGCTCATCGTTTACGGGACACATATCTACCCTCAGGCTGGGGACTGCGACCTCAGCGGGGACCACGACCTCAATCTCATAAGCCAAGAAGATTGGTGTTTCTGAGGTTGATTTGCGAGGTGAAGTCCGACAAGCCCATAGTACTCCAGGGAGTTTGTAAGACCATTTTTGCTTTTTAGCATCCTGTCGTTTTTTGAGATTGCTCAATATTAGTTTATTTGCTGCCTCGGCTTGCCCGTTGCTTTGAGGGTAACGTGGAGTCGAGGTTGTCAGCCTGATTCCGTGATCTTCACAAAACTCGAGGAACTGATTTGAGATGAACTGTGAACCATTATCGGTTACAATCTCGTATGGGACTCCGTGCCGGCAGACTACAATTTACCATACAAATTTATGTACGTGGTTTGCTTTAACCTGCTGGAAAGCTCCTGCCTCTATCCATTTGGTGAAGTAGTCAGTGAGGATGAGCAGGAAACGACACTTCCTTCTTCCCGAGGTTACCATAGGTCCTACTATGTCCATAGACCACCTCATAAAGGGGTATGGAGATGAGATAGAAGATAAATTTTCAGTAGGCTGATGCAATGTAGGAGCATGCCGTTGGCAGTTGTCGCATGCTTTAGAGTGTTCTTCGCAGTCAGCGACCAAGGTGGGCCAAAAATACCCTTACCTTTTGATCCTGATGGCTAACGCCCTTCCTCCTGAATGGCTGCCACACGAGCCTCCGTGCACTTCCAACAATGTCGTAAAAGTTTCGAGTCCGTGGACACATACCAGGTAGGGGCCATTCATACTTCATTTATAAAGGCGGGGGCTGATTATACAATATCTTGAAGCTATGGTTTTGAGCTTGCGAGCTTCCCACTTACTGGGGGGGAGCCTCTCCCCCCCTCAATGTATTGTATAATTAATGCTCACTAGTCAGCTCTTGCAATCATTTTTTCGCGGAGAGTAACATGCCTGGCGTCGAGCGGAGCCTGTTCGGGGTACTCAGCTTCTCTTATTTCGGGAGGGAGGCCGTCCTCTATTGGGGCTAGTACTATGTCCAACTCCATATTGTTATCGTCTATTTCTATTAAATCCTTGACATATTTATCGATTTTAATGCTTGGTTTTTCAATTCCTTCCACTTGAATCACTCTTTTCACAAGTGGATTCGAGGTTGATGCCAGAGCTGCCAGTGCGTCTGCGATCGTGTTCTCACCTCGCGGTATTCACGTCAGGCTAAAGACTTCGAATCGCTTAACTAGCTCGTGGAATATTGCTAGATAGGATTCCATCCTGTTATCTCTGGCTTCGTATTCTCCATGAAACTGACTTGTAATGAGCTGGGAATCGCTGAACGCATTCAGGTTGCGTATTCATATCCCAGCTGCGAGTCGGAGACCTGCTATTAAAGCCTCGTACTCGGCTTCGTTATTCGACGCTGAGAATCCGAGTCTGAAAGACTGCTCTATGACCTCTTTAGTCGGGGATACGAGGTGAATTCCAACACCTGCCCCTTGTTTCGAGGAGGCTCCATCAACGTAGAGCTGCCAGATTCCGGAGCTTGTTTCGGTCATCTCGCTATTAGCTGTAAGCTCGATGATGAAATCAGCTAGTACCTGTGTTTTGGAGCTAGTCCGAGGTTGATATTTGATATCGTATTCGCTCAGCTCGATAGCCCATTTGGCTAGCCTGCCAGACTTGCTGGGCTGTGCAATACTGTGCATAACGACTGTGTTATCATCACTATGATAGAGTGTGACTAGAAGTATGGCCTGAGCTTGCGACTATTGCCAAGGCCAAGTTTTTCATTCGTGGGTACCTGGTTTTGGCGTCCACCAGGGACTTGTTTACGTAATATATCGGTTTTTGCTCAGCTCGCTCCTCTCTTATGAAGATGCCACTTACCGCGGCCTCGTAGATTGCTACGTATAAGTAGAGGGGTTCTCCCTCAACTGGTTTTAAAAGAATGGGGGGGGGGGGGGGGGGGCTCTGAGAGGTATGCTTTTAGTTGCTCAAAGGCTTCCCCACACTTTTCATCTCGAACGAATTTTTTGTTCCCTTTTAACAACTGATAAAAGGGGAGACATTTATCAGTTGATCTGGAAATAAACCGGTTTAGAGCAGCAATGCGGCCTGTCAATCTCTGCACCTCTTTTGCCGAGCTCGGAGGTTGCATTTCCAAGAACGTGCTGATTTTTTTGGGGTTCGCCTCTATTCCTCTTTGGGTTACTATGTAACCTAGTAATTCACCTGAAGCAACTCCAAAGGTGCATTTTGAGGGGTGGGGTTCAGATTCATCCCATACTTATTCAGTAAGTCGAAACATTCCCCTAGTTGAGTTATGTGGTCTTCTTCTTTTAAATTTAACCAACATTTTCAACAAGGAAGGCTATTAATTGGTCCTTTTGACTCCTAGAGTGGTCGGATCCAATTCCTATCTTCTGGTTAGGATGAGACTCATTGACCACGACTTTCTCGACAAAGTCCTTTCGAGGTCCAATGGAGCCTGGGCCACTCTTCTTTCTAACCAGGCGATCTGCGAGCTCATCCTCATGCTGTAATTGCTATAATGTGCTTTCCTTTGCTATTTGAAACCTCCCATATAACATGCTCTGGATGCCTTTTGACTTCCCTTCACTATTGCGATTCCATGCTGGGTAGGGAATTTTATACATTGATGATAAGTTGAGGATACACCCCTCATCGAATGTATCCACGTTCTGCCCAGGATGGCGTTGAATGGGGCTGGCCTATCTATTACAGTGAATTCGACCATCCTCCTTACTCCACCTGCTATTACAGGGAGTCTTATTGTTCCGAGGGACAACGTGGTTTCCCCGGAAAATCCGGTTAACACCATCTTATCCCTCTTGATTTCGTGATCTGGTATACCCATTTCCCTGAGAACACTTAGGAGGATGAGCTCTACGGAGCTCCCTGTGTCCACGAGCATCTTAGTGAGCTCGTATTCACCCACTTCCAACATGATTAGGAGAACATCATCATGTGGAGAATCTAGTTCAATAGCCTCGCTTTCCCAGAACGAGATTTTTGTGTTAGATCCATTGAATGGGGTTTTGTCACGTATATCAGTGTTTAACCTCTGTTGATGTTTCTTAATTGAATTTACGAAGTTGCGACACAACTGGCACCCTCCGTGAATAAAGTTAATTCTTTTCTTCGTGCTGGGGGGAGGTAGATATGTCTCCTTATCCTTGGGAGGATCTCGCCTCGTTGCGTCTTCGGCTGAGCGTTCTCGCTTACGATCATCCTCAGATGGGCGATCTCGCCTTTCATCGTCTCGAGCTAGGTAGTAGTTCTTCCGCGGAGGAGGTTTCTCTAGTTCGATATTTCCCATCTCTCCTGCTGCAAATTTCGCAGCGAGCTGCTGCTTCACCTCGTATCACTCCTCAGTCGAATGACCCTTGATTTTATGAAAATCACACCATTTGCCGGGGTCATAAGGCTTGAATCTGTTGTGAGGTGGGCTTCCTACTGAGTATGAATGCAACCCCTGATTTTGTCTTTGGTCTTGGGACTCTTTCCTCCCGAGTTTTTTGGTTCCCTGGGAGTTTGTTGTCTGAGCTTGCTTAGTCGACGTTGCGGGTGCTTGCTGTTTTGACTGAGCTGCACTCGCCTCCTCGAGAATAATCTAGCGCGAAGCTCGGTGTAGCGCATCATCTAGCGACACCGGCTCCTGGACTGTGAGCTCCTCAAAGAATTTTGAGATTTTCAGCAGTCTGTTTTGAAGGGCTTTCAGGGCCATAGGGTTATGTAGATCGGCGATTTTTGCCTTGACGGCTTTAAAACTGTCAATGTACTTCCGCAACGAGTCGCCTGGCTTTTGAGTAAGTACCCACAGATCGGCCTCCGAGGTCTCGATCTAGATAAATACCGAATACTGCTTCAAGAATGCAGCTTGAAGTTGGGTGAAGTTGTCAATCGAGTTCAGCTTCAGGGAGGTGAACCACTCCAAGGCCGAATCTGTTAGATTTTCGTCAAAGAAACAGCAGCGCGCTGACTCGAGGTCGCCGCCGAGTAGTCGCACCCTTGAAAAAGCGAATTTGAAACTTCTCATAAATACCTTGGGGTCGGTTTCTCTGTTATATCGGGGAAATCAGATGTTCCCGACATCGCCGAGTTGGGGGCTCGTAATTTGCGAGGTGAATGGGGTCTGATTGACTTCATCAATCACCCTATCAATTTCGGGCGCTGTGCTTAGAGCAGCATGGACCTGCGATTTCATCCGCTGAAGTTCAGCGCTAGTTTCTTCATAATATTTTTTATTCGATTCGAACCCATGTGAGGCGCCGGGTCCCAGATTGTTTTCGTTACTGCCCAACGGGCTGGGCATGGTTGCCGGTCCTATTTTTAGGTCTCACTTCGACCTCGAGATTGTCCCGAGTTTCACCTTCGTTGGCGATCCCAGAACGATCTTGACCGATTAATCTGTCTGACGTCGAACCTACTATTGGACATCTCAACGCGTGCTTTGACATTCTTAACCAAGACGGCATGAAGCTCAACCCCACCAAATGCACATTCGGAGTCACATCTGGTGAGTTCCTTGGCTACATCGTCACTCAGTGGGGGATCAAAGCTAATTCCAAACAGATCTTGGCAATCCTTGACCTTCCTTCACCAACTAAGAAACGAGAAGTCCAAAAGCTAACATGTTGAATTGCCGCACTCAACAGATTCATCTCCCGATCTACGGATAAGTGCCTACCTTTCTATCAGCTACTCCGCGGTAACAAAGATCTCGAATGGGATGATAAGTGCGAAGCAGCATTCAAGCAACTCAAAGAATACTTGTCAACCCCACCTGTTCTAGCTCGCGAAGACTAGAAAACTCTCTATTTGTATATTGCAGTCTCGGCCTCGGCCGTAAGCGGAGTCTTAGTTCGGGAAGATCGAGGAGAGCAAAAACCCATCTTCTACATCAGCAAATCTTTGAACGATACCGAAACGAGATACCCGATACTCGAGAAACTCGCAATTGCCGTAATCATCGCAGCTCGAAAACTCTTTCCTTACTTCAAGTCCCATTCAATCGCAGTCCTCACCAATCAGCCTTTGCGGACGATCTTGCATAGTCCGACCCAATCTGGCAGACTCGCCAAGAGAGCAATTGAGCTCAGCAAATACGATATTGAATTTAAAAGTAGGAACGCCATAAAATCTCAAGTCTTAACCGACTTCCTTATCGAGCTGCCACGAGAGTTGACAGTCACCGAGCTCCCATGAACTAAAAAATGGCTCCTTCATGTTGATGGCTCATCGTCGCACCGAGGTTCAGGGGTCGAAATATGCCTTCGCAATCCCAACCAACGCAAAACAAGAGGTCGGTCGGTCCCCGAGCTCAGCGAGAACGCTGAAAACAGACATGCCCCGAACGATCCAGATCTTCGAGATCAGTCTGATGAAGACGAAGCATCGGAAGGTCTCCACGCTCCTATGGACATTGAAACAAAAGATAAGCAAGAGCCCGAAGACTGGACTATTGAGATAAAGATGTACATCTCCGAAGGAACGGTCCCGACCGATAGATGTGCAGCTCGGCGACTTAAAATGCGATCTGATCATTACGTCATTCACGATGGCGAACTCTTCCGATGGAGTGCCTCATGTGTCTTTTAAAAATGTGATGCCGGGAAAGATGTTCACACAATCATGAGTAAAGTACACGATGGTGGCGGTGGAAACCATTCCGGAGGTCGCTTTTTGGCTTTAAAAATTGCGAGAAGTTCGCCGCCAGGTACGAAAAATGCCAAAGGCATGGCCCGCTGATAAATCTCCCAACCGAGTTACTCACGATGTCAACAGCCCCTTACCTTTCATGCGATGGGCAATGGACATCATCGGTCCCCTCCGCCGTTCCACCAACCAGAAGCAGTACATCTTAGTCATGACAGACTACTTTACCAAGTGGGTCGAGGTCAAATCCTACCCCGAGATACATGCTCACCACGTCGAGAAATTTGTGTGGAAATACATCATATGCCGACATGGAGTACCATACGAGATTATCACAGATAACGGACCTCAGTTCATCTCAGCCATATTCGGTGATTTTTGTGATAAGTGGAAAATCCGGCTAAGTTTCTCCACTCCGAGATACCCACCTGGAAACGGCTAAGCCGAATCAACCAATAAGACTATCATCGATGGCCTCAAGAAAAGACTCGACACAAAGAAAGGATTTTGGGCCGACAAACTCGATGGAGTCCTCTGGTCCCATCGCACCCCACCTCGCAGTTCTACCGGGCAATCCCCCTTTTCCTTAGCATACGGCGTAGAAGCCTTATGTCCAGCCGAGCTCGATATTCCTGGCATACATTAAAAAATGCTAACTCAAAATACCGATCTCAACAGTGAGTTGCTCCTTGATACTCTGGACACACTTGAAGAACAGCGCGGACAAGCACTACTTCGAATCCAGAATTATCAACACTTAGCCGCTCGTTACTTCAACAAAAAGGTTCGAGGTCGGCAATTGAGGACGGTGACCTCGTCTTTCACAAAGTCTACCATAACACAGAAGAGAACAACGCCGGCAAACTCGGTGCTAACTGGGAAGGACCTTACCAGATCATGCGTGTCGTTCGGCGTCTACGAACTAATGAAAATGGACAGAACTCCAATTCCGAGATCATGAAATTCAATGAACCTCAAACGGTTCTACTACTAGTTCGGCAGAAGCACCAAAAAAAAAAAAAACTACCCCTATTATGTAATGTGAATTACGAATGGCTTGATCCCTCTTTCGAGGGTACGTAGGCATCCCACACCGGGTTCAACTATGACTTTAATAAAGATTCTTTACTCATGGAAAGTTTTTGTTAAGCCGAGCTACCGCATCTCGCCGAACTCTACAAGTTCGCACCTTTCAGAAGTCAAACTTTGAAAATTGACAACTGTCCAAAATAATTAAAGCCGAGCTAGCCAAGTTCGCCGAACTCTCCAGTTCGTATCTTTCCAAATCAAACTCTTTTAGAAATTTGTCTAAAAGCGACTAAAATCAAACCATCACACTTCATCAAAAGGTTCACATTTTTTGATCTCAAAACCAAAAAAGAAAAACCGAGCTCCTCAGTTCGCATCTAAAACCCACCACGGTAACCCACGTTGACGTCCTGGCCAGAAAATCGATAGTACTCCTCAGGGATGCAAATGATTATAAAGCCGAGATCCGACTCGCAAAAGCCGGGACATTTCCCGCATTCGAACTCATCCTCGGACCATTCGAACTAAAGTAAGCCGAATCATCTCGCAGTCGGATTCGATCTTAGGACCCGATGTATCATGAGATGAGAAAACCTTTGTAGTCTCATGCTAAGCTCCCGGGCTGAAGCCGAACAACACATTCTCGCAAAAACTGAGCCAATTTCACAACAATTACAAATTTGGTAAGCCGATTTCTCAACAATCGTAAACTATATAAACCGAATTCTCAACAATCGCATGGCTATAATCCGATCTCCAAACGATTGCCGATCTCGAGTTGATCGAAAGCCGAGTTTAACTAATGCGCCCATGCTAAGACCGTATTATGTACGACACCAATTATGGAACATTAGCGAATTCGAGAAGATTGTATCATTTTACAACTTTACAAAGCAAACTCGCATAAACCAAAATCAACTAAGTAAAAATTCATTGTATTCCTTGGGCAAAGGTTTAAAAGCCCCCTCGGGTAAACAGAATACGGATTACTAAAATTAATGCCGTCACGGGCAGTTCAAAGCCTTACCAAGCATAAAAAAAAAGGGGAAAAGGGAACTTAAGGAGACTCGCGGTCCCTGAGCTCCTCAGACATCTCAGGACCGATGCTCGAAGCCATTGACCCCCATTCGTCAATATCGGCTGGCACCTCGGTTCCTACAGCTCCGAGATGGGGACCTGGAAGAATGCCACTAAGGGAGATCGGGGACATCTTGAAATCACCCTCTTCAAGTTCTATAAGCTCTAGAGACTGCATCTCGGCCATCATTTCCTTCTCCACGGCTGTACAGTGATCAAGCGTCTCCGAAGGAATTAGCGTCTCTCTACTCACAAGCCGATCCAAGCACTTCTTCGTGCTTGTGACCTGACTATAGATGAGCTGCCTCTTATTCGCCGCCTCGAGCTGGTCGATGTATCCCTTTATCTTTTTGAGACGGGCATTAATCTTATCTTCCGTCTCCTTCCGGAGGTCCCTCTCTGCGGCCACCCATGCAGACCGAGATGCCCTTAGCCTCTTCCTCTTAGCCTTACCCTTGATTTCAACCTTCCGTTTTTCGATGGTCATGTGGCTACGAGCATCATTGGCCGTTAGTACCTCGGTTTTCATCTTCTCATTCTCAGCACGGAGGGCTTCGAGCTCTCAATCTTTCGCAGCCGCTCCCTCCTCGAGCTGGGAAACCTTGTCAGTTACATCGGCTTCCTCGGCATTCCGAGCTGCGGTTATATACTTGCGATCCAGCGACCGGATAATATCGTTCGTCCGCGCTTTAACCTAAAGAGAAAAGCAATTAGACAACACGAGAGGCACATATATATAAAAAAACAAAGATGGCTCTTTAGAACAATAGTTTCTCCGGGAGATCATCCAGTGTTGGAAGCCCGCGGCCACCGAACTTGAACTGACGGAATAACTCGGCGCAGGATGCGGCGTCATTGATCAAAGGCGAATCTTTACTGTAATTAAAGAACATCTCATTGACATCTCTCGCAGTAAGAGACTTCCATTTCTTACGCTCCCTCTGAGCATCGGCAGCAATGGTTGGATCAGCCATCTCACCCAAGACCACCTCGGGGGTATCGGCAGCGAGGGTAGCATCATCTCTCTCTTCTCCCCCGAGGTAACCTTGGGAACCAGCTGGCTCCTCTTATGGCTGACCTGGTGGGGTCTTCCTTTTTCTCGAACGGTTTGATGGCTCAGCATCCTGGCCATCATCAGCTTCGTGGACTCTTAAATCAGAATCCTATAGCACCGCGACAGTATGGACAACCAAATCAGGCCTAGCAGTCTGATCGGCCTCTTCCAGGTTAACAGATGGAACGGCGTTTTCAGCCCGCGAGTTTGGATTGACTTCGTTGTTCTCTCCAACGATTGGCAAGATACCCCGGTTAACTAGGACGACCTCGGGAGGAACATCATCGTCCCTCCGCACTGAGGGGAGTACACAGTCGTCAAGAATGGCCGAGTAGTCCGGGATGGAGAAAAAATTCCATCGCGGAGGCATTCTCGATGAAGATTCTCGGGGAACTGTGCGAGCATGATAAATTTAAGAAACGGATCGAGCAGAACTAAAAAAAAAATTTCTTACTTAAGGGATTTGGGAGTAACCAGCACTAGAACGCTGCGATCTACTCTTTGCAAGACGAGCTCGGTGAATATCTGGCCAACGAATTCTTCCTAACTCCCTAAATTGAGCTGCAATCGCCTTCCATTGGTCGGAGGCACGGCGATAAGTAGGATTCCGAACTGCAAAAGAAAGAAACACATTAAAGGATGAGCAAAGTACGCAGCCTCGGTGTAATAGGACAAATAACTACCAATATTTTGGTTCCATGTTCTCATATAACTAATGCCCAGGGTGGACATAGAAGAGGAATCAACTTTGACGAAAAAGTATTTCGTCTCCCAATCCTTAAATTTTTTTGCCTTTGGGCCAATGATTATATCGTAGCTCGGCTTCATATTCGCCAAAAAATACCAAGGTTTAGCCTCAGCTATATTAACCGAGGTGAGTTCTTCAGACATCCGAGTGGTGACCGGAATGCCGAGTTCAGCTCCCAAAGACAAGATCCCCGTTATGTTGACCACACTTGCCGGGTTAAGCTGGCAAATCGCGGCATTCCGCATTTTACAGAAATCGAGGAGCAGGTCGGGTAAAGGGAAGTTGAGCCCGCATGCCTTGAACCAAGATTCGTAAACACAGACATACCATTTGGAGCATCCCACAGTCGTTGGTGACTATCCGAACTCATAACATTCACCGTACCCGGGAAATGAAGGGACCCGACCAGCTCGTCAATCCCGTCTATCGGTAAGCATGTCGGCCCAATAGTTAGTGGCCGCACTGCCATGGGAATCAGCGGAGCTCTGGAGTTTCCTTCTAAGTTGCCCTCCAAAGGATTCGTCGAGACAACATCTCGACCTGATGCCCCAAATTTTTCCTGGGCACGGATCTCATCCTCCTCAGCAAGTTGAGAAGCAACAACTGCATCACGTCGGATCTGCTCATCCTCCATCTTTTTTCGTTCAGCGTCTAGCTCCTTCTCCAGCTCGGCATCAATCTCAGCATCATGCTGAATTTGAGCTTCAACAGGAGGAGGACAGACCCGAGGTCGGGGACGAATCGATTCGGTTGTTTCATCGCCAAAATGCATAGACGAGAAAAGCCTCTCCACATCGATAAGCCGAGACTCATCAGTTGCAGGTAGATTATTGCCGACACCATCTCCTCGATCGAGATGTACCGGCCTATTGACACTCGCCGTCAGATTCATTTCCTCGTCGAAGCGTCTTTGAGCTTCGGTTTCGTCACTATCCCGGTCAAGAAGACCATGAACTTGTGTCAAAGACGGAATAGTAGCCCAAATTCCCGCGCGGCGTGAGTTACGACAAACTAGCGGATGTGCATCTACTTGTTATTCCATCACTAAAATCGACGATTGAAGTACTCAACAAGAGAAAATCGCGAAGGACAGACGAAGAGTTGCAGAAAATAAAGAAGAAATTGCAGGAAAATAATCAGAGAATCACAAGAAGCAGGCGAGAACAGTCCGAAACCCGAAGATCTTCGAACAAATCAGAGAAGTCCGTCGCAAAAATCGTCGAAGCCCAGTTACAAAATTCGATAAATAAACAAAACCCTAAAAGAAAAAACTAGAGAGAAAAGAAGAAATGAATTACCTTTATGAGCAGGGAAATGAGGAAAACCGAGGAGTCAAGGGAATATATGGAAAGAGAAATAATCATGACAAAATCCCTCCATTTCCGCGACAGTTAAAAAAACTGAAGCGACATGTCTTCTTAGGAAAGATTCGCCAAACTCAAAGAGCCGCCGAGATCATTCATCATAAGAAATAAGCTTTAACCGCCAAGATAAAGTGCCGACCTCAATTCCAACCGGGTTAAAGAATTCTCCATGAACTTCGCCGAACTCAAGGAATCCTTCGCCGAGCTGAGGGGGGAGGATTTATTGTTAGAGGTGAGTTTAGCACTTCCCGGTTTAACCCGGTTTGAACCAAGAGCGACCCAATTGATTATGATTAATGACTGTTCAAACTGGGTAAAGGGGGTCCATGATCACAACCAGTGGGCCGAGCTCAGCCTAAAGCCCAACTTATCGCTAAAACGCGCCGAACTCCGAGAATTGCGGAAACTTTCCCGATTTTGTTGGAGGAAAAGGAAGATTTCCTTATCCTGATGGAACTAGGAAAAGGAGATCCCCTCGATTTTGGCCAACTCTAAGAGACCTAAGAGACCGAGAGCTAAGACTTTAGCTTTTTACCTTCATAGTTCGCAAGTCATCTTTTTACGATCTAGCAATCTTGTAACTCCGCCGAGTTTAATCAATAAACGAGATTCGATCCATTGAGCTTACTGTTTTGCCTCTTGTGTGATTTTCAGAATCAACAATCATCATCATCTTCATCTCTCTCTCTCTCTCTCTTTCTCTCCCATCTCCTCTACTCTCCTCTCATCTAGTTTTCCTTCTCTTTCTCTCTGTGCACTTTCGAAATCCTAGCAAATCCAATTTCATTTTCTTTGTTTCAATGAATATTTTTTTTTTATCTCAATCTTATCCCTTTCTCATTTACGAAACCTAAAAGATTTTAGAGTGAAAATGGCGTTTGAGTTGCCTAACGACTTCACATGCCCGATCTCCCACGATATTATGTTTGACCCGTTTATCATCCAATCAGGTCATATATTCGATCGGGTCTCTATCCAACGGTGGATTGATTATGACAATCAGACTTGTCCAATCACCAATCCAAGCTCCCCTTGTCGGAACCACTTCTATGATTCCCAATCACGCCTTACAGAGCTTAATTTCAAACTTTGCCCATGTGAGCCTTAAGGAATCACGTCCTCGGACTTGGGAAGAACACTCTCAGTGTCAATCTCAATCCTTAATCTCCACTCTCGTTTCACGATTGTTGTCTTACGAGTCACTGACCCGCCTCGTTCGTCTCACAAAGTGAGAATCGTTAATCCGGAGGAAAATCACTGAGTTATGCGCGGTTCGTGCGACTCTGGATTGTATTGACTCGGGTAATCAGGTTTTATAGGAAAAGTTTCTCTATTTGCTTATGAATCTCAGTCTTGAAGATGATAACAAATTGGGTTTAGTCTAAGGTTTTTATTCGATTTTGTAGATGTTATTTGTTCCATGAATTTTCAGTTGAAATTGCTATATCAATGTGTAATTGATATGATATTGTTCGTTAAATTGTGATTTTAAGAAAAGAAGGGACCCAGAAAAAAATTTGTTTCGAACTTTTATATCGATTCTTGATATAAAGAGTTTTAAAAAAAAATTGACCAATAAAGGGGGGGGGGCAAGTGTCGACCCTAGAGAGCCTCCATTCTCTCTTTATAAGGTAGATTATTCCTTACAATTTTAGAACACATTTTATAAAATTAATTATATAATTATTATCATGTGTTTCATTGTTCTATCGACAATATGTCAAGTATTATCTTGGTATTGTAATCTTTTTTTAAACTACGAGTCTGGTTTTTTTATATTTTTAAGGTAAATTAGCGTTTGATCACTAGGATATAACATGATTTGGAGCTAAGACGTCTAAACAAATCTTAAACGTTGTTTTTATTCGTTTTTACTAGCTTAAGGTTTCGCAGAGAAACTTGAGATATAAAGAAGTGCTTTGGCAGAATGTTTAATAAAATAAAAGGTGGCGCTGACTTTTTAAACTGTTGCAACAAAAGGAGGCGCTGTCTTAATTATTTAATTTTATTAAATCTGCGAATATATTTTAAAATATCGAATCAGATGAAGGCTTTACCGATGTCCAATAGATCTCAAATTTTGACATGAAATAGAAAGTTGAGCTAGCTTTCCAATGCAAATAGTTTCAAGTCATTTCGAGCTGTATTTCAAGAGTTATCGCCGATTTAGTGGAACCATGTTAAACTATTGGTAGGTTCTGCCGTGATGTTATTGGGCAGACTCTGCCAATAGTTTACTGCATCAATGCAGAGCCTGCCTATAGTCTCTTGCATCAAGCCAGAGCCTGTTTAGTCTCCTTCATAAAGACAGAGCCAGCTTGTAGTCTCCTGCATCAAGGCAGAATGTGCCTATAGTCTCTTGTTTCAAGGCAGAGCCTGCCTATAATCTCTTGTTTCAAGGCAGAGCCTGCCTATAATCTCTTGTTTCAAGGCAGAGCCTGCCTATAGTCCCTTGCATCAAGACAGAGCATGCCTATTGTCTCATGCATCAAGGCAGAGCATGCTTATAGCCTCTTGCATCAAGGCAGAGCCTGCCTATAGTCTCCTACTTCAAGGCAGAGCCTGCTCAATAATATTAGGCAGAACCTGCCCAATAACATCAAGGCAGAGCATGCCAATACTCTACATAAATTTAAACACAAACTAATAACATAATTGTTTAGAAAATTTGTTTATATATTTGTTATTGTTTGTATAATAACACTTCTTTGATACATTATTAATTATTATTCTTTAAAATTTTAGAACAATTAAAAAAATTAATTATATAATTATTATCATGTGTTTCATTGTTCTATCGACAATATGTCAAGTATTCCCTTGGTATTGTAATCTTTTTTTAAACTACGAGTCTTGTTTTTTTTTCCTATTATTAAAGTAAATTAGCTTTTGATCACTAGGATATAACATGATCTTGGAGTTAAGACGTCTAAACAAATCTTAAACGTTGTTTTTTATTCGTTTTTACTAGTTTATGGTTTCGCAGAGAGACTTGAGATATAAAACAGTGATTTGGCAGAATGTTTAATAAAATAAAAGGCAGCGCTGGCCTACCTGTATGAAATAAGGCGGTGCTGAATTTCTTAATTGTTGCAACAAAAGGAGGCGCTGTCTTAATTATTTATTTTATTAAATCTGCGCAAAAGTTTTTAAAGATTGACTCAGATGATGGACTTACCGATGTCCAATAGATCTCAAATTTTTACATGACATATAAAGTTAATCTAGCTTTCCAATGAATATAGTTTCAAATCATTTCGAGCTGTATTTTAAAAGTTATCGCCGATTTAGTGGACACATGTTAAACTATTGGTAAGCTCTGCCTTGATGTTATTGGGCAGACTCTACAAATAGTTTACTGCATCAAGTCATAGCCTGCCTATAGTCTCATGCATCAAGGCAGAACATGCCTATAGTATCATCAATCATGGCAGAGCCTGCCTATAGTCGTTTACATTAAGGCAGAGCCTGCTTGTAGTCTCCTGCATCAAGGCATAGCATGCCTATAGTCTCATGTTTCAAGGCAGAGCCTGCCTATGGTCTATTGTATCAAGACAGAACCTGCCTATAGTCTCCTGCATCAAGGCAGAGCCTGCTTATAGTCTCTTGCATCAAGGCAGAGCCGGCTTATAATATCTTGTATTAAGCCAGAGCCTGCTCAATAACATTAGGCAGAACCTGCCCAATAACATCAAGGCAGAGCCTGTCAATAGTCTACATAAAAATAAACACAAACTAATAACATAATTTTTTGGAAAATTCATTTTTATATTTGTTATTGTTTGTCTAATACCACTTCTTTTATACATTATTAATTATTATTCTTTAAAATTTTAGAACAAATTTTATAAAATTAATTATATAATTATATATTATCATGTGTTTCATTATTCTATCGACAATATGCCAAGTATTCCTTTGGTATTGTAATCATTTTTTAAACTACTAGTCTTTTTTTTGTTTTCTTTCTATTTTTAAGATAAATTATCTTTTGATCACTAGGATATATATAACATGATTTTGGATCTAAGACCTCTAAACAAATCATAGACGTTGTTTTTTATTCGTTTTTACCAATTTGAGGTTTCGCAGAGAAGCTTGAGATATAAAGCAGTGATTTGGCAGAATGTTTAATAAATTAAAAGGCGGCGTTGACCTACACTACAAGAAAACATAGTTTTTGCGACCACCAAAATAGTCCCAAAATGGTCGCAAATGACTCATTTGCGACCATTTTGAGACTAAAAAAAGTGGTCGCAAATATTTGGTCGCTAAATAAAGTGGTCACAAAACAGTCGTTCTTTTGCGACTAATATGTGACACCCATTATCAGTCCTAATTTAGAAACCGATTTGCGACTACTTGTAAAAAGAATAATTAAAAAAAAACAAAAAAAAAATCCAAATTTATTTATTTATTTATTAAATTTAATTACAAAAAATAAAATAAAAAATAAAAAAATGAAAAAAAGAAGATCGAAGATCGAAGATCTTCTTCTTCTCCCTCGCCGGCGCCGACCTTCGATCTTCTTCTCCCTCCATGGCCAAGATGTGCTCCTTCGCCTGCATCCCGAGCTCACCACGAACCACCCTCCACGCGAGGCACGAACTACCCTTGACGCGAATTATTCCTGGATTCGTATCTTCGATGGAGTCGACGAATTTGAAGAACGCTAAACCTGAGAATCGAGTGATGGATCCGATCAGGTTTGAATCGAAATCTCAAGATATTTCAGAGAATTCGAACCCTAACGTCTCACACGAGAGTCCAGCGAGAATCTCCGGGTCTCCGCTTATGAAGTCGAGTTAACCTGCTCAGAAGAATCCGAAATCGAAGCTTAATCCTAGTCAGGCGGTGTTCTCTCCACGAAATCGCAATAGAGAGTTGTGGTGGTGAAGAAGAATTTGAGGAGAAGAAGGATTCAGCGTGTGGATCTAACACCAATGGGAACGTGAAGACAAAACTCAATAAAAATAAAAATAAAAAAAGCAAATGAGATATCCACCGTTGGATTAAACCAATCAACGGTCGATCCTCGTCACAAGGAACTAGCCAATGAAAAGCTTTCATTATTTTTGTTATTTGGTCCCAAATTAGTCACAAATTTGAAACTATTTTGTTATTACTGTAAAAAAAAAATCTTCTGGGGTTGCTAAACGGTAGCAAATTTGGGACTATTTTTGACAATAAAAAATCTTTACCTTAAACCCTAAACTTTAAGAACCTAGAAAGTTTGAATATGACTTTACAATGATTTTGTGTATATAGCAGTTCAAAAATATGTTAAAAGTTAAAAATAAATAAGTTTTGAGATAATTTTTATCTTTCAAAATCATTCCTTATAAAACACATGTAACACTTAGTAGATGTATGATTAGATTGAAATTTTTGTAAGTGTTATATTTTTTTGTTTATTATTTGATGTTTATGTGTAAGATCTAGTTTACAATTTAAGATTTAGAGTTTATGATTAAGGATTAGAGGTTTAGGGTTTAGAATTTAGGATTTATAAAATGATCATATTAAAAAAAATTTGTAAGTGTTGAATTTTTTGGGATAATTGTAAATTTAGAGCAAAAAATGGTAACTATTGTCCCCTTAGTACTTATTTGAGATATGCCACTTTTAGACTAAAATACCCTTTATTATATATTAAAAAATGAAAAATAAATATTTATACTTACTTTAGAAATTCTAAAAATTCATATTAAGTAAGTAATATATTGATATAACCACGGAATCACTCCAATACTATGACCACTCGATGATCGAGAGATTCCAAGCTTTGTTGCGGAAGTGGGGACGATGGTGAGATGGAAGGTGGTGTTTGATTGACTCTCTCAATCGATGGTGATTAACTCTCTCAATCCTTGATCGAACAAGCTATTTGAATCTCACAAATAACTTAATCCGAGGCGTCTAGAGAATATAGTGAATCGCATACAATATTCTAAAGAACAAAACAATCTTCGCAAAGAAACACTCTTTGAAAGAAAAACGAAATACTTTATAAAATTCTTGATTGAAAGGTGAATTACAATGAAAGCAAAGCTGAGCTTATATGGTGCTCATACACGAAATTAAACAAGAAGGAAATCGCAAAATAAATGCTAAAACTAGCCGTTTGAGTCATAATGACGAGAATCGGCCAAATATGGAAAACGGAGCCTTTCTTGAGTCTTGACAACTTAGGGGCGAATGTCAAGTGTCTAGGTACATCCTGGTTGCTGTGGAAAAGCTTCAACTCGAGGCCACACTTCAAATAATAGAGCCATTGGAGATTAATGGCGAGAATCTCCAAATAAGGCAAGTGTAGCTCAAACTTGATCCACTCGATCAAGTGAGGTGTGGTGCACCTTAGGTCGTGAAGGGAAGCTTCTAGAAAGCTTCTGAAGTGTCTCTTAAGCTCATAGAAACCATTCTCAAGTGGGCTTTCATGTTTGGGCTTCAAAAGATTCCACTTGACATTTTCGGGTAGGATTGAGTCCATTAGATACGTCTCCACTGTTGGGCCTTTTATGAGCGATTGGCTGGGCTGATTGTAGAGATCTTGGATGTTCTGGAAACTAGACTCAAATATCTTTCGACCCATATATAGATCGTTTCCTGAAGTGCCGTGATCTGGAAGCGACACTTGATTGAACATTCGATTGAAATCGGAGCTCAACAACGGGGTTAGGTTCCAACCTTCAAACTGATCATGCCTGATCAGTCCTTCGTGTTCCAAATGCTTCAGCTTCTCCTTGAACATGTTGAAGCTATTTTCTAGACTCTTCCTCCTAATGATTTCCTCTGGGGTTGATTGATCCTTCAAGTCGTTTGCTCGCTTTCCACTCGTTGAAGTAACTTTGGAAGTTACTGTCCCAAATCCATAAGAGAACCGTTGTCGCCAATAAACAAGATCTAAGCTTGTCGTACGCTCAGTACAATTCTCTTTTGAATTGGTAGTATCCAAAAGTCCTCCGGGTTTCCAATGTCGGCTTTGTAATGCATCAAACCGATCGTTCATCATAGTCTCCATAATCGGCCCGGTTTGGTCTTGTCCGAGCTTTGAGCTCACCTCTGGTGGGCTAGTTGGTTCGATGTCCTCATCACACCCTCCCCCTTGGAAATGTTTCGTCCTCGAAACTTCTAGACGGGTAACGATTGGTGTGGGGCTCAGATATAATCGATGTTGAACATCAGGTGGTTCTTCTTTGATCAACAAAGAAGAGATGACTCCTCTCCATGGTGTGTTGCTGACTTCCTTGGGCAGTAAGGTAGTCGTTTTAGTGAAATCTCCTTTTTCACTTTCGATGTCGCCATTGTTCCTTTGCGGTTTTGGTCCTTGTTGCTTCTCCTTGGTACCTGAGATATTCTCTAAATTTTTGGCAAGAAACAAGTGTGTTATGGCGGTCATGGAATTATCATAAGCAACAGAGCAAAATTCAGTTCGAGTCAATTCATCTACTTTTTCTTCTACGTGTGACTCAAAATACAAAATCTGGTTTATAGATTTTTCCACCGAAATTATTTTATCATCAGATTCTGTTGGACCTATCACGTCCATGAACACATTCATTGAGTCATCAGAAGTACATAACAGTGAGGGATGACTTACCTGATCAGAACTGTCGATGAGTTCTAGTTCCTTCGTCGACACGGTATTGTGATTTATGGCTCGATCGGGCGGCTCTTCTTGTAGCAGCACGTTGCTGGTGCCACTTCCATTATTTTCAGTGGCTGTCTCTGTCATAGTGTGTTCCACTGCATGTCCTATACCTGCACTAACAACCTTTGGCAAAGACAAGTGCATCAAATCTGAATTCGAAAATTTAAAACCAGAATTTTCTAGACAATTATCTAATGAATTCAGTTTCGGCTCAGGTTTGGAAATTTTAATCTCTTGTCTCTCAGGGCACACAGCAGAAAAATGACCTCTCTTATGACATCTATAACAGATGGTGTCATTTATTTTTAAAATTTTAGAAGACTTACATTGCTCTGTTTTGACTTGTGGCTCATTCTTCGGTTTTGTGCTATGCGTTTGAGATGCATCGGTTTGTTTGGAGGCTGGTTTAACTTCTCTCGCTCCCACTGGCTTCTCAATCTCTGTCTTCTTCTCTAAAGTGCTTTGAGACACTTTCTTTGGCTCAGGACAGCAAGCTTTCTTTGACTTAGAAACAGGCTGGAGTTTTGGTGTTGACATCCATCTTCCTGTAGTTGTTTGGAACAGAGACCTCTTTGGGATGTAGCTGCGGTTGTGGGACTTTTGTACAAACTCTCTGTACATACGCTGCTTGAGATTACCCCAAGTGCTAACCGGATTATGGTAGTAGTTCAGAGCTTCTTCTTGTATCCACCATGTAGAAGCTTCTTCATTAAGCGAGTTAATGGCGTAGGTGAGTCTATCCTCCTTTGGAATGTTGTGGGACCTAAACCAATGCTCCATTTCATTCTCCCATTGTAGGTAAACTTCTGGTCCTTGCTTATGACCTGAAAAACAAATGTGGCGAGGTTCACAATCTGCTTCATCATCCGTTGGTGCATCATATTGCTCGTCTAGAATGGTGTTGTCGATGGCTGCTTGGTTTGGCTCTTGATCCTCCTCTCCATACTCTGAATCGTCAACAACACTATCTTCTGGCTCCACCTCGTGGCTCCAAGTTTCTTCATCAAACTGGCCACCGCCTCTTGAACTGATTTCAGAATCAGTTTCGTCTCGCCATGAACGATCTTCTCCTAGATCGTCTTGTAGATCAGTTTCTTCATACCAAGGTTTTTGGTATGGCTCTTCGAACTGATCATGTTCTCCTTCATGAGTGAACTCTCCATGTCCTGGTTCACTTTCGTGGCCTCCTTCTTCTAGACTGATTTGAGATTCAGTATTGTCTTGCCATGAACGATCTTCTCCTATATCGCCTTCTTGGTCGGTCTCTTCTTCACTTGACCAAGTCGAGTGATCGGTGTGGTTGTCTCGCCTACAGTCTGGTGGATCTGGGTCAAGCTCATCTTCATCAGAACCCCCTCCATAGTAAGAGCTTGAGTAATCATCTCCTGGCCACGGTGGTGTATCACAGCCAGTCTCCTCATCGGTGAAGACTTGTTCTTCTTCTCCTTGACTCCAATGATCTTCGTAGGCTTGGTAAGTGTCTTCTTCCTCTGAATCTCCCATGGTGGCTGCTCCTTAGGGTTTGTACCTCGCCCAAGAACAGAGAAAATATGATTCAAATTCGTTTTTAGACAAGAAAGGAAAGTAAGAAAGGCAAAATAACTAAAACGATGGTTTCTTCCTTTTTTTTTTTTGACTTAAACAAAATTTCGAAAATGCAAATAACAAAAGGAAAAATTCTTATTTTTATTTTCTGATTTATATGATTAAAGCAAACAATATAATCTTTTTTTTAAAAATAGATATTGTTGGTTTTTTTTTTTTTTTTTTTTTTTGGATTAAAACAAAATTTTTTTTTTTTTTTTTTATGGATTTTTCGGTTTAGATGAAAATAAATAACAAAACAGAAAACACAAAGGATAAAGGTTGGATGAACACAACCTGGGATAGGAGCTTTTAAAGCTCTGATACCAAAATGATATAAGCACGGAATCACTCCAATACTATGACCACTCGATGATCGAGAGATTCCAAGCTTTGTTGCGGAAGTGGGGACGATGGTGAGATGGAAGGTGGTGTTTGATTGACTCTCTCAATCGATGGTGATTGAATCTCTCAATCCTTGATCGAACAAGCTATTTGAATCTCACAAATAACTTAATCCGAGGCGTCTAGAGAATATAGTGAATCGCACACAATATTCTAAAGAACAAAACAATCTTCGCAAAGAAACACTCTTTGAAAGAAAAACGAAATACTTTATAAAATTCTTGATTGAAAGGTGAATTACAATGAAAGCAAAGCTGAGCTTATATGGTGCTCATACACGAAATTAAACAAGAAGGAAATCGCAAAATAAATGCTAAAACTAGCCGTTTGAGTCATAATGACGAGAATCGGCCAAATATGGAAAACGGAGCCTTTCTTGAGTCTTGACAACTTATGGGCGAATGTCAAGTGTCTAGGTACATCCTGGTTGCTGTGGAAAAGCTTCAACTCGAGGCCACACTTCAAATAATAGAGCCATTGGAGATTAATGGCGAGAATCTCCAAATAAGGCAAGTGTAGCTCAAACTTGATCCACTCGATCAAGTGAGGTGTGGTGCACCTTAGGTCGTGAAGGGAAGCTTCTAGAAAGCTTCTTAAGTGTCTCTTAAGCTCATAGAAACCATTCTCAAGTGGGCTTTCATGTTTGGGCTTCAAAAGATTCCACTTGACATTTTCGGGTAGGATTGAGTCCATTAGATACGTCTCCACTGTTGGGCCTTTTATGAGCGATTGGCTGGGCTGATTGGAGAGATCTTGGATGTTCTGGAAACTAGACTCAAATATATTTTGACCCATATATAGATCGTTTACTGAAGTGCCGTGATCTGGAAGCGACACTTGATTGAACATTCGATTGAAATCGGAGCTCAACAACGGGGTTAGGTTCCAACCTTCAAACTGATCAAGCCTGATCAGTCCTTCGTGTTCCAGATGCTTCAGCTTCTCCTTGAACATGTTGAAGCTATTTTCCAGACTCTTCCTCCTAATGATTTCCTCTGGGGTTGATTGATCCTTCAAGTCGTTTGCTCGCTTTCCACTCGTTGAAGTAACTTTGGAAGTTACTGTCCCAAATCCATAAGAGAACCGCTGTCGCCAATAAACAAGATCTAAGCTTGTCGTACGCTCAGTACAATTCTCTTTTGAATTGGTAGTATCCAAAAGTCCTCCGGGTTTCCAATGTCGGCTTTGTAATGCATAAAACCGATCGTTCATCATAGTCTCCATAATCGGCCCGGTTTGGTCTTGTCCGAGCTTTGAGCTCACCTCTGGTGGGCTAGTTGGTTCGATGTCCTCATCATATATATTGTGTAATTTATCTTAAGAAAAAAAAATTTAAAATTTATTTTCATGTTCTACTAATTGTAAAATTTGGTTTCTAGTATTTGCTCTAAAATCTACCAAGTATTAAATAGGTATTCTACTATTTGTATAGCATTCTACTATCCCTATAGAATCCGTTATCTACAATGTTGTATGTATTCTACTAATGATCGTCAAGTAAAAAATTTTGTTGGGTATGCAAAGAAGAATACGTCGATACGTTTGTGTGTGACGTTTACAGTTACAATTGATTTGAATAAGGAACCATCTGATTCAAGTTGTAGAGAAGATGATGCTAAGTTGCCTCAAAAGTCATAAGAATTTATGAAAGATCATTGCAATGATGACTTCAAATCGAATGTGTGCCACGTTTGGATGTTTGTGATGATGGTGATGATGGTGTGCTTTCTGGAAACAGAGAAAACGGTGACAAGAAAGCTCGATTTTGGTTGATTGATGATGTAAAGAAGGACCAAAATTTTATAAGCAAAAACGCTTTGAAGGCAACTATGGAAATTGCAGCAATGAAGCATAACTTTGACTACAGTGTTGTAAAATCATCAAAAAAGTGGTGGTATATACGCTGCAAAGATCCCCTATGCAATTGGCGTGTTCGTGCAGAGGGTCTACATGGGTCAACGTATTTCAAAATCAACAAGTATGTGGCTGAACATACATGTGCTCCTTCTAGGAAAAACAAAGGCTCTAGGACAGCTTCAGCAAAAACAATTGGCAGTCTGATTATGCATAAGTAAGAGGGTGTTAAGGAAGGGTCTAAACCGAGAGAAATCATATAGATTATGCGTACGGAGCATGGATGTGAGATCTGTTACACACAAGCATGGGAGTCCCGTGAGTATGCAGTTAATGCTGTTAGAGGTATTCCAGAGAAAAGTTTTGCCAAAATTCCAAAATACTTGCACATGTTGAAAGATGCTAATCCGGGTACGCATACTCATTACGTAACGGATTGCGATGGTAGATTCAAATATCTATTTATTTCTTTTGGTCAATCATTAAGAGGATTCTACAAAGCCATGCGTAGGGTCATTGTTGTTGATGGTACATTTATGATGAGTAAATACAAAGGAGTTATGCTTGTTGCTACATCGTTAGATGGTAACTCCAATTTGTATCCTATTGCATTCGGGGTTGTCGATTCAGAGAACGACTTGTCATGGGAGTGGTTTTTAATGCAACTAAAGGTTGTTATTGAAGATGAGCAAGGTTTGGCTTTTGTGTCAAATAGAAATTCTTCCGTTATGAAATCACTTACTAAAGTGTACCTGCACTCTACACATGGAATCTGCATCCACCATTTGTTGAATAACGTGGTAACATATTTCAAGATTGATTTCAAAGTCTTCAAAAGAATATAGAGTTGCTGGATTAGAGAGGAGATTCAACGATATTTGTGCTATTAGTCCGATTGTTGGAAAATATCTAGAGGAGGCTGATGTCGCAAAATGGGCTCGTTGCAAATTTTCTGGCGTCAGGTATGATGTTCGAACCACTATCCTAGCTGAATCGATAAATTCTGCATTGCGATCACCTAGAGAGTATCCAGTAATTCCTTTGTTGGACAGCATAAGAGAAATGTTAACCGGTGGTTTTATGCGCGTAGAATATTAAGCTCAAAGCAGAAGGATCCTTTAACCATTGAGGTGGAGAAAAAGATTGATAGGAGGATTGAGAAGGGTATTACATTTATTGTTTATCTGGTTAACCAGAATTGATTTCTAGTTAAAGGCGACATAATCAACTGTCTTGTTGATTTGGACAGAAGAACGTGTTCATGTGGAAAGTATGATTTAATAAAAATTCCTTGCAAACACGCCATTAAAGCAGCTTTTTCAGTGGGCAAGGAGTCACACCCACTAACCGATGAAAGTTATAGTATTTCTGCATGGAGAACGGCTTATGAGGAATGCATTAATCCAATAGGTGTTCCTGAGGATGCATGGTGTGTCCCAGTGGATGTTGAACATGCGTTAGTTCTACCACCGGAAACACGAAGAGCAGCCGGTAGACGAAGAAAACGAAGACACGAGACAGTGGAAGACAAGATACGTTCCTCACAAGGATCACAAGGGTTTAAGAAGCACAAGTGCAGTCGGTGTGGTATTGAAGATCACAAAAGAGGGACATGTTAAAGAGCAATATAGGCGTTGGTTATCTATATTTTAATTTGGTTTTTTTAAAGCTTTTTTGGATCGTGTTAATTTGGTTTTAAAGACTTTTTTCAGCAACATTTGGAATTTTGCGGAAGAAACTATCTTTTTCAACACTATCTTTTTCAAAATTGTCATTTCTGTGTTGTGTTTGTGAATCTCTTCGATGGATGTGATGTTTCATGTGGTTTTGGATTGATACAAACAAATGTTGCAGGTATATCTTAACCTGCGAGATAAAGCTGCTGATAAATCTGGTGGTCATAAGAACTCATCTTCATTTCTTAAAGCCATCAGTTTTTGATGCAGTTTCTTCCTTTAGAATCGGATTCAAATGAGATATGCATGAACTTGTGAAAGATGGTGTACTTCTATGGTAATGTGCTAGTTTTGTGTAAAGAAGATTTAGAATATCAGTATTCTTTGTTTCTTTGTTTTGATTTGTTTCTCTCTTTTGGTGCAGTAAGCTTATAAATGTAGCAGTCCCTGGGACAATAGATGAACGAGCGATCAACACGAAAAGGGTTCTTAACCCATGGGAGAGAAATGAGAATCACACGCTCTGTCTCAACTCCTCGAAAACTGTTGGTTGCAATGTGGTTAATATTTGGACACAATCTCTGGCTGAATGACGAGTATTGTGGTTGAGTAAACACACATTACAAATTTCGGGGGTCAAATAAATTAAATGTGTATCAAATATCGATTGATGTGCTTAGCACCGCTGGTTACATGTTCCAACTCTTAACCTACATGCCCCGTGTTCGAGTCATACACGGTACCTGAATCCAAATTTTTATGTTTTTAATGAAAACTAGCTTTATCTGTTTTTATACTAGACATACGATTGTTTTCTTTTAAAACAAAATATCAAACCTTAAACCTCTCTTCATCAATATTTTCTCTCGGCCCTAGGTAAGTTCATGCGATTTATGAGATTTCTATAACAAAAACCGTTCCTATTTTTGTTTACTCGAATTCCACCCATGTAATTTTGATTGGAGTGTTTAAGTTTCTGAGATTGCTGAGAAATCATTTCTGGGTTTCAATTTTGATTGGGCGATTTATGAGATTTCTATAGCATCGAACCCTAAACCTCTCTTCATCTATATTTTCTCTCGGCCAAAGGTAAGTTCATGCGATTTATGAGATTTCTATAACAAAAACATTTCTTGTTTTTGTTTACTCGAATTCCACTCATGTAATTTTGATTGGAGTGTTTAAGTTTCTGAGATTTCATTTCTGGGTTTCAATTTTGATTGGGCGATTTATGAGATTTATATAACATCGATCCAGGTTTACATCATCAGGAAAATGAGTTATACATCATCAGGTTCTGCATCCAATTCAGTTAGAGGGATTCCTAGAAAATGTGGGTGTGGACAGAAAATCGTTTTATGTTTATCAAAGACGGCGAAGAATCCTAATCGCAAGTTCTATAAATGTGTTGCTACAAAACAGGTTAGACAGAATTTTCTTATGACTATGGTTTGTGTTGTCCTAGGTTTTGGTCTAAGATTTGTTAAGTCTTGGTTTTAATGGGTGACTATGGTCACGTTTTCAAATGGGCCAATGAAGCTAAGATGGAAGAGTTCCATGTCCTTGCGGAGAATCAAAAGATGTTTGTTGAAGATTTTAACAAAATCCTAAATTCGGAGAAGATTATGATGGAGAAATTTGACAAGCTCGTAGAGAAGAAAAAAAGCATCGACCATCAGCTACAAGGTCTCAAAGAAACAATACAGAAAATTGGATTTTTTGTTGCAGTTGTAGGAATTGGATGTGTGTGTTATTCTATATTGTAGTCAAAATATTGCGTAGCGGTTTTCTCCTTTGATCATGTGGTTTCTCCTTTGATACAAGATTCAATTTAATATTCATCAGCTTTTGAAAAAGAAAAAGAGACTACCCAAAAGCAGGTAGATGATATAACAAAATCTAAAAGTCTAAATAATTAACTAAAATGGGTATCATTACAAAGAATAAAACCAGTCTACATGAAAATCTAAAAGTCGATCTCAATCTAATTCTATAACCGCGGACACACCACTCGGTGTAGGTTCATACTTCAACATTCGGTCAATTAACACGGGATCATGTGCCGCTTGATAAAGATCAAATGCAATCTTATGGCGAGCGTCTCCAATGTTGTCATCGTCGACCAAAGAAATGTTCAGTCCAAGCAGGTGACACTCAATGAATTTCAACGAATGGACTCCACAAGCACACTTACTCTTATTAAGGTGAGGCTTCATCGGCACATAGATGACTGAATATGGTGAAATATTCATATGTTTCCTGTTTTTTGGTGACTGAACTTCCTCCACGATCCGAGGGATGATGACTGCGAATGGTTCCACATGCCTGTTGTTTTTCTTGCCAGAACAATCGAAGACTTCAATTGTTCTCTGCACAAAATTGATGCACACAGAAATCCAGTATTTACCGTTGACATGAACCGGAGCGTAGGCACGATGAACTTCGACATCCCAAACTTGTCTTGTTCTTCCATGAGATGGAAGCTCACCGGTTCCGTAATTTAAGAGCCAGGGATCCAATTTGTATCCCTTCTTATTCCCCACCAAGTTTTGGTACGCACTATTGATTTGGACGCCGAATAGACAGTTCATGAAGGCAACACGATCTGGTTTCCATCGGCGCAAAGAAGTGTTCTCTCGGAATAAGTACATAACCGCGTCCATATCTTGAAAAATGTATAACCCATAAATATGTTGGGTTTTATTTTAAAATTCTAGGATATTTTTTAGATTTATATTTACCGCGGAGTGAAGCCATTCTTTTGGTTGAACAATACGATTAGCTAATTCATAGGACAAAATACTTGGACCAATCTGTAATTCTCTGAAATAGTAAAACGAATTCCAAAAAATTATTAATTAATTACTCAAACATTGAATGTATAAAAGATCCAAAACTAAAGTTTTGGGAGGACTTACTTGGACGACAAAGATCATTCATTTAAGTTTTTCCATGATTCGTCTGACAAGTAAACCAATGGGTAATCAGCATCTTCTTTTGAGTCTGATTTGGTTCTTTGGTCTGACAGTTCTATTTTGGTGGAAGGTGTATTTGTGGACTTTTTACCATGCCTCACTACACCAAAACAGGGTTTTTGCTACTGATTGTTGCTACTGATTAGGCAGTCGGTAAATTTACCGAATGTTTCGCTACTGATTTTCGACTGATGTGCGACTATTTTCAAACAGTCGCAAATCAGTAGGTATTTAGTGACTAAAATTCTAGTCGTTAATTAGTAGCAGTTTTACGACTGATTAGTGACTGAATTGTAGTCGGAAACATGCAGTAACTAATCAATAGTAATTTTAGCGACTGATTTGCTATTGAATTCGGTGGGTCGTAGAATAGTAGCAAATCAGTAGCAAAACAGTAGTAAAAAGTAGTTATAAATCACGTGGAATTCATTTGGTTGTTGGTGTACCTAATTTGGTTGGCTGTCGTGAATCAGTAGTAATTTTAGCGACTGATTTGCTACTGAATTCGGTGGGTCGTAGAACATTAGCAAATCAGTAGCAAAAAGTAGTTTATAAATCACGTGGAATTTAAAAGCCTCGGTTCCTTTATATATGTTTATATATGCTGGATTTTTATATATGTTTAATTTTTGATTTTTGTTTCCCTCGGTTCCTTGCTTGAGTTGCCTCCATTGAAGCCTCTTCAAAGATTCTTCTCCTCCATGTGCGTTTGTCATTGGGAGATGAAGATGATAGAACACTGACGTCTATACATATTATATTTCTTATCTATGTTCGTAAGGTCTGTAGAGCCCAGTTGGTAATGTGTAAGCATTTAAAGTTCGTGGTCACATGTTCGAGTTGTAGTGGGTGTAATTTTTTTAATTTATTGCCAATTCGAATGTTTCGTTAACGTTTTAACGGGGTTGACTAACGAAATTTTGGTCAATGTATGTTTTGGACAAAAAAAATTAGTATGTGCATGGATATTCAAATAATTAAGAGTTTGGGTATGAATTTGCACACTAAAATTGTTCAGGACCTAATCGGTACCAGTTGAAAGAGTTGAGGCATGAATTTGCCGTTTTTCCACATCTAACCATTAATCTTAAACTCGAGTTGTAGTGGGTGTAATTTTTTTAATTTATTGCCAATTCGAATTTTTCATTAACGTTTTAACGGGGTTGACTAACAGAATTTTGGTCAATATATGTTTTGGACAAAAAAAAAATTAGTTTGTGCATGGATATTCAAATAATTAAGAGTTTAGGTATGAATTTGCACACTAAAATTGTTCAGGACCTAATCGGTACTAGTTGAAAGAGTTGAGGCATGAATTTGCCGTTTTCCCACATCTAACCCTTAATCCTAAACTCTAAATCTTAAATTGTAAACTAGATCTTACACATGAATATCAAATAATATACAAAAAACAACACTTACAAAAAATTTAAAAAATATAATCAATTTATAAATCTTAAATTCAAAACCCTAAACACATACATATCAATAATATACAAAAAATCAACACTTAAAATATTTTAAAATAAAATAATTTTATAAATCCTAAATTCTAAACCCCAAACACAAACTCTAAACCCTTAACCCTTAACCCTTAACCCTTAACCCTTAACCCTATACCCTTAACCCTAAACCCTAAACCCTAAATTCTAAACCGACCTAAACCAAACAGATGTTTTCTCAACGTCTAACCTAATTGTTCAATAACTTGCATTTGTCGCAATTAGAGTTTTAAAACTTGGCCTCCGTGAGATTTGATTCATAGGGGAAATTGTTGATTAGCTTCAAAAGATGGTTTTATTAACAAGAAACAGCTTGTCCGAGAAGCAAAGAAAGGCAATTTACTTATGGGTCTTTAACTGCTCCTACTCGACCAAAAAGTAATTGTTAACAGCTCCTAATCAGTAGGGTTTAGTGTTTAGTGTTAGTATTAACACTAAACACTAAACCCTAAATCGGCCTAAACCCGATGGGAAACTGATGATCATGTAATGCTGACAACAATTGAAGATTTCGTCGTCAAGAATTCGCTACAAGGAGTAAACCCAGTAAATCTCGATTACGATGTCGGCGATGCGGAACCAGAAGACGAATTCATATGTAATTTATCGTCTTATAATGATGACGACGGAGAAGGTGAAGCACCCTACTAATTATGTGAAGATTAAATCATAATGTTATATTATATGCAACTTACGTTATTTAATGTGTTAGTATGCTAATTAAGCTAAATTATGTTAGTTATGAATAAAATTAAACTAAATTGCTACTCATTAGCTACCGATTAGAGACTAAATAGAAAAAAATCAAAATTGTGTTTTGGAGCCAATATCTCTTATGGCACTTAGCCAAATTTTTGTTTTGGCCAAAAAATTTCCGCACTTTTTTTTTGGTTTTGGCGGAATTTTGTTTTTTTTGGCTAAGTTAATTTCACTCCAAACAACACAATTCATTCAAGTGACCAAAAAAAAAAAAATTCAGATATGAGATTTTTTTTTTACTCCTCTCTCGTCTCTCGTTTTCTTTCCTCCTCTTCTCCTATCTTCCTCCTCCGTTTTGACACCGAGGACACTGCTCCTCCTCCGCCACCACCTTCCGATCCGGTTTTACCAACGCACTCAGCCTCATCCTCCACCTCCTATTTCCCCTGACCTAGGTCACCCAAACCCTGACTCGCCTACCGATATCCACGAAGCGGCCATACTACACCATCTCCGCCAACATCTCCTCGTCTCCAGCAACCAATTCGAGCCGAATTCCGCTTTCTCCGGCGGCGGATTCATGTCTTCTCAGCCTTCTCAGGCCTATGAATCCTCGTCCTCCACTGCTAAGGTAATCCATCTGTCTTCGTGTGGTCAAACAACATATTTCTTCTGATTCGTTTTTCTGTTTTATCGCGAAATTCTTGACCTGATTACGGGGGTTCTCATTTGTTCTTTAGATCTGCTTGAGTTCGAGTCTCCATCCATCATTTTTTTTTCCGTTGTGAGAAACCAGGGATCTAACGGATTCATTCTCTCTCCTTTTTGTTGCCTTCAGGTTCTAGAGCTCGCTGCTAACGCAACAAGGGACAAGAAGAACAAGATAAACCCTAGGCATCTTTGCTTAGTGATGAACGACGAAGAATTGGGGAATCAAACAATATCCTGCTAGTTCATCAAATCCGGTTCGTTCTTGGATATATATATCTTCTGTGTTCGGAAGTACTTGCTCATTTGTAAACTTGATACATTGCATATCGAATTGAGGTATGTTTTTTATCCTTTATTCAGTTGTATGGATTCTTGTTTTACGGGTTTTGTTGTATCTTAAAGCTGATGTTTTATTAGCTTTTCTCCTTTTCTATGTGAAATTGTAGCAACTCCTGCAACTGCAGCAGCTAACCGTAGAAGAGTAAGATTTTGTCACCATTAGTTGACTTTTGAAAGCATCTTATTGCAGAAAATATCTATTGTATTGTGTTTTATGATCTAATCTTTTGTTGTTGTTCTTAGGTTCACACAGGATAAGCCTTATCGATACAAGCCATGAACCTACAGGTCCCGTGTTCGAGTCATACACGGTAACTGAATCCAAATTTTTTATGTTTTTAATGAAAACTAGCTTTATCTGTTTTTATACTAGACATACGATTGTTTTCTTTTAAAACAAAACATCGAACCTTAAACCTCTCTTCATCAATCTTTTCTCTCGGCCCTACGTAAGTTCATGCGATTTATGAGATTTCTATAACAAAAACCTTTCCTGTTTTTGTTTACTCGAATTCCACCCATGTAATTTTGATTGGAGTGTTTAAGTTTCTGAGATTGCTGAGAAATCATTTCTGGGTTTCAATTTTGATTGGGCGATTTATGAGATTTCTATAGCATCGAACCCTAAACCTCTCTTCATCTATATTTTCTCTCGGCCAAAGGTAAGTTCATGCGATTTATGAGATTTCTATAACAAAAACCTTTCCTGTTTTTGTTTACTCGAATTCCACTCATGTAATTTTGATTGGAGTGTTTAAGTTTCTGAGATTTCATTTATGGGTTTGAATTTTGAGTGGGCGATTTATGAGATTTATATAACATCGATCCTGGTTTACATCATCAGGAAAATGAGTTATACATCATCAGGTTCTACATCCAATTCAGTTAGAGGGATTCCTAGAAAATGTGGATGTGGACAGAAAATCGTTTTATGTTTATCAAAGACGGCGAAGAATCCTAATCGCAAGTTCTATAAATGTGTTACTACAAAACAGGTTAAACAGAATTTCCTTATGACTATGGTTTGTGTTGTCCTGGGTTTTGGTCTAAGATTTGTTAAGTCTTAGTTTTAATGGGTGACTGTGGTCACGTTTTCAAATGGGCCAATGAAGCTAAGATGAAAGAGTTCCATGTCCTTGCGGAGAATCAAAAGATGTTTGTTGAAGATTTGAACAAAATCCTAAATTCGGAGAAGATTATGATGGAGAAATTTGACAAGCTCGTAGAGAAGAACAAAAGCATCGACCATCAGCTACAAGGTCTCAAAGAAACAATACAGTAAATTGGATTTTTTGTTGCAGTTGTAGGAATTGGATGTGTGTGTTATTCTATATTGTAGTCAAAATATTGCGTAGCGGTTTTCTCCTTTGATCATGTGGTTTCTCCTTTGATACAAGATTCAATTTAATATTCATCAGCTTTTGAAAAAGAAAAAGAGACTACCCAAAACCAGGTAGACGACATAACAAAATCTAAAAGTCTAAATAATTAACTAAAATGGGTATCATTATAAAGAATAAAACCAGTCTACATGAAAATCTAAAAGTCGATCTCAATCTAATTCTATAACCGCGGACACACCACTCGGTGTAGGTTCATACTTCAACATTCGGTCAATCAACACGGGATCATGTGCCGCTTGATAAAGATCAAATGCAATCTTATGGCAAGCCTCTCCAATGTTGTCATCGTCGACCAAAGAAATGTTCAGTCCAAGCAGGTGACACTCAATGAATTTCAACGCATAGACTCCACAAGCACACTTACTCTTATTAAGGTGAGGCTTCATCGGCACATAGATGACTGAATATGGTGAAATATTCATATGTTTCCTGTTTTTTGGTGACTGAACTTCCTTCACGATCCGAGGGATGATGACTGCGAATGGTTCCACATGCCTATTATTTTTCTTGCCAGAACAATCGAAGACTTCAATTGTTCTCTGCACAAAATTGATGCACACGGAAATCCAGTGATTACCGTTGACATGAACCGGAGCGTAGGCACGATGAACGTCGACATCCCAAACTTGTCTTGTTCTTCCATGAGATGGAAGCTCACCGGTTCCGTAATTTAAGAGCCAGGGATCCAATTTGTATCCCTTCTTATTCCCCACCAATTTTTGGTACGCACTATTGATTTGGACGCCGAATAGACAGTTCATGAAGGCAACACGATCTGGTTTCCATCGGCGCAAAGAAGTGTTCTCTCGGAATAAGTACATAACCGCGTCCATATCTTGAAAAATGTATAACCCATAAATATGTTGGGTTTTATTTTAAATTTCTAGGATAATTTATAGATTTATACTTACCGCGGAGTGCAGCCATTCTTTTGGTTGAACAATACGATTAGCTAATTCATAGGACAAAATACGTGGACCAATCTGTAATTCTCTGAGATAGTAAAATGAATTCCAAAAAAATTATTAATTAATTACTCAAACATTGTATGTATAAAAGTTCCAAAACTAAAGTTTTTGGGAGGACTTACTTGGACGACAAAGATCACTCATTTAAGGTTTTCCATGATTCGTCTGACAAGTAAACCAATGGGTAATCAGCATCTTCTTTTGAGTCTGATTTGGTTCTTTGGTCTGACAGTTCTAATTTGGTGGAAGGTGTATTTGTGGAATTTTTACCATACCTCACTACACCAAAACAGGGTTTTTGCTACTGATTGTTGCTACTGATTAGGCAGTCGATAAATTTACCGACTGTTTCGCTACTGATTTTTGACTGATGTGCGACTATTTTCAAACAGTCGCAAATCAGTAGGTATTTAGTGACTAAAAATTCTAGTCGTTAATTAGTAGCAGTTTTACGACTGATTAGTGACTGAATTGTAGTCGGAAACATGCAGTAACTAATCAGTAGTAATTTTAGCGACTGATTTGCTACTGAATTCGGTGGGTCGTAGAACAGTAGCAAATAAGTAGCAAAACAGTAGCAAATCAGTAGAAAAACAGTAGCAAAAAGTTGTTTATAAATCACGTAGAATTTAAAAGCCTAGGTTCCTTTATATATGTTTATATATGTTGGATTTTTATATATGTTTGATTTTTGATTTTTTTTTCCCTCGGTTCCTTGCCTGAGTTGCCTCCATTGAAGCCTCTTCAAAGATTCTTCTCCTCCATGTGCGTTTGTCATTGGGAGATGAAGATGATAGAACACTGACGTCTATACATATTATATTTCTTATCTATGTTCGTAAGGTCTGTAGAGCCCAGTTGGTAATGTGTAAGCATTTAAAATTCGTGGTCATAGGTTGGAGTTGTAGTGGGTGTAATTTTTTTTAATTTATTGCCAATTGGAATTTTTCGTTAACGTTTTAACAGGGTTGACCAACGGAATTTTGGTCAATGTATGTTTTGGACAAAAACAATTAGTATGTGCATGGATATTCAAATAATTAAGAGTTTGGGTATGAATTTGCACACTAAAATTGTTCAGGACCTAATCGGTACCAGTTGAAAGAGTTGAGGCATGAATTTGCCGTTTTTCCACATCTAACCATTAATCTTAAACTCGAGTTGTAGTGGGTGTAATTTTTTTAATTTATTGCCAATTCGAATTTTTCATTAACGTTTTAACGGGGTTGACTAACAGAATTTTGGTCAATATATGTTTTGGACAAAAAAAAAATTAGTTTGTGCATGGATATTCAAATAATTAAGAGTTTGGGTATGAATTTGCACACTAAAATTGTTTAGGACCTAATCGGTACCAGTTGAAAGAGTTTAGGCATGAATTTGCCGTTTTCCCACATCTAACCCTTAATCTTAAACTCGAGTTGTAGTGGGTGTAATTTTTTTAATTTATTGCCAATTTAAATTTTTGGTTAACGTTTTAACGGGGTTGACTAACGGAATTTTGGTCAATATATGTTTTGGACAAAAAAAATTAGTTTGTGCATGGATATTCAAATAATTAAGAGTTTAGGTATGAATTTGCACACTAAAATTGTTCAGGTCCTAATCGGTACCAGTTGAAAGAGTTGAGGCATGAATTTGCCGTTTTCCCACATCTAACCCTTAATCCTAAACTCTAAATCTTAAATTGTAAACTAGATCTTACACATGAATATCAAATAATATACAAAAAACAACACTTACAAAAAATTTAAAAAATATAATCATTTTATAAATCTTAAATTCAAAACCCTAAACACATACATATCAATAATATACAAAAAATCAACACTTACAATTTTTTTAAATAAAATAATTTTATAAATCCTAAATTCTAAACCCCAAACACAAACTCTAAACCCTTAACCCTTAACCCTTAACCCTATACCCTTAACCCTTAACCCTAAACCCCAAACCCTAAATTCTAAACCGACCTAAACCAAACAGATGTTTTCTCAGCGTCTAACCTAATTGCTCAATAACTTGCATTTGTCGCAATTAGAGTTTTAAAACTTGGCCTCCGTGAGATTTGATTCATAGGGGAAATTGTTGATTAGCTTCAAAAGATGGTTTTGTTAACAAGAAACAGCTTGTCCGGGAAGCAAAGAAAGGCAATTTACTTATGGGTCTTTAACTGCTCATACTCGACCAAAAGGTAATTGTTAACAGCTCCTAATCAGTAGGGTTTAGGGTTTAGTGTTTAGTGTTAGTATTAACACTAAACCATAAACCCTAAATCGGCCTAAACCCGATGGGAAACTTATGATCATGTAATGCTGACAACAATTGAAGATCTCGTCATCAAGAATTCGCTACAAGGAGTAAACCCAGTAAATCTCGATTACGATGTCGGCGATGCGGAACCAAAAGACGAATTCTTGTGTAATTTATCGTCTTATAATGATGACGGCGGAGAAGGTGAAGCACCCTACTAATTATGTGAAGATTAAATCATAATGTTATATTATATGCAACTTACGTTATTTAATGTGTTAGTATGTTAATTAAGCTAAATTATGTTAGTTATGAAAAAAATTAAACTAATTTGCTACTCACTAGCTACTGATTAGAGACTAAATAGAAAAAAAAACTAAATTGTGTTTTGGAGCCAATATCTCTTATGGCACTTAGCCAAATTTTTGTTTTGGCCAAAAACTTTCCGCACTTTGTTTTTGGTTTTGGCGGAATTTTGTTTTTTTTTTGCTAAGTTAATTTCACTCCAAACAACACAATTCATTAAAGTGACCAAAAAAAAAAAATTCAGATCTGAGATTTTTTTTTACTCCTCTCTCGTCTCTCATTTTCTTTCCTCCTCTTCTCCTATCTTCCTCCTCCGTTTTGACACCGACGACACTGCTCCTCCTCCGCCACCACCTTCCGATCCGGTTTTACCAACGCACTCAGCCTCATCCCCCACCTCGTATTTCCCCTGACCTAGGTCACCCAAACCCTGACTCGCCTACCGATATCCACGAAGCGGCCATACTACACCATCTCCGCCGGCATCTCCTCGTCTCCAGTAGCCAATTTGAGCCGAATTCCGCTTTCTCCGGCGGCGGATTCATGTATTCTCAGCCTTCTCAGGCCTATGAATCCTCGTCCTCCACTGCTAAGGTAATCCATATGTCTTCGTGCGGTCAAACAACATATTTCTTCTGATTCTTTTTTCTGTTTTATCGCGAAATTCTTGACCTGATTACGGGGGTTCTCATTTGTTCTTTAGATCTGCTTGAGTTCGAGTCTCCATCCATCGTTTTCTTTTTCCGTTGTGAGAAACCAGGGATCTAACGGATTCATTCTCTCTCCTTTTTGTTGCCTTCAGGTTCTAGAGCTCGCTGGTAACACAACAAGGGACAAGAAGAACAAGATAAACCCTAGGCATCTTTGCTTAGTGATGAACGACGAAGAATTGGGGAATCAAACAATATCCTGCTAGTTCATCAAATCCGGTTCGTTCTTGGATATATATATCTTCTGTGTTCGGAAGTACTTGCTCATTTGTAAACTTGATACATTGCATATCGAATTGAGGTATGTTTTTTTATCCTTTATTCAGCTGTATGGATTCTTGTTTTACGGGTTTTGTTGTATCTTAAAGCTGATGTTTTATTAGCTTTTCTCCTTTTCTATGTGAAATTGTAGCAACTCCTGCAACTGCAGCAGCTAACCGTAGAAGAGTAAGATTTTGTCACCATTAGTTGACTTTTGAAAGCATCTTATTGCAGAAAAACATCTATTGTATTGTGTTTTATGATCTAATCTTTTGTTGTTGTTCTTAGGTTCACACAGGAGAAGCCTTATCGATACAAGCCATGAACCTACAGGTCCCGTGTTCGAGTCATACACGGTACCTGAATCCAAATTTTTATGTTTTTAATGAAAACTAGCTTTATCTGTTTTTATACTAGACATACGATTGTTTTCTTTTAAAACAAAACATCGAACCTTAAACCTCTCTTCATCAATCTTTTCTCTCGGCCCTACGTAAGTTCATGCGATTTGTTCATTAGTGCTCTCTTTAAGCTAGAAGTAAAATATTGTTTGATTTGTTAAAAAGACATTCATTATGGCATCGTCGTTACGTGTTGGTTATTAGAGTTTCAGATTCTTTGTTATATATTGGATGTTAACTGTTTTTTTCTTTGTTTCTATGCCTTCAGATTAAAGATGAGCTTCGCAGAGAAACATTGCAAGCTAGCAAGTGAGTATATCTTAGCTAAAATTCCCCCTTTCTTTTTCATTTCGTTTTAGCAAAAAGAAACTCTGGTTTCATCGAGAACTCTAAAATTGTGATATGGTGAAATGTAACAGGAGAGAACTTGGAGAAGGAGCCACAGATAATGGAGCTCAGAAACCAAGTGAGTATCAAGAACAGGCGAGATGAAGCAACAACATAAAATGAACACTGAGACAAACCGACAAGGGATTCCTCGCCACTGGTTTAGCTCACTTGTTTCTCTCCACTGGTTTAGCTCACTTGTTTCTCACTTGATGTTATGTTTTGCAAATTGGAACAACTCCTAATTAGTTGGAGTTGCCTTTCCATTTTGATTTAGAACTTTAAACTTATGTTACTTTTGTTTAACTGTAATTTTGGTTTTTTGGTGTATGGATTTGTGTTCTTCATTTGTTTTACTTTACTTTTGTAAACTTGAATGTTTTATATGTAATTAGTCTACATTTATATTAATAAATTGATTTTTTTTTAATTTAAACAATATATCAGTCGCTAATCAGTAGCTATATTTTGCTAATGAATAGCTAAAATCAGTTGTAAAAAAATCACAAATCAGGAGCAAATCAGTCGTTAAAAAAATCACAAACCATTAGCAAATCAGTAGCTAAAGTAGTAGGTAATCAGTCGCAATTCAGTAGCTAAATTTTACGACTGATTACAGACTACGGCGGTAGTAGCAAAATTTTGCTACTGATTAGGGACTGAATAGTGACCGCCTAATATCAGTCTTAAATCAGTCGTAAATCAGTAGCAATTTGAAACTGATTTTTTTAGCGACGAGACCTTTACCTACTACAGAAATCAGTCGGTAATCAGTCGTAACATGGTGTTTTGCTACTGATTTCCGACTATTTTTGCAGTAGTAAAAAACCTGTTTTCTTGTAGTGCCTTGTTGGTTCTTTGGGCTTTGAAAGCTGTGTTTGATCAAAATCGGTTACAAATGAATCTTGAGAGAGATGGTCCACCGTTTTTTGGAGGAATTTTTGTGTACCCATGCACAAATCGATATCTGAAACCTAACTCAAAAGTACTTCATAGAGATTTTAGGCCTGTTAATACATAAAATATCAGTATTTAATGTATTAAATGCAAGACATAAACTAAATGTTACAAATACAATCGTGACTTACATTTTTTCAGTTATTACATTGTTACAAAGACATTACATACTCATGTTACAAAGACATGCAAACACGATATTCAGTTTTTAATATTACAAAGACGTGACTCAAACTACGTACTCACAATATTTTTTTTTAAACTCATGTTACAAAGACTTACTCACGATATTTAGTTTTTAATATTACAAAGACGTACTCACGATATTCAGTTTTGATAGACCATATAAAGTAATCATGACTTAGAGTTTCTTGTCTTCCTTACCGTTTTTTTTTGCTGAGAAGTGTCGATAGTGGAGGGAATCGACAAGGTAGATGGCTCTCCGTTAGTTCTTATCAATCCTGCTACAAGCTGTGTGAAATGATTATCAAATTTTCCCATTCGGTCGTCAATTTTCTTCTCAAATTTCTCCTCCAAAGCCTGAAACATACCTTGAATGAAAGACTTCATGTCTCCATCAAGAGTTTTCTGTTTTTCCACTGATCGTTGACACAACAATTTGTACTTGCGTGCCTCTGTACAACGATCAGCTAGCCTTTTCTTTCCACGGCTCAAACCAGGTACTGAGCTTTCTACAGTAGTTTGAGTTCCAACTTCACTTTCCTCATCAACAAACGCATTCTCTGCATCAGCCACACGAGCTTGGACATTAACGACCGAAGATGTGTAACTAGCTTCATTAATTTTCCAAATTTTCTGACTCCAGTCGTATCCCTCACCGATCATCGTTTTCATACGATCAACTCTGCCATCAGTCATTTCATCAGCCCTGAAGAGCTCAGTGGAATCGAATATATCAAAATTCCCTGTAGACGATATGTATGGATAGAGAACATCCTATAAAAAAAATTGCGTTATACAAAGTCTGAAATAATTGTCGTAAGACTTGAATACCTAACTGAGAACCAACCTACCAGCAGATGAAGTAAACAGTAATCTAAAACCAACCTCGAATGCGTTATTATAAAGATATAACGAATATCAAGTTGAGTCCCAAAAGCTACACTAGTAAACTTTCTAACTTAACCTCATTCAAAGTATTGTATTTGCACCTACACAAGTGTCATCTAATTCCAAATTCAACGTGTGATCCTGACATTGCTACTCATTCATGATCCACATAGATAAATGACAGCCTCAAGATATATCAGCAAGGGAAGGCCTAGATTAATAAGAGATAAATGTTCTTTTTAAAATACACTACTTACCTCCTTTTTAAAAGTGCTCTCTAGCTGCATAATTTATTCGTACGATACTCTCGGTATTCCACTCCACTTAGAGCATCTAACTTCTATATTATCATTCTTGAATTTTTGGCCCAACAATGTACCAAAATTGGGAATCGCCTCCATAATCCAGATTTTAAATGCTAATGAGAAACCTTCCAAAGTGTAGCTAATGGTCTACGTCAGCCTCACCCGAGTTTTGATGATGTTCTCAACTAGAAATTCGAACGAGTGACGACCCCATGGGTACTTCTGAAGCTAACTAATATCCATCACCAGTTTGATGTATTTGTGTGGAATATTAACAGCCGCACTCTGCGCCATGACTAAACCAGCAATTACACACAAGTACGCCAACCTCAATCTGTCCTCACGCTTCCACTCGTGTACACTTTCTAGATGATCATCCATTATCTTTTTATGCTAATCCTGTTGTTATTCAGTAGCAAATTACTCCAAAACCCGCCATCATCTTTCCATTTCTCGAAATTGCAGTCCTCAACGTCTTTGTAGTTGGGCCCAGTAACTGCGTGAAATTCTTGGAGAGAAAAACGTAGCTCATATTTCTTGTCAGTGATGAGTTGCTTACACATGAAGGTGTGGATCAATCTCGCTGAATACCCGAAACCATTATTATGCATTGCCACAATCGGACCAAAGACTGGATCTCTCAAAACTTTCTTGTACTCATTTGGGAGCGCTGCCTTCAGTGTGGTTAGAATCGATAACATGCAGCGGTTGTTTATCTTTTCTACTTGAGGCTCACTTCCTGGCCTAAAGCGCAGTTTTGGCAACTCCAAATCCATACCTAAAAAGAAGGGAAAACAACAACAGTTGTTAAACAAACTGTCTGAATCTTCATTATTTGACAATAAGAACATAAATGCTACGAAAACATTCAGACTGAGAGTATAAAATAAGACTTCTTTACTTAACAAGATCAAATCATTTACTTAAACCGTGAAGTATCAAGAGCTTCATCATTACAAGACAAACAAGACTTCTTTACTTAACAGGATCGAATCATTTACTTAACCGAGAAGTATCAAGACTTCATCATTACAAGATAAACATGATCGAATCATTTATGTAGCAAAAAGAGTATCAAGAGCTTCATCATTACATGTTGGTGTTGGTACAGGAGAAGAAATCCAGGTTTAAAATAAGAAACTGAGAATCGTGGCATTAAAAGGAGACAAAGAACCAACAAAGCTAAGTTAAAAAACAAGAGAATAATTATTCCTAAATCATTAGCAAAAGGCTACCGATATCTATAAACCCAAAAAATTGAGAGTCATATAAATCCCGAGAAGCTCACACGAAGACACTAGAGTTCGACAAAGCTCACACGAAGACACTAGATAGTAGATACTATTCAATGTAAAAAAATCATATTGGAAAAGCTTTGGATGGCGTTATTGTTTAAGCTATCTTCAATATTAGTTGGTTAAATGAAGAACAAGATAACAGTAGATACTATTCGAGGTAGAAAAACCATCACTAAAGCCATATCAATCCACGACTAAGAGAAAACTTAGATGCCAAAAAACGTGAACATAGCTACTAAGATACAAAATACTTCGAAAGTAAAGAAGTATTCTCCAAATCACTTCAACAATCGATCCAATTTGTATCCCTAAATCACTTCAACAATCGATTTATCCAGAGTATTAAATCGATTAACTCTAAGACCATTGGCGGAGGAAGAGGAGTAAATTTTGCTTACCGGAGAGGCGGAGAAGTCGGAGAAGGCGGAGAGACGGAGAGGCGGAAGTCGGAGAAGGCGGAGAAGCGGAAGTCAGAGAAAGCGGAGAGGCGGAGAAGCGACGGAGATTGCGAGAAAGTTTTTTGTTTTCTAGGTTTTTATGTCGCAAACTTTTTTTTTGTTATCAATGGCTTTTTATTTTAACTTTAATTTTGATTTTTTAAAATATTGATTATTATTATTTTAAGGAGTAAAACTGGATTACCCTTAATATAAATACTAAGGGGACAATAATCTTCCAATAAGTACTAATAGGACAATAGTTCCCATTTTTTGCTCTAAATTCCCAATTCTCCCAATTTTTTTTGTATATTATTTGATGTTTATGTGTAAAATTTTGTTTACAATTTAAGATTTAGATCAAGCTTATGATTAAGTGTTAGAAGTTTAGGGTTTAGGGTTAAGGGTTTGTGGTTTGAGTTTAGAATTTATTCATTTTTATAAGAAAATCAAGTGAAGTTGCAAATTAGTCCCAAATTTGGGACTATTTGTGACTACAATTAAAAATTAGTCTCAAATTAGTCAAAAATTGGTCACAAAAACTGGGTTTGTAAATTAGTGTACATGTTACCCTAAACCCTAAACTTTAAGAACATATACGGTTTGAATATCACTTTACAATGATTTTGGGTATATAGCTGTTCAAAAATATATTTTACAATTTAAGATTTAGAGTTTATGATTAAGGGTTAGAGGTTTAGGGTTTATAATTTAGGATTTATAAAATGATTATATTTTAAAAATTGTAAGTGTTGAATTTTTTTTTATATTATTTGATGTTTATTTATTTGATATTTTTGTATATTATTTGATGATTTAGGTTTTAGAATTTTTTTGTATATTATTTGATATTTTTTTTTTTAAAAATCGAGTGGAGTTGCTAAACCGAAGCAAATCAGTCACAAATTTGAGACTACTTTTGCAAGTCCTTAAACAGTCGCAAATTTGAGGCCCTTTTGTGACTCCTCTGTTTCGTCGTTAATTTGCGACTGTTTTGCCACTTCATTGCGAGTAGTCGCAAAGTGGTCGCAAATTAGTCACATTTTCGTCCCACTTTTTTGCGACCAAAAAAAGAGTCACAAAAATTGGTCACAAAAACTGTGTTTTATTGTAGTGCTACATGTCCGACATATGGCGGGGCTGACTTTTTAAACGGTTGCAACAAAAGGAGGCGATGTCTTCATTATTTAATTTTATTAAATCTGTGATAAATATTTTAAAGATCGACTCAGATAATGGCCTTACCGATGTCCAATAGATCTCGAATTTTGACATGACATTGAAAGTTGAGCTAGCTTTCCAATGAAAGTAGGTTCAAGTCATTTCAAGCTGTATTTCAAGAGTTATCACCGATTTAGTGGACACAGGTTAAACTATTGGCTGGCTTTGCCTTGATGTTATTAGGCAGACTCTGCCAATAGTTTACTGCATCAACGCAGAGCCAGCCTATAGTCTCATGCATCAAGGCAGAACCTGCCTATAGTCTCATGCATCCAGGCAGAGCCTACCTATATTCTTATGCATCAAGGAAGAGCCTGCTTGTAGTCTCCTGCATCAAGGCAGAGCGTGCCAATAGTCTCCTGTTTCAAGGCAGAGCCTTCCTATAGTCTCTTGTATTAAGACAGAGCAAGCCTATAGTCTCCTGCATCAAGGCATATCCTAATTATAGTCTCTTGCATCAAGACAGAGCTTGCCTATAGTCTCATGCATCAAGGCAGAGCCTGCCCAATAACATTAGGCAGAAACTGCCCAATAACATTAGGCAGAAACTGCCCAATAATATCAAGGCAGAGCCTACCAATCGTGTACATAAACATAAACTAATAATATATTTTTTTGGAAAATTCGTTTTTATATTTGTTATTGTTTGTCTAATACCACTTATTTTATACATTATTAATTATTATTCTTTACAATTTTAGAAATTGTTTTATAAAATTAATTATATAATTATTATCATGTGTTTTATTGTTCTATCGACAATATGTCAAGTATTCTCTTGGTATTGTAATCCTTTTTTAAACTACGAGTCTTGTTTCTTTCTATTTTCAAGGTAAATTAGCTTTTGATCACTAGGATATAACATGATTTTGGAGCTAAGACGTCTAAACAAATCTTAAACGTTGTTTTTGATTCATTTTTACTAGTTTGAGGTTTCGCAGAGAAACTTGAGATATAAAGCAGTGATTTGGTAGAATGTTTAATAAAATAAAAGGCGGCGCTAACCTATCTGTACGACATAAGGCGGCACTAACTTTTTAAACTGTTGCAACAAAAGGAGGGACTATCTTAATTTGTTAATTTTATTAAATTTGCGAGAAATTTTTAAAAGATCGACTCAGATGATAGTCTTACCGATGTCTAATAGATCTCGAATTTTGACATGACATAGAAAGTTGAGCTAGCTTTCCAATGAAAATAGTTTCAAGTCCTTATGAGCTGTATTTCAAGAGTTATCGCCAATTTAGTGGACACATGTTAAATTATTGGCAAGCTCTGCCTTGATGTTATTGGGCAGACTCTGCCAATAGTTTACTGCATCAAGTCAGAGTCTGCCTATTGCCTCCTGCATCAAGGCAGAGCCTGTCTATAGTCTTATGAATCAAGGCAGAGTCTGCCTATAGTCTTCTGCATCAAGGCAGAGCCTGCTTGTATTGTCCTGCATCAAGGCATAGCGTGCATATAGTCTCATGTTTGAAGGCAGAGCCTGCCTATAGTCTCTTGCATCAAGATAGAGCATGTCTATAGTCTCTTGCATCAAGGCAGAGCCTGCTTATAGTCTGTGGGGAATTGAAGCTTTCTTACTCACGAAAAAATACCAGGCACGAGATCTGAAGAGATAGCCGAAGACAAACAAAGAACCAGCGGCGATCTAAACAACAACGGAGAAGGCGATTCCGGAAGAGTTGATCCCAGCGACACTCCCGTTACAAGAATGATATTGCTAAGAGTTTATGCTAGGGTTTTTCGATGTCCCGTTACAAGGGATTCTGATGACTATTTATACAAGTTTACATTAGCGAGAATCTCGTAAGAAAATGAATATTTCCTTTTTACTTCGTGATGCCGCCGACTAGGGCATTTGATGATTTGGGCCTTTAGTTCGGCCCACAAGAGTTGGCGAGTAACCTGTATCTCGGCCCATAAGCCTTCTTCTCTGTCCATTTGCAATCTGATGGGCTCAATCTTTCTTTTTGGGGCAAACCAAACCATCTCGGTCTGGTCTATGTTCGGTCGGAAGATGTTACTGTCTTTGACCTCGGCTCGGCTCTGCTCAAAACTGCTTTACCGAGACGAGGCATTCGACGCAGGCTGTTTAGGGCTGTTGATGTATGGATACTTAGTATCTATTACCAATTACCCAAATGCACTATCGTTATAGCACTTGGGGATCAATCCAAAGAGGCACAAGAACAACACACTAAGAATACAATAATTTTCCTAAGCTAAGCGATTCAAATGGATTGGGTTTTATCTAACAACTTAGTGATATTGCAAGTATAAAACAAAGCAGGTTAAACAAGTAAACTAACAACTTAAGCAAGTAAGCAAATTCAAATTAAGACAAAGCAAGAAACTAAACAAGATTATGACAATGATTAAAAAGAGGATATTTGGGTAAGGTAATTTATTTGGAGGAATCTTAAGCTAAGCAATGATGTCTATACAATCACACAAGTGTGTTTCCTTAAGCCTAGAACACTAATCAAGACTAATCTAATCTCTTACCACTAATCACTTCACTAATTACCCAATAAGGATCAAATTTTTATTTGTGAAAAAGTAATTAGCAAGCATTAAACACAAGTTCTATTTGCCAAAATTCATCTTAAACATTCATTCTCATGAGTTAAGTATGAAAACCTCTTATTTACTTCATTAGAGAATTTTATCAAACACCTTGTGTGCATGAAATTCCCTATGATCCAAATCAACTTTCTCAAGCCTAATTTAGCATTAAAAACACTAAATAAGAAATGAAATAAGATAATTAAGCTTTAGACATCAAAGATTAACAAAAGAAACCCCCTAATCTACCAAACCCAAATGATCCAAAAGAGACTACTCACTAATCATGAAGAACACACCAATTCTCATGAAAGAGGTGTTTTTAATCATGATTAGAGATTAAGAGAGAGATATATTAGAGAAATGAAAATCCAAATTGCATTAATATTCAAGATATCTCTTACAAACTTTGAAAATAACCCTAAAAGCAAGTGTCTTTGCAAGAGAAAAGGATAAAAGGGGTATTGGGCGGACCGGATCAACCCGGGACAAACCGGATTTTGACCTCGGAACTGGTTTTTGGTGGTATGTACCGACCGAAGCTTGGTCGGTATTGCTGGGTCGGTACTGTTTGAGCATAACTCGTTTGGGCGCCAGACAGACATATCCCTGCTAAATCTGATATATCTTTCGAACCACTGTCAGAATGACTTGCAACGTTGTGAGAGCAGAATCTCACAACCTCAATTCTCAGCTTACATGTTGTATGTTCTTTGAAAATAACTTAGAAGATTTTGAGAGAAAAAGTGTATATTATTATCTTTGCCAAGAATTTGGTCATTTTCTGGTAGCTCTCGCCTTTATCTTATACATGCTGAAATTGTAACTGTCTAAACCTATTAATTCATATTAAATACATACTTAAATTCACAATCTAAGACTTTAATGTTGAGCTTGATCTTGGGGTTTTGAATTCGCATGTTTTGATTGGGTGAAACGCAAGCTCATTCTCCTAGCGATCTCGCCTCTTCCCGCGTGCTCGGCTCCTTCCAGCTTGCGGGCTCGCTCCATGAGGTCTCATCGTGAACTGGGCTTCTTTGTTAGGCATGTTCAATCAGGCTGGGCCTTGAGCGTGGAATTTGGGCCCAACAGTTGCCCCCAACACCCTTAATGATTTATCACTGAGGATGCGACGCTGCGATCTCGGGTCCTGATTGATTTCCTAGTCGATACGATCTTGCAATCTCGGGTTTCTAATTGATTTCATGCTTGCTCAGATGCCGAGTTTGCAGGGATCCTGTTATATCTGTGCGACTTTTAAGGGATACGACAGGGCTAGTGGGTAGTGGGTATAAATGAGCGGTTCACGCTGCTTCAACTTCCCACGCCGCCTCGACTCCCACTTGCCATGGTAATGATGGCTTTTTACTTTTTCCCTTTTCCCTTTTTTTTTATATTACTTCTACTCCTTTAATTGAACTGTCTTCGCCTCATTTTTACTTTTATCCAAAATATTCTCTTCTGTAAAAGCTCATCCTCCATTGTTTCCGGCCAAATTTCTTCTTTCACCCTCAATTTTTTGGTCTTTCTGCAATGGCGTCTTCCTCTCCGCCGGGTGCTTCTCTCCCCATCGCCGAGTGGTTCGAATCTCACTCAAGGAGTACGATTTCGCCTGTCGAGCTCGCAAATATCTCTGCCTTATGCGGACTCGATACCTTCGACCTACTTATTTCGTCGGCTGATAGCTCTCCGGAAAGTCCTCCGGAGGGTTACGCATGCGGTTATGCCGCGTTCTTCTTGAGATGCCGCCTCACTTTTCCCATCCTGGCGGCTATCTCTAACAATATCAGCGACCTCGGGCTCGCCCTTCCACAGCTTATGCCCAGCGCGATGAGATCCCTTGTCGCACTCTGGGTGCACTCTAAAGAATATGGGGTATTGTTCGACACTGAGGTCTTACGCCAGCTCTTCAATGTCAAAGGGAATTCTCATCTTCGCGGGACCTATTATTTTCCGGTGAAGGTTAACCGGTCCTTTTTCAGGTTTAATGTGAGGGATGATAAGTGGTGGGAGCAGTGGTTCTATTTCAGAATCTCCAACAAATCTGTTGAGGACGAGTCGGTACTTCGGCATTTCTGGGCTCATATTACTGGTCAGCATGATCCCTAGGATGCCGATTCGAGTGCCTTTTCTGGGGATTTCTTAATCGCTATTTTTTTCTGTTCTGATTTGATTTTCTTTTTCGCAGAGTCAATTGATTCCTCAAAAATAGTGACGGCTGAGGTTCAACAGCTCATCGATCTTGTCAAGGAGGAGAGCTCTGATTGGAAGTGTTTCACCCTCGATAGGATTCAACAAGCTCGCGAGCGCCGAGATCCCGGGCTATCCGTTGCAACTGCTCTCCGGCTCATAGGTTTGTATGCATGTATATTTATATTTTATTTTTTGGGTCATGAGTTTTTCCTCATTCAGATCACCCTTGTTTGGTTTCACAGATTCTTGGTCTCCGTCTCCCCCGCCTCAAGTTCATGTTTTGGCCCCGGTTCTATCTATTATCCCGAGACTCGAAGCTGTTGCTAAAGATTTAGCTCGCGTTCAGGTTGATCCTCCGGCCAGTTCCCAGGTGCTGGATACTTCCCTTGCTACCTCCCAGATTGACCTGACCCGCATTGACAACTCCACCGAATCCAACAAGATGGTTCCTCCTAAGAAAGCACAGCGCCTTTCATACAGGGAGAGGATGCGACTGTGCCCTGCCCGCGTTAAGACATCGTAGCGTGAGGAACCCGAGAGGGGTGACCACCGTGAGTCCAAGGCCGATCATGGTGATGGCGGCAGCTTGCCAACGGGTGGTGAGACTGAGATTTCCTAGAATGATGTGCGAGCTAGGGTCTCCCAAAGGTCTACTTCCAGGGTATCTTCTAAGGGATCCAGTCACTCTGCCGAGCATCAGTCTCGCGCTAAGCGGTCTCGCGATGATGGATTTGAGGGTGAGGAAACATCAAGGAGGCAAGTGGCGCCTCGCTCACAAGGTGGTGGAGGAAGTTCTCCAAATGCTTTTAGGTTCGACTTTGATGAACCTGAGGCAATCGAAGAGAACAACTCCCAGCTAGCGAATCTTTTCAGGCGTGTTAGGCCTTCCTCCTGCTTTCTGCCGTCCCTGAGGAATATGTAGAAGTCTGAAAGCTATACCAAGTTCGCGGGTGCGATTGGTCAGGTAGCTTCGATTTCCTCTTCTTTATTTTTATTTTTGACTTCCTTGCTAAAGAAATTTTAACATATCTTTTCAGGCGATTTCCGCTGCGAATGAGTTAGTTCACTCGTTTGAGAAAGATATTCGCTCTGCTACTCAGCATGAGGAGGTTGAGAGGATGGCTAAAACCATTGCTGACATGGTCGTCGAACGGGACGAGCTGGTGGGGAGGATTACGCGGAACGAGGAGGAGATGGCTGAGATCGCCCTTCTGAAAAGTCAGGTTAAAGATCAGGCCGTTTTGGCCAAGAGATGGGAAGACTCTGCTCGGGAGGCTCAAGCTCGTGCTGACGCTCTTCAAGCTCGGTTCTCTGCGCAGGAGAAATCTGGTGAAGATTTGAGGGTGGACCTCCGAGTCGCCGAGGGGCGAGCTGTGACTGCTGAGGATGGTTTACGCTCTGCCAGCGAGAGTATAGTAGACTTAAGAGTCCAGGTTGAGAAGGTCAAGGACGATTCGAAGAAGCTCGCCAAGAAACAGAAGGAGATGGTGAAGAGGGCTGAGAAGGCTGCGAGGAGGGAGATGTCCAAACAATATTGCACCATTCTTTTGGGGATAAAGGATAAATTCGAGAAGAAGAAGATCGAGGTTGACACTGAAACTCATATTATGGAGTGTAAGTCCAACATCCTTCTTCTCGATGATATTATTAATCAAACCATCAACGACTTTGAGGCTTAGAGGAAGGATATTGAGGCTGAGAAGCTGAGGTTGGATGCGGAGCTTGCCATCGTCCATATATCAGATTTTTCCTTGGGTAAACTTGACATTCCGCAGGTATCCGATGATTCGGTTACGCTGCCTGATGGGCCAAGTGCACAACCATTAAGTGATCAGCTGGACCATGGTTCTCAGGAGCTTAGGAAGGACTTCCCATTGCTCTTGGATCAGCTTGTCTCGGTGGATAAGCCAGTTGAACCAGCCTGGTAGAGACCCTTTTATTCTCTTCATCCTTTTCTTTTTGAACTTGGTGCCTGGGGAGGTCTTTAAACCCATTTCTGTTTATTGTTGAACTTGTTATGCCCTGATGGGCTTTTTGATTTGAACTTATGCTCCCTTGAGGAGGCTTTAATTATTTTGATTTTGCTTTAAAGATCCTCTTTTTGTGTTTTTTTTTCTTATGATAATTTTTGCCATTTAGAGGCTGACACTTTTCATCAGATCAGAGGCAGTTTTTCAGCCAAAGATCCAGGTCGTTCAGAGATCTCGGGAGCTAACCAGACGATTTTAAGACGCAAGGTCGAAGCCGTTTAGAGGCATGCATGTAACATAAAGAGTTTAGACGTAGAGGTTGTTGTCATTTAGAGACTAGAAAGGTTGTGACCTTGCAATTTAGACGCAAAGTCGAGCCATGCTAGCTGGTAGCATGCTCTAGCTCGTAAGGTTGTTCTTTTATGTAGTAAAGTTTTTTAGCTTGTAAATAGAAGTTGAGAGTCCTCAAGCTGCATTTAAGAGGCTTGAGGGGAGATTTTTTTTATTTTAATAGTTGCACCCTTATGAGGTTGCCTACGTACCCTCAGGAGGGATCAAGCCTTTTCGTAGTTTGATTTTTACAAGTGTCGTTTTAGTGATAATACTTTTTCAAGTTCATGGCATTCCATGAGTTTCTCTCGGGTGTGTTGTCGTGCACCCTGGCGAGCTTGTATACGCCATTATTTACTACCTCGAAAATTCGGTATGGACCTTCCCAGTTGGTACCCAATTTTCCAGCATTCCTTTCTCTTGGGTTTTCATAGACTTTTCGTAGGACGAGCTTGCCAACTTGAAATCTTCGTTGTTTGACTTTTGAGTTGTAGTAGCGTGCTGCTGCGTGTTGGTAGTTCTAAAGATTAACGAATGCTCGATCTCGACGCTCATCGATGACACATATCTACCCTCAGGCTGGGGACTGCGACCTCAGCGGGGACTACGGCCTCAATCCCATAAACCAAGGTGATAAGCTCAAATGTAATACCCTAAATTACTAACAGCTTTGTCGATTATAGTATTTAGGGGTCGAATCCACATAGACTCAAGAATCACATAATAGATTATAAAGGTTCGAATTAAGCTAAGTAAATCAATGAAATAAGAAAGTAGTAACGTAAATTAAAGGGTTGTAAATTCAATGGGAAGGAGATAGGTTCAGGATATTTCACAGAAAATCAGAGAATGCAGATAAACTAATTAGTTAGGATTCAGGTTAAGCCCGGTTCTTGAACTCAAATCACTAAGCTATAATTAACCAACTGTCGTTGCGAGAATTATCTATGTCTAAATCTCAGAACTCCAAATTTCTTTGCAAATCCTAAAGACTAAACTAGCTTTAAGTCCAGGTTCGATATGTTCACAAAACAACTAAACCAAATTTCTTTGCAGATAGTTATTTTCCGCACCCTAAGTTCTATCAGATCATCAATTGCACTTTCGTGCCTAATCGATTAAACTAAGATCTATGTTCCAGGTGATCAATCCAGAATTAGCTTTAAGAACAACATATGGTGAAGAAATAATTAAGATTATGAACCATAACCAACTAATTAACATAACATTCAAAGAGATCCTTTATTGAGAACCCTAAACCTAACAGAAGATCTACTCAGACATGGAGATTGAAACAAACAACATGATTGAATAAATCTATGAAATTAATAATAAAGGAGAAAGAAAACAAGGGTTCGAAATCTTCTCTCGGAAGAACAGAGTTTCAGACTTGTCTCCCTCAAAGCTCTCTCTAAAATCCAAAGTAAAATAAAGCGTAGCTCACCAAGGTGGCTGAAAAACCTAATTATAATGCTAAAACACGTTTTGGGGCTTCCTGTAAATATTAAAGTCTTATGGATTAAAGTGTAAAATCTTCAGACTTGTAAAAAGTCGCGATCCTTCTCTTCATGCGATCAGTATCGACCGACACCATAAGTGGTATCGATCGATACACAGCTTCTGTGTCGACTCTTCAGGCCTTCAACTTGATCCTTCAGCTGCATGATCTTGCTTGGCTCCAAAATGCTCCAATTTCTCCAATTTAGCTCCAAACGTACCTAAACCTGTAAAGACTCGAAAAGATTCCAAAAATACTAGGAAGGCTCTATAAATAAGACCTATATCTTGGTTAAAAGCGGGTAAAAAGCATGATATATCACAAGGAGAATGGTGTTTCTGAGGTTACTTTGCGAGGTGAGGTCCGACAGGCCCATAGTATTCCAGGGAGTTCGTCGGAACATTTTTGCTTTTTAGTATCCAGTCGTTTTTTGAGATTGCTCAATATTAGCTTATTTGCTGCCTCGGCCTGTCCGTTGCCTTGAGGGTAACGTGGAGTCGAGGTTGTCAGCCTGATTCCGTGATCTTCACAAAACTCGAGGAACTGATTTGAGATGAACTGTGAACCATTATCGGTTACAATCTTGTATGGAACTCTGTGCCGACATACTACATTTTACCGTACGAATTCATGTACGTGGTTTGCTTTAACCTGCTGGAAAGCTCATGCCTCTACCCATTTTGTGAATTAGTCAGTGAGGATGAGTAGGAAACGACACCTCCTTCTTCCCGAGGTTAGCATAGGTCCTACTATGTCCATAGACCACCTCATAAAGGAGTATGGAGATGAGATGGAAGATAAATTTTCAGTAGGCTGATGCAATGTGGGAGCATGTCGTTGGCATTTGTCGCATACTTTAGAGTGTTCTTCACAGTCAGCGACCAAGGTGGGCCAAAAATACCCTTGCCTTTTGATCATGATGGCTGCCACACGAGCCTCCGTGCACTTCCAACAATATCGTAAAAGCTTCGAGCGCATGAACACATACCAGGTAGGGGCCATTCATACTTCGCTTATAAAGGCGGGGCTGATTATATAATATCTTGAAGCTATGGTTTTGAGCTTGCGAGCTTCCCGGTTACTGGGGGAGCCTGTCCCCCCCCCCCCCCCCCCCTCAATGTATTGTATAATCGCTGCTCGCCAATCAGCTCTTGCAATCATTTTTTCGCGGAGAGTAACATGCCTAGCGTCGAGCGGAGATTGTTCCGGGTCCTCAGCTTCCTCTATTTCGGGAGGGGAGTCATCCTCTATTGGGGCTAGTACTATGTCCAACTCTATATTGTCATCGTGTATTTCCATTAAATCCTCGACATCTTTTTTTTTTAATGCTTGGTTTTTCAATTCCTTCCACTGGAATCACTCTTTTTACAAGTGGATTCGAGGTTGAACCCAGAGCTGCCACTGCGTCTGCGATCGTGTTCTCACCTCGCGGTATTCGCGTCAGGCTGAAGACTCCGAATCGCTTAACTAGCTCATGGACTATTGCTAGATAGGATTCCATCCTGCTATCTCTGGATTCGTATTCTCCATGAAACTGACTTGTAATGAGCTGGGAATCGCTAAACGCATTGAGGTTGTGTATTCCTATCCCAGCTGCGAGTTGGAGAGCTGCTATTAAAGCCTCGTACTCGGCTTCGTTATTCGACGCTGAGAATCTGACTTTGAAGGACTGTTCCACGACCTCATTAGTCGGGGATACGAGGTGGATTCCAACACCTGCCCCCTATTTCGAGGATGCTCCATCAACGTAGAGCTGTCAGGTTCCGGAACTTGTCTCGATCATCTCGCTATTGGCTGTAAGCTCGATGATGAAATCAGCTAGTACATGTGCTTTGGCGCTAGTCCGAGGCCGATATTCGATACAGTATTCGCTCAGCTCGATAGCCCATTTGGCTAGCCTGCCAAACTGGCTGGGGCTGTGCAATACTGTGCGTAATGGCTGTGTCGTCATCACTATGATTGGGTGTGACTGAAAACACGGTCTGAGCTTGCGAGCTGAGACTACTACTGCTAAAGCCACCTTTTCCATTCGTGGATACCTGGTTTCAGCGTCCACTAGGGATTTGCTCACGTAGTAGATTGGTTTCTGCTCAGATCGCTCCTCTCTTACGAGGACGCCACTTATTGCGGCCTCGGAGATCGATATGTATAGGTAAAGCGGATCTCCTTCGATTGGTTTTGACAGAATGGGGGGCTCGGAGAGGTACGCTTTTAATTGCTTAAAGGCTTCCCCGCACTTGTCATCCCAAATAAACATTTTGTTTCCTTTTAGCAGTCGGTAAAAAGGGAGACATTTATCAGTCGACCTGGAAATAAATCGATTCAGGGCAGCAATGCAGCCTGTCAGCCTTTGCACCTCCTTTACCGAGCTCGGAGATTGCATTTCCAAGAACGCACAAATTTATTTGGGGTTTGCTTCTATTCCTCTTTGAGTCACTATGTAACCTAGGAATTCACTTGAAGCAACCCCGAAAGTACATTTTGAAGGATTCAGTTTCATCCCATACTTGTTTAGTAAGGTGAAACATTCCCCCAGCTGACTTATGTGGTCTTCCTCTTTCAACGATTTAACCAACATGTCGTTCAATGAAGACCTCCATTGACTTGCCCAGGAGGCTGGCAAACATCCTGTTCATAAGTCTTTGGTAGGTTGCTCCCGCGTTTTTAAGGCCAAATGGCATCACTTTATAACAGTACGTTCCTCGTTCAATTATGAAGGATGTCTTATCTTGGTCCTCAGAGGTCATTTGTATTTGATTATACCCTGAACGCATCCATAAAGCTGAGGAGCTGGTGCCCTGCGGTAGCTTCCACCAGCCGATCGATGTGAGGTAATGGGAAGCTATCTTTAGGACATACTTTGTTTAGTCTGTAAAATCCACACACACTCGCCAGGTGCCATTTTTTTTTCACCACGACCGGATTCACTAGCCAGCCGGGATATTTCACCTCCTTGATGAATTCAACGCTTAGCAACCTGGTGACCTCGCTGTTAACAACCTCGATCTTGTCAGGTCCGAATTTCTGACATTTTTGACGTACTGGTTTGTGATTTGGATCCACATTGAGCTCGTGTGAGATGATGCTTAGATCGATTCCGGGCATATCAGTTGTTGTCCATGCGAACGAGCCGGTATTTTCTTTGAGGAATGTTATTAGTTGATCCTTTTGAGCCTTGGAGAGCTCGGATCCAATTCCTACCTTCTGGTCAGGATGAGACTCGTTAACTACAACTTTCTCGATAAAGTCTTTGCGAGGTCCGATGGAGCTTGGATCCTCTTCTTTTTGGCCAGGCGGTATGCGAGCTCATCCTTACGTTGTAGTTAATATATGGCACTTTCCTTTGCTATCTGGAAACCAGCCATATAACATACTCTAGAAGCCTTCTGGCTTCCCTTTATTGTTGCGATTCCATGCTAAGTAGAGAATTTTACACACTGATGGTAGGTTAAGGATATAGCCCTCATAGAGTGAATCCATGTTCTGCCAAGGATGGTGTTGAACGGGGCCGGCTTATCTATTACAACGAGTTCAACCATCCTCCTTACTCCAGCTGCTATTACAGGAAGCCTTATTGTTCCAAGGGATAGCGTGGTTTCCCCGGAGAAGCCGGTTAACACCATCTTATCCCCTTTGATTTCGTAACCTGGTATACCCATTTCCCTAAGAACACTTAAAAGGATGTGTTCCACGGAGCTGCCAGTATCTACGAGCATCCTGGTGAGCTCGCATCCACCCACTTCCAGCATGATTAGGAGGGCGGCATCTTGTGGAGAGTCTAGCTCGAGAGCTTCGCTTTCCCAGAATGATAATTTGCGTGTCAGGTCCTTTGAACGGGATTTTGTCACGTAAATCAGTATTCACCCTCCGCTGATGCTTCTTGATTGAATTCACGGAGTTGTGACACAACTGAGATCCTCCGTGGATGAAATTAATCCTCTTCTTCAAGCAGGGAGGAGGTAGCTCTACTTCCCTATCATCGGAGCGTTCTCGCCTCGTTGTGTCCTCGGAGGAGCGTTCTCGCTTCTGATCATCCTTAGATGGGCGATCTCACCTCACTGCATCCTCGGAAGAGCGTTCTCTCTTGCGATCATCCTCAGATGGGAGATCTCGCCTTTCGTCATCTCGAGTTGGGTAATAGTTCCTCCTCGAAAGGGGTTTTCCTGCTCGACGTTGCTCAACTTTCCTGCTGCGAATTTTGCAGCGAGCTGCTTTTTCACCTCGTAGCATTCCTCAGTTGAATGATCTTTGATTTTATGAAAATCACACTACTTGTAGGGGTCATACGGCTTGAATCCTTTTCAAGAGGAGGGGGATGATAGATTCATGATCACGCCGGATCCGGATGAGGTTTCCGAGGAAGCTTTGATCATTCCCGAAGGCCCCGTTACGCGGTCCAAGACGAAGAAGTTAGCCGGAGCTGTTCGGAAACTACTTAACGACGTTCGGAACGAGGATGAAGACCAGCTTACGCACTACGCCTTGATCTCTATAGCATTTGCGGATTCAGCTTGAGATTGGCCGAGTGTAAGTTGTTGTACTCTTTTTCCTATGCTCGGTTTTGTCCCAATGGGTTTTCCGAGTAGAGGTTTTAACGAGGCAACGGCTTACACTTCATTTCCGGTCCAATCGCAAGTTGTTTTCCGAGGGACTTTTCCGAGGGATTTCCCGGGGAGAATTTCCGAGGGATCCAATCCGAGGGATCAAATCCGAGGGAGACTAGTCAAAGAAGTCAAGGGGACATTCAAACTTCTAGTCAAAGTCAATGGTCTTAGTCTTAGGATTTAATTTGACTTTGTAATTCCCCATGCATTGTAATTTGTGCTTTCTTCTTCACCCCTTCACATTCTCTTCCTATAAATACTCTTTGTAATCTTCATTTCAATTCATTCAAAAATTTATAAACCTTATAGAGATTTCTCTCCTTTGTTCCTTTGTGAACTTTCGATTATTTTGGTGGTTAGCCAAGAAAATCATTTCGATCCTTGGGTGGTTAGCTCATTGGTCACTTCCGATTCTTAAGGTGGTTAGCTTTAAGTTCGATCCGATTCCGAGGTGGTTAGCCAAAGAGTCACAAACGTTCCTTAGGTGGTTAGCCTTCGGTTCAGGTTTACCGAGTGCCGTTCATAGCTCTCGACGCAGCCATTCACTTCCCTCGCCTTGCTCGTTCAAGGATTATCCCCGTTTCAATTCCGCTTCAATACCGACAAGAGTGTGCGTTTTTGGGAAGATCGGAACCGAGATCATATCAAGGAACCGAGACCTTTATCAGCTTGCTTGGTGAAATGCAACACCGATTGATCCAAGGATGGAGATACTATAAGAAAACACAGTTTTTGCGACCACCAAAATAGTCACAAAATGGTCGCAAATGACTCATTTGCGACCATTTTGGGACTATAAAAAGTAATCGCAAATATTTCGTCGCTAAATAAAGTGGTCACAAAACAGTCGCTCTTTTGCGACTAATATGTGACACACATTATCAGTAAAAAAAAGAGTTAGATAAACTCAATTAAAAAGGGAAGAGAAGGAAGAGTATGAAACCTCGCCGGCGGTTGTGATTCTGGTGGCTCATGGCGGTGGAGATGATGGATCAAGTTGAAAACTTTGGATTAAAAAAAAATCAATTAAAAACAAGAAAAAAAAACAGTTTAAATCCTCCACCGTTGGATTAAACCAATCAACGGTGGAGGATCTCCATCCTCGTCACAAGGAACTAGCCAATGAGAAGCTTTCATTATTTTTGTCATTTTGTCGCAAATTAATCACAAATTTGAGACTATTTTGTGACTACTATTAAAAAACTTGACTGGGGTTGCTAAACAGTCCCAAATTTGAGACCATTTTGTGACAATCAAAAACATTTACCCCAAACCCTAAACTTTAAGAACCTATAAGGTTTGAATATGATTTTACGATGATTTTGTGTATCTAGCAATTTAAAAATATGTTAAAACTCAAAAATAAGTAAATCTTGAGAGAATGTTATCTTTCAAAATCATTCCTTATAAAAACAAATGTAACACTTAGTAGATGTTATGATTAGATTAAAATTTTTGTAAGTGTTATATATTTATTGTTTATTATTTGATGTTTATGTGTAAGATCTAGTTTATAATTTAAGATTAAGAGTTAGAGGTTTATGGTTTAAAATTTAGGATTTATAAAAATGATTATAAATGATCATATTAAAAAAAATTGTAAGTTTTGAATTTTTTGTATATTATTTGATGTTTATGTGTAAGATTTAGTTTAAAATTTAAGATTTAGATCAAATTTATGATTAAGGGTTTGTGGATTGATTTTAGAATTTATTGATTTCTATAAAAAAAATCAAGTGGAGTTGCAAATTAGTCCCAAATTTGGGACTATTTTGTGAATACTATTAAAAATTAGTTGCAAATTAGTCCCAAATTGGTCACAAAAACTGGGTTTGCAAATTAGTGTACATGTTACCCTAAACCCTAAACTTTAAGAACATATAAGGTTTGAATATCACTTTATAATGATTTTGGGTATATAGCTTTTCAAAAATATATTTTACAATTTAAGATTTAGAGTTTATGATTAAGGGTTAGAGGTTTAGGGTTTATAATTTAGGATTTATAAAATGATTATATTTTAAAAATTGTAAGTGTTGAATTTTTTTGTATATTATTTGATGTTTTGTATATTATTTGATGTTTATTTTTTAAAAAAAAATCGAGTGGAGTTGCTAAACCGAAGCAAATCAGTCACAAATTTGGGACTACTTTTGCAAGTCCTTAACCAGTCGCAAATTTGAAACCCTTTTGTGACTCCTCTGTTTTGTCGCTAATTTGCCACTGTTTTGCCACTGCATTGCGAGTAGTCGCAAAGTAGTCATAAATTAGTCACACTTTCGTCCCACTTTTTTGCGACCAAAACAAAAGTCACAAAAGTTGGTCACAAAATTAATCAGGTTTTATAGGAAAAGTTTCTCTATTTGCTTATGAATCTCAGTCTTGAAGATGATAACAAATTGGGTTTAGTCTAAGGTTTTTATTCGATTTTGTAGATGTTATTTGTTCCATGAATTTTCAGTTGAAATTGCTATATCAATGTGTAATTGATATGATATTGTTCGTTAAATTGTGATTTTAAGAAAAGAAGGGACCCAGAAAAAAAATTTGTTTCGAACTTTTATATCGATTCTTGATATAAAGAGTTTTAAAAAAAAATTGACCAATAAAGGGGGGGGGGGGGGGGGGGGGGGGGGCAAGTGTCGACCCTAGAGAGCCTCCCTTCTCTCTTTATAAGGTAGATTATTCCTTACAATTTTAGAACACATTTTATAAAATTAATTATATAATTATTATCATGTGTTTCATTGTTCTATCGACAATATGTCAAGTATTATCTTGGTATTGTAATCTTTTTTTAAACTACGAGTCTGGTTTTTTTATATTTTTAAGGTAAATTAGCGTTTGATCACTAGGATATAACATGATTTGGAGCTAAGACGTCTAAACAAATCTTAAACGTTGTTTTTATTCGTTTTTACTAGCTTAAGGTTTCGCAGAGAAACTTGAGATATAAAGAAGTGCTTTGGCAGAATGTTTAATAAAATAAAAGGTGGCGCTGACTTTTTAAACTGTTGCAACAAAAGGAGGCGCTGTCTTAATTATTTAATTTTATTAAATCTGCGAATATTTTTTAAAATATCGAATCAGATGAAGGCTTTACCGATGTCCAATAGATCTCAAAATTTGACATGAAATAGAAAGTTGAGCTAGCTTTCCAATGCAAATAGTTTCAAGTTTACCGATGTCCAATAGATCTCATATATATTGTGTAATTTATCTTAAGAAAAAAAAAAATTAAATTTATTTTCATGTTCTACTAATTGTAAAATTTGGTTTCTAGTATTTGCTCTAAAATCTACCAAGTATAAAATAGGTATTCTACTATTTGTATAGCATTCTACTATCCCTATAGAATCCGTTATCTACAATGTTGTATGTATTCTACTAATGATCGTCAAGTAAAAAATTGTGTTGGGTATGCAAAGAAGAATACGTCGATACGTTTGTGTGTGACGTTTACAGTTACAATTGATTTGAATAAGGAACCATCTGATTCAAGTTGTAGAGAAGATGATGCTAAGTTGCCTCAAAAGTCATAAGAATTTATGAAAGATCATTGCAATGATGACTTCAAATCGAATGTGTGCCACGTTTGGATGTTTGTGATGATGGTGATGATGGTGTGCTTTCTGGAAACAAAGAAAACGGTGACAAGAAAGCTCGATTTTGGTTGATTGATGATTTAAAGAAGGACCAAAATTTTATAAGCAAAAACGCTTTGAAGGCAACTCTGGATATTGCAGCAATGAAGCATAACTTTGACTACAGTGTTGTAAAATCATCAAAAAAGTGGTGGTATATACGCTGCAAAGATCCCCTATGCAATTGGCGTGTTCGTGCAGAGGGTCTACATGGGTCAACGTATTTCAAAATCAACAAGTATGTGGCTGAACATACATGTGCTCCTTCTAGGAAAAAAAGGCTCTAGGACAGCTTCAGCAAAAACAATTGGCAGTCTGATTATGCATAAGTAAGAGGGTGTTAAGGAAGGGCCTAAACCGAGAGAAATCATATAGATTATGCGTACGGAGCATGGATGTGAGATCTGTTACACACAAGCATGGGAGTCCCGTGAGTATGCAGTTAATGCTGTTAGAGGTATTCCAGAGAAAAGTTATGCCAAAATTCCAAAATACTTGCACATGTTGAAAGATGCTAATCCGGGTACGCATACTCATTACGTAACGGATTGCGATGGTAGATTCAAATATCTATTTATTTCTTTTGGTCAATCATTAAGAGGATTCTACAAAGCCATGCGTAGGGTCATTGTTGTTGATGGTACGTTTATGATGAGTAAATACAAAGGAGTTATGCTTGTTGCTACATCGTTAGATGGTAACTCCAATTTGTATCCTATTGCATTCGGGGTTGTCGATTCAGAGAACGACTTGTCATGGGAGTGGTTTTTAATGCAACTAAAGGTTGTTATTGAAGATGAGCAAGGTTTGGCTTTTGTGTCAAATAGAAATTCTTCCGTTATGAAATCACTTACTAAAGTGTACCTGCACTCTACACATGGAATCTGCATCCACCATTTGTTGAATAACGTGGTAACATATTTCAAGACAAGGGGTTTGACAGGATTGATTTCAAAGTCTTCAAAAGAATATAGAGTTGCTGGATTAGAGAGGAGATTCAACGATATTAGTGCTATTAGTCCGATTGTTGGAAAATATCTAGAGGAGGCTGATGTCGCAAAATGGGCTCGTTGCAAATTTTATGGCGTCAGGTATGATGTTCGAACCACTATCCTAGCTGAATCGATAAATTCTGCATTGCGATCACCTAGAGAGTATCCAGTAATTCCTTTGTTGGATAGCATAAGAGAAATGTTAACCGGTGGTTTTATGAGCGTAGAATATTAAGCTCAAAGCAGAAGGATCCTTTAACCATTGAGGTGGAGAAAAAGATTGATAGGAGGATTGAGAAGGGTATTACATTTATTGTTTATCTGGTTAACCAGAATTGATTTCTAGTTAAAGGCGACATAATCAACTGTCTTGTTGATTTGGACAGAAGAACGTGTTCATGTGGAAAGTATGATTTAATAAAAATTCCTTGCAAACACGCCATTAAAGCAGCTTTTTCAGTGGGCAAGGAGTCACACCCACTAACCGATGAAAGTTATAGTATTTCTGCATGGAGAACGGCTTATGAGGAATGCATTAATCCAATAGGTGTTCCTGAGGATGCATGGTGTGTCCCAGTGGATGTTGAACATGCGTTAGTTCTACCACCGGAAACACGAAGAGCAGCCGGTAGACGAAGAAAACGAAGACACGAGACAGTGGAAGACAAGATACGTTCCTCACAAGGATCACAAGGGTTTAAGAAGCACAAGTGCAGTCGGTGTGGTATTGAAGATCACAAAAGAGGGACATGTTAAAGAGCAATATAGGCGTTGGTTATCTCTATTTTAATTTGGTTTTTTTAAAGCTTTTTTGGATCGTGTTAATTTGGTTTTAAAGACTTTTTCAGCAACATTTGGAATTTTGCGGAAGAAACTATCTTTTTCAACACTATCTTTTTCAACATTGTCATTTCTGTGTTGTGTTTGTGAATCTCTTCGATGGATGTGATGTTTCATGTGGTTTTGGATTGATACAAACAAATTTTGCAGGTATATCTTAACCTGCGAGATAAAGGTGCTGATAAATCTGGTGGTCATAAGAACTCATCTTCATTTCTTAAAGCCAGCAGTTTTTGATGCAGTTTCTTCCTTTAGAATCGGATTCAAATGAGATATGCATGAACTTGTGAAAGATGGTGTACTTCTATGGTAATGTGCTAGTTTTGTGTAAAGAAGATTTAGAATATCAGTATTCTTTGTTTCTTTGTTTTGATTTGTTTCTCTCTTTTGGTGCAGTAAGCTTATAAATGTAGCAGTCCCTGGGACAATAGATGAACGAGCGATCAACACGAAAAGGGTTCTTAACCCATGGGAGAGAAATGAGAATCACACGCTCTGTCTCAACTCCTCGAAAACTGTTGGTTGCAGTGTGGTTAATATTTGGACACAATCTCTGGCTGAATGACGAGTATTGTGGTTGAGTAAACACACATTACAAATTTCGGGGGTCAAATAAATTAAATGTGTATCAAATATCGATTGATGTGCTTAGCACCGCTGGTTACATGTTCCAACTCTTAACCTACAGGCCCCGTGTTCGAGTCATACACGGTACCTGAATCCAAATTTTTATGTTTTTAATGAAAACTAGCTTTATCTGTTTTTATACTAGACATACGATTGTTTTCTTTTAAAACAAAATATCAAACCTTAAACCTCTCTTCATCAATATTTTCTCTCGGCCCTAGGTAAGTTCATGCGATTTATGAGATTTCTATAACAAAAACCGTTCCTATTTTTGTTTACTCGAATTCCACCCATGTAATTTTGATTGGAGTGTTTAAGTTTCTGAGATTGCTGAGAAATCATTTCTGGGTTTCAATTTTGATTGGGCGATTTATGAGATTTCTATAGCATCGAACCCTAAACCTCTCTTCATCTATATTTTCTCTCGGCCAAAGGTAAGTTCATGCGATTTATGAGATTTCTATAACAAAAACCTTTCTTGTTTTTGTTTACTCGAATTCCACTCATGTAATTTTGATTGGAGTGTTTAAGTTTCTGAGATTTCATTTCTGGGTTTCAATTTTGATTGGGCGATTTATGAGATTTATATAACATCGATCCAGGTTTACATCATCAGGAAAATGAGTTATACATCATCAGGTTCTGCATCCAATTCAGTTAGAGGGATTCCTAGAAAATGTGGGTGTGGACAGAAAATCGTTTTATGTTTATCAAAGACGGCGAAGAATCCTAATCGCAAGTTCTATAAATGTGTTGCTACAAAACAGGTTAGACAGAATTTTCTTATGACTATGGTTTGTGTTGTCCTAGGTTTTGGTCTAAGATTTGTTAAGTCTTGGTTTTAATGGGTGACTATGGTCACGTTTTCAAATGGGCCAATGAAGCTAAGATGGAAGAGTTCCATGTCCTTGCGGAGAATCAAAAGATGTTTGTTGAAGATTTTAACAAAATCCTAAATTCGGAGAAGATTATGATGGAGAAATTTGACAAGCTCGTAGAGAAGAAAAAAAGCATCGACCATCAGCTACAAGGTCTCAAAGAAACAATACAGAAAATTGGATTTTTTGTTGCAGTTGTAGGAATTGGATGTGTGTGTTATTCTATATTGTAGTCAAAATATTGCGTAGCGGTTTTCTCCTTTGATCATGTGGTTTCTCCTTTGATACAAGATTGAATTTAATATTCATCAGCTTTTGAAAAAGAAAAAGAGACTACCCAAAAGCAGGTAGATGATATAACAAAATCTAAAAGTCTAAATAATTAACTAAAATGGGTATCATTACAAAGAATAAAACCAGTCTACATGAAAATCTAAAAGTCGATCTCAATCTAATTCTATAACCGCGGACACACCACTCGGTGTAGGTTCATACTTCAACATTCGGTCAATCAACACGGGATCATGTGCCGCTTGATAAAGATCAAATGCAATCTTATGGCGAGCCTCTCCAATGTTGTCATCGTCGACCAAAGAAATGTTCAGTCCAAGCAGGTGACACTCAATGAATTTCAACGAATGGACTCCACAAGCACACTTACTCTTATTAAGGTGAGGCTTCATTGGCACATAGATGACTGAATATGGTGAAATATTCATATGTTTCCTGTTTTTTGGTGACTGAACTTCCTCCATGATCCGAGGGATGATGACTGCGAATGGTTCCACATGCCTGTTGTTTTTCTTGCCAGAACAATCGAAGACTTCAATTGTTCTCTGCATAAAATTGATGCACACAGAAATCCAGTATTTACCGTTGACATGAACCGGAGCGTAGGCACGATGAACTTCGACATCCCAAACTTGTCTTGTTCTTCCATGAGATGGAAGCTCACCGGTTCCGTAATTTAAGAGCCAGGGATCCAATTTGTATCCCTTCTTATTCCCCACCAAGTTTTGGTACGCACTATTGATTTGGACGCCGAATAGACAGTTCATGAAGGCAACACGATCTGGTTTCCATCGGCGCAAAGAAGTGTTCTCTCGGAATAAGTACATAACCGCGTCCATATCTTGAAAAATGTATAACCCATAAATATGTTGGGTTTTATTTTAAAATTCTAGGATATTTTTTAGATTTATACTTACCGCGGAGTGAAGCCATTCTTTTGGTTGAACAATACGATTAGCTAATTCATAGGACAAAATACTTGGACCAATCTGTAATTCTCTGAAATAGTAAAACGAATTCCAAAAAATTATTAATTAATTACTCAAACATTGAATGTATAAAAGATCCAAAACTAAAGTTTTGGGAGGACTTACTTGGACGACAAAGATCATTCATTTAAGTTTTTCCATGATTCGTCTGACAAGTAAACCAATGGGTAATCAGCATCTTCTTTTGAGTCTGATTTGGTTCTTTGGTCTGACAGTTCTATTTTGGTGGAAGGTGTATTTGTGGACTTTTTACCATGCCTCACTACACCAAAACAGGGTTTTTGCTACTGATTGTTGCTACTGATTAGGCAGTCGGTAAATTTACCGACTGTTTCGCTACTGATTTTCGACTGATGTGCGACTATTTTCAAACAGTCGCAAATCAGTAGGTATTTAGTGACTAAAAATTCTAGTCGTTAATTAGTAGCAGTTTTACGACTGATTAGTGACTGAACTGTAGTCGGAAACATGCAGTAACTAATCAATAGTAATTTTAGCGACTGATTTGCTATTGAATTCGGTGGGTCGTAGAATAGTAGCAAATCAGTAGCAAAACAGTAGTAAAAAGTAGTTATAAATCACGTGGAATTCATTTGGTTGTTGGTGTACCTAATTTGGTTGGCTGTCGGGAATCAGTAGTAATTTTAGCGACTGATTTGCTACTGAATTCGGTGGGTCGTAGAACATTAGCAAATCAGTCGCAAAAAGTAGTTTATAAATCACGTGGATTTTAAAAGCCTCGGTTCCTTTATATATGTTTATATATGCTGGATTTTTATATATGTTTAATTTTTGATTTTTGTTTCCCTCGGTTCCTTGCTTGAGTTGCCTCCATTGAAGCCTCTTCAAAGATTCTTCTCCTCCATGTGCGTTTGTCATTGGGAGATGAAGATGATAGAACACTGACGTCTATACATATTATATTTCTTATCTATGTTCGTAAGGTCTGTAGAGCCCAGTTGGTAATGTGTAAGCATTTAAAGTTCGTGGTCACATGTTCGAGTTGTAGTGGGTGTAATATTTTTAATTTATTGCCAATTCGAATTTTTCGTTAACGTTTTAACGGGGTTGACTAACGAAATTTTGGTCAATGTATGTTTTGAACAAAAAATATTAGTATGTGCATGGATATTCAAATAATTAAGAGTTTGGGTATGAATTTGCACACTAAAATTGTTCAGGACCTAATCGGTACCAGTTGAAAGAGTTGAGGCATGAATTTGCCGTTTTTCCACATCTAACCATTAATCTTAAACTCGAGTTGTAGTGGGTGTAATTTTTTTAATTTATTGCCAATTCGAATTTTTCATTAACGTTTTAACGGGGTTGACTAACAGAATTTTGGTCAATATATGTTTTGGACAAAAAAAAAAATAGTTTGTGCATGGATATTCAAATAATTAAGAGTTTAGGTATGAATTTGCACACTAAAATTGTTCAGGACCTAATCGGTACTAGTTGAAAGAGTTGAGGCATGAATTTGCCGTTTTCCCACATCTAAACCTTAATCATAAACTCTAAATCTTAAATTGTAAACTAGATCTTACACATGAATATCAAATAATATACAAAAAACAACACTTACAAAAAATTTAAAAAATATAATCAATTTATAAATCTTAAATTCAAAACCCTAAACACATACATATCAATAATATACAAAAAATCAACACTTAAAATTTTTTTAAATAAAATAATTTTATAAATCCTAAATTCTAAACCCCAAACACAAACTCTAAACCCTTAACCCTTAACCCTTAACCCTTAACCCTTAACCCTTAACCCTTAACCCTAAACCCTAAACCCTAAATTCTAAACCGACCTAAACCAAACAGATGTTTTCTCAACGTCTAACCTAATTGTTCAATAACTTGCATTTGTCGCAATTAGAGTTTTAAAACTTGGCCTCCGTGAGATTTGATTCATAGGGGAAATTGTTGATTAGCTTCAAAAGATGGTTTTATTAACAAGAAACAGTTTGTCCGAGAAGCAAAGAAAGGCAATTTACTTATGGGTCTTTAACTGCTCCTACTCGACCAAAAGGTAATTGTTAACAGCTCCTAATCAGTAGGGTTTAGGGTTTAGTGTTTAGTGTTAGTATTAACACTAAACACTAAACCCTAAATCGGCCTAAACCCGATGGGAAACTGATGATCATGTAATGCTGACAACAATTGAAGATTTCGTCGTCAAGAATTCGCTACAAGGAGTAAACCCAGTAAATCTCGATTACGATGTCGGCGATGCGGAACCAGAAGACGAATTCATATGTAATTTATCGTCTTATAATGATGACGACGGAGAAGGTGAAGCACCCTACTAATTATGTGAAGATTAAATCATAATGTTATATTATATGCAACTTACGTTATTTAATGTGTTAGTATGCTAATTAAGCTAAATTATGTTAGTTATGAATAAAATTAAACTAAATTGCTACTCATTAGCTACCGATTAGAGACTAAATAGAAAAAAATCAAAATTGTGTTTTGGAGCCAATATCTCTTATGGCACTTAGCCAAATTTTTGTTTTGGCCAAAAAATTTCCGCACTTTTTTTTTGGTTTTGGCGGAATTTTGTTTTTTTGGCTAAGTTAATTTCACTCCAAACAACACAATTCATTCAAGTGACCAAAAAAAAAAAAAAATTCAGATATGAGATTTTTTTTTTACTCCTCTCTCGTCTCTCGTTTTCTTTCCTCCTCTTCTCCTATCTTCCTCCTCCGTTTTGACACCGAGGACGCTGCTCCTCCTCCGCCACCACCTTCCGATCCGGTTTTACCAACGCACTCAGCCTCATCCTCCACCTCCTATCTCCCCTGACCTAGGTCACCCAAACCCTGACTCGCCTACCGATATCCACGAAGCGGCCATACTACACCATCTCCGCCAACATCTCCTCGTCTCCAGCAACCAATTCGAGCCGAATTCCGCTTTCTCCGGCGGCGGATTCATGTCTTCTCAGCCTTCTCAGGCCTATGAATCCTCGTCCTCCACTGCTAAGGTAATCCATCTGTCTTCGTGTGGTCAAACAACATATTTCTTCTGATTCGTTTTTCTGTTTTATCGCGAAATTCTTGACCTGATTACGGGGGTTCTCATTTGTTCTTTAGATCTGCTTGAGTTCGAGTCTCCATCCATCGTTTTTTTCCGTTGTGAGAAACCAGGGATCTAACGGATTCATTCTCTCTCCTTTTTGTTGCCTTCAGGTTCTAGAGCTCGCTGCTAACGCAACAAGGGACAAGAAGAACAAGATAAACCCTAGGCATCTTAGCTTAGTGATGAACGACGAAGAATTGGGGAATCAAACAATATCCTGCTAGTTCATCAAATCCGGTTCGTTCTTGGATATATATATCTTCTGTGTTCGGAAGTACTTGCTCATTTGTAAACTTGATACATTGCATATCGAATTGAGGTATGTTTTTTATCCTTTATTCAGTTGTATGGATTCTTGTTTTACGGGTTTTGTTGTATCTTAAAGCTGATGTTTTATTAGCTTTTCTCCTTTTCTATGTGAAATTGTAGCAACTCCTGCAACTGCAGCAGCTAACCGTAGAAGAGTAAGATTTTGTCACCATTAGTTGACTTTTGAAAGCATCTTATTGCAGAAAATATCTATTGTATTGTGTTTTATGATCTAATCTTTTGTTGTTGTTCTTAGGTTCACACAGGATAAGCCTTATCGATACAAGCCATGAACCTACAGGTCCCGTGTTCGAGTCATACACGGTAACTGAATCCAAATTTTTTATGTTTTTAATGAAAACTAGCTTTATCTGTTTTTATACTAGACATACGATTGTTTTCTTTTAAAACAAAACATCGAACCTTAAACCTCTCTTCATCAATCTTTTCTCTCGGCCCTACGTAAGTTCATGCGATTTATGAGATTTCTATAACAAAAACCTTTCCTGTTTTTGTTTACTCGAATTCCACCCATGTAATTTTGATTGGAGTGTTTAAGTTTCTGAGATTGCTGAGAAATCATTTCTGGGTTTCAATTTTGATTGGGCGATTTATGAGATTTCTATAGCATCGAACCCTAAACCTCTCTTCATCTATATTTTCTCTCGGCCAAAGGTAAGTTCATGCGATTTATGAGATTTCTATAACAAAAACCTTTCCTGTTTTTGTTTACTCGAATTCCACTCATGTAATTTTGATTGGAGTGTTTAAGTTTCTGAGATTTCATTTATGGGTTTGAATTTTGAGTGGGCGATTTATGAGATTTATATAACATCGATCCTGGTTTACATCATCAGGAAAATGAGTTATACATCATCAGGTTCTACATCCAATTCAGTTAGAGGGATTCCTAGAAAATGTGGATGTGGACAGAAAATCGTTTTATGTTTATCAAAGACGGCGAAGAATCCTAATCGCAAGTTCTATAAATGTGTTACTACAAAACAGGTTAAACAGAATTTCCTTATGACTATGGTTTGTGTTGTCCTGGGTTTTGGTCTAAGATTTGTTAAGTCTTAGTTTTAATGGGTGACTGTGGTCACGTTTTCAAATGGGCCAATGAAGCTAAGATGAAAGAGTTCCATGTCCTTGCGGAGAATCAAAAGATGTTTGTTGAAGATTTGAACAAAATCCTAAATTCGGAGAAGATTATGATGGAGAAATTTGACAAGCTCGTAGAGAAGAACAAAAGCATCGACCATCAGCTACAAGGTCTCAAAGAAACAATACAGTAAATTGGATTTTTTGTTCAGTCCAAGCAGGTGACACTCAATGAATTTCAACGCATAGACTCCACAAGCACACTTACTCTTATTAAGGTGAGGCTTCATCGGCACATAGATGACTGAATATGGTGAAATATTCATATGTTTCCTGTTTTTTGGTGACTGAACTTCCTTCACGATCCGAGGGATGATGACTGCGAATGGTTCCACATGCCTATTGTTTTTCTTGCCAGAACAATCGAAGACTTAAATTGTTCTCTGCACAAAATTGATGCACACGGAAATCCAGTGATTACCGTTGACATGAACCGGAGCGTAGGCACGATGAACGTCGACATCCCAAACTTGTCTTGTTCTTCCATGAGATGGAAGCTCACCGGTTCCGTAATTTAAGAGCCAGGGATCCAATTTGTATCCCTTCTTATTCCCCACCAATTTTTGGTACGCACTATTGATTTGGACGCCGAATAGACAGTTCATGAAGGCAACACGATCTGGTTTCCATCGGCGCAAAGAAGTGTTCTCTCGGAATAAGTACATAACCGCGTCCATATCTTGAAAAATGTATAACCCATAAATATGTTGGGTTTTATTTTAAATTTCTAGGATAATTTATAGATTTATACTTACCGCGGAGTGAAGCCATTCTTTTGGTTGAACAATACGATTAGCTAATTCATAGGACAAAATACGTGGACCAATCTGTAATTCTCTGAGATAGTAAAATGAATTCCAAAAAATTATTAATTAATTACTCAAACATTGAATGTATAAAAGTTCCAAAACTAAAGTTTTTGGGAGGACTTACTTGGACGACAAAGATCACTCATTTAAGGTTTTCCATGATTCGTCTGACAAGTAAACCAATGGGTAATCAGCATCTTCTTTTGAGTCTGATTTGGTTCTTGGGTCTGACAGTTCTAATTTGGTGAAAGGTGTATTTGTGGAATTTTTACCATACCTCACTACACCAAAACAGGGTTTTTGCTACTGATTGTTGCTACTGATTAGGCAGTCGATAAATTTACCGACTGTTTCGCTACTGATTTTCGACTGATGTGCGACTATTTTCAAACAGTCGCAAATCAGTAGGTATTTAGTGACTAAAAATTCTAGTCGTTAATTAGTAGCAGTTTTGCGACTGATTAGTGACTGAATTGTAGTCGGAAACATGCAGTAACTAATCAGTAGTAATTTTAGCGACTGATTTGCTACTGAATTCGGTGGGTCGTAGAATAGTAGCAAAACAGTAGCAAATCAGTAGAAAAACAGTAGCAAAAAGTTGTTTATAAATCACGTAGAATTTAAAAGCCTAGGTTCCTTTATATATGTTTATATATGTTGGATTTTTATATATGTTTGATTTTTGATTTTTTTTCCCTCGGTTCCTTGCCTGAGTTGCCTCCATTGAAGCCTCTTCAAAGATTCTTCTCCTCCATGTGCGTTTGTCATTGGGAGATGAAGATGATAGAACACTGACGTCTATACATATTATATTTCTTATCTATGTTCGTAAGGTCTGTAGAGCCCAGTTGGTAATGTGTAAGCATTTAAAGTTCGTGGTCATAGGTTCGAGTTGTAGTGGGTGTATTTTTTTTTAATTTATTGCCAATTCGAATTTTTCGTTAACGTTTTAACAGGGTTGACCAACGGAATTTTGGTCAATGTATGTTTTGGACAAAAAAAATTAGTATGTGCATGGATATTCAAATAATTAAGAGTTTGGGTATGAATTTGCACACTAAAATTGTTCAGGACCTAATCGGTACCAGTTGAAAGAGTTGAGGCATGAATTTGCCGTTTTTCCACATCTAACCATTAATCTTAAACTCGAGTTGTAGTGGGTGTAATTTTTTTAATTTATTGCCAATTCGAATTTTTCATTAACGTTTTAACGGGGTTGACTAACAGAATTTTGGTCAATATATGTTTTGGACAAAAAAAAATTAGTTTGTGCATGGATATTCAAATAATTAAGAGTTTGGGTATGAATTTGCACACTAAAATTGTTCAGGACCTAATCGGTACCAGTTGAAAGAGTTTAGGCATGAATTTGCCGTTTTCCCACATCTAACCCTTAATCTTAAACTCGAGTTGTAGTGGGTGTAATTTTTTTAATTTATTGCCAATTTAAATTTTTGGTTAACGTTTTAACGGGGTTGACTAACGGAATTTTGGTCAATATATGTTTTGGACAAAAAAAAATTAGTTTGTGCATGGATATTCAAATAATTAAGAGTTTAGGTATGAATTTGCACACTAAAATTGTTCAGGTCCTAATCGGTACCAGTTGAAAGAGTTGAGGCATGAATTTGCCGTTTTCCCACATCTAACCCTTAATCCTAAACTCTAAATCTTAAATTGTAAACTAGATCTTACACATGAATATCAAATAATATACAAAAAACAACACTTACAAAAAATTTAAAAAATATAATCATTTTATAAATCTTAAATTCAAAACCCTAAACACATACATATCAATAATATACAAAAAATCAACACTTACAATTTTTTAAATAAAATAATTTTATAAATCCTAAATTCTAAACCCCAAACACAAACTCTAAACCCTTAACCCTTAACCCTTAACCCTATACCCTTAACCCTTAACCCTAAACCCTAAACCCTAAATTCTAAACCGACCTAAACCAAACAGATGTTTTCTCAGCGTCTAACCTAATTGCTCAATAACTTGCATTTGTCGCAATTAGAGTTTTAAAACTTGGCCTCCGTGAGATTTGATTCATAGGGGAAATTGTTGATTAGCTTAAAAAGATGGTTTTGTTAACAAGAAACAGCTTGTCCGGGAAGCAAAGAAAGGCAATTTACTTATGGGTCTTTAACTGCTCATACTCGACCAAAAGGTAATTGTTAACAGCTCCTAATCAGTAGGGTTTAGGGTTTAGTGTTTAGTGTTAGTATTAACACTAAACCATAAACCCTAAATCGGCCTAAACCCGATGGGAAACTGATGATCATGTAATGCTGACAACAATTGAAGATCTCGTCATCAAGAATTCGCTACAAGGAGTAAACCCAGTAAATCTCGATTACGATGTCGGCGATGCGGAACCAAAAGACGAATTCTTGTGTAATTTATCGTCTTATAATGATGACGGCGGAGAAGGTGAAGCACCCTACTAATTATGTGAAGATTAAATCATAATGTTATATTATATGCAACTTACGTTATTTAATGTGTTAGTATGTTAATTAAGCTAAATTATGTTAGTTATGAAAAAAATTAAACTAATTTGCTACTCACTAGCTACTGATTAGAGACTAAATAGAAAAAAAAACTAAATTGTGTTTTGGAGCCAATATCTCTTATGGCACTTAGCCAAATTTTTGTTTTGGCCAAAAACTTTCCGCACTTTGTTTTTGGTTTTGGCGGAATTTTGTTTTTTTTTTGCTAAGTTAATTTCACTCCAAACAACACAATTCATTAAAGTGACCAAAAAAAAAAAATTCAGATCTGAGATTTTTTTTTACTCCTCTCTCGTCTCTCATTTTCTTTCCTCCTCTTCTCCTATCTTCCTCCTCCGTTTTGACACCGACGACACTGCTCCTCCTCCGCCACCACCTTCCGATCCGGTTTTACCAACGCACTCAGCCTCATCCTCCACCTCGTATTTCCCCTGACCTAGGTCACCCAAACCCTGACTCGCCTACCGATATCCACGAAGCGGCCATACTACACCATCTCCGCCGGCATCTCCTCGTCTCCAGTAGCCAATTTGAGCCGAATTCCGCTTTCTCCGGCGGCGGATTCATGTATTCTCAGCCTTCTCAGGCCTATGAATCCTCGTCCTCCACTGCTAAGGTAATCCATATGTCTTCGTGCGGTCAAACAACATATTTCTTCTGATTCTTTTTTCTGTTTTATCGCGAAATTCTTGACCTGATTACGGGGGTTCTCATTTGTTCTTTAGATCTGCTTGAGTTCGAGTCTCCATCCATCGTTTTCTTTTTCCGTTGTGAGAAACCAGGGATCTAACGGATTCATTCTCTCTCCTTTTTGTTGCCTTCAGGTTCTAGAGCTCGCTGGTAACACAACAAGGGACAAGAAGAACAAGATAAATCCTAGGCATCTTTGCTTAGTGATGAACGACGAAGAATTGGGGAATCAAACAATATCCTGCTAGTTCATCAAATCCGGTTCGTTCTTGGATATATATATCTTCTGTGTTCGGAAGTACTTGCTCATTTGTAAACTTGATACATTGCATATCGAATTGAGGTATGTTTTTTTATCCTTTATTCAGCTGTATGGATTCTTGTTTTACGGGTTTTGTTGTATCTTAAAGCTGATGTTTTATTAGCTTTTCTCCTTTTCTATGTGAAATTGTAGCAACTCCTGCAACTGCAGCAGCTAACCGTAGAAGAGTAAGATTTTGTCACCATTAGTTGACTTTTGAAAGCATCTTATTGCAGAAAAACATCTATTGTATTGTGTTTTATGATCTAATCTTTTGTTGTTGTTCTTAGGTTCACACAGGAGAAGCCTTATCGATACAAGCCATGAACCTACAGGTCCCGTGTTCGAGTCATACACGATACCTGAATCCAATTTTTTTATATTTTTAATGAAAACTAGCTTTATCTGTTTTTATACTAGACATACGATTGTTTTCTTTTAAAACAAAACATCGAACCTTAAACCTCTCTTCATCAATCTTTTCTCTCGGCCCTACGTAAGTTCATGCGATTTGTTCATTAGTGCTCTCTTTAAGCTAGAAGTAAAATATTGTTTGATTTGTTAAAAAGACCTTCATTATGGCATCGTCGTTACGTGTTGGTTATTAGAGTTTCAGATTCTTTGTTATATATTGGATGTTAACTGTTTTTTTCTTTGTTTCTATGCCTTCAGATTAAAGATGAGCTTCGCAGAGAAACATTGCAAGCTAGCAAGTGAGTATATCTTAGCTAAAATTCCCCCTTTCTTTTTCATTTCGTTTTAGCAAAAAGAAACTCTGGTTTCATCGAGAACTCTAAAATTGTGATATGGTGAAATGTAACAGGAGAGAACTTGGAGAAGGAGCCACAGATAATGGAGCTCAGAAACAAAGTGAGTATCAAGAACAGGCGAGATGAAGCAACCACATAAAATGAACACTGAGACAAACCGACAAGGGATTCCTCGCCACTGGTTTAGCTCACTTGTTTCTCACTTGATGTTATGTTTTGCAAATTGGAACAACTCCTAATTAGTTGGAGTTGCCTTTCCATTTTGATTTAGAACTTTAAACTTATGTTACTTTTGTTTAACTGTAATTTTGGTTTTTTGGTGTATGGATTTGTGTTCTTCATTTGTTTTACTTTACTTTTGTAAACTTGAATGTTTTATATGTAATTAGTCTACATTTATATTAATAAATTGATTTTTTTTAATTTAAACAATATATCAGTCGCTAATCAGTAGCTATATTTTGCTAATGAATAGCTAAAATCAGTTGTAAAAAATCACAAATCAGGAGCAAATCAGTCGTTAAAAAAATCACAAACCATTAGCAAATCAGTAGCTAAAGTAGTAGGTAATCAGTCGCAATTCAGTAGCTAAATTTTACGACTGATTACAGACTACGGCGGTAGTAGCAAAATTTTGCTACTGATTAGGGACTGAATAGTGACCGCCTAATATCAGTCTTAAATCAGTCGTAAATCAGTAGCAATTTGAAACTGATTTTTTTAGCGACGAGACCTTTACCTACTACAGAAATCAGTCGGTAATCAGTCGTAACATGGTGTTTTGCTACTGATTTCCGACTATTTTTGCAGTAGTAAAAAACATGTTTTCTTGTAGTGCCTTTTTGGTTCTTTGGGCTTTGAAAGCTGTGTTTGATCAAAATCGGTTACAAATGAATCTTGAGAGAGATGGTCCACCGTTTTTTGGAGGAATTTTTGTGTACCCATGCACAAATCGATATCTGAAACCTAACTCAAAAGTACTTCATAGAGATTTTAGGCCTGTTAATACATAAAATATCAGTATTTAATGTATTAAATGCAAGACATAAACTAAATGTTACAAATACAATCGTGACTTACATTTTTTCAGTTATTACATTGTTACAAAGACATTACATACTCATGTTACAAAGACATGCAAACACGATATTCAGTTTTTAATATTACAAAGACGTGACTCAAACTACGTACTCAGAATATTTTTTTTTAAACTCATGTTACAAAGACTTACTCACGATATTTAGGTTTTAATATTACAAAGACGTACTCACGATATTCAGTTTTGATAGACCATATAAAGTAATCATGACTTAGAGTTTCTTGTCTTCCTTACCGTTTTTTTTTGCTGAGAAGTGTCGATAGTGGAGGGAATCGACAAGGTAGATGGCTCTCCGTTAGTTCTTATCAATCCTGCTACAAGCTGTGTGAAGTGATTATCAAATTTTCCCATTCGGTCGTCAATTTTCTTCTCAAATTTCTCCTCCAAAGCCTGAAACATACCTTGAATGAAAGACTTCATGTCTCCATCAAGAGTTTTCTGTTTTTCCGCTGATCGTTGACACAACAATTTGTACTTGCGTGCCTCTGTACAACGATCAGCTAGCCTTTTCTTTCCACGGCTCAAACCAGGTACTGAGCTTTCTACAGTAGTTTGAGTTCCAACTTCACTTTCCTCATCAACAAACGCATTCTCTGCATCAGCCACACGAGCTTGGACATTAACGACCGAAGATGTGTAACTAGCTTCATTAATTTTCCAAATTTTCTGACTCCAGTCGTATCCCTCACCGATCATCGTTTTCATACGATCAACTCTGCCATCAGTCATTTCATCAGCCCTGAAGAGCTCAGTGGAATCGAATATATCAAAATTCCCTGTAGACGATATGTATGGATAGAGAACATCCTATAAAAAAAATTGCGTTATACAAAGTCTGAAATAATTGTCGTAAGACTTGAATACCTAACTGAGAACCAACCTACCAGCAGATGAAGTAAACAGTAATCTAAAACCAACCTCGAATGCGTTATTATAAAGATATAACGAATATCAAGTTGAGTCCCAAAAGCTACACTAGTAAACTTTCTAACTTAACCTCATTCAAAGTCTTGTATTTGCACCTACACAAGTGTCATCTAATTCCAAATTCAACGTGTGATCCTGACATTGCTACTCATTCATGATCCACATAGATAAATGACAGCCTCAAGATATATCAGCAAGGGAAGGCCTAGATTAATAAGAGATAAATGTTCTTTTTAAAATACACTACTTACCTCCTTTTTAAAAGTGCTCTCTAGCTGCATAATTTATTCGTACGATACTCTCGGTATTCCACTCCACTTAGAGCATCTAACTTCTATATTATCATTCTTGAATTTTTGGCCCAACAATGTACCAAAATTGGGAATCGCCTCCATAATCCAGATTTTAAATGCTAATGAGAAACCTTCCAAAGTGTAGCTAATGGTCTACGTCAGCCTCACCCGAGTTTTGATGATGTTCTCAACTAGAAATTCGAACGAGTGACGACCCCATGGGTACTTCTGAAGCTAACTAATATCCATCACCAGTTTGATGTATTTGTGTGGAATATTAACAGCGCACTCTGCGCCATGACTAAACCAGCAATTACACACAAGTACGCCAACCTCAATCTGTCCTCACGCTTCCACTCGTGTACACTTTCTAGATGATCATCCATTATCTTTTTTATGCTAATCCTGTTGTTATTCAGTAGCAAATTACTCCAAAACCCGCCATCATCTTTCCATTTCTCGAAATTGCAGTCCTCAACGTCTTTGTAGTTGGGCCCAGTAACTGCGTGAAATTCTTGGAGAGAAAAACGTAGCTCATATTTCTTGTCAGTGATGAGTTGCTTACACATGAAGGTGTGGATCAATCTCGCTGAATACCCGAAACCATTATTATGCATTGCCACAATCGGACCAAAGACTGGATCTCTCAAAACTTTCTTGTACTCATTTGGGAGCGCTGCCTTCAGTGTGGTTAGAATCGATAACATGCAGCGGTTGTTTATCTTTTCTACTTGAGGCTCACTTCCTGGCCTAAAGCGCAGTTTTGGCAACTCCAAATCCATACCTAAAAAGAAGGGAAAACAACAACAGTTGTTAAACAAACTGTCTGAATCTTCATTATTTGACAATAAGAACATAAATGCTACGAAAACATTCAGACTGAGAGTATAAAATAAGACTTCTTTACTTAACAAGATCAAATCATTTACTTAAACCGTGAAGTATCAAGAGCTTCATCATTACAAGACAAACAAGACTTCTTTACTTAACAGGATCGAATCATTTACTTAACCGAGAAGTATCAAGACTTCATCATTACAAGATAAACATGATCGAATCATTTATGTAGCAAAAAGAGTATCAAGAGCTTCATCATTACATGTTGGTGTTGGTACAGGAGAAGAAATCCAGGTTTAAAATAAGAAACTGAGAATCGTGGCATTAAAAGGAGACAAAGAACCAACAAAGCTAAGTTAAAAAACAAGAGAATAATTATTCCTAAATCATTAGCAAAAGGCTACCGATATCTATAAACCCAAAAAATTGAGAGTCATATAAATCCCGAGAAGCTCACACGAAGACACTAGAGTTCGACAAAGCTCACACGAAGACACTAGATAGTAGATACTATTCAATGTAAAAAAATCATATTGGAAAAGCTTTGGATGGCGTTATTGTTTAAGCTATCTTCAATATTAGTTGGTTAAATGAAGAACAAGATAACAGTAGATACTATTCGAGGTAGAAAAACCATCACTAAAGCCATATCAATCCACGACTAAGAGAAAACTTAGATGCCAAAAAACGTGAACATAGCTACTAAGATACAAAATACTTCGAAAGTAAAGAAGTATTCTCCAAATCACTTCAACAATCGATCCAATTTGTATCCCTAAATCACTTCAACAATCGATTTATCCAGAGTATTAAATCGATTAACTCTAAGACCATTGGCGGAGGAAGAGGAGTAAATTTTGCTTACCGGAGAGGCGGAGAAGTCGGAGAAGGCGGAGAGACGGAGAGGCGGAAGTCGGAGAAGCGGAAGTCGGAGAAAGCGGAGAGGCGGAGAAGCGACGGAGATTGCGAGAAAGTTTTTTGTTTTCTAGGTTTTTATGTCGCAAACCTTTTTTTTTTTGTTATCAATGGCTTTTTATTTTAACTTTAATTTTGATTTTTTAAAATATTGATTATTATTATTTTAAGGAGTAAAACTGGATTACCCTTAATATAAATACTAAGGGGACAATAATCTTCCAATAAGTACTAATAGGACAATAGTTCCCATTTTTTGCTCTAAATTCCCAATTCTCCCAATTTTTTTTGTATATTATTTGATGTTTATGTGTAAAATTTTGTTTACAATTTAAGATTTAGATCAAGCTTATGATTAAGTGTTAGAAGTTTAGGGTTTAGGGTTAAGGGTTTGTGGTTTGAGTTTAGAATTTATTCATTTTTATAAGAAAATCAAGTGAAGTTGCAAATTAGTCCCAAATTTGGGACTATTTGTGACTACAATTAAAAATTAGTCTCAAATTAGTCAAAAATTGGTCACAAAAACTGGGTTTGTAAATTAGTGTACATGTTACCCTAAACCCTAAACTTTAAGAACATATACGGTTTGAATATCACTTTACAATGATTTTGGGTATATAGCTGTTCAAAAATATATTTTACAATTTAAGATTTAGAGTTTATGATTAAGGGTTAGAGGTTTAGGGTTTATAATTTAGGATTTATAAAATGATTATATTTTAAAAATTGTAAGTGTTGAATTTTTTTTTATATTATTTGATGTTTATTTATTTGATATTTTTGTATATTATTTGATGATTTAGGGTTTAGAATTTTTTTGTATATTATTTGATATTTTTTTTTAAAAAAATCGAGTGGAGTTGCTAAACCGAAGCAAATCAGTCACAAATTTGAGACTACTTTTGCAAGTCCTTAAACAGTCGCAAATTTGAGGCCCTTTTGTGACTCCTCTGTTTCGTCGTTAATTTGCGACTGTTTTGCCACTTCATTGCGAGTAGTCGCAAAGTGGTCGCAAATTAGTCACATTTTCGTCCCACTTTTTTGCGACCAAAAAAAGAGTCACAAAAGTTGGTCACAAAAACTGTGTTTTATTGTAGTGCTACATGTCCGACATATGGCGGGGCTGACTTTTTAAACGGTTGCAACAAAAGGAGGCGATGTCTTCATTATTTAATTTTATTAAATCTGTGATAAATATTTTAAAGATCGACTCAGATAATGGCCTTACCGATGTCCAATAGATCTCGAATTTTGACATGACATTGAAAGTTGAGCTAGCTTTCCAATGAAAGTAGGTTCAAGTCATTTCAAGCTGTATTTCAAGAGTTATCACCGATTTAGTGGACACAGGTTAAACTATTGGCTGGCTTTGCCTTGATGTTATTGGGCAGACTCTGCCAATAGTTTACTGCATCAACGCAGAGCCAGCCTATAGTCTCATGCATCAAGGCAGAACCTGCCTATAGTCTCATTCATAAGTGTAAGCTGTTACCTCGTTGTGTCCTCGGAGGAGCGTTCTCGCTTCTGATCATCCTTAGATGGGCGATCTCGCCTCACTGCATCCTCGGAAGAGCGTTCTCTCTTGCGATCATCCTCAGATGGGAGATCTCGCCTTTCGTCATCTCGAGTTGGGTAATAGTTCCTCCTCGAAAGGGGTTTTCCTGCTCGACGTTGCTCAACTTTCCTGCTGCGAATTTTGCAGCGAGCTGCTTTTTCACCTCGTAGCATTCCTCAGTTGAATGATCTTTGATTTTATGAAAATCACACTACTTGTAGGGGTCATACGGCTTGAATCCTTTTCAAGAGGAGGGGGATGATAGATTCATGATCACGCCGGATCCGGATGAGGTTTCCGAGGAAGCTTTGATCATTCCCGAAGGCCCCGTTACGCGGTCCAAGACGAAGAAGTTAGCCGGAGCTGTTCGGAAACTACTTAACGACGTTCGGAACGAGGATGAAGACCAGCTTACGCACTACGCCTTGATCTCTATAGCATTTGCGGATTCAGCTTGAGATTGGCCGAGTGTAAGTTGTTGTACTCTTTTTCCTATGCTTGGTTTTGTCCCAATGGGTTTTCCGAGTAGAGGTTTTAACGAGGTAACGGCTTACACTTCATTTCCGGTCCAATCGCAAGTTGTTTTCCGAGGGACTTTTCCGAGGGATTTCCCGGGGAGAATTTCCGAGGGATCCAATCCGAGGGATCAAATCCGAGGGAGACTAGTCAAAGAAGTCAAGGGGACATTCAAACTTCTAGTCAAAGTCAATGGTCTTAGTCTTAGGATTTAATTTGACTTTGTAATTCCCCATGCATTGTAATTTGTGCTTTCTTCTTCACCCCTTCACATTCTCTTCCTATAAATACTCTTTGTAATCTTCATTTCAATTCATTCAAAAATTTATAAACCTTATAGAGATTTCTCTCCTTTGTTCCTTTGTGAACTTTCGATTATTTTGGTGGTTAGCCAAGAAAATCATTTCGATCCTTGGGTGGTTAGCTCATTGGTCACTTCCGATTCTTAAGGTGGTTAGCTTTAAGTTCGATCCGATTCCGAGGTGGTTAGCCGAAGAGTCACAAACGTTCCTTAGGTGGTTAGCCTTCGGTTCAGGTTTACCGAGTGCCGTTCATAGCTCTCGACGCAGCCATTCACTTCCCCCGCCTTGCTCGTTCAAGGATTATCCCCGTTTCAATTCCGCTTCAATACCGACAAGAGTGTGCGTTTTTGGGAAGATCGGAACCGAGATCATATCAAGGAACCGAGACCTTTATCAGCTTGCTTGGTGAAATGCAACACCGATTGATCCAAGGATGGAGATACTATAAGAAAACACAGTTTTTGCGACCACCAAAATAGTCACAAAATGGTCGCAAATGACTCATTTGCGACCATTTTGGGACTATAAAAAGTAATCGCAAATATTTCGTCGCTAAATAAAGTGGTCACAAAACAGTCGCTCTTTTGCGACTAATATGTGACACACATTATCAGTAAAAAAAAGAGTTAGATAAACTCAATTAAAAAGGGAAGAGAAGGAAGAGTATGAAACCTCGCCGGCGGTTGTGATTCTGGTGGCTCATGGCGGTGGAGATGATGGATCAAGTTGAAAACTTTGGATTAAAAAAAAAATCAATTAAAAACAAGAAAAAAAACAGTTTAAATCCTCCACCGTTGGATTAAACCAATCAACGGTGGAGGATCTCCATCCTCGTCACAAGGAACTAGCCAATGAGAAGCTTTCATTATTTTTGTCATTTTGTCGCAAATTAGTCACAAATTTGAGACTATTTTGTGACTACTATTAAAAAACTTGACTGGGGTTGCTAAACAGTCCCAAATTTGAGACCATTTTGTGACAATCAAAAACATTTACCCTAAACCCTAAACTTTAAGAACCTATAAGGTTTGAATATGATTTTACGATGATTTTGTGTATCTAGCAATTTAAAAATATGTTAAAACTCAAAAATAAGTAAATCTTGAGAGAATGTTATCTTTCAAAATCATTCTTTATAAAAACAAATGTAACACTTAGTAGATGTTATGATTAGATTAAAATTTTTGTAAGTGTTATATATTTATTGTTTATTATTTGATGTTTATGTGTAAGATCTAGTTTATAATTTAAGATTAAGAGTTAGAGGTTTATGGTTTAAAATTTAGGATTTATAAAAATGATTATAAATGATCATATTAAAAAAAATTGTAAGTTTTGAATTTTTTGTATATTATTTGATGTTTATGTGTAAGATTTAGTTTAAAATTTAAGATTTAGATCAAATTTATGATTAAGGGTTTGTGGATTGATTTTAGAATTTATTGATTTCTATATAAAAAATCAAGTGGAGTTGCAAATTAGTCCCAAATTTGGGACTATTTTGTGAATACTATTAAAAATTAGTTGCAAATTAGTCCCAAATTGGTCACAAAAACTGGGTTTGCAAATTAGTGTACATGTTACCCTAAACCCTAAACTTTAAGAACATATAAGGTTTGAATATCACTTTATAATGATTTTGGGTATATAGCTTTTCAAAAATATATTTTACAATTTAAGATTTAGAGTTTATGATTAAGGGTTAGAGGTTTAGGGTTTATAATTTAGGATTTATAAAATGATTATATTTTAAAAATTGTAAGTGTTGAATTTTTTTGTATATTATTTGATGTTTTGTATATTATTTGATGTTTATTTTTATTTTAAAAATCGAGTGGAGTTGCTAAACCGAAGCAAATCAGTCACAAATTTGGGACTACTTTTGCAAGTTTGGGACTACTTTTGCAAATTTGGGAAAAACGGATTTGTCCTCTTTGGACATGTTTGGCATTTGGTTTCATCTTCTTGGCTTGGGTCCCTTTACCCTTTTTTTTACCCTTGCTACTTTCAACCTCATTTTTCATAATGGTATGGAAAAGACTTCCCAAACAATAACTGATAAAGGTCTCGGTTCCTTGATATGATCTCGGTTCCGATCTTCCCAAAAACGCACACTCTTGTCGGTATTGAATCGGAATTGAAACGGGGATAATCCTTGAACGAGCAAGGCGGGGGAAGTGAATGGCTGCGTCGAGAGCTATGAACGGCACTCGGTAAACCTGAACCGAAGGTTAACCACCTAAGGAACGTTTGTGACTCTTCGGCAAACCACCTCGGAATCGGATCGAACTTAAAGCTAACCACCTTAAGAATCGGAAGTGACCAATGAGCTAACCACCCAAGGATCGAAATGATTTTCTTGGCTAACCACCAAAATAATCGAAAGTTCACAAAGGAACAAAGGAGAGAAATCTATAAAAGGTTTATAAATTTTTGAATGGATTGAAATGAAGATTACAAAGAGTATTTATAGGAAGAGAATGTGAAGGGGTGAAGAAGAAAGCACAAATTACAATGCATGGGGAATTACAAAGTCAAATTAAATCCTAAGACTAAGACCATTGACTTTGACTAGAAGTTTGAATGTCCCCTTGACTTCTTTGACTAGTCTCCCTCGGATTTGATCCCTCGGATTGGATCCCTCGGAAATTCTCCCCGGGAAATCCCTCGGAAAAGTCCCTCGGAAAACAACTTGCGATTGGACCGGAAATGAAGTGTAAGCCGTTGCCTCGTTAAAACCTCTACTCGGAAAACCCATTGGGACAAAACCGAGCATAGGAAAAAGAGTACAACAACTTACACTCGGCCAATCTCAAGCTGAATCCGCAAATGCTATAGAGATCAAGGCGTAGTGCGTAAGCTGGTCTTCATCCTCGTTCCGAACGTCGTTAAGTAGTTTCCGAACAGCTCCGGCTAACTTCTTCGTCTTGGACCGCGTAACGGGGCCTTCGGGAATGATCAAAGCTTCCTCGGGAACCTCATCCGGATCCGGCATGATCATGATCGTATCATCCCCCTCCACTTTAAAAGGATTTGTCCTCAAATCTGCTTCATCTGCAATAAAGGGAATAATATCAGAAACGTTGAAGCTAGAGCTAACGGGGTACTTACCTTGAAGATCGATCTTATAAGCGTTATCGTTGATCTTCTCCAAAACCGTGAATGGTCCATCAACTCTCGGCAAGAGTTTGGACTTCCGTTCCTTCGGGAACCGCTCCTTTCGCAAATAGATCCAAACGAGATCACCGGGTTCGAACGTCTTCTTGTTCCGTCCCTTGTTAGCATGTTTGCGATAAAGTTCGGTTTTGTGCTCGATGTTTTGCTTTGCCTTCTCGTGCATTTGCTTAACCAATTCGGCTTTCTTTTTCCCATCCATGCTTACACGTTCACTCAAAGGTAAAGGCGTTAGATCCAAAGGTGTAAGCGGATTAAAACCGTAAACAAGTTCAAATGGAGAAAAAGACGTAGTAGAATGCACGGCACGATTATAAGCAAACTCAACATGCGGCAAACAATCTTCCCATGACTTAAGATTTTTCTTAATTACCGTCCGCAAAAGCGTACCTAAGGTCCTATTAACCACCTCGGTTTGACCATCGGTTTGCGGGTGACAAGTCGTAGAGAAACACAACTTAGTTCCTAGTTTCGACCAAAGGGTCTTCCAAAAATAGCTAAGGAACTTGGTATCTCTATCTGAAACTATCGTCCTAGGCATCCCATGCAAACGGACAATCTCCTTAAAGAACAAATCGGCAATGTTAGATGCATCATCGGTTTTATGGCAAGGAATGAAATGAGCCATCTTAGAAAACCTATCTACAAAAACAAAGACCGAATCACTACCTCTCCTAGTCCTAGGCAATCCCAACACGAAGTCCATCGAAATATCAGTCCATGGTGCACAAGGAATCGGCAAAGGAGTGTACATACCTTGGCTTGGGCTTTTGGATTTAGCTAACTTACATGTCGTGCATCGGCTACAAATTCGTTCAACGTCTCGCTTCATGTGCGGCCAAAAGAAATGGTCTTGCACCACCAAAAGAGTTTTAGCTACGCCAAAATGTCCCATTAATCCACCGCCATGTGCCTCCCTAACAAGAAGATCTCGCAAAGAAGAGTTAGGAATACACAAACGGTTCTCGTAAAACAAGAAACCGTCACTACGAAAGTATTTTCCCGAAGCAAATTTAACACAAGTTAGAAATACTTCCTGGAAATCGGGATCGGTTGCATATGCTCCCTTAATCATCTCAAATCCAAGCACCTTGGCATCAAGTGTCGAAATCAAAGTGTATCTCCGTGAAAGAGCATCGGCCACGACGTTCTCCTTGCCTTGCTTGTATTGAATCACGTACGGGAAAGTCTCCACGAACTCCATCCAACGGGCGTGTCGCTTGTTCAACTTCTGTTGGCTTTTCAAATGCCTAAGTGATTGATGATCGGTGTGGATCACGAACTCCTTCGGCCAAAGATAGTGTTGCCACGTTTGGAGTGCACGGACTAAGGCATAGAATTCCTTGTCGTACGTCGGGTAGTTGAGAGTTGCTCCACCGAGTTTCTCACTAAAGAAGGCGATCGGCTTCTTCTCTTGCATAAGCACGGCACTGATACCTACACCAGAAGCATCGCATTCAATTTCAAACGTTTTCATAAAATCCGGTAAAACGAGAAGAGGGGCGTGAGTAAGCTTGTGTTTTAGGAGCTGAAAAGCGTCCTCTTGAGCTTGTTCCCATTTGAAGCCCACATCCTTCTTGATCACTTCGGTTAGTGGCGCGGCAATGGTGCTGAAATCCCGAACAAAACGTCGATAGAAACCGGCTAAGCCGTGAAAGCTTCGAACTTCACCAACCGTCTTAGGACTCGGCCAATCTTGGACTGCCTTAATCTTGTCCTCGTCAACCTGTATTCCCGTGATATTGTTGATGGCTAGGCAATCAACGCACATCCTCCACGAACCGTCTTTCTTCGGCACAAGCAATACCGGAACGGCACACGGGCTCATACTTTCCTGTATATGACCCTTCTCCATAAGTTCGCCGACTTGTCGTTGGAGCTCCTTGGTCTCGACCGGATTGGTTCGATAAGCGGGCCGGTTCGGAAGTGTTGCTCCGGGAACGAAGTCTATTTGATGTTCTATCCCACGAATGGGCGGTAAGCCACCGGGGCTATCTTCCGGAAAGACATCACCGTATTTCTGCAAAAGAGACAACACATTGCTCGGGAGATCCGGCTCGGGATTAGTCATGCTAGTGAGAGCATCTTTAAAGATAAGCAAAACGAAAGGTTGCTTAGTAACGAGAGCGTGTTTAATCTCACTCGGCCTCACAAAAAGAGTTTCTTTTCTCACGGGGTTTCCCTCAAAGGCCTTTAGCTTGGCTTTTCTCGAACTCTCACTCTCGTTTTTAGTAGATAAAGTGTTTGGGGGATCACTCACATTTTTACCTTTGCGGTTTTGCTCGAGCTTGAGCTGATCTAGGTACACCTCGTGTGGGGACAACGGGGCAAGAGTGATCTTCCGTCCTTTATGCTCAAAGGAGTGTTTGTTGGCATAACCGTCGTGAACGGCTCTCCGATCGTATTGCCATGGTCTTCCAAGGAGGATATGACCGGCTTCCATCGCAATACATCGCATAGGATCTCATCCTCGTAACGACCAATAGATAAAGGAACCGAGACTTTATGGGTTACCTTTAGTTGCTTTTGGTTACTCAACCATCGAAGGCTATATGGTCGCGGATGTTTCCTCATCTCTAAGTTAAGTTTCTCCACCATCTTCGTGCTAGCAACGTTCGTGCAACTTCCGCCATCGATTATGAGACTGCACGTCTTACCATTAACATTGCACCGAGTGTGGAACAAGTTCTCACGTTGCTCGTCTACCACGAACGGTTCTTGAGAAAGTAGAACACGTCTAGCTACAAGTAGCTCTCCCTCAACCGCGTGTTCATCATCGTCATCATAGACGGGTGCGGAATCAAAATCCACCTTTTCATCCACATCATCTTCATCGGTCACGATCTCACCTCCGTCCAACATGATCATAGCTCGTTGGTTTGGACATTTGTTCGCATAGTGACCTTTGCCCGTACACTTAAAGCACTCGATATCACGGTTTCTCAAAGGATTAGAAACTTCAGCCTTACCCTTGTAGTCGTGACCGGACGAACTAGGCTTGTAATCCGTCTTTGGCTTCGTTTCGGTACGGGTCGGGTAACTCGGCTTATCGCTTTTTGTGTAGCTCGGCTTAGACACAAACGGGGACCGTGAAATACATTTCCTCTTAAGTTGTTGTTCCACGAGAATTACCTTGTGCAACATCTCCTCAACGGTATTATAAGATTGCATCTCCATGCGATCTTGCAATTCGCGATTCATCCCGGTTAGGAATCGTGCCATAGTCGCATCACGGGGCTCGTCAACATCGGCCTTAAGCATGAGTTTCTCCATCTCTTGGTAATAATCCTCAACTCCTTTAGTACCTTGTGACAATCTTCGTAACTTTTGGTGTAGCTCGCGGTGATAGTGTACCGGTACGAACCAAACTTGCATCAATCTCGCCATCTCGTCCCATGTCTCAACGGGATTAACTCCTTGGCGTCTCCTGCTTGTCACAACACTATCCCACCAATCAACAACATAACCATGAAATTCCGTAGCGGCCAACCTAACCTTTTTTTGTTCCGTAAAGTCTTGACATCCGAAGACGATGTCAATCTTCTTTTCCCATTCGAGAAACGCATCGGGATCGTTCGTCCCGTAGAACGAGGGAATCCGTAACTTCAATCCACCGAGATCGTTGTCGTTTCTCCTCCTAGCCGGTTGTTGCCTTCCTTGATTTCTCTCGGAATCATCGGTCAAATCGTGAAACGGGTTCTCGATGTTCTCGCCGTTTTCGCCTTGTGGGCTTTGTTGCCGGTTTTGATTGTTGGCTCGTCTATGCCTTGGCGGAATACGGGGATTCCTTCGGCTATGATCGGATCCGTGACTCTCGGCTAAGTTTGCGCCGTTGTTTCCTTCTTGTCTCACCGGTGTCCGAACGTTAAGAGCGGCCAATTGATTTCTCATCTCATTCATCATAAGAGTGATGGCATCCACCTTGCGATTCATCGCGGCATCTCTTTCCCTCCTCGTCCATGAAGTAGTAGTAACACTTTCCTCAGCCATTGTACCTCGCAAAAATGAGCAAACACGTTAGTAAAATATTCTCACAAGTGTTTCTCTCAAATTTGTTCACACAACTCTCGTAATATCCTCACAACACACTAGAAGTTCTCCTCGGTTCTTAAGGAACTAAAATCGAAACAAGTCGATGGTAGCTTTAAAAACCAAATCGTCAAACAAAGAAATAGATAGATAGTGAAGAATTACGAACCGATATGAATTTTTTTTTTTTTTTTGAGTTTGTCTTTTCGTTTCTTTTATTTTTTTTTTTAATCTACGATTTTTTTTTTTTTAAATCGGTTTTAATACAAAAGATAGAAAGAAGAAGAATTTAAAAAGAGTAAAAAGATTAGAAAATACCGGGGTAATCAAGAGCGTGGCTCTGATACCACTTGATAAAGGTCTCGGTTCCTTGATATAATCTCGGTTCTGATCTTCCCAAAAACGCACACTCTTGTCGGTATTGAAGCGGAATTGAAACGGGGATAATCCTTGAACGAGCAAGGCGGGGGAAGTGAATGGCTGCGTCGAGAGCTATGAACGGCACTCGGTAAACCTGAACCAAAGGCTAACCACCTAAGGAACGTTTGTGACTCTTCGGCTAACCACCTCGGAATCGGATCGAACTTAAAGCTAACCACCTTAAGAATCGGAAGTGACCAATGAGCTAACCACCCAAGGATCGAAATGATTTTCTTGGCTAACCACCAAAATAATCGAAAGTTCACAAAGGAACAAAGGAGAGAAATCTCTAAAAGGTTTATAAATTTTTGAATACATTGAAATGAAGATTACAAAGAGTATTTATAGGAAGAGAATGTGAAGGGGTGAAGAAGAAAGCACAAATTACAATGCATGGGGAATTACAAAGTCAAATTAAATCCTAAGACTAAGACCATTGACTTTGACTAGAAGTTTGAATGTCCCCTTGACTTCTTTGACTAGTCTCCCTCGGATTTGATCCCTCGGATTGGATCCCTCGGAAATTCTCCCCGGAAAATCCCTCGGAAAAGTCCCTCGGAAAACAACTTGCGATTGGACCGGAAATGAAGTGTAAGCCGTTGCCTCGTTAAAACCTCTACTCGGAAAACCCATTGGGACAAAACCAAGCATAGGAAAAAGAGTACAACACCTTACACTCAGCCAATCTCAAGCTGAATCCGCAAATGCTATAGAGATCAAGGCGTAGTGCGTAAGCTGGTCTTCATCCTCGTTCCGAACGTCGTTAAGTAGTTTCCGAACAGCTCCGGCTAACTTCTTCGTCTTGGACCGCGTAACGGGGCCTTCGGGAATGATCAAAGCTTCCTCGGGAACCTCATCCGGATCCGGCGTGATCATGATCGTATCAATAACCATCCAATGCAAAGGCTTCTTCATCATTACCATAACCCAAAGTTTCTTCTTCATGAGATTCTTCCTTCTTCTCACAAGCTTTTGGGGGTGAAGCAACATCCATCTTCTCACAACTACCCACATACGTTACTTCCTCAACATGATCCTCATCTTTGGAGCCATGGAGAAGTCTCTCAATCTCTTTTATAGCCTCTTCATTCTCATCATTCGAGAAGATAACTTTGCAATACTCTCTTGGGCTTTCATCGACTTTACCCTTGAGTTTCTCCGTGGATCTACTAGAAAGGGAACTTCCTTGGACATTTTGATGATCTAAATGCTTGATTCTAGAAGATATGGCTTCAAACTTTTGGTTTAGATCATCATAAGAGCAATCAACCTTGTTATGAATCTCGGCCATCTTTTTATTCAACTCATTTGCTCAATTAGCTTGCCCGGTTAAGAGTTGTTGAAGCATGCCCTTCATTTCAAAGTCTTGCTGTGGCGGTGCACTCCCTTGACCTTGTGACACAAACCCTCGTTGTTGAAAGGGTCCTTGAGCTTGGGGTCTTCGATGATAGGCTTGGTCTTGAGAGTTTTGGAAATTGGGGTTGAAGCCCTTGTCGTAAACGTCTTGTCCTCCCACCAAGTGAACTTCCTCTTGGCTCCTTTCAAACTCACCCTCGAAATTGATGGACATTTGGGACACTTGAATGAGCTTATCCAACTTTTCATTTAGAGCTTTAATATCCTTCCTACCTTGGTCTTCATGCTTTCCACCTCCTAATGGAGACCTATCATAGTCCTTTCCATAGTTCTCTTCGCTTTGGACCAATTTCTTCACAAATAGCTCTCTTTTTTCCACGGTGAGGTTTTTAAAACGCCATTTGCTAGCCACATTCAAGGTCCATTTATGCTATTTATCAATTCCCAAATAGAAGATGCTAAAAATTACTTCTTTCTTGAACCCATGATGGGAACAATCTCGAGTGTATCCTTTAAGTCTTGTCCACGCCTCATGAAAGGTCTCATGGATGCCTTGTCACGCAGGTGACCCTGGTTCGATCCACGGCAACGGCGCCAAATTTATGTATAGATATTTAGTATCTAATACCAATTACCCAAATGCTCTATCGTTATAGCACTTGGGGATCAGTCCAAAGAGGCACAAGAACAACACTCTAAGAATGCAAGAATTTGCCTAAGCTAAGCGATTCAAATGGATTGGGGTTTATCTAACAACTTAATGATATTGAAGACATAAAACAAATCAAGTTAAACAAGTAAACTAACAACTTAAACAAGTAAGCGAATTCAAATTAAGACAAAGCAAGAAACTAGACAAAGAAACTAAACAAGATTAAGACAATGATTAAAAAGAGGATCTTTGGGTAAGGTAATTGATTTGAGGGAATCTTAAGCTAAGCAATGATGTCTATACAATCACACAAGTGCATTTCCTTAAGCATATAACATTAATCAAGACTAATCTAACCTCTTATCACTAATCACTTCACTAATTGCCCAATCAAGATCAAATTCTCATTTGTGAAAAAGTAATTATCAAGCATTAAACACAAGTTCTATTAGCCAAAATTCATCTTAAATATTCATTCTCATGAGTTAAGTATGAAAACGTCTTATTTAGTTCATTGGGAAATTTCATCAAAAACTTTGTGTGCATGAAATTTCCTATGATCCAAATCAACTTCCTCAAGCCTAATCTAGCATTAAGAACACTAAATAAGAAAGAAAATAAGATAATTAAGTTTTAAACATCAAAGATTACCAAAAGAAACCCCCTAATCTACCAAACCCAAATGATCCAAAAAGGACTACTCACTAATCATGAAGAACGCACCAATTCTCATGAGAGGTGTTGTTAATCATGATTAGAGATTAACAGAGAGATATATTAGAGAAATGAAACTCCAAATTGCATTAATCTTCAAGATATCTCTTACATACTATGATAAGAACCCTAAAAGCAAGTGTTTTTGCAAGAGAAAAAGATAAAAGAAAAGCCTCCCTCCTAAAAAAATAGGTCTAGAGCATATTTAAAGGGGTCTTGGGCGCACCGGGTCAACCCGGGATAAACCGGGTTTTGACCCGGTCGGATCTGGTTTGTGGTGGTCTGTACCGACCGAAGCTTAGTTGGTATTGCTGGGTAGGTACTGTTTGAGCATAACTTGTTTGGAGGCCAGACATATATGTCCTTGTTAAATCTAATGTATATTTCGAACCACTGCTCATAATGACTTGCAACTACCTCCAGACGACAGCTAACTCAATTATATACAAATTTTATGAAGACTTCCAAAGCTAAATGCGAATATAAGTTCTTCATATGGCCTAATCTTTTAGTCAGTTCGGCTGGCTTCGATGACGACGGATTTGAACTAGTGACACCGGGTGAACATTGGTCTGTTTGGAGTTAGGCTTGGGTCGGTATTGATTCATGTTCCAATACCGATTGGACCATACCGCCCAAGGGTTGGTCGGTACTGACAGCCCTAAGTTGAATGCCGAGCGAAGATTAGTCGGCACGGAGAGTGAAGTCGGTCGGTGTTTGTGTTTGGGAGGATGAGTGTCGGGCGACCTTGGATAGGTATAAAGTGAGGCCTGGATCGGTATTAGTCCCTCCCTCAATACCGACCCGAAGTTGGTCGGCGTTGTTGCTCCGAATTCTTGTTTTCTTCCAGTCTCTTCTTCGTACCGGTCGGTGGTGCCGACCAAAGATGGGTCGGTATTGTGGTGTCTTGAAGCTGGATACCGAGCTGGTCTTGGTCGGTATGGAGAGTAACATGGGTCGGTACAGGTTCATGGTTTCATACCGACCCAATGGTATCGACCAAGTGCTGGTCGGTGTTGGTCGATGGTCTCGCGGTCAGACGGACATATCCTTGGTAAAATCGCCATTTATCATGAACCACCCATCCGAATGCCTTGAAACCACTTCCAGATGACAGATAACTCATTTTTCATCATTGTCATGAAGACCTTCGAAGCTAATTGAAAACGCTTCGTCCGGCCATAATTTTTAGACACCTCGGGTGAACTCTGCATTTTCCTTTGCTCCACCACTCTCATTATCTCCAAAACGTCTCCAAATACCTAGAAAACACTCCAAATGATACAAGACTCAATAGGACCTAATGCAAAATAGCTAGATTCTACTTTGGACCAAAACACTAAAGAAATCTATGAAAACACATGCATGAGACTCAAAACACTAAGTGAAATACATGCTAAAATAAGTAAAATATGAGAATATCAGTTGTCATGATTTGGCTCGAGTCTTTCTTATTTTTTTGGGTCGGTGTTTCTTGCCTTAAATCGTTAATCTCGAACGGGTGAAATCCAACTTCAACAGATAGAGCTAAATAAGTTTTTGCACCAGGTACATAACTAAACGAGATACTGACAAACTGAGAATTGAAGATTTTCAAGTGTAAAAAGACACCTCGAAGCTCATTAGTAAGTTCACCTGAATGGAAAAAGTCAACTAAGGTGGCGGAGTCCAAAAAGAAGCTGATAGAAATGAAACCGGCCATGATTGCCGGTTGAACCACTTCTTTCATACCAAGCAATATTATCGCTTACTCCTTTGAAAACAGAGACTACAAAACGTCGGGAATTTTTCCCTTAAGAGTATATGGACATCACTTACTCCTTTGAAAATCCAACCCATTCCACACATGAAGGTGGTAGCCATCAAACTTGCATCCACGAAACCCTTGATAGCTTTTATATAGGAATATATTCACATGTTGTTATAGTTCATGTATAAATTGGGCCTTTTGGACCCCCTGAAATATTGCTTCTCATCCTAAATAATCGGTTAGCGCCCAAGATGCAACACTTACGGGTTCGGAAAAAACCATTCCAACCGTACATCGGGTCTTTCGATAGATAAAGCTAAACCCAATTGGGAATCATAAAATATTTTTCATAAAAACAAATACAAAAATAGACGCATAAATTATCAATTGTCCACTTGTCCATCCACATTTGTGGCCAGACCGCTAATATTATCAAATAGATAAAGAAAGTGCATTGTTTAATTAGCCGTAGTGAAAATCTCCATCTTTGGTATAATTGACAAATCGAATAACACTATGGGACTCCATTTTTGTTATAATGAGACAACATCATCGTATAATTGAGATCATCATATGATTTTCACGACCAATGTTGGATCCATTTCAAATGTTGCCTTGAGATTTAGTAACAAAAAGTTTTGCTGTCTTTTGTACATATCTACATAAGAACAAAAAGGGTTGGGTTCTCCGTTTTCGAACCAACATTTTAACTATAATTTTTATGATGTTTCTCTAGCGTCTATGAATATCATATGCAAGTGTGGCCTAAACAAATGCAAAAAAATATCTAAATTTTATTTAAATTATCGGGGTTAAAATCCCGGTACAATAAATTAAGTCCAATAAATTTATATTAAAAATGTTCGGTGAAATTAAAAAAGTCAAGTGAGGTCAAATGAGTAAACGAGGTGACGGATCGAGCTAAAAGGCCTATTGAAGTGAACATCTACGGTCAAAAGAGATTAAATGCAGAATCGATAGTCATCCCCGCCGAAACCAAATACTCGTTTAAACAGGTGAGTTAAGTCGCCTAAACATAACGGTCGGAGCCTCAAACTTAAAGACCATTCATGGCGAATCAGGCGGAGTAAACAGAGGCGTTAAACACGATCTCAGAGTATAAAACAAGGATAAGGGCAGAGAGCAAGATGACCAGAATCCTACTCTCTATACCACTCTCAACTACAACTTAGCTCTAGACTCAAACACTTGTCTTTTATTTATTCTTGTTCTTGTTCTTGTAAATCGTTCTTGAGAATCGAAATACAAAACCAGTTTACTCTGTAAAAACCATGTCCAAATCGCTCTCAGATCGTGTCTTTTCTCATCGGACAACAAATTCTTTGTTTATTGTTCGATATTCCCTCAATTCTTCCTTTCTTAAAGATAAGCCAAAGTCCCCCGATTATTCCTATTTACAAATTTTGACCATTGTATTTCCAGCTATAACAGCTTGGCGCTAGAAGGAGGGGGATAGACAAGTCTAAACCCAGCGCAGAAGAACCGCCATGGAAGAACATGCAGTATTGCGTGAAGTCTCTGATAGGTTCACCACCGATCTTACCGCATTCTTAGAAGGGGCAATGACTGTGATGAACCAAAACCTTGAAAAGGTTGTTTCGGATCAAGCGGCATTGGTCCAATCATTTGTTGAGCTTTGCTATGAGGTGGTAAGAACGCAAGTTCCACGACCGCCCAATGTTTTACCAACACTAGCTCATCAAAGTGTTTCATCGATATCCACTGTTCCACTAGGAAGTAACAGAAATAGCACCACATCTCCAAGTGTTCCACACTTAGGGACTGGTCCGTTCTACCAAGGGCATCAAAGTGGAAGTGCACAAGTGCCATTAAGGGATGGAATACGATTCGATCCGTCGGCTTTTCCTCCACTACCTCCTTTCGATCCGTTAAACCAACATCCTCAGAACCCGGATCAAAGGCCAATTTTGACCCCGGAGGCCGAACAAAGGAACAGAAAAGGCCAGAGTCGGCCCTGAGTTTTAAGAGGCTGCAAGCTAGAGAAAAAAATGGGCCGTTTTATAATTATATAAGTTTTTTATTTTAATTGGTTTATTAAAAAAAACAAAACAATTTCATGAGAATTGAACTCATGACATGTAGTGCTAAAAACCTACACTTTACCACTAGCCCTAAGAATATTTTTAAGAATTTTAGGGACGAAATTGTTTATATAAAAACGAGGACCGCAAGCCAATGCTTGGCTTTCTTGGCTTGCTTGGTCTCATGGCCGGCCCTGGACAAGGCCAGCATATTCCATATAAGATAGATCCAATAACCTATCCTCCACCACCACGTTTTGATCCACTTAATTCACATCAGCCAAATCCGGATCAAAGACTTGTCCTAACTCCCGATTCTGAACGGAGAAACGAACAAGAACAATTTGATCCACAAATAATGGGAAACCGCGATCAAATCGCCGGGAATCCTAGATTGAATATAGATCCAACAGGATTGGAATACATTCGTCGGGTGCTTGTAGAAAACCAAAAAGTATTACAGAATGTAAATTAACGAATCCATAACGCCACTAGCGCAGCCCCCGAGATCGATCACGTGGTCGAAGAGACTAAGCGAACTCCGTTCTCAATTCGTATTAAGAATACGCCCATCATAGACGTGGGAAAGCTAAAACTCCCAGTCTATGAAGGGAAGACGGATCATAAATCACATTTAACCGCCTTTATGATTGCAGTCAGAAGAGTTCATTTTAATGAGATCGAGAAACATTGTGAATTGTGTAAACTATTTGCAGAGCAACTCGCAGGGACTGCCCTCGATTGGTTCTCTTGATTGGGAGAACGCTCTATTGATAGTTTCTCCCAACTCTTAGTCAGTTTTCTTAAAAAATACTTTGTATTTATTCAGAAGACACCCTCGGGAGCAGAACTTTGGGCTTTGTCGAAGGGTTATCGTGAGACTCTCCGAGCATATCTCACCAAGTTTAAAGAATTAATTGCTAGAATGCATGTCGTCTATGATGAGATAGCTCTAACGGTCTTAAAGATGGTATTGTGGCACAAATCCAAATTCAAAGATGACTTGGTGGTTAATTCACCGGCCACAATCCAGTATGCACTTCACCAAGGTGCTGGTTTTGCAACAGCCGAAAACGAGCGTCTTGCACTCGCAGAACGTTACAAGAATTCGAAACCTCAATCCTCTGGAATCCCAACTTCTCATCGAAGTGAAAGGAGGGATCCCAGAGAAAAGAGTCAATCCAACAGAATGCAAGCCTTTGTGGTTCAAGAAGAATAAAAAAGAAGCGGTGATGATCGACCACCGAAGTCCGATGGCACATTGGGCAAGGATAAAGAAACATATTGTGACTACCACCAACGGTATGGACATTCGACTGTGAAATGTTACAGGTTGAAAGATATACTCGTTGACATGTATGCAGAAGGCAAGCTTGGCGAAGTCGAGATCAATAATCTGGAGCTCGTAAAGAAAAAGGATGAGGATCCAGATGATTTTGAACCAGCTAAGCAGGAACATAGTCAAAAGAAGAAAATGATCAACTTAATCATGGGATGATCAAAACTCTTCGGAGATACGACCGGATCAATCAAGAGGCATCAGCGGTGAGCTGACACTGAAAAGGCAAACAGTAGGGGGTTTATTTCCCGATGTGGAAATATATTTCTCCGAAAAGGACCGCTTCAGTAAGGACGCTCCCAAAGATGACATCCTAATGGTAAGTCTTGATATTGTAGCTAATTGTGAAATCTCTCGAATCTTGATTGATATAGGGAGTACAATAGACATCATATTCATGAAGACCCTAAAACAAATGGGGATTGAGAAGTCGGACCTCCGAGGTGCGAGATCAGCACTAACATGTTTCAGCGGAGACACTGCGACTTCAATAGGAACCATCGAGCTACCAGTGTTAGCAGCCTGAGTGATGAAAATGGTAACTTTCACCAGTGGATCGCCAAGTTCCCTACAATGCTATTCTGGGAACACCTTGGCTGAATTTGATGAGGACATTGCCCTCAATGTATCACCAATGTGTTAAGTTCCCAACTTCGAAAGGAGTCGGAATCGTGAGAATGTTGAAATCGGTTCACTCAACGAATTGATAAGATCTTAACTTTGCGGATTGACTTCGCATACAACGGTCATCTAAAGGCTAATCGATAATGTCCCAAAGTGGCTAACGGAGACAAATGAACTACGTAGTAGCTTGATCCCTAAATAGGTACGTAGGCAACTTTCGAAGTCAAGTGCTACTAAAACTTTAAAACAAACCTTTGTTGGGAGGAACAAAGGGTCTCGAAGAATAACTATTTGATCGAAAGAATGAAGAAAAAACTCGAAATACAATTATTTTACGAAAAAAAAGAACTCGAAGCTTAACTCCTTGTCCAAAGAGGTAAAAAGAGATCTTGAAGTGCAAACCCTTCAATTCACAGGGGAGCTCGAGGAGCGCATCAATCCTCAAAGGAATAAAAGGCAGCTAGTCGAAACGAAGAAGATGAAGTTTATGAAGCTGAATTCTTTACTCGGATGGACAAAGAGAGAAATTCATATTCAAAGCTTTTGTTCATTATTCATCAAAGAGGGCACCAACGCTATGTACAAATCGAGTCGCTAAATCGCAATTACAAAGAACATGTTTCTATTTGCAGGCACAAAAACTTCAAAGATGAGGCAAATAGAATGAAAGTCATCTTCTCTTGCTACCGGAGTGAAGAACATACGCCTCTCCTCCACTAACTTCGGAGTAAAAAGTATGAACAGTACTTTTGAACTTGGCCACGTCTCCCATCCCAAAAATTCATTCAAGGTTAACTTCCTCAATAAAGAGAATGGGAGAACTCGATGGAAAAGACATCTCTAAAGACTTCTCTCTCTGTTTCTTCTTCGGGAAGACAAAAACACCTAGGAGAATAACATGCACTATCCTAATTGGAGTCACTTTCTCCTATGTCTGTTTCTCACATCCCACTAAAGGAGATCTTCTCCACGAGTACTCCGAATGACTAAAAACAAAAAGGAATCAATCAAGAAAAAGGATGGAAAGCCATGTAATATCTATAAGGAAAAATAGGAAAAAAAGTCTAACCCACTTTACGAGATTTGCGTTTTGCAGGAAAACCTTTGAACCAAGATCCGATAACAATCGTGGTACTAACCTCAAAACCAATACGAACAGATCCAACTCTTCGAGATCTATCATCTAAACCAAAATACAAGAATTCATCAACAAGGATATGAGAGAAGAACCTTATCTCAGAGAATAGCATTTGAGAAAGTCTGAAGAAAAAAGGAGGGGTCATTCACCTTAAATACACGGGTAAATCGACCCGAAAGGTCTCTCTGAAATAAAGAAAAATTTAATGCAAAGGAAATAACCTTTCACTTTCCCAAAAGTCATTTACCCCTCGGAGTCGAAACCACCAATATTGAGTGACCCCAAACGACTCGGTAAAAATCAAACAACGTAAAAAAGGATACCCACCATTTTAGCGCGATTTAATCCGACTCACGAGTAAAAAGTGAAAACCCAATAAACAGTGACTCTCCTCTCATACTACGGTAAAAGGGAGCAGATGATGTAATCATTCCGGAGTTCTCACCTCATGCTACAGCAAAAGGGAATATAAGCAAAACCAGCCCAACCCACGTTCTCACCTCATACTACAGGTAAAAGGTAGCTAAACAGCTAGACACGCTCTCACCTCATGCCACGGCAAAAGGGAGTAGGGTGGCTCGAATCATTTTTCCACCTCATGCTAAGGCAAAAGGTAGTGGAATATAAAAACTTTCATGCTACGACAAAAGGGAATATAATCCAACGAAATCATTTCATGTTCTCACCTCACGGTAAAAGAAAGAAGAACAAGTGAAAATATCCTTAAAGCTATCATTTCATATCGGGGTGAAAGTCATCTTCATCAAACAGCATGAGATATTTCAAAACAAAAAAATATATGTGGTATACAAAGGAATAAAAGTCTAAAGTTATCAGAGATTTAGGTTAAAAAAATCCTTCAACCGCGATCTTTCCCCTTCAGAATACTCTCCAATTTGGATACTTTTGCTTCAACCGCGGCAAGCCTCTCTTCCAGAGTCACCTCCACCTCCGCAGGACGGACCCTCTCCTCATAATCATCCTCCGTCGCAGCATGCTCCACCATAGGAGCAACACTAGAACGAGAGAACGAGTCCCGAATTATGGGAAGCCACCAGTACGGCTTGGTCCTAATAAAAGAAGAAAAAGAGCGAGTCTCTTGACTAGGAATTATTTATATCTCGGTGGAATCCACGTACAGTGACACGCCCCGAGAACGAGCTGAAACCTTAGTTCACCACGTTTGGGGGAAGAAGGACCATCCCCAGTGGCGGACGGACGACCCAGAAAGAAGCGGTTTGGATTCCCCTGCCCTTCGAACAAGGAGCCTGAAGAAGTCTGAAGAATGTCATAAGCAATAGAGGTCCCATAAATAAAAAGAGATCAAAGAAGAATGACATAACTACTCTATAACCAACAAATTGAAAGGAAGAGTCAAACCTTCCAACATAGTCCTAGCAACTTGGCTTTGCCCCTTCTTGACAAGGGACAACATGATTTCACCAACGATGTCGTTCTAACTCTTAGGTTTGGAGTAAAGGTTCTTTAGAAGAACTAGGAATTGTTGGGGATCAGAGGGACGATAATTCAATACTAGAAAAGAAGAGAGTCGCACTATCAAAATCTGAACAAGCAGAGCAAATAAAAAAAGAAAAGGGTAATAAGACAAAACTTAAATTTCTTGTCCATTTCGTGAAAAGAGGAGGTGAATTCCACGCCACAGAAAGGTCGCTAACGCGAAAGTAAAAATCTGCTTCCCACCAAGCGCCATCTTCTTTTGGGAGGTCAAAAATGACTTATTGGTTCTCATTAGGCACAAAAGTAAGGGTTCCTGCTCGAATGGTACTAGGAACCACAAACTAAGGCGAAAGATATCTCTCACACCTAAGGAAGCATCGGAGTCATAAGCCACATCGATGAGGCCGAGTATGTGACGAACAAAATTCGGAGTCAGTTGAGAAAGGCAAAGGCTAGTCTCATGAAGATAATGGACCAGGAGCCTCGGCAAGGGAGAGCGCAAGCCACTCATACGAAAAAATGATTCGTACACACAGCAAAATTTGTCAGGAACCTTCTCGAGAGTCTCGTCTGGCGAAGGAACAATAACTGTGACGCCACTACAGAGATCACAGTCACGGTAAAAAATGGAAAGAGAGTCTTGAGAACAACGAGTCGGCGACCAGGAATCGATGACGAAAGAAGAAGCCATTGAAGAAAAATCTGGATTGGAGTATCAAGGAAGATAAACATTTAAAGGACCTAGTAAATTGGGGGGGGGGGGGGGGGGGCGCTAAATGTGGGGGTTAAAATCACAGCCTAGTAAATTGGACCCCATAAATCTGTGGTAAAAAGGCCCGGTGAAGTCAAAGAAGTCAAGCGAGGTCAAATGAGTAAACGAGGTGACGAGTCGAGCTGAAAGGCTCATCGGAGTGAACATCTACGTCAAAGGGGATTAAATGCAAAACAGTTAGTCAACCCCGCTGAGACCAAAAACTCTTTAAAACCGGTGAGTTAAGTCGCCTAAACGTAACGACCGGAACTTCAAACTTAAAGACCATTCATGGAAAATCAGGCGGACTTAACAGAGACGTTAAACACGATCTCGGAGTATAAAACAAGGACAAGAGCAAAGAGCAAAGAGCAAGAGGACTACAATCCTACTCTCTACACCACTCTCAACTACAACTTAGTTTTAAACTCAAACACTTGTCTTTTCTTTGTTCTTATTTTTGTTCTTGTAAATTGCTCTTGAGAATCGAAATACTAAACTAATTTACTCCGCAAAAATCATGTTTAAATCGCTCTCAGATCTTGTTTTTTCTCATCAAGCAACAAATTTTCTGTTTATTGCTCGATAGTCCATCGATTTTTCTTTTTAAAAAAATAAGCCAAAATTTTCCAATTATTTCTATTTACAAATTTTGACGATGGTATAACATAAACCTTAATTTACATAAACATTTGAGAAAATAATGCCATGTGATGTGTTTTGTGAGATCATTACTCTCATTAAGCTTGTCTCGGTCAGGAAAATCTCATGTCATGTGGAATTGTGAATTCGGTGAAGGTAAGGCAACTATCGTGGGACCCGCTATATTTAAAACCCCATGTCAGACTGGGTCCGGCCCAAATTTTCAATTCTTACAGTATTTGACTATTTTCGGTCAATTTATTCAGTGATATTTATTTGCTCGCAGACAACACAAATGACGGCCAACAAAAAATGACGGCAAAAAACTACGAAGAATGTTATTGTTTTTTTTTTTAACTAGTAAAGATTGTTATTGTTAAATATAGTTATTGTTATCACTTGATTTTATAGAAACAAAAAGGGAACCAAGTTTACCCAAAAACAAAAAAAAGGAACCAAATGAGTATTGGATCATGGATGAGCACATCGCAGAAGTTTCATGTTTTTTTTTCAATATTTCAAATGCTAATATGGATTATAATCTACCTAATTATATATATTCAAAATAGTCCACTTTTATTCAAACAATTCAAATTTTACGTGGTCCCAAAAACTTTATTTCCAATAAAACAAGAAATATGTTAAAAAAAAAAAGATGTGAAACGTGCATTTGAAATTTTGCAGTCAAGATTTGCAATTGTGATCGGACCATTATGCTTATGGAGTAAGCATGATTTAGTGACAACTTATATCATAATGCATAATTTGATCATAGAGGATGAACGTGAAGTTGATGCAATAATTGAAGAACGAGATGAAGTCTCATGTGCAGAAATTGAGATAAATGATGAGGTCTCTTTTGGTCAAGACTTTCAAGTTTTAAATTTATAAAACCATAGGTCTACAAGTGCACATATGTGCGTTGTATGACTTAGGGGTCGATCCACAGAGAATCAATGCTTGTCAGCAAAAATCTATAACTAGTTAGAATAGAAGTCTAAGACAAATTTGTTTAAATTGGGGTGTCACGATTATCAATATGCAAGCTTAACGAAAAGTAAAAACGGTTGTAAACTATATGAACTAAGCGTTGGGTCTTCCAGGGATATCGCATAGGTTCATATTGATTCAAACAAGAAAACAAAGCTCATAATCATTTCTAGATCAAAGTTCCATAACCTACTTTCGTAGAGCTAAACACCTATTCTCTAAAAACTTAACTACTCAGCTTTCGTTGGTAGCTACGCAACAGATCACGCAATAGATTCAAGTTCGTAGACGCTCACAAAGCCCTATAAGTATGCTTTTGTATCTTATAGCACTATTGCTCTCCCAAACTAGTTTCGGTCAATAAATTCAGCACTTTCATATGGCTTTATCAATCCTAATATCAGTAGCTAGTTCATGATGCTAACGCCATGCAATAAGAACAAAACTAAAAGAAAGAACTTCTAGAAATCGAGGTATGTTTAATACTTTGTTATCATTATCAATCATGAAATCCTCTTTGATAGAACCCTCTTTAACCCAATTATGCTCAAAATCGGGATTTTGCTCCAATTTGCATTGTTTTTGCCTTGATAACCTGAAAAGAGTCTTGACACTACAAATATGCGAAAATCATAATAAAATTCTTTAAAACCGAATGGAACACTTATGAAAGTGCTCAAAAACCGAATGTAAAATGGGTAAAAACACAGTTATATCAACTCCTCCAGACTTCGACTTTGTTTGTCCTCAAACAAAACAAAGATTAAAGCTCAGAAGAGATGATTGAAAAATCACAGGAACTCAAAATCTCAGAGACCGTCCTTCTAAACCATAACCATCAAACTACATATATTGGAACTCAGTTTAGAAAAATCCTCACCAAAGTCCATGTAACACTAGTGCACAGTTTCCGTCATGCAAAATCTAAACTATATAGCTCTAAATTATGGTCAACTAGCTCTCTACATTCATTAAGATATTGCGTGAACTTCTCATTAAGCGTTTCATTCTGGGTAGACGAGGCTAGGTATTAAAGGCTATTTAAGTGGTGAGGTTAAAGTGTTTTAGGGTTACCTGACGCTCATGAGGATGCTAGATATTATGCAAAACAGCAAGAGAAAAAGGACATGTTACCACAGTTTCCAGTCACTTCTCCTTGCACAAAGGTTGCTGCACATTCTTCTTTTTCGGTAACAGAACTTTTCTGCCATTCCCCCAGACTTAGATTTTTTTTTGGGAATCGGAACGAATGGCGTCTAACTTCTCACAAATTAACCATGTCTTGCCTTATCAAGTATTTTGGCCAAATAAGATTCTCTTAGGCTTTTGTTTCCTTCCCTTTTGTTTTTCACGTTATTCGATTTTTTTTTATGAAAGGGGAAATGGAGAGAGTCTTAGGGCACAAAATTTTACCATTGAATTGAGATTTCTAAGGCAGGGCAAAACTTTACCAAACTCGACTAGTCTCCCGACTTGAGTGACTGGAAACTATGTCGTTCCTCCCTCTATGGCCTTTTTGCACATATTTGCACTTAAGACAAAAAAAAATAGAGAATACATGAGGTTTGGAAGAGGTATGGTAAGGTGGGGAACCAACAAAAAATGAGATGGCCATTAAGGATCACCAAAGAGTGGTAAAAAGGATAAGAAGTCATGAATGTATGATTCGTTTCCCTGATCTAACGCATTTTTTGAGAAAATTAAATCAGATTAGATGTCCAAGTAAAATAGAGCTAGTGGATTCCATACAATAGAATCTCTATAGTTCAAATTCTTGTAGGGATCTTCGCGTCACAGTTACTCTAGCTACCGCCTAGTCTAGAACTAAATCATGAAAGAGCTATTACAAGGAATAGCGTAGAAGCACACTGGTCAAATTCATCATAGATTTTTGTCATCATTCCTTAAAACTGCTTTTCAATTTGAGAAGAAAACGCGAAAATGAAAAGACTCAATAAACCAAAGGTGGTTACTAAGGGATAAAATCCTCCTCCAGACTTAAATCACACTGTCTCCAGTGTGAAATAAATCGAGACATAATGGAAAAGATGGTGGAAAAAGGTTAAGAAAACTTACATGGAGGTGGTTGGATGGGGGTGGTGATGGTTGGATGGGGTAGTGATAGGCATGTGTTATGGCCAAATTAGAACTTGAAGTTCTTGTGGTATGGTGATAACACCGTATTTTTACCCATTTTACCTATGATTTTAGAGTAGTTTAATAAGTGTTTTACTCGCTTTTATATGTTTTATTACAGTTTTCGTATATTTGTAGTGTCAAAACTCTTTTCAGGTTACTTAGGCAAAAGCAATGAAAATTGGAGAAAACTCATATTTTTGGCTAAGAGTCAAAATGTCAGAAGGACAACAATCAAAGAGGTTCTTCCCACCGTCTGATCTATCCCAATTTTGAAAATATTCAATAAGGACCGGCTACCTTTCCATTCCACTTGATTTGAGGACGATCCAACGGTTCAATCAAAAGATACATAAAGATCAAGAAGTCTCGTCAATGCAGTCATGAAAGCTCCCAGCCACAGCCAGAAGAACTCCGGCCACTCCTGGAGCAGCTCCAACCATGGCCAAGAAGCAGTTCGCCGCGGCCAGCTCATGTTTCATCACAAAAGCCCATTTGCACCCGTTTCAATCCCATCAAGTCCAACTTTGGAGAAAACCCTAAGACTAACGAAAAGAGAGCAGAAGACCTATAAATATATGTTTGTAGGAACCCTAATTCATATACCTTAGTTTGTGCAATGATAGCCACCAAACTCTTTTATTTTGTTCTTTGTTTAGAGAGATTGAGATTTCTCTTGAGCCTTTTTGTTTATTTCTTATTTTATTGATTATGCAATTATAAACTCAATTTTGTCTTGCATGATTATGTTCGAGTAGATTAGTCGTTGGGTTTAAAGGAATCATCGAAAGGGATCGATATGTTCGGTAAAGATTTTATGAGATAAATTTAGCCGTATTCTAGAAATCTTTCCAATAGATTTGTTGTTACTGCATGGATCTAGCGTCAATTACCGTGCTTTTAATCGAACATTCCTCGGAGATATCCATGTCGACCCAACATCGTTTTATTATTGTGTACAACCGATTTTTCCTTTTTGCATTTACAATCGATTGTTCCTTTTTATGTACTTTACAATTTGTGACACCACAAACCCTTTTAAAAACCTTTTTCATTTTAGACATCCTTATTAATTCTCTATATAAGGTTTCACAGAAAAACATTCTCTCCATGTGGATCGACACACCGCACTACTGTGCATTTGCAGACGCCTAGGGTTTTACAAATTTTATTAATTACTTGAAGTTGACGAAAAACCCGACATCCATCATATGGCCAAGTTGAATGCCTTTAGAACAAACTTATTTCAAGAAACTTCTGTTTGCAAGATGAACTTGGTGTTGGGACGGTGAAACAAGATGGTGGAACGAGGTGGGTTGGGAATGGGGTCACCACGCCAGGATGGGCCGGGGTTGCGGTGTGAGAGTGTTATGTTGTGGGTCTGGAGATTCTTTCGTGGTGGAACGGGGTCTGGCCGCGGGTGGGGGAGTCATGGTCGCGGCATGAGGGATGTTGGCCGTGACCCCGGAGCTTATTTCTCGGCCAAGTAGTGTTCACCCGCATGTTCGGAAGATCTTTTGCGGCCAGAAGGTGTTCTGCCGCGGGTCGAGCTGGTTTTGGCTGGGCCGAGCAGTTCGAACCGAAATCCATTTTTTGTCTTTTCATTTTTTATTTTTCTGTGTTTTAGTTTTTTGTTTCTTCATGAAAGCCTGAAACTAAAGAAAACCAAAATCAAAAATCAAAGTGCATGTTAGAAGAAAACTAAAAATGAAAGAGAAAGAATTACCTAAGTGGGTTGCCTCCCATAAGCGTTTGTTTAAAGTCGTTAGCTTAACTTGGATGGAGAGATGAGCTTAGTTCAAGAAAAACCATGCCCAAAGACCAGTTCTTTTCGATCTCCTCTTGTTGTCATCTTATGTAGAAGACTCGCCATTCTCATCTTCAAATTCGAAGCGGGTGTCTCTTGGTTGGTTGTATGGTATCACATGATAGAAAATATCCTTGTCTATGTTGGCGAACAAGACACGTCGATTGAGCCAATTTATGATGGCAGTAGCAGTAGTGAGGAACGACCATCCTAAGATGATTGGTGAATGATTATCATTTGGTGTCTTCACAATGAAGAAGTAGATAGGAGCTATATAGTCGCCTATATTGACTGGCATGTCGTAGTCAATTCCTTTCGGAGTTGTGAAAGAATTGTCAGTCAGCCCAATTCGAATGTTCGTTGGGTATACATGCTTTATACCAAGCCTATGTGTGGTTACTTTGGATATAATGCTAAGACACGAACCTGAATCGCATATAACATTTTGGAATTCAACTCCTTAAATGTTACAAGTGATATACTCATATATTGCATGTTTTACCATGCATTTCATTTAGAGTTTTGTGTAATTCGCTATGCATGTTTTAGCATGCATTTCATTTAGAGTTTTGTGTAATTCGCATGCATGATCATGGTCTTGTCTTGAATTTAGGTCTCATTTAGAGTAATAGGTATTTTCATTAGGTCTTAGTACGTTTTTCATACATTTAGAGTGTTTCTAGGTGTCTTGGAGACAATTGATGATGTTTGGAGTTATGGAGCATAAGAGGAATGCAAAGCCCATCCGAGATGCCGGAAAGATGTAACTGGAAGAAGGCCCTCCGTTATGAATCAGCCTCAACGGTCTTCATAGGAGTTGTAGATTAGTGAGTCATCTGTCTACAGGAGTTAGATTCAGGCCATTTGGACATTTGGTTGAGGAGTTATCGCGGATTTACTGAATACGTCTCTGCCTGGCCGATGTAGAAGTCCATCGGCGTGCACTGCACCGATGCAAGTGACCGATGGAACTACTGAAAGTCTGAGGAAGCATCGATGCGTGGCATCGGGCTATGGCCGACCGATGGGAAGCTCACAAGATCGACGACAAGAATGACATCGGTACGCCAGACACCGATGCAACCGTCCGGTGGAAATGATGCGAATCTGAGAGTGCATCGATGCGTGGCATCGGGCTGTGGCCGACCGATGGGACCTGTTAAAGACCCAAACTTCTTTAAATAGTGAAAACCCTAATTTTTAGATGCAAGTTTTCTTTTCTCTAGAGTTGGGTTTTATCCCAAACTCTTCCTAAGATGATTTTGGATGGATCTTCATCATTCATGCCACTCTAGTGAAGGATTCTTCAACCTATCTTTATATTATATTTATTTTATTCTTGTTCTTTATCTTTATGTCTCTTTTTCCCTTGTGTTCTTCCTTGTTCTTCATGTTCTTTAGACCTTTTTGTTGGATTTTGAATTTTGCTTGATTTGGATGGTTTGATGGTTGATTGTTGATGCTTAGGACTAGATAAGCATTTGTTCTCATGTTAGGAAGGATCTTAATGATAGAATTGAATTGAAAACTCATTTCTAGAACTTAGACATTTCATGCACACAAGGTGTTCGATGAAATGTCTAGAAAACTCCTAAGCATGTTTTTCATTCTAAGTGATTGGTGGATGCTGACTTTAGGATGAATTGTTGACTTAAATGGACTTGTGGTAAATTATGGATTATCTAAGTGATCGGTGGATTCTGACTTTAGATGATTCGTACAATGATTAGTGTCATGGAAATGAACTAATCTACTTGAAAGTGTTCCATGTCATAAGAATAAATGTGCATTGAATGTTTAGGCTTCATTTGTTAATTGTCTTGATGATTAGATGATGATGATTTAGGTTGCATCTTGTTAGATCCTTCACTTAGGTTAATCTTAAAGCTAGTTTTGGATTGAGAGATCAAAGCTAGAGCTTAAGCATTTCACGCCCGATAGGTGTTCGATGAAATGCTTCAACCAAACCTTTTGTGAGCTTTTCATGCCTAGCCAATGAGAGTTGATGTCTAGGGTGATTAGTGAACTAAGTGGCATTGGAGATTAATGCTTGTTAATCATCTTATCACAAACGATGGTTTGTTCTTGATTTGGTGATTAACAAAGTGATTAGTGCCACGACGGTGGATTAGTCATAATTGTGAATTCCATGTTCTAGGATAGTATGCTTCCAAATGATTCATTGTTTGATTGTTATCCATCTCATTGATAGCTTAGTTCATGATCCACATTTCTATCTTTGTTTTCTTTCTTGCATTTGTTTTCTTTAGTTTAAAAACATATGAACCCAAAAACATTTGCTCTAGCTTAGGAAGATTCATGTATTCCTCATGCTTCAATCTTAACCTTCGTGGTTCGATATCTCAAATACTACAATGACATGAGTGGGATTTGAGTAATTGATTAGTAAAAATCCTACTATCAACAAGTACGCATGAATTGACCTTTGTCTTGAATCTTGTGTAAAGATCAAACTGTCCTTCTGGTTCTGGCATGTTTGAAAAGATCTTGAATCTCTGAGACAGATTCCTTGCTTTTACAAAATAAGTCACCAATCATATGGTCCATCTATGCCCTAGCAAAAGTGATTCCACGGGGAAGATCGCGAACTACACTGTTGAATTCTCCAAGCTTCTTAGGATTTATCCGGTTTGGATACCATGTGTACTTATATGCTCAAGGCATGTGAATCATGTAAGCGGTGGTAGAGACTCTTGCTCGGACAAAGTAGATGTGAATGCCTTCCTTGGTTTCTCTGCTTTCGCAAAAGAAGACAAGTAGGGAGCGCGTCTTCCATGCTTCTTCAAACGAGACATACATCGGGATTGACTTGACGAAATTGTGGAACTCGATTAGCATCTCCCTGCTGATGTATTGTGACAGTTATTTTTCCAAGATTGTGGTGTTTCTTCTCGATGAGTAGGCAATCAGATGTGATTCGATAGGTTCAGGAGTTGGTTCAAAGGCTGAGTAAGACTCTATGTAAGAATCTATTGTATCATAGACCGTGTAAGAATCGATGTAGAAGTTATCATCGTTCTTTTGAGAGCTTGATGAGTGCTTTGATGTTGAGGCAGTTGTGGTCACGTCATAGGGTTGAACAATGTTGCAAGCTACAAAAGAAGTTGGTTCCAATTGATTAGAAGTGGTTGTTGAAGGCCGAGCGTTGTTGGTGAAGATGGCTTGCTCGAAGATTCGTGGTCGCTCAACAAGGTGTCAGGGTCATGGTGGAAGCTGCTCTGGTCGCGGGTTTAGAGTTCTGCATGTGGCAGAATGCTCTCTGGCCGCACTCATGGAATCCTGCTAGTGACCAGGAGTTCGACGATTTTGCTTGCTTGTTTCAGTTAGATTCTTGTCTCCTCTTCGTTTCTCTTGTGAAAAGTCATCACCTTCTTCATTCTCTTCAAGAGTTTCTTCAAAATAATTGAATGGCTTCTTCTTTTCACCAAGATTGAGAGTATACAATAATTTTTCATACTCTTCATGGTATTTAGAGATCTTCTTCAAGTTTTCTTCCATTTTTTCAAGAGTGTTGACAATGCGTTCAAGATTGGAGTCGGTATCTTCAGCCTTAGATTCGACATTGCGTAGGCCATCTACCAGTTGTAGAATGACGCTTTCTGCACGATCTTTATTCAAGTAGATAGAGTCGTCCGTTTCTTCAAGTTTGTACTTCATGGGAATGTCGCACATATCGCGGTTGAGATCACACTTCTGATTTCTCTACTCTTATTCAATCCATGACAGTCTGTCATTGATCATTGATGCGTCTTTGAGAGTTTGCTTCTCAAGAGCTTTGACGTGAGTAGTTAGGCCTTCAAACTTCTCATAAAATCAGCATTGATTGCATCCATCTTCTTGTGCAAAGAGGCTTCCATCATGACTTAATAGTCCATGAATTGGTTTCTAGATCAAAGTTCAATAACCTATTTTCGCAGAGCTAAACACATATTCTCTAACAACTTAACTACTCAGCTTTCGTTGGTAGCTACGTAGCAGATCACGGAATAGATTCAAGTTCGTAGACGCTCACAAAGCCTTATAAATATGCTTTCGTATCTTATAGCACTAATTCTCTTCTCTCCCAAGCTAGTTCCGGTCAATAAATTCAGCACTTTCATGGCTTTATCAATCCTAAGATCAGCAGTTGTTCATGACGCTAACTCCATGCAATAAGAACAAACCTAAAATAAAAAACCTATAGAAATCGAGCTATCTTTAATACTTGTTATCCTTATCCATCATGAAATTCTCTTTGATATAACCCTTTTAAACCCAACTATGAAACTACTCAGACATGATCATGCATAACAAAAATGTTATTGATGAATGCATAATCAATAAATCAGAACATAAACAAAAGGTTAAAGAGAAATCTCTATCTTCCTAAACTAAGAACAAAATAACAAAAGTAAAAGAGTTTGGTGTTAAGAATTTCGTAGCTAAAAGAGGCACACGAATTAGGGTGTCGAAAATAACATATTTATATATCTTGAGCTCTTCAAAAGTCGTCTATCTTCCTTGTCCAAAACGGAAGTGGATTTGAGTTGGGCTTGCAAACGGACCTGGTCCGGGACAAAACTGAGCTGGCTGCGGGCAAAGTCTCTCTGGTATCAAGGGATTTGGCCAGGTATGTGAATTACTTAGACGGGAATAAAGAGTTCAATTCATGTAGTTTTCCCTCCAATAGACAATAATAATATATTCAAATCTACGTGCATGCTTCTGGCAACCTACGGATCATGCAATTAATGCCTTCTGCTCACATCTGATAGGTGACAACACACGAAGCATAGGAAAGAAAGACGGTATGGGAGACGACCATATCGCGTCTGATCCACTACTTATGAGTCGTACACTGAGAAATACACAGGAAGGCTTGGTCGAGCAAATGGTGATTGCAGCCAAGGAAAGTAGGTGAAAAATCAGACGAGTATTGGGTACATGACCCATTCAACAAATCTGAAACCCGACGACTAAGGATCCGACCCGATATACTAATCCAGGTCAGGTAAAATTCTATAAATACTTTCATTTTCCCAGCGAGAAAGGGGTTCACAATTTTCTGACATTTCTCATAGTTTATTGAGATATTCCGTGTTAGCTACTTCTAAACACTTAGCTTTCATTCTTTTATGGGACTATAAGTCTCTTTTCTGACCATTCTCCGGTCATCTTCACGGTTGCTCCTAAACCGTGAAGTTTTCCCACTCAAACTTTTGTTTTCTTATCTTTTACCAGAAAAAGCCTTCCACTCAAAGCCCATTGCGGATACATCATTTCCTTCAGATCCAATATGCATCGTTCCTTACCCCATTTTCTGAACACTCATTCCGTTCTCCGGCGAACCATTATGTGGTATTTCTTTATCGTTTTCTGATTTGGGCGTTAGAGAACCTTCGGAAAACACACCACTATCGTGTTTTCTGGGACTTGACGTCACTTTTCGTTTTGTAAGAAACTTGGCCCGAGAAAACAAAAAATCCCCTAATCATATATATATTCCCAATAAAATGTACATTTTCTTTTGTCACCAAATGTTCTAATAATAAAATAAATAAATAAATAAATCATATGGAAAGAAAATAGAGATAGAGTGTGTGAAATAGCGAGTAAATAGAAAAAATGAGGAAATGGGGACCCATCTCACTATATGGATCGAGAAGACACACACATAACAAGAAAACCAAAAACAACTCATGTGGCTTTCTGCTCAAATCTACTGTTAGATTTGTATTCAGACCAATGTTGGAGTAAATTGGAGATGTCATCTTTTTTGCGTGAATCTAAACAAAATAACACAGTTTTTCACGTTAACTCTTTCTCTTTGGTTTTACCAATTCTCACTCACAAGTCGCAACCCTTTCTGCATCTCTTGTCTCTTCTCTTTTTTTTTATATATTATTTTTTCTAGTGTAATTAATATTCATACTTATTCAATTAAACAGTAATTAAGTAGGGTTACCGATCGACTTCTACGACAAGCCTTATGAAACTTGCTGCTTTCTCTTTGACTTTGTAAAATTTCCAGTTACAACTATCTACTTTCACTTTTGGCTTGGCTCATTAGCTAATATGTATATGTGTATATACATATAATAGTCATTTTCAAACTGGAATTAAAATATCTATTTGATTGATGACGAGATTTTGCCGTGATTGATGAATAAGAAAAAAATACATGTACTTGATTTATTTTACCACAACTTTTTTTGTATCATCTACACACTAACGCCAATTTTTGCACCATTCATACTTTAGTTTAATGATATGAAATCTCAAATAATAGGTTTCAACCTTAACTTTTAAGTTTCAGAATTTAATCAATACCACTATTCTGTTTTGGTTTTATTAAACTTTTAACAGGTTATCATCCTAGGCTCGTAGTTTGAAGCTAGAAATTTTTTTTCCATTATATGCATACTTAATTTAACCACTGCTATATAGATTAATCAATGAATAATATCTAGTTTAAAAATAACTTATATTTTTTTCGATGAATTGTGACTACATATATATATATTTCTCTACAACATATATGTTTGCCAACAACATATTCAGAATGTGAGAGAATCGTTCAAAGAAATAAAAAATTGTATAACACAATGTACGAGTTACATTACTGAAGTCTATATATAGAAACAAATAAATATTTGTTTTTGATGACTGTAAAAAAAATAAGGTATGATCAAATTAATTAAACAGAATCAACAGAAATTCCATAGTCTGATATCTCCTTCCTCAAAGAAATCATCAGCAGGTGCAGGTGTTGTCAAATACGGAAACATGAACTGATCATCACCATCAAAACAATTGTACCATGATGATTCAGACAAGGAGACTACTTGTTGGTCATACTGAGACATAGAGACAACATCATAGAGATCTTCAGATGGAGATGAAGAAAGCAATGGAGATGATATAGAGACAGAGGAGGAAGAAGGATCTGTGTTTGCTGCTGCAGCAGCTACTCTCTGTATGGTCTTAGGAGACATGTTAATACTGTTGTTGTTATCACCATTGTTGGTATTGTAGAGAGAAGATGAGATCTCTGGGAAGTTGAGATTATTAGCCGAAGATCCTTTGAGACAAAGAAGCGCAGCGTCGTAGGCTCGAGCCGCGGCTTCAGCTGTTGAGTAAGAACCTAGCCAGATCCTTGTCTTTTGATTAGGAGCTCTGATCTCCGAAACCCATGAACCCCAACTTCTCATTCTCACTCCTTTGTACTTCTTGATCATGTTACTCTTGCTTATGGACGATGTTGATGATGAAGATGAAGATGATGATGAGGATGGAGAGGACATTCTCTTTGTCGCCTTTTGAAGTGTTTTCACCATTGATACTAACTTAAAGAGTATTGTAAAGAGAGGAGGAAGTTGGAAGAGAAGAATGGTTGGTTTCTATTTATAGATGAGTTATGAAGAACAAAAGTGGAAAGAGAATATTAAAGAAAAAAATATATACTATGAACATAGTCAAAGAAAGTAGCATGGGGCACCCACAAAGAGATGAATACTTTTTCTTTAAATAATTGTGAAAGACAGGTGTTTTTATTTGTTTTCTTAAAAAGGATTTACCTTAATCAGAATACCATATGCAACCAATCACAGATCATTAATAAGATAATTCTCCTTAATTTTTCAAATTTCAATAATGCATATTTATTGATTGATTTCACAAATTCTGTAGTTACACTATTGTTTACCACTAAGTTACTAGTTAATATATACTCCCTCCGTTTTTAATTGTTGAATGATTTTTTTTTAAAAACAATGTTTCAAAAAGATAGATTTTTTAAGTTTTTAATGTGTTTTTTATTAGTTAATGATGATAAATTATAAATTTCAAAAAAATCAATTGCCTTTATTGAAATGCTATTGGTTTAGAGTTATAGAAAATTGTTAATCACAAAAAATGATGCATTTAATAACCATATTTAACTTATTTTCTTAATATATGTGTTTTTTTTAAAACATCTATTATATTGAAATGGAAGGAGTAGATTTTTAAAAACATTTCACGCATATTTGAAAAAACATTAAAATTTGATTATAAATACATCATCTTTTATTAACTAAACAATTTCTCACAACTCTAAACCAATAATAATTCAATAAACTCAATTTTTTTGTTGAAATTTACAACTTATCATTAACTAATACTAAAAAATACATAAAAATCCTAGAAAATCTATCTTTACGAAACAAAAACAAGCTAAAATTTTCTTCTTTTAGAAACAGAGGGAGCTCCTAAATATGTCAAAATCTTGAACCCTGGTAAAGCTAATTACAAAAAAAAACCAACACTTAATTTATAAATCAATATCTATTTCAAGAAACGACAGAGAATTTGTAAACACACTATAGGAAGCTTAGATACATTGGATTCTGTTTTGAGAGGCAACTTCTAGGAGCTAGAGCACGTGATTTTCTAAGTACAAACAAAACACAAAGTTAATCATAAGAATAATTATTTTATAAATGAGATGCTAAAAAAATCACATGATTATAGTAAGTTATAGACTTATAAACATAATTAAGAATCTTAAACGTTAAAGTAGTTGAAGTACCATGTTTATGACCAAGAGGAGAAAACAGCTGTTGCATCTCTGTCTTAATGGGCTTTTAAAACCATGTCCAAGTTTCTTCCACACGTAAATTCTCTCTGTTAAAAAAGACTATACTAAATTAATTATAGTTACAATTAAATTCAGATTCCTTTGTCAAACTATCCAATAGGGTACGAATAAATTATAGTAAAATCGTCAAACCTCAGAATAATCTACACTCTGCAGTTGAAATAATTAGTTGGCACTAGAATTTAAGACTGAACTATTCGTGTTCACGTTCTGGCCAGACACCTTTTTTAGTATACTTATAATTATGCAGGTGGTTTTTCCAGATACCAAGAAACGAATCAACCGATTTGTTCGTTGGAAAATGCAGGCAAAGTAAACATTTTTGGTAAAGGCAGGCAAAGTATAGAAAATTAACTTCAATTGTTTTTTTTGGTTTTAATGTTAGAATTAACTTCAATTGTTTGTTTATGCTTGCGTTTATACTTCCATTTCGTATTTTGTTTTTAAAAAATAAACCCATAATCTTGAGTATTATAGAGAAATTGTATTTGTTAATTGTTATGTTAACGCCAGTGTTTGCATTTATATTGCAAATTTTTTTTATGAAAACTTAAAAGATGTTTAAAAAGTGCCAGCTTGTTAGAGGGGGGATTAGCACCCCCTGGTTTAACTCGGTTCGAACCGAGATCGGTTCAATCAAGACCGGTTTACGATGGTTCGGATCGAGGATAAGTCGGCCCGAAAACATTGGGCCGAGCTCGGAATCTCGCTGAAAGCCCATCTCGGCTACCGATCTAGGCCCATCACGAGCCCAATCCGTTACAACAGATAAAATCGGAATATTTCCTCTTTCCCGCCGATCTCGGAAATGGAAATATTCCTTGCGAACAAACCGCCGAAGAATAAGGAATATATCCTTATCCCGGAGGGGAATCCGGAATATTTCCATTCCCTAATCGAGCAAGGAAAAGGGAATATTCACATTTAGAGCCGCCTCAAGACAATATAAATAGAGGAGAATGTTCATTCATCAAGACATCCACAACTTCCGCAGAGACAGAGAATACAAGAGAGCTCATTACCGATCTCAAGTCTTTTGTCTTTGCCTTCTTACTTAAACTCTGTTGTAACCGCCGACTTAGATCAATAAACGAGATTCCGATTAAAAGTACTGTTTTACCCTTTTTGTGTGATTTACGGATCAACAATTGGCGCCGACTGTGGGGAGAAATAGAACAGTACTTTCGGATATCGTTTGATTGAAGTTCGGCAATGGTTCTTCCAGTCGATACCAACAGTTCGGCAATGGTTCTTCCAGTCGATACCAAACTGAATTTGCCGATCTAAAATTTATGTGCGAATTCTGGTTCCCGGAGCTTCGCCGTCACTACTCAACAACAATTCAGGTCGTTAAAAAAAAAAAAAAAAAAAAAAAAAAAAAAAAAGAACTCGATGCCATCTCGGTTTCTCAGAAAATATCTCCGCCCTCCGATCACACCACGATCACAATCAGGAATCCGGCACCACGTCAAACTTCCCGGAGCTTCGCCGTCACTCAAGCTCTCCGGAGCTCCGACGCCAACCTGCAATAAAAAAAAAACAACAACAACCTGAAGATCATAATCCTTCCTCGACAGTGAATCGGCGACAGTTCCAGTCAAATTCAAATCCGGTGAATTGCTCCTTTACCGACCAAGGCCTTCCCGTGCCGATCTACTTTGGCTCGCAACGAGCCACCTCCATCGAATCTAAGCTTCAGAAAACCACGATGATATCTTTCCCGCTCGACGATGAATCTGAGGCAAGTCCGACCAAGTCAGATTCGACGACCACGACAAATACACGTCGCCCCCGATTCTCCATCGTCGACCCCAATCGCAATTTTTCGTCAACGACCTCAACCGCGATTTTCTCTATTGCCAACATCCATACCACGGCTCAAAACACGAATTCACAAACTCACCGTCACCAGCAGCCAGTCAGCTCATGGTTTTGATACGAGCTCGTCAAGCTCAGCCTTCGCCACCGCTAAGCCATCTTCGTTAATCTCTGATGTCTCGGCAACGAGCTCAAGCCGACGTTCGAAAGGGATCGGATTTCTTATTGGGCCCAAAGAAGCAATTGGCCCATCTGAAAGAAGCAAATTAATTGGTTTAATATCCAAAAACCAAACCGGGCCGAGTTCAATTGGTTCACTAACCGATCTATCAAAACCAGTATCACAGCTCGTCAACCGAGTTATAAAAATTCAGGTATTTTTTATCAAATTTTTTACTTATTATTCAAAGATATTTTCTTTTCAGATTATATCATAGGATCCGTTCCTTCAAGCCGAACTTAAGCAGTTCGCCGAACTCGTACAGTTCGTATCATCAAGCCGAACTTAAGCAGTTCGCCGAACTCGTACAGTTCGTATCATCAGGCCGAACTTAAGCAGTTCGCCGAACTCGTACAGTTCGTATCATTAAGCCAAACTTTATGTTTGCCGAACTCCAACAGTTCGTATTTTCTAAGTCAAACTTTTAGTTTGCCGAACTCCAACAGTTCGTATTTTCTAAGCCAAACTTTACGTTTGCCGAACTCCAACAGTTCGTATTTTCTAAGTCAAACTTTTAATTTGCCGAACTCCAACAGTTCGTATTTTCTAAAGCCAAACTTTATGTTTGCCGAACTCCAACAGTTCGTATTTTCTAAGTCAAACTTTCAGTTTGCCGAACTCCAACATTTCATATTTTCTAAGCCAAACTTTATGTTTGCCGAACTCCAACAGTTCGTATTTTCTAAATCAAACTTTCAGTTTGCCGAACTCCAACAGTTCGTATTTTCTAAATCAAACTTTTAGTTTGCCGAACTCCAACAGTTCGGATTTTCTAAATCAAACTTTCAGTTTGCCGAATTTCAACAGTTCGCATTTTCAACCACCAACGGTTACATATCAACGTCCTGGCCAGACGATCTGATAAAGCCGAGCTTAGCTCGCACGCATCCTCATGGTGCAATGGATAATACACTTTCCACATTCAAAGCCGAGATCAGTCTCGCACCAAATTCTCAGATTATCCGAGCTAAATAAGCCAAGTCCGTCTCGCACACTCGGATTCAATGTGAGAAACCTAGAGCATATTAAGATGAGCTGTTCACGTACTCTTAAGCTAAAACTCTAGGGTCAAGCCGAACGTCCTTCCTCGCAAATCTAAGCCGACTTCTCAACAGTCGCAAAACTAGTAAGCCGATTTCTCAACAGTCGCAAAAACAAGTAAGCCGATTTCTCAACAATCGCAAAAGCAGTAAGCCGATCTACGATAGGGATTGCCGACCTCGAGCAGGTTCAGTCGAATTTATCCTCTTCACCCGGCTAAGACCGTACAGTTTACGGCACCACTGTGTACGATAAATTCGAGAGGTTCGTATTATGTACGACTTCAAATATATCAGAGCTCAACAACCCGAGAAAAATCAGCCGAATTCAAAATTCAATAGACTAGTCAAACCGCGAGAATTCCGATCTTCACTTTCGAAAGAAGTTCGCCGGACTCAAAATTCGCCGAACCTAAAAATCCGCCGCACTCGAAATAGAATCTGATCAGATCGTACCGATCTCAGTTTTAACCGAGCTAAAGAATACTCCCCAAAAATTCACCGAACTCATAAACTCCCTCGCCGAACTGAGGGGGGGACCAATTGTTAGAGGGGGGATTAGCACCCCCTGGTTTAACTCGGTTCGAACCGAGATCGGTTCAATCAAGACCGGTTTACGATGGTTCGGATCGAGGATAAGTCGGCCCGAAAACATTGGGCCGAGCTCGGAATCTCGCTGAAAGCCCATCTCGGCTACCGATCTAGGCCCATCACGAGCCCAATCCGTTACAACAGATAAAATCGGAATATTTCCTCTTTCCCGCCGATCTCGGAAATGGAAATATTCCTTGCGAACAAACCGCCGAAGAATAAGGAATATATCCTTATCCCGGAGGGGAATCCGGAATATTTCCATTCCCTAATCGAGCAAGGAAAAGGGAATATTCACATTTAGAGCCGCCTCAAGACAATATAAATAGAGGAGAATGTTCATTCATCAAGACATCCACAACTTCCGCAGAGACAGAGAATACAAGAGAGCTCATTACCGATCTCAAGTCTTTTGTCTTTGCCTTCTTACTTAAACTCTGTTGTAACCGCCGACTTAGATCAATAAACGAGATTCCGATTAAAAGTACTGTTTTACCCTTTTTGTGTGATTTACGGATCAACACAGCTGTTTTTTTCTTTAACCTTCATTAGTAAACGCATGCATAAATTGCGTTTGAAACAATAATATACTCCTAAATGTTTTGACGACAATGCCACCACATTCAATAAATTAGGGTCAACTATATCTCTATAATATTATTTAAAAAATCATTTTTAAAAATAAACTTTGTTTTGTAAATTATTGATGTAATAAGGAGGTTATCAATCCATAATTGAGATTATTCTAATAATTAAGAATGCAAATCACTTTTAGTAAGTTAAGCTAAACGAGTGTGTTGTGACTAAGTAACCTAATTAAGGCAAATAAACGATGCAATAACTAAACAAAATGTAATTCAAATAACAAAAGCGGAACTAGAGATGAGATTATTGATATAAGGTGATCCAAATCTAATTAGTGATGTTCATTCACTCAAGAAGCTAATTCCTAGGCAAAAGATCTCTAATCTTGATTAGTTCTCTTTCAAGCAACTAATCACTATGTTAATTATCAAGTCCATTAGTAAATCATCATTTGTGGGTTAATAATTAGCAAGCATTAAGAATCATAACAAGATCAACTAAAGATATGCCCTAAACAACTAATGTCTTAGGCTAGGAGCATAAATCACTTGCCTAGTTCATCAAGGCATTTCATCAAACACTTGGTGTTTATGAAATGCCCTATGATCTAGATTCACTCTTTCAAGCTGAATCTAGCATTAGGGACACTAGACAAGAAGGAATACAAGGCTATCTAACCCTAAACACCACTAATCAAACCTTGGATCACCATAATCTACCCTATCTCAATATCCTAAAGACTACTCACTAATCATCATGAGTTCAACAAATCCAAGAAAAGAAGAGTTAAAACTCATGATCAAGATGATTGGATGATTAGAAAGTAGAAGATAAATGGATTTAATCAAGAAAACAATACTCAAATTGCATAAATCAAAAGGATCATTCTCTTACAAATCACTCTTAGAGAGGGTTTTTGCTTAAGAAAAGACTTAGCCCACCAAAATTAGGTTTTTGGGCATAAATAGTGAATAGTAACGAACCGGATCGACCCGGGTACCGACCCGGTTTAGATGGATAAAAAGTTCTGGTCGGCTAATACCGAGGTCACTCGTCGGTACAACACCTCGGTATTGAGCCTGGGTTTGTGCACTGACGAGAGGTACCGAGCAGTGACATCGGTATTGAGGGGAGATGCTTGATGTTTCTTCGATGGATACACCTCGGTATCGTTGCTCGGTATTAAGGGATTTTTCCCCCGGGTTTCCTCCTAGAGCAGCACCGATCAGTTGCACCGAGCAGTGACCTCGGTGCAATCCTTCTGCCTTCAATACCGACCAGTGACGTCGGTACAGTCTCTGCCTTCTCTCTTCGGGTCTCGAAACTCCTCCGAAGCACCTGAAATACGATCCAAAACATGCAAGGACTCTCTAGGACTAAATGTGGACACATTAGACTCCTAAAATGATTAAAATGCTAAAGAGATAACATGAACTACATGCAAACGACTCGAAACTTAAGTGAAACGGATGCTAGAATGATGCAAAATATGATGATATCAGTTATTATATAAAATGTCATTACAAATAACAAAGAATAAATGAAATAGGAAATGATATAATAGTCTTTTAAAATTACTAATTAGAATATGGAAAGTATATATTTTACATTAAAGAGGTTATTTATTATTTAATTTCTTAATTATTTTTAATATTATATATTGTAAAATAATAATCAATTCATATAAGTGTTCGTAGACTAACCAATTCATATAAGTGTTCATATATATTATAAAATAATAATATTCAAAGAAAAAAATATATTCAACATCTTGCTATATTTTTCACTATAATTTATTATATTTTATTTGAATATATATCAAAACAAAAGTTAAAAAATATTTTACTAATTTTATAAGAAGTAAGACACAAGAAAACTATTCTTTTATAAGTGTTCGTAGACTAACCACAAAAACTAAAGTCATTTAACGGTGCATATTAGAGTTATGTTTTCAAGATTATAAGTTTTTGTGGGTTAGCCCAAATAATATTTTAGTTCACTGCAAAACGGGTTAAATAGACAAATTATTACAAATTGACAGTTTTATTTATAATCATTAGTTAAGAAGACATTTAATATGCTATTACAAATAACAAAGAGTAATTGAAATAGGAAAAAATATAAAAGTTTTTTAAAATTATTGATTAGAATATGGAAAGTATATATTTTGTATTAAAGAAGTTATTTATTATTTAATTTCTTAATTATTTTTAATACTATATATTTTAAAATAATAATCAATTCATATATATTCAAAGAAAAAAATCTATTAAATATCTTGCTATAGTATTCACTCTAATCTATTATATTTTATTTGAATATATATATCCAAAAAAAAGTTGAAAAATATTTTACTAATTTTATAAAAAGTTAGACACCAGAAAACTATTTTTTTAAAGAGTTCGTAAACTAACCACAAAAAATAAAGTCATTTAACGGTGCATATTAGAGTTATGTTTTCAAGATTATAAGTTTTGCGGATTAACCCGAATAATATTTTAGTTCAATGCAAAACAGGTTAAAAAGACAAATTATTATAAATTGACAGCTTTATCTATAATCATTAGTTAGCTATATTATAAAATAAAGATAAAAGCAATTTTCTTAAATTTCAAAATAATTTCTTTAAAAACAAATTACTCCGCGCTATAATTAGCGCGGGTTAAATCCTAGTATCCTATTAAAACATGAGCATTTTTGGTATATGTTTCCTAACACCTCTTATTTTTTAAAAAATAAATGAATATGTTTCCGAACATCCTTTATTTTTTTAAAAATAAATTGAATTTGTTGCCAAACAGGTATTAAACATGTTGTCAAACATTTATTAAATATATTATAAACTTTAAAATTACAAATTAAACATATTTGAATCAATAACACTTAAATTAGTTCTTATTCCTCTTTTCATATTTTATATATTACAAAAAAACTTTATCCCGCGCAGACGCGCGCGCGGATTTAGAATTTAGTTGATTGTTTTAAAGTTTGAGTAATGACCAACAACGAGTTTGCCCAGTGGTTAAGCTTCTAGGTTATCAAAAACGCAGGACCTTAAAGATCATGGTTTCGATTCGTGTGGGGAGAGGTCTGTTTTCTAAAGGAAAGTTAAACTATATGGTTTAGACCTCGCTTTGGAGGATGTACCTCCTAGTCATCAAAAAAGAAGTTGGAGTAACATGTCAGATGAATAGTAGAATAATGAAATATTCGAATGATTCAATTTATAGCTGAATCACTTGAGTTGAATAGAGCATAAACCGCTAAAAAAAAAATTTGTTAATTAGTTAGGAGAATTTTAAGCCAAAATCCATACTAATCTTTAAAAACTATGGAAAGCTGAGTTTTGTAGCCAATTAAAACATCCACAATTGCCAACAAAAGTTGAAATCGCAATGGAAATACTCAAACCCTAGTCCTTCAACTAACATAGTGAATCTTTTGACCATTATACCGCCATGAGTTGTTGTTGGTTTTAGTAGATCATTAACGTTTTGTTTCTTTTAGTTAACACGTCCATATTATATAGCGCAATCACGTTTCGAAAATGTAAAAACTCGATGAATGTATATAATTACGTTTTCAAAACGTTAAAATGTAGAAAAATGGTATAATACTCATCACCTTGGTGTCTAGAAGCTTAATGTTAAGTAAATTGACACTTGCAAGTGTGGAAGGTCTTAATTTTTAAGTGCAAGAACAAGAAGACGATGACTTGTGTTCTGTTATGTTCTAAGAGTGAAATCGGACAGAAGATAAAAGAAGCAATTAAGCATGGCCATAGTTAAAGAAACTAAGTACCTAACGAAGAAGAAGTGAGTGATCCCCACCTGAGGAAATAGACAAATGAAATCATAAATGAAGATTCATGCTTCTTTCACTTATAATGCATGTACTTTCCCCAAAATAAATATCCTATTCGTATTTGGACAATCTTAACTGGCACCGTACTCAATATATGACTTTCCGTACCTCTCTCATCGATCAATCAATTTGTTTTAATAATAATAATAATATTGTGTTAGAAAAAAAAAGTTTGGTGGGTGGAAAAAAAAAGAATCAACATTTAATGGGATATGCCAGAGAGAAAGTAGGGTCGTGTTTATTTACTAAGAGACTCTTGTTTTGTGTTAGAAAATATATAAATGTGGAAGAAAAATCGAGTGGTGGAGATTTAGAGGAACGTACGGAGAGGTTTCTTAAAAGGATAGAAGAAGTGTGTTGGATGGTGTAGAGGCAAATGCACATGTGGATAGTGACGGGACAGAATCAAATCCTCTGATTTTGATATCCAAACGATTGAGAAATTTCCTAGAAGGGGGAAAAAGAAGATTATGACAATAGAGTTTTCAAGAATTGAGTGTGTGGTTGTTGAGTAATTTAATATGAGGCTTGAATGCTCCAAATTGTATAACTTTCGTTGGGGCTGTTAAATTTTTGGAGTGGTAAAAATGTGACTCCGTGGCTATAGGAACCACAAAACTTTTTTTTTTGTTTGTTAACGATCCATTTGTTTAAATGAACTGCAGCGTCTTCCCACGATTGGAGAGTTGCCTTAGACATTGCTCGAAATAACAATAAGCCGGATCTAATAATCCAATTCCACTTCAGCTAGCCACTTGGATTTCTTCTTGCTTCCCCGCAACTGCCCTTGCTCATGAAAGAGATAAGTGGCTTTACTGTTATCTTGTTCTTTGCCACCTTTCCTCTTATCGAGACCCCATCTCCTGCAGCCAGAGAAGCGTAGGTGCAGCAGCTCTCTAGCTGCATTGAACCCTCGAAGTTCATACTGTCCTGACCCATACCCATGAGTCATTATCTCCCTAAAGAGATTGGATAAGAGTCACTAAGATAATAATTCTGTCTGACCATATGATATGATATGCATTCTTGAACAAAAATCCATTTTTTGATTTATTTCATCTATTCCATGAACGGAAGAGGGGGGATACACGTTACGCCACGATTTTGAGCTCGGGACAATTCATCATTCATATAAACATATGAACCCCAAAAAGTTTACTAACATGTTTACCTCGATTGTGGGTAATGTATTTGGGTTCAAAGCACTGGCTGCTCTACGTCTAGAGGATCTGCGAATCCCTCCTGCTTATACTACCGCCGGGAGAGAACGCCACAAGGATGTGGCGATACCAGTGCATTCTATAATTTCGCACGTGAGGGGTTATTTCTTGGTTTCGTCCAGTGATTAATAACTTGATTATTTTTAGATAATAGTAAAGTCATATTTCTGCACGGCCCGATCAATAGTTCAAGTCACACACTCCCATAATCCATTTTCTCTTCATAGAATTCCCTTGAACTTTTTATGTAAAAAAAATACAATATTGTGGAGTTGAACGGAAATATCCAAATACATGTCTTATTTTTTCATAATCACCCTAGTACATGTTCCCCGAAGCGCTGGGGATTTCGTGACATTTCGGATTGGCTGTCTTGTATTTCTAATAAGTTGTTTAATGGTTACCGGTTACTTGTTTTCAGCACACTAAAGCACACCCCTGTGATGGACTATACTCTGAGCTCTTCGAATACTTTGTGATCTATTTCGTGCTCCAGATACTCGAATGAATATCCGACGAAGTAAAACCATCTTTGATAAAGATGACATACAATATGGGGTCGAAAAGCCAAAATAAAAGATTTGAGCCCTTATAAAAAGAAAACAGATTCTTGAAACCCCAACCATAAAAGTTTTTATCCATATCATATATAAACTGGTCTTTTACTTATAGTAGTCTTTTCAATAGGAGCAAAACTATCCATTGCTTTACTTAGCTCTGTCCACGCGTCTTCGTGAATCCCACGGATGACTCTTGACTTTCCAATGACCATAGTTTCCATTTTCAAGAGTCAGTGGTCGATGAATCGCTTCCTTTTATGAGTCCATATTCTAAATGCAGGATATTCACCTGTTGTTTGAACTTGGTTCAGGCGCCTGCTCTGATACCACTTGTTAGAACGATCCTCTTGTTATACTTATTGAATTGTAAATAGTCATCCAATTCAAAAATTATGTTTCTGAATTTCATAATCCAAATTTACAATTGATTAGAGTCTTGACCAATTTGAAAGATCATTTAACGTAGTTGAAATAACTGAATTTTTGGTTGTTCGATCAAGTACGGGGAACTTAATGGAATTCATAATTGTTTCAATGGTTTTTTTAGTTTTTTTTATTGTTATTGTACAAGTATTCAGGAAACGGACTATCCATAATTGGGCTAACCTAAAAACGAATATTAAAAAAAATAGTTAATGATGAAAGTATACAAAGGATCGACAACAAAACTACCTTGGGCCTAAGTATTTATACAACAACACAAAGCCCATTTAACCAACGAGGCCCAATTCAACATAAAGATCTAGAAAAGAAGACTTGTCTTCCTCAACACAACAAAAGAACAGTACGGGAGAGACATGGCCAAAAAGTCAAGGAGAGTTAGATTAACGACAGATGTTACAAGACCCTAGACTAAGGGAAAACCCTAGAAGATTTCTCTGGTTGTATAAAATGAAGAAATGGTGTAATTTCTCAAGGTGTGGAAGAAACAATCGTTTTTCTCTCTAAGTTAAGAAGTTCTTCTTCTTCATATTTCTTCTGTTTATTCACATGGTATCAGAGCCTTTCTAAACCTTAACAGGTGCTGTAATGGCAGAGGCTCTCGATCCTTACCCTTTTCCGTCTAATCTCCATGTTTCTAGTTCTGTCACCCTAAAACTCAACGATAGCAATTATCTTCTTTGGAAAGTTCAGTTTGAGTCTCTTCTTCGCAGTCAAAAGCTCCTTGGGTTTGTCACCGGTCAAGTGACCGCTCCGGCAGAAACAGTCACTGCCACCGTCAACAATGAAGTCGTGGTGTCGCCGAATCCAGCATACGAAGCTTGGATGTGTACTGACCAGCTCATCAAGTCCTGGATCTACGGTACACTAACTGAGGAAGTCCTTGGTTACGTTCACAGTCTAGCCACATCTCATGATGTTTGGCTCTCTTTGGCAGATAACTTTAACCAGAGCTCCATTGCTCGGGAGTTTGATTTGCGTCGTCGTCTTCAGCTACTCTCAACTCGAGGCAATGATTTTCAGGTATATGTCCGAGAGTTTCGAGCTACTTGTGATCAGCTTAGCTCCATTGGAAAGCCAGTCGAAGAATCTATGAAAATCTTCACCTTTCTCAATGGGTTAGGCCGAGAATATGATCCGGTCTCAACAGTAATTCAGTGCTCTATGTCTCGTCTTCCGGCACCTACTTTCAGTGAGGTGGTGTCGGAGATTACTGGTTTCCACGCTCGTCTTCAGTCGTATGAATCTCCGGCGGATGTCACTCCCTTCGCTGCCTTCCAAACTCAGAGATTTGGTTACAACAATCAAGGGCAGCGTGGTCGTGGTGGATTTTCATGTCGTGGAAGAGGTCGCGGTGGTTTCTCCACTCGTGGTAGAGGCTTTTCGCAGCAAGTTAACACCTCTGGTTGGAATCATTCTCAGAATTCCAGTGGATCGACAAACACAAGACCAGTTTGTCAGATATGTGACCGTGTTGGTCACTCTGCCTTGAAATGCTGGAATCGTTTTGATAATACATACCAGAGTGATGATGCTCCTCAAGCGCTTGCAACTCTTCGTGTGTCTGATGCTTCGGGTCATGAGTGGTTTCCTGATTCTGGTGCCTCTGCACACATCACTTCAACAACAACTCAACTCAAGACTTCCGAGCCATACTCTGGATCTGAAACGGTAATGGTTGCTGATGGTGCTTACCTTCCCATCACACATGTTGGTTCCAGTGTCCTTAACACCACCACAGGTAGTATTCCTCTTATTGATGTCCTCGTGTGTCCATCAATGCAGAAGTCCTTGTTGTCAGTCTCCAAATTATGTGATGATTACCCATGTGGTGTGTTTTTGATGCTAATGATGTGTATGTTATCGATCTCACTACTCAGAAAGTGGTGACAAAGGGACCACGCCGTGAAGGGCTTTATGTGTTGGAGAGTCCGAAGTTTGAGGCCTTCTACTCCAATCGGCAGTGTGCAGCTAGTGATATGGTGTGGCACCACCGTCTCGGTCATGCAAATTTCCAAATTCTTCAACTTCTTCAAGGCAACAAGGCAATTTCAGTTAATAAGTGTAGTAGTCCTTCTGTATGTGAATCATGTCAAATGGGCAAAAGTACTCAACTCCCTTTTTCTTCTTCAGAGACTAGTGTCTTGGAACCCCTAGATCGAATCCATTGTGATCTTTGGGGTCCATCTCCGGTTGTATCCGTTCAAGGTTTCAAGTATTATGCGGTTTTAGTGGACAACTTCTCTCGGTACTCATGGTTCTTCCCTCTCAAATTGAAATCTGATTTTGTGGATGTGTTTATTGCCTTTCAAAAGCAAGTTGAAAACCAATTTGGAAAAAAAATCAAAGTTTTCCAAAGTGATGGTGGAGGAGAGTTTGTCAACAATCGGTTCAAAAGTCATCTACAGAATCATGGGATTACACACTTATTATCATGTCCATCCACTCCTCAACAAAACGGCATCGCCGAGAGGAAGCATCGACATCTAACGGAGTTGGGCTTATCTATGCTCTTTACAAGCAAAACCCCTTTAAAATTCTGGGTGGAAGCATTTCATTCAGCAAACTTTATTAGTAATCTACTTCCTTCTGTTTCTCTCAAGAAGAAAAGCCCCTATGAGCTTTTGTTTAACAAGCAACCCAACTACTCATTTCTACGGGTCTTTGGTTCAGCTTGCTACCCGTGTCTTCGCTCCTACGGACAACACAAGTTCGAGCCACGATCACTTCAATGTGTTTTCTTGGGTTATCAGCCTCAATACAAAGGATATCGCTGTTTCTACCCACCTACCGGTCGCGTATACATAAGTCGCCATGTCATTTTTGACGAGTCTTGTTTTCCTTTTGTTGACCGCTATAACGATTTTACTACTCGACATACTTCAAGCTTATTACAAGCATGGCAATCAGCTGATTCCTATGTCCCTATATGTCGTGAGCTCCCCACTATTCCACGACAAATTGTGGAGTATCCTCAACAGGAGGATGGCTTGGCTTCTCCAACTGTCTCGGCACCTTCGTCACCATCAGCAGAGGTTACTATACCTCAAATTATCAGACCTGAGGCCCCAATGGTACCTGATGAAGAAGCACCGTTAGTCTCTGGTTCGATAACACATACACATCCAATGATTACTCGCTCTCGGGCTGGTATTCATAAGCCTAATCCCAGGTATGCTCTTGTTGCTAGAAAAACTATCCCATCTCTGCCTAAAACCATTGCCGAAGCCTTAAGTCATCCTGGGTGGAAACAAGCCATGATTGAGGAATTGGAGTCTATTTATCAAAATCACACGTGGTCTTTGATTCCCGCTACACAAGAAATGAATGTTTTAGGCTGTCGATGGGTGTTTACTGTCAAACTCAATGCTGATGGAACTGTGCAAAAGCTTAAAGCTCGCCTTGTTGCAAAGGGGTTCAATCAAGAAGAGGGAATAGACTTCAATGAAACATACACTCCTGTGGTAAGAACTTCTACTATTCGAATTGTTCTAACTGTCGCGACTGCAAAAGGATGGAATATTACTCAACTCGATGTGAAGAATGCCTTTCTTCATGGTGATCTTCACGAGCATGTTTTTATGATACAACCTCCGGGATTTGAAGATGTTACTCATCCGCATCATGTATGTTCTCTCAAGAAGGCACTATATGGCCTTAAGCAAGCTCCTCGCGCATGGTTTGATAAATTCAGTACATTTCTTCTTGAATATGGATTCGAGTGTAGCAGGGCAGATCCATCTCTCTTTGTCTACCATCACAATGGCGATACTATGATTCTCCTTTTATATGTTGATGATATTTTGTTGACTGGCTCCAATCCAACTCAGTTTCGGTCACTGATTTCTGATCTTCACAGTCATTTTGCAATGAAGGATTTGGGTAATCTTCATTACTTCTTGGGAATTCAAGCTCATGCTCATCCGCAAGGCCTATTCCTCTCTCAGTCCAAGTATACCGAGGAGATCCTACATCATGCTAACATGTCCACCTGCAACGCTACACACACTCCTCTGCCTCTTCGGCTTGATCAAACATTTCAAGACACACGACCTTTTTCTGATCCATCTTATTTTCGAAGTCTTGCCGGCAAACTTCAGTATCTTACTATCACCCGACCAGATATTCAATTTGCGGTGAATTTCATCTGTCAACGAATGCATTCTCCTACCGAGTCTGATTTTGCATTGTTGAAACGTGTTCTTCGGTACCTCCGCGGAACATCTACTATGGGTCTTCATATCTCCAATAACAGTGATTTGTCTCTTCTCTCCTATAGTGACAGTGACTGGGCAGGTTGCAAGGACACTCGCCGCTCTACAACTGGTTTTTGTGCCTTACTTGGCATTAATGTTATCTCGTGGTCTGCCAAACGTCAACCCACCGTGTCCCGATCCTCCACGGAAGCTGAGTATCGAGCTCTTGCAACAACCGCATCTGAGTTGGCTTGGATCTCTGCTGTTCTCCGTGATCTGCGAATTCATCAGCCTCAACCGGCTGTTCTCTGTTGTGACAATCAATCCGCTGTTCAACTCTCTGCCAATCCGGTGCTCCACAATCGATCTAAGCATATTGATGTCGACTATCATTATGTCCGTGAACGTGTTGCTCTTGGTGTCCTTGTGATTCAACATATTTCAGCGGCCTTTCAACTCGCTGACATTTTTACAAAGTCTCTTCCGCGACGAATGTTTCAGGAACTTCGCAGCAAACTGAATGTTGGACCTCCTCCCACCATCAGTTTGAGGGGGGATGAAAGTATACAAAGGATCGACAACAAAACTACCTTGGGCCTAAGTATTTATACAACAACACAAAGCCCATTTAACCAACGAGGCCCAATTCAACATAAAGATCTAGAAAAGAAGACTTGTCTTCCTCAACACAACAAAAGAACAGTACGGGAGAGACATGGCCAAAAAGTCAAGGAGAGTTAGATTAACGACAGATGTTACAAGACCCTAGACTAAGGGAAAACCCTAGAAGATTTCTCTGGTTGTATAAAATGAAGAAATGGTGTAATTTCTCAAGGTGTGGAAGAAACAATCGTTTTTCTCTCTAAGTTAAGAAGTTCTTCTTCTTCATATTTCTTCTGTTTATTCACAAATGATGACCCTCCATAGATTCACCTATATAAGCCGCAGCTAAAGTGGCAAAAATGAGAGCTTGAATCCCGCTTGTATAGAGAGGACCTCACCGTTTTAGAAGTAACCATAGAAACGATGGAACCCACTATTTATTCATTTCTATTTACTACTTTTTGTAGTTATTCTATATCTCTTTGATCTCGTTGTTTATTGGTATTGCTTAGAAATAATATTGGATTTATAATCCTATCGATGTGATAGGTATCCCTTTGCCTTCTCTTTGCTCTTATAGGTAAGTTCTTTTTTTTTTATCTTAATCTAATCGAATCCTAAACCAACGAGTCACACACTAAGCATATCAATTATATCAAAGGAGTTTTGATGGAAATTTTTATTAAACCTTGGCTCAAATCTTTTATTTTGGCTTTTTGACCCCATATTGTAGGGTGTATCTCGAAAGATATGAAAGATCTCCCTCCAAATCGTACATACGACTTTCATCGAATAATCTAGATCCATACAGTAACGTTGTTTTGAATCCATTCAAATTGAATTGGTATTTCCATTCTAAACGAGCCAGAGCCAACCCGAGCTGGTCTTGTAAAAGATCCGCTACAGAGCGAATACGTTTATTTTTCAAATGATTCATATCATCAAGTGTACCCATTCCAAATTTCATCCCAATCAAATGATCAGCAGCTGCTAATATATCTCGTGGTAACAAAAATATATTGTTCTGAGGTATATTAAGATTAAGTCTCCAGTTAATATTTCGGCGACCAATCCTTCCTAATTCACACCTTTGGTGAAAGAATTTTTTTTGTAATTCCTTACATAAGGATCCATTTGTTTAAATCAAGTTTGGCCGGTAAAAAAGTGATTCCGTGGAACCATCCCTACCGGCTCTGTGTAATTTGATATGCTCAATTTAATACCCTAAAAAGTACTAAAGCAGTTGCTGCAGTAAATCAGGGGTCGAACACAAGAACTCAAGAATCACTCAATAGATTCTATAGATCAGAAACAAGCTAAACCAGATGATGTAATTGAAAAACAGGGTTGCAAGTAAAACGTTTGTAAATTCAATTGGGGGAATGTAGGCTTAGGGTATTTCTCAGGAAATCAATGAATGCAGGTAAACTCATTAACAGGATTCAGATTAAGCACTGTTCTAGAACTCAAATCACTAAAATATAATTAACCAACTCTCGTTGCGAAAACTATCTAAATCTAAATCCTAGAAATTCCAAATCTCTTTGCGAATCCTAAAGTCTAAATCAGCTTTAAAATCAGGTTTGATATGTTCACAAATCAATTAAACCAAATCTCTTTGCGAATAATCAATTTGCTCACCTAAGGTTCTATCAGGTAATTAATCGCACTCTCGTGCCTAATTAATTATCCTAAGATCTAAATTCTAGGTGACTAATCTAGAAGTAGCCTTGAGAACAACCTAAGGTGAAGAACTAATCAGATAGTGAATCCTAACAGATAATCAACCTAGCATTCAAAGAAATCCCTATGAGAAAACCCTAAACCTAACAGGAGATCTACTCAGACATGGATATTAAATTAATAAACATGTTTGAATAAATACTTTTATATTAAATCAGAAAGAGAAACAAGGTTTTGAGATCTGATCTCGGACGAAGGGAAACCAGACTTGTCTCTCCCCAAAATATCTCTTAAACTAAAGCAAAAATAAAGCATAGCCTAAACAATGGCTGTAAAATCCTATTTATAACCTAAATCACGATTTGGGGCCTTCTTGTAATTATCCAAGTCTTCTGGGCACTTTTTGCAATTCTTCAAACTTCATTAAGTCGCGACTTTGAAATCTGCTTCGATGGGTATCGATCGATACCAGGGGGTATCGATCGATACTTGACGTGAATTCGAGTAATTTAGTCAGCAGACTTCAGTTTCGCTCCCGAATGTTCCATAAACTCAAATATCTCCAAGAATACTCCAAATGTGCTAAAACCTGTAAAGGACTCTAAAAGACTCCAAAATACTATAAAGACTCTATAAAAAGGACTTATATCATGGCTTAAATAGGGTAAAAACCATGATATATCATAATTGACATGGGAAATTAAAATATGTCGTGTTCGAACCTCTTTTGCAAGAGAATCGGTACAGATATTCGAGGAGTAAAGAATGAAAACTAAGCTAAAATCCTCAAATGCATATCTGAGAAGGTAAAAAAAATTAATTCTGACATAAAGGCTGGCCAATCCACCGGATTCTCGTTAATTCCCACCAAATCTAAACAATCTATCTCCATACGAATTGAATGTATCCACTTTTCTTTTAGACATGATATAGCCCAAAGTAGTCCTTCAATCTTAGCATAGAGAACTGAGAGGCTCCTACAACAACCTAGGAACTGCAAAACTTAATGTCGAGAATTGAATCAAAGTTTAGTTTATTGCCTATATATGGAGAGGTCTAAAATGAAATACAAAAACATGGTCAATTATTAGTTTCATATGCTTTTAAGATAAATTTGAATATAGAGATCAATCTAATCACGAATAATCATTTAGGTCAACCAAATACATAGAAAAAATGCTCGAAATTCACTTTGTGATCATTTCTCTTGAGAGTTTGAGAATTATGCAGAGTGCAGACAAATCAAATGTCTCTATATATACAAATAATTATTATTACCAGCCACTTAGGGTCACAAGGGCAGAATCCAGATATATCTCCAGGGATTGAATTCCTGACTTCTGAGGGCCTCCACGTAAGCAAAAATAATGAGAGAAATAATCAGCTAATCAAATTAAGGTATATTAATCCTCGGTTTAATCGGAAATTCATGTTTTCAACACAACGTCTTTGTGTCTAGCTTTCGCTATCCCCGGTTTGAGATTTTCTCATCTTAAATCTTTCAACTTCTCCAAATGGAACTCTTCAACTTGTTTTGCTCTCCCTACTTCTTCTTCTTCTTCCGGTTACTTTGATCTCAGAGCTTCATAGGTTTCTTATTCTCTTATAATGCATCTCCAACCTATCGTAGATTTGATTTTGTGGAGCTTGAATTACGTTCGGAAAGACGAAATCAAGCATGAAAAGGTGCAGATTCCTGGTCGTGTCCGCCTTTTCCTTAACAAAATGAAATAGGGAGTTCTGAGTCTTCTGACTCCTGGTCGTGTCCGCCTTTTCCTTAACAAAGGTACTTGACTCCACTTAATCTAGCAACTTGAACAGCTTCTAAAACAACTACAAAAACTTGTGTAGCTTCGTTAGTTTGTCTTGATGTAATCTTTCCTTCTTTTTGGATTAATGTAATCTGGTACTCCTTGCTTCAAAGGACACGGAAGGAGGACTATAAAGAGTAGAAGAAATTAGTCTGTCTGTGGTTGCATTGTGTGAGCCATGATATTTCTCTTCTTAACATGGTCATTGTGAAGAAGCGTGAAAGCGATCTTCCTGGGCTTCTTCAGAATGATGGCTGAAGAAGGGTCACACATCAGACCATTTAGATATCAAGCTTAGTGAACCCCATGAGTTTCAAGGTAATTTAATTGGCAAACCAAATTTATAAGGATATAGCTTTATATCAATGACTCTACTTTTGAATATAGCTTTATAGTTTCAAGTTAGAATACAATATATATATATATATATATATATATATATATATATATAAGAAGCTTTAACTTAAGTTTAGAGGTTTCTTAATAAGTCTTAAGTCATAATCAAGTTAGCTACATAGATAGTGGTGTACATATTCTATAGCATGTATACATGGTTTGTGATTGGTGTCCATACGAAGAAAAACTACTCTTAACTTCTAAATTGTTGACATTTTTTCTCAGGCTGGTGCCAAAAGGGTTGTCGTTTCTTCCCCCGAATAAAGAATTCAGGATGCTCACATGTGATTAGAACACATTTAAGAAAATTTACTTTACTACTGGCAATTAAGATAGAGATGAAGTAGTTATTAAGGATTGTGAAGTCCAATCCTCAAAAAAGAATCATGGTGACAACTACCATCTTCCATGAGGAAACAAGATTGCCTTCTTTTCCCCTAATGCTAATCATGAATCATCTTACCATATTATCTCTGCTTAAAACAGTTAGACCTTTACCCTTTTGGCACCAGATTCCTCCATTTCTCTCGGATTATATGTACTTTGAAAATTATGGATATGATTATAAAAAACATAAACCGTGAAACATTCAGGTTAAATAGACAAAACTTTGTTAAATTTCTAGCTTTTGGTAAGGTTTAAAAATTATTCAAGTGTTACAAATGAACTTGACGACTAAAATTCTTAAATTTGATAATAAAAAATGTCGCAACATTGTTTGAAAATTTCTTTGCAAGTCAAGTCACTAATTAATTATTGTTGTCCATTTCTAAAATAGGATTTTACGCAGTCACTTATATGTTAGATGTAAAGAACAAAATATACTTTCTCAAATGCGATTTTACAACAAATTAATTTGGTATCCTTGGAATTTGTGTGCGCACTTTTTTGTATTTGTGTTTTATGTGTATAGAGAAAAATAGTGTATCATAATTAAGAGATTTATAATTAAAATAGACTATTGCAGTTAGGCAATATATAATCTTATATAAAAACAAATTTACATCTTCACATATATATCTACATCTAATTTATTTTTTTCTCTACTAGATTTCACAAAATGTAGATTTTAAATAGATTATTTTCATGACAAATCCATGACCAAAACATTAATAATATGTATCTATTTATGCAATTTTTTAAGAAAATGGTGCAACATTCATTGGCGATAACAATAAACAAAAGAAAACTAGAAAACGTGTTATGTGGACTCTAAGTTGTAAACCAAGTAATGTGGCAATACAGGAAACTCGAGAATTTGAGCAAAAAGATATGGACTGAAGACAGTTTTGTTGAACCTACATGCTACCGAAAATATAAAAGATATCTGTTGATCCGTAAATCACACAAAAAGGGGTAAAACAGTACTTTTGGTCGGAATCTCGTTTATTGATCTAAGTCGGCGGTTACAACAGAGTTTAAGTAAGAAGGCAAAGACAAAAGACTTGAGATCGGTAATGAGCTCTCTTGTATTCTCTGTCTCTGCAGAAGTTGTGGATTCTTGAATGAGGCGATGGCCTCCTTATTTATAGTGTCTTTGAGGCGGTTGAAAGGAAGATTTCTCCTTTTCCGAGTTCGATTAGGAAGAGGAAATCTTCCGGTTTTCTCGCCGAGATAAGGATAAATTCCTGATATCTCGACGAGTCGACCCAAGGGAATATTTCCTTTTCCGAGATCGGTGGGAAAAGGGAAATATTCCGGTTTCATCTGTTGTAACGGACCGGACTTGTGATGGGCCTAGATCGGTAGCCGAGGTGGGCTTTCAACGAGATTCCGAGCTCGGCCCAATGTTTTCGGGCCGACTTATCCTCGATCCGAACCATCGTAAACCGGTCTTGATTGAACCGATCTCGGTTCGAACCGAGTTAAACCAGGGGGTGCTAATCCCCCCTATAACAATTGGTCCCCCCCTCAGTTCGGCGAGGGAGTTTATGAGTTCGGCGAATTTTTGGGGAGTATTCTTTAGCTCGGTTAAAACTGAGATCGGTATGATCTGATCAGATTCTATTTCGAGTTCGCCTTGATGATACGAACTGTACGAGTTCGGCGAACTGACTGAGTTCGGCTTGATGATACGAACTGTACGAGTTCGGCGAACTGGCTGAGTTCGGCTTGATGATACGAACTGTACGAGTTCGGCGAACTGCTTGAGTTCGGCTTGATGATACGAACCGTACGAGTTCGGCGAACTGTTTAAGTTCGGCTTGATGATACGAACTGTACGAGTTCGGCGAACTGCTTAAGTTCGGCTTGATGATACGAACTGTTCAAGTTCGGCGAACTGCTTAAGTTCGGCTTGATGATACGAACCGTACGAGTTCGGCGAACTGTTTAAGTTCGGCTTGATGATACGAACTGTACGAGTTCGGCGAACTGCTTAAGTTCGGCTTGATGATACGAACTGTTCAAGTTCGGCGAACTGCCTGGGTTCTGCTTGATGATACGAACTGTACGAGTTCGGCGAACTGACTGGGTTCGGCTTGATGATACGAACTGTTCAAGTTCGGCGAACTGCTTAAGTTCGGCTTGAAAGGACGGATCCTCTTTAGATTGGGGTTCTTACGGTTGAATCGATTTTACAAATTTTCGAATTCGGTGAGTTTTTGGTATCGAGCTCTGATATATTTGAAGTCGTACTTTATACGACTTCTCAAACTTGTCGTACACAGTGGTGCCGTAAATAGTACGGTCTTAGCCGGGTGAAGAGGACAAGTTCGACTGAACCTGCTCAAGGTCGGCAATCCATATTGTAGATCGGCTTATCGATTTTGCGGTTGTTGAGAAACCGGCTTACTGGTTTTTGCGACTGTTGAGAAATCGGCTTATTAGTTTTTGCGACTGTTGAGAAGTCGGCTTAGATTTGCGAGGAAGGACGTTCGGCTTGACCCTAGAGTTTAGTTTAAGAGTACGTGAACAGCTCATCTTAATATGCTCTAGGTTTTCTCACATTGAATCCGAGTGTGCAAGACGGGCTCGGCTTATTTGGCTCGGATAATCTGAGAAGTTGGTGCGAGACTGATCTCGGCTTTGAATGTGGAAAGTGTATTATCCATTGCACCATGAGGATGCGTGCGAGCTAAGCTCGGCTTTATCAGATCGCCTGGCCAGGACGTTGATATGGGAACCGTTGGTGGTCCAAAATGCGAACTGTTTGGAGTTCGGCAAACATAAAGTTTGGCTTAAAATACGAACTGTTGGAGTTCGGCAAACATAAAGTTTGGCTTTTAAAATACGAACTGTTGGAGTTCGGCAAACATAAAGTTTGGCTTTGAAAATACGAACTGTTGGAGTTCGGCAAACATAAAGTTTGGCTTTGAAGGTACGAACTGTACGAGTTCGGTAGAATGCCTTGGTAAAATTTTATTAATGTTATAGCCGCGCCTTGTGAGGGCTGCCTACGTACCTTCGAAAGAAGGATCAAGCCATTCGTAGTTCATATGGTATTAGAATCGAGCGTATGTGTAGTAGCTCGGTGATCTTTTTTTTGCGAGCGTTTGGAGCTCGGGAGCGTTTGGAGCTCGGTTCTTGTAGTGCGAGCGTTTGGAGCTCGGCTCTTTTTTTTTTTTTTTTTTTTTTTTTTTTTTAATGGCGCGGTCTGTTCGAGGGTTGGAAGGCTCCTTCGACTGGAACTTCCCCCTTTTTGTACTTCATCATCAGGAACTCCTGTAGATGTCGGCACTCTTCGGTTGAATGATTTCCATACCGGTTATGGAAATTGCAGTACGGTGCGGATTCAGTGTTGTCGGGCTCTGTTGGCTCATCCGACCGAACCCAAGTGTTTGACCAGGATTGCTGGGTTTGGACCGCATTGACGGGTTGTTTCGGGGGAACGTATAGTTTGTCTTTCTCGGATCTTTCTTCCTCCTCCATGATGAAGATATGCGCCCTGTGCAGGATGTCCTCCAATGTCTTTGGATTATTGCGTTTGATCTCCCTGTGAAAGTCCGATTCGTACCAGGTGGCTTTGTAAAGAGCCTCGATTGCGGCTTCGTCGTCGATCGTGCAATGGGATACAACCGTTTTGAAACGTTCCATGAAGTTGCGTAGGGGCTCGTCCTGCTTCTGCTCGAGGGCCCAGAGTTCGGCGTTCTTTGTTTTCTGCTTGATAAACATGGTGAAGCGTTTGAGGAATTTGGTAGTGAGCTCGTTATAGCTGTTTACCGAACTTGGCTCGAGCGTTGAAAACCAATCGAGCGCGGTTCCGGATAAGTTCTCCACGAATAGTTGGCACATGGCCGCGTCCTTCTCGGTTTCCGAGCTGAAACGAAATCGGTTCATTGTGATGACAAACGAAGTCAAGAAGTTTTTAGGATCGGTAAACCCGTCGTATGGTGTGATCTTGACTCTTTCCAATCGTCGGACTGGAGTATTGACGACTTTGTCGGTAAACGGCGTCCTCTGTGACTCTTGAATTACCCGGTCGATCTCCGGCGCCGAACTCGTAGCTTGATGGACTGTGGTCCGCATATCTTGTAGTTGGGCCTGGACCTTGGCGAATTCCAAATTCAGGGCGGTTCGGTCCGTGATGTTGATTTCCGAACCGGTCGCGGAGGATCTTCTTGTCGGCGGGTCGACCGTGCCTGGGGGTCGAGCGTCGGTTAGGTCGGACAAGAGATTTCGGCGTAACGTGCTATCGTTGGGGGGGGTCACCGGATTCCGATCGAGGATACCGATCTGATTTCGGCGCTCGAAATGGGATGCTATGAGAGACGCGATCCGCTCTTCGTTCTTTTTGTTAATTTCGGCGAACTGCGCCGCCATAGCTTCCATGAAGACGGTCGGATCCGTGAATATCGAAGCGGCCGGAGACTGAGGAAGAGTCCGAGATGGGTTGACTTGATTGTCTTCTTCAACAGGTACGGTTGGAGGGGGTCTTCCTCCGGTTGTCTGTAGTTCGGTATCGATAGGATTGAGCTCGTCGATCCGTGGGTTTCGATCATCGGTTCCTGAGCTGTTGACGAGGGCTGCGATGGTATCGACTGGAAGAACCATTGCCGAACTTCAATCAAACGATATCCGAAAGTACTGTTCTATAATCCCCACAGTCGGCGCCAATTGTTGATCCGTAAATCACACAAAAAGGGGTAAAACAGTACTTTTGGTCGGAATCTCGTTTATTGATCTAAGTCGGCGGTTACAACAGAGTTTAAGTAAGAAGGCAAAGACAAAAGACTTGAGATCGGTAATGAGCTCTCTTGTATTCTCTGTCTCTGCAGAAGTTGTGGATTCTTGAATGAGGCGATGGCCTCCTTATTTATAGTGTCTTTGAGGCGGTTGAAAGGAAGATTTCTCCTTTTCCGAGTTCGATTAGGAAGAGGAAATCTTCCGGTTTTCTCGCCGAGATAAGGATAAATTCCTGATATCTCGACGAGTCGACCCAAGGGAATATTTCCTTTTCCGAGATCGGTGGGAAAAGGGAAATATTCCGGTTTCATCTGTTGTAACGGACCGGACTTGTGATGGGCCTAGATCGGTAGCCGAGGTGGGCTTTCAACGAGATTTCGAGCTCGGCCCAATGTTTTCGGGCCGACTTATCCTCGATCCGAACCATCGTAAACCGGTCTTGATTGAACCGATCTCGGTTCGAACCGAGTTAAACCAGGGGGTGCTAATCCCCCCTATAACAATATCCATATCCATTTATTTTTTTACTATGCTATTTGAGAATCTACCTGCCTAATAATCTAATTTTCTTTCTATTATTTGTATTTTTGCTTAGAATGATCACAACTTTTCTCTTACCACATAATAAACAAAATTATGAACATGGACTTTAACCAAAATATATAATCACTTAAATCTAACCAAAAAATTATCAAAAAAACCGGGCGTAGCCCGGAATAAGCCCTACTCTAATATATAAAAGATGGTCAAATCTCTTCAGTTGAGCGACACATCATCACTGAAGAAAAGTGCTATGTGTCCAAAATTATTATCATTTTTTTGGCATTTTGAGTTTGCACAAGTATTAGTCATTTATGCTTATTTTTTAGTAACGTTTATGCACAAAAACCCTCCAAATTTCTTCATCACTCTAATCTTAAAAACATCATTTAAATATTAATATGTACATAAATACTATCGATATGGTTCCAATGACAAATCCATAACTCTTAACATTAGAACATCTTAATATATATAATCAATTACTCAATAAAATAAGATACTCAATAATGTCTTCAAATAATATCATTTCCCTTTCAAATTTACAATTTTATCATGCAATAAATAATATTTTCCAATCTTGGCCACGTCTCACATATACATCTCAAAATAATTCAATATTTTTATTCTTATAGCTGGGTATAGAAAATGGTCTCGAAAAACATCGAATATATATAACAAACCTTCATAGGCAAATACAGTTGAGTTTATTTATAATTTATGAGCTTATTGTAAATGAAACTATAGTAATTTGATATAAAATATACAAACAGTGACAATGTAAAAAATGTTAAGAACAAAAACAATAATATCAAATATTTCGAAGATATATACGCGCTGGTAATCACCAAGTTTAATTTAGTGAATGGTTGTAGTTTTCCTATTTTGATCGACCGTTGGAAATCGGTTCTGTTAAAGCTCAAAACCAGAATCGTCATCTTTGGTACGGAATTATTAGTGTATTAGAGTATCCGGTTAAGGTAAACCGTGTAACTATGATTGGTTTGATGATTAGACCGAAGTATATAAGAGGCTCCACGTAACAGAACAATGAGACATAACATTTCTTTTGCCACATTTGATATTCTCCTTCCTTCTCGATTTCACTCGACTCACATGGTATATCATAGCTTCTTGCTCTGTTATGTCGCTGAATTTCTCTTTTGTTTTTCACCGATTATTGTGTGAGTCAAAACTCGTACAATAGATTTTTGTAAAGGATTTTTCTGGGGGATAACACAAGCAGAGATCTAAAGATGGTTTTTTATTATTGTTGTTTGTAAACGTTTTAGTACCAGAGTCGTATTGGTAAGAGTTTCTGCTAGGGGTTTTAGATGTCCCGCTACAAGTGATTTTGATTACTATTTATACAAGTCTGCATCATCGAGAATCTCAAAAGAAAAAGGAGTACTTTCTTTTTACTTTGTGCCGCCACCGCGCAGAGACAATTGATGACATGGGCCTTTAGTTCGGCCCACAAGATTTGGCGAATAACATGCATCTCGGCCTATAAACCTTCTTCTCGTCCCATTTGCAATCTGACAGGCTCAACCTTTCCTTTCTGGGCGATCCGATCCGTTTCGCACTACACCAAAACAGGGTTTTTGCTACTGATTGTTGCTACTGATTAGGTAGTCGGTAAATTTACCGACTGTTTCGCTACTGATTTCCGACTGATTTACGACTATTTTCAAACAGTCGCACATCAGTAGGTATTTAGTGACTAAAAATTTTAGTCGTTAATTAGTAGCCGTTTTACGACTGATTAGTGACTAAATTGTAGTCGGAAACATGCAGTAGCTAATCAGTAGTAATTTTAGCGACTGATTTGCTACTGAATTCGGTGGATCGTAGAACAGTAGCAAATCAGTAGCAAAACAGTAGCAAAAAGTAGTTATAAATCTAAAAATTTCAAATATAGTCAATTTATAAATCATAAATTCTAAACCCCAACCACAAACCTTAAACCCCTAACCCTTAATCATAAACTCTAAATCTTAAATTATAAACTAGATCTTACACATAAACATCAAATAATATACAAAAAATCCAACACTTACAAATAATATACAAATAACATTTTATCTGAAATTGATAGATTTAACTAATACATATAAAAATTTTGAGATTGATTTTATTTGGTTTTAACAGTCATAAAGAAAAAAAAAATTCAAATTTTTTCAAAAATTCCAACAGCTATGAACAGTATTTGCAATCTAATTGATCGACATCAAAATGAAAAAAGGGTTTCCTTAATCATAAACTTTAAATCTCAAATTGTAAACTAGATCTTACACATAAATATCAAATAATATACAAAAATTAAAATTTACAATTTTTTTTAAATATAATCGTAATATAAATCCTAAATTCTAAACCCTAAACCTCTAATCCTTAACCCTAAACCCTAAACCTCTAACCCTTAACCCTAAACCTCTAACCCTTAATCATAAACTATAAATCTTAATTTATAAACTATATCTTACACATAAATATCAAAAAATTCAACACTTACAATTTTTATAAATATAATCATCTTATAAATCATAAATTCTAAACCCCAAACACAAACCCTTAACCCTAAAACATAAACCTATAACCCTTAATCATAAACTCTAAATATTAAATTATAAACTAGATCTTACACTAGTAGAAATTTCTCGTATAAATCTTTTTCAAACTTTAATTCTTAAACCTAAAACTCAAACCCCATACCCTAAACTTTAAACCTAAACTCCAAAGTCCAAACCCTAAATCATAAACTAAGATCCAATATTTCTAAAAAAGTCAAGTTTTATAAATCTTTTTTCAAACCTTAACTCTTAAACCTTAAATCTTAAACCTAAACCCCAAACCCCATACCCTAAACTTTAAACCTATACTCCAAACCCTAAATCATAAACTCTAAACCTTAAAAATTTAAACTTTTAATCATAGAAGTTAAATCATAAACCATAAAATCAAAATATAATCATTATATATACATAAAACCAATATTTTACATCATTTACATATATACTTTACATAAAACCAATCTTAAACTATGTACTTATAATTATTTTTAAGCATAAATCTAACCAAATGACAATATAATGAAAGCTTCTTTCTCATTGGATAATCCATTGAGACAAGGATTGCACTTTGATTTATCATCTACTGTTGATATAATAAATCCAACGGACAAGATCTAATATATTTTTTTCTCCTCTTGTCCCCTTCTTCTCCTCTTCCTTCATCTCCCTTCAAGGCTTTGATCTATCTCCCGATCAAATCTCTTCCCAGTCTCGCGTCTTTAGGTTGAGCGATATGTGTCGGCGTTTTGGCTTCGGTTTCGGTCGGCGTTTTGGCCGTAGGGTTCATCGGAGCTCCGTTTCGCATCGTCTCGGGGAGTAGCGAAGCAGCCTGTATCTGCGGCGTGAGGTGCGGTGGTGGGATCTTTCGGCGCGGTGACGTGACGGTGCTCCGAAGTACTGGAGGACGGCGGCGAGAGCTAGGAGAAGGTTAGTCGGTTTCGGATTTCGGATTTCGGATTCAACTCGTTTCTCACTGTTTTCGATTTCGGATTCAACTCGTTTTTTTCTGGGTTTGTGACTCGATCCGTTCTTATTTCGAGTCGATCCGTTCTTTTTCTGGGTTTGTGACTTTGATAGAAATGTAAGAATTTATTGATCAAATGCAAGGGAGATTTTCAAAATCAGAACACTAAAACCCATTGTCATGTTTTCTTAACCTTCGACCTGATTAGAAATATCGTCTTCACTCAGGCCGATTTTCTTATCAAGGATGACACTAGGTGATATATGGAAACCAGCTTCAAAGAAAGCTTGCGGAAATGGTATATGGAAAAGGATAAAAACTTCGATTTCCATTCTTTTATCACCGTCAACTCTGCATGTATTGTTTTCCTATGCAAATAATGTAATTTGTTTCAGTCTGTCTTTCTCATTTGAATGAATCATAAGCTGTGGCCACATGATCACATTTCTTAGTGTTTGTTTTTGCTCTGGTGAATAGGAGCCTGCATTTGAAGAGTTAATTTTGCTTTACACGAAGGATGGGAGTGAAAAGGGCGATAAGAATAAAGATGAAACCCGATCATCATTACAATTGGAGATATTTGAAAGAATTCCAATTCCATATTTACCTGTAAGAATATTACATCTGCATCATGAGTGTCTCCTCGTGTTTCTTTTCTTTTCTGCCAGTAAGCTTTTCCCTGAAGTTTTCACCATAATTTTTCTATTTTATGCAGGTAATTTTCCCTCACAAGAAGCTTTACTTTCACATCATTTATACAGTAAGCGTGGTTTCATTGTGCACTAAATATTACTAATCTTATATCTGTTGAACCAATACTTTGAATCTTTGTTAGGTACGTCTGGATATCGCCAGTATTTTGGGAATTACGGCATACTTTGTAAACTACAAGTTTGAGAACATCTCATCATCCCCGTATGGCTTCTTATACACTCTTCTCTTATTTCACTTTGTCTTACAAGAACAGAGAGTTAAGACTTGTTCTTTGCTTCACATTGTTTGCAATACAGATCAACTTTTGTTTAACTGTAATTTTGGTTTTTTGGTGTATGGAATTGTGTTCTTCATTTGTTTTACTTTACTTTTGTAAACTTGAATGTTTTATATGTAATTAGTCTACATTTATATTAATAAATTGAATTTTTTTTTAATTTAAACAATATATCAGTCACTAATCAGTAGCTATATTTTGCTACTGAATAGCTAAAATCAGTCGTAAAAAATCACAAATCAGTCGTTAAAAAAATCACAAACCAGTAGCAAATCAGTAGGTAATCAGTCACAATTCAGTAGCTAAATTTTACGACTGATTACCGACTACGGCTGTAGTAGCAAAATTCAGTCACTATTCAGTCACTAATCAGTCGTAAAATTTTGCTACTGATTAGCGACTGAATAGTGACCGTCTAATATCAGTCGTAAATCAGTAGCAATTTTGCTACTGATTAGCGACTGAATTTTTTAGCGACGAGACCTTTACCTACTGCAGAAATCAGTCGTTAATCAGTCGTAACATGGTGTTTTGCTACTGATTTCCGACTATTTTTGCAGTAGTAAAAAACCTGTTTTCTTGTAGTGTCGGTTTGGTCTCGGTTCGATTGGAAGAAATCACTGTCTTTGACCTCGGCCCGGCTCGGCTCTGTTCCGCTCAGGGCTGCTTCGCCGAGGTAGAATTTTGGAGGCAGGCTATTCAGGACTGTTATGCTGCGGCTCGGGCTTCTCTTGTTCCCTCAGGTCGGCATTCCTTGTCTCGATTCGTTAATCTCGAGCGGATGAAATCCGACCCCGACAATTATTCTTCATTTCGTCTTTGATTCTTTGTGTTGATTCACTGATTTTTTTTCTTTCTAATTTGTCGGTCATTCCACCGATACCAATATGACGGTTTATGTACACAAGACTTTCCGGGGAAGTAATCTCACAGTCTTGGAAGTTCTTTGCGAACTTCGACAATCGATTTTGTTAGTCCCATATCGAGACTTTAAGAAAATTGTGGACAATATATAAATATGTGGTAATTTTTTACTATTGAGCTAGCTTTTGGATGTGAGTTAGACCCATACTTACTAATAGATTCATTGAACATCATTCATACATAGTCCTTCTTAATGAATGGATACAATCTATCCATGATAATCGATCATATTCAAAGTTCTTGACAATACAAACTATAATAATTGGAACATTATCATAACAGTTGCGTTAGATGTTAAGAATAAACTAGCATTTATTGATAGAACAGTTCCAAGACCAAACAAATCTCATCATCCCCATTATTGCAGTTGGTCTCGTTGCAATAACATGCTCAAATCTTGAATTTTAAACTTAGTCACAAAGCACATATGTGGGAGTATTTCTAGGTTTAATGATGCCTCTAGACTTTGGAAGGATCTGCTTACTTGATTTCATGTAACAAATCTTCTGAAATTTTAGTCCTACCAAGTTACTCAACAGATTTGTGGTATCTTCAACAAGGTTCAATGGATTTGTCAACTTACTATACAATACTGAAGACATTTTGGGATGATTTTGATGGTGCAGATTGTGTAGACACATGTCCTAACTGCAAGTGTTGCAAAACAGTTCACACTAAGTGATGCACCCACATATTTGGATTTATTATATTTACTTTTACATTGAGAATTATCTTTTATTGTTTTAGGGTTTTTCTAGGTTTTAAGATTTATTATAAATAAGTTGTTTAGGTATTCAATTTATGATTTGATTAATAAATTTGAGAGTTCTCTCTTTACTTTCCTTGATATTAGTATTCGTTTTGACGATTTAACGATTTTAAAAATATTATTTTTTTGGATATTAGAGGAATCAACGGTAAAACTAGTACTATATATATCAACGATCCCGCTGCATTACTAAAGTAGAACATGCTGTGATCATCAATTTTTATTTTTTTTAATTGTCGAGGTTCCGGGTCCGTAGGCCTGTATATCTTTGGAGCGGGCCCTAAACTATGTTAAAGTCACTCATTTGGAGGAGACTTCTCCCAAAGGGAATCGAACCCATATGACTGGTAGGAGAGACACATACCTGTTAGAGGTGAGTTTAGCACTCCCGGTTTAGCCCGATACGAACCGAGATCGGCTTAATCAACATCGGTCTACAATAATTCGGGCTCGGGGAGAAGGCCCATGGTCGCTGTAGCCGACATTAAAGCCCATCAAAACCGACCTACGAAATAAAAAGAAGATTTCATTTTATTTGATAAAGGCAAATCCCAAGAAAATAGGAAGTTATCTTTATCGACTTCGGAAAAAAGGATAATTGCCATTATCAATTCAAGAAAGAAAAGGAAGATCGACCGATCTCAAGACTTATAAATAAGGAAGTCATCGCCTCATTCTTAAGGATCTCACAATCCCTCTAATCTTAGAAATCACAAACATCCTTTGTAACAAAAACTACGTTTTGGTTTGATCCTTTTAAAGGGTACGTATGCAGCCTTCACGGACACAACTATAAATCTAATAAAAATAATTCTTTTAAATCCTAAACCGAATTCGCCGATCTACGATATGTGCGAATTCTGGTTCCTTCAATTGGCGCTAGAAAGAAGGATCGAACCTCCGATGTCCTGTTCGGTAGGGTTGGAGAATTATTTTTTGAAAACAAAAACCCTAATCAAAATCATCTCGGTTCGACGATCAAAAAAAAAAAAAAAAAAAAAAAAGGAACTCGACGCCATCTCTGTTTCTCGGAAGATATCTCCATCCTCCGACCACACCAGAAATCCTCACCGCTTGAAATTTCCGGAGCTCCGCCATCACCGCCGCTACCTACTCATCCGCCTCTGTTTCTGATCGAGCACTATCATCGAAGAACCAGGACTATGTGTTCTAGTAATGACGAAGCACGAGTAGCGACACAAGCGAGCTTCACCCCTACATCATGGTCTTCATCATCCTGTTCTTAATCAAAAGGCTCCGGTCAAGCTCAGGTTACGCTCTGCCATCTCCGCCGGATTCGCACGTATCCACGCCGCCAAATCCAGCGCCGAAACCAAGCAAGCCGACGTCAATGGAAAATCAGATTTCCTTTTTTTCTTTGGGCTTGAAAATATTTTTGGCCCATCTGATATTAAACCCATCTCCTGGCCCAAAGTAATGCAAAGAGGAGCCCACATCCCTCACAGCCTTCACGATCTCCTTACGATCAACGGCGAATCAGAGCAGCTCCGATCCATTTAAATTCGATGAACCTCTGATCAAACCCGCATCTCCCGGTGCTGAGTTTCAACACAGAGCCGTCTCCACCCCTGGCTCCGACGAGCATGAAGAATCTCCGAGACCTTCTCCTCTTTCTCGTTTTAGTAACCATGGCAGGAAGAACACAAGCCGCTTCAATTTTCCGATTTCACAAATCAATCCCAACGATTTTCTCCGTCTCCGGCCTCAAGAGCCTCGCCGAAACTTATTCTGAACACCGACGGAGATGACGATGATGACCTCCAAACCCCTCCATCCGCTCAAATTTCGATTCGAAAACTCCTTCGGCCGACCAACGCCAACATCTCTCACCGACCTGCAAATAAGAAAAGCAAATATGGAAGATTCCAGCAGAAGCGATGTCGCTCATCCTCTCCGACATCGGCCTCGTCGTCACTGATCTGCAAAGATGAGAACTCACGCGGAAAAGACAAGTAAAAACAAAAAAAGAGCTGGGCCTAAAGCCCATTAAGAAGAAAAACGTGGACAAAGGAAAGAAATTGGTTGGTTTAATCCAAAAACCAAACCAGGCCAAGTTCAATTGGTTCGCTAACAGATTTATCAAAACCAATATCACAATTCGTCAACCAACCGAACTCTCTAAAACCAGGTATCACCTATTAAAAAATTCAATTTATTATTCGAATATATTTTGTTTTCAGATTATATCAGAGGGTCTATCCCTCTAAAAGCCAAACCACGGTCAATACAAAAAAGAGAGACGTCCACCTACCTCTCAATCAGACATATCACCTACTGCGCAGTTAGACTGCTCGCGGTCGAAGTTCGTCGACCACGCAGTTAGGCAGTTTACAATCGGAGTTAGTCGACCTCGCAGTTAGGTAGCTCTCAGTCGCAGCTATCGCAGTTCGTCGACCTCGCAGCTCACCGACCTCGCAGTCACAACTCGCCGACCTCACAGCTCGCCGATCTCGCAGTCGAAGCTCTCCGACCTCACAGCTCGCCGACCTCGCAGTCGCAATTCACCGATATTACAATTGGGCAGCTCTCAATCACCGCTCGTCGACTTCTCGCACATATTATCAAGACCGAGCACCAACTTTGCTCGTAGGATAAGCCGAGTCCGACCTCGCATCTAAACTAACAATGCCGAGCTCAGCCTCGAGCTCAATCTATCATTTGCAGGATCAAAAGTCGAGTTCAAACTCGCGTCTTTAGTCATTTTTTGCAGGAACGACGCCGAGTCAAACGTCAAAGTCAACCACCGACGCCAAAATCATTTACACCATAGAACTCGAACATCCGATCTCAATTTCCACCGGACTAAAAATTCTTCATGAACTTCGCCGAACTGGGGGGGGGGGGCTTATTGTTAGAGGTGAGTTTAGCACTCCCGGTTTAGCCCCGTACGAACCGAGATCGGCTTAATCAACATCGGTCTACAATAATTCGGGCTCGGGGAGAAGGCCCATGGTCGCGGTAGCCGACATTAAAGCCCATCAAAGCCGACATACGAAATAAAAAGAAGATTTCCTTTTATTTGATAAAGGCAAATCCCAAGAAAATATAGAGTTATCTTTATCGACTTCGGAAAAAAGGATAATTGCCATTATCAATTCAAGAAGGAAAAGGAAGATCGACCGACCTCAAGACTTATAAATAAGGAGGTCATCGCCTCATTCTTAAGGATCTCACAATCCCTCTAATCTTAGAAATCACAAACATCCTTTGTAACAAGAACTACGTTTTGGTTTGATCCCTTTAAAGAGTACGTAGGCAGCCTTCACGGGCACATCTATAAATCTAATAAAAATAATTCTTCTAAACCCTAAACCGAATTCGCCGATCTACGATATGTGCGAATTCTGGTTCCTTCAATACCCACTCTTCCTTAACCACTAGACCAACTCAATGTTAGTTTGATCATGAAATTGCTGGTAAATTGTAATGAATTTAATGCTATCATACATAGTCAAATTAGTATGAAGAAGATTGCGCCAGTCTTACTTTGATCTTTAACCTACATGACCAAAATAAGAGTAAGATGAACATTGGATCTAATACAGTTCAATGGAGCAGTTTTCCAAGTCACAACTCTTGTTTCAAGTCCTATTATTATGAATGCAATTCGGTCCACATTCAACAATCTAATTAGGGATGTCAATTAGGGCCAAAACCCGATGATTGGTCTGGCATGGCCCTAAAAAATACTGAGCTCGGATTTTATATATTTAAGCCCGAAAAAATCGGGCCTTTCAGACCAAACTCAATTGGGCTAGTGAATTTTTTGGCCTTAATCCGGTCGGGCTCGGGTCGGGCCGAAAAGCCCGAATATAAACATTTTGATTGAGTTAGAAGTTTTGTTTAAGAATTTAACTTTTTAAAACATGAAATATTTCCTATATATTTTTCATTGATCGAAAACTCTAATTTTTTAGTTTTGTTTTACTATAAATCTCAGAGTCTACATTTAGTATTGGTTTACTATAAATCTCAGAGTCTACATTTATTATTGGTGCACATGTCTTAAATAAATATAAAAACCGTCTTCTACCTAGACATGTTGAAGCATTGATTTGTACAGACACTTGGTTGGATGAGTTTACGTTTCGTGATTCAAGTAATATAATCATTCATTCTATCTACTTCAAATTTTTAAAATTATTATCTATAAATTTTTAGTGATATTTCTATACGATTTATACATGTAAAAACCCAAAAAACCTTAGCCCTGTTCGGACCGGACTTTAGAATATAGACCCGATTTTTGTTTGGATCGGGCCGGACAGTACTCAAATATATGAGGGCTTTACGGATTTTGGGCCGAGCCAGCCCAATTGACATCCCTAAATCCAATCAAATTCGACCAATTTGCTTGCTCTCATTGTGATATTTGTTATACTGTTGACAAATGCTACAATGTTCACGAATATCATCCAAGGTTCAATCATAAACATAACTATTTAGAAAGATAAACAGCCGATGACCTCATACAAGTTCCACAAGGCACATTGTCAAGTGTTGGTGTTGGATCTCGTCAATAGATTTAGCCCATAAATGTCCAAATGGGGTCAAATCGCGAAAAGCTCACTACCCGAGCTGTAAGCGGAACCAAAACCGCATACTCAACATCACTAATGAAGGAGTTAATGCTGTTTCAAACGCAATCCAGTAGAGACCTTATGGAAAAGAAAACAGAGTGGGTGCTAAAGATTCGTCTGAATTTAAAAAACTGATTGTCAATATAATATTTCCTTCCTTTCCTATTTGTATTATAAAATAGCAAAATATTTTGACCTTATCTGTTGACTCAAAGATGCTCTTCTTCTTCTTCCGGTGATGATCACATACCTGCAACTACAAAATCCATGGCGTCTCCTCTTCTTCTCTGGACTCTCTTCCTCTTCTCCGTCATCTTCTTACTCCAATCCCACGGAGAAGAAGAAGATACGCCGATCACTCGATTCCAGCAATACCTGAGATTCAAAACTGCTCATCCAAACCCTAACTACACCGCACCGGTCACTTTTCTCGTTGATCAAGCTCGATCAATTGGTCTCACTACTCGCACCATTGAATTCGTCTCAGGAAAGCCAGTTCTTCTAGTCACATGGCTCGGCTCGAACACTAAACTTCCTTCGATTCTCTTCAACTCTCATCTCGATTCGGTTCCCGCCGAAGCCGAGAAATGGATTCATCCGCCGTTCGCGGCTCACCGAACCGCCGATGGTCATATATACGCTCGCGGGGCGCAGGACGACAAGTGTATCGGCGTTCAGTATCTGGAATCAATCAGGAATTTGAAATCGAGAGCTGAATGTTGGATTCGCAGCGTCGTCGGAGTTCAGGAGAAATTCGCAGCGTCGTCGGAGTTCACGGAGCTGAATGTTGGATTCGCCATGGACGAAGGGCAGGCGAGTCCTGGAGATGAATTTAGGGTTTTCTACGCTGATCGGACTCCATGGGAACTCGTTATACGAGCTCAAGGCATCCCGGGGCATGGTGCTAAGCTGTATGACAATGGAGCAATGGAGAATCTGATGAAGAGTGTTGAATTGATCTCCAAGTTCAGGGAGACGCAGTTCGATTTCGTCAAAGCCCGTAAAGCTGCGAATTCGGAGGTTATCTCTGTCAATCCAGTTTATCTCAAAGCAGGAACTCCTTCCAACAACGTAAGATGGTATATACTTGGTGTAAGCTGATAAGTTGATGCGTTTTTGGGCTTGACTGGTATGTCTGTTGAATAGTTAAATAGCCGAATTGTGAATGGTATATACCTGGTGGAATCCCGTTTTCGAAATGTGAAAAAGCTACAAACCATTCAAGCCCTTCGATTTTTGCTGTATACGACATTTTGTAAAAGTTTTTTGTTTGTTTGTTTTTCAGGGATTTTTGATGAATATGCAGCCTTCAGAGGCAGAAGCTGGGTATGACCTAAGGTTGCCTCCAATGGCGGATCCATATGCTATGAAGAAAAGGATTGCTGAGGAATGGGCTCCTGCTATTAGGAAAATGACCTACACGGTATATGCATACTTCCCCTAGCCTTTACTAAGTAGATGCTGTTTCTTTGTTGGTTATAATGTTCATTGGCTCTTTGGTATTCTACTTCCATCTCTCTTTTGGGTCTTCATCAATTATGTGTATAGCAACAAAAGCAGTAAGGAGGAACAAAAGTGTCAAGCATTTTGTGGCTATGCAATCTCAACTGTTAATAGTAGCTAAGTTCCACACTCAATAAGGGTTATACATAAGCTGATTTTTGAACCGTGGCCCTAAATGAATTGGATGAATGATAAAGCATGGCCCGATAGACCGAAAGAGCTCTTGATATAATACCATTGCCATTTTAAGCTATCGAGAATTCGTTGACTGGATACTTAGATCAGAGATCGCATCAAAGTTGATAGCTTTTTGCTTCGGTCATTAGTAAAACATACGTTTGAGATGCCTCTCAGCTTACTTTGAGTAACTCTGACTAGTTGGTTAAGATTTTTTGAGTTCTTTCTTCTTTTACCTTGAATAATTCTATGTCTGTAGTTAATTTAGAACATTTGATTTTAGTTTCTTTAAGATAAAGATATGAAATGTCCTAAGAGACGCATAAGCAAAACCAATCAGTAGTTACAAAGTTTGGCAATATATGTGCTCTCTCGTTTGATGATGTTACATATGTTTTTGGCCTTTATTTAGGGAGATTGACTCTGCTGTATAGTGTCTACCCTTTTGCAATTTGATCATATGTTACAGAGGAAACTAAGTGAACAAAAGCTAATTACCTTTTTTTGCACCAGATAAAAGAGAAAGGAAAGTTAAGGGACCATTTAGGACGACCTATAATGACTCCAACAAATGAGTCCAATCCGTGGTGGTCTATCTTCAAGCAAGCTGTTGAAGCAACTGGAGGAAAACTCGCAAAGCCCGAAATTTTGGCTTCAACTACAGATGCACGATATATTCGCACTTTGGGAATACCACTTCTGGGTTTCTCACCAATGATCAATACTCCTATTTTATTGCATGACCATAACGAGGTATTGGGACGATGATATCATCTCTTGACATCGTTGAATTATATATATTTTGTATCACAATACTGATATAAACACTTACTTGTGATCTCATAGTTTCTTAAAGATACCGTGTTCATGAAAGGAATAGAAGTATATGAATCGGTTATCAGGGCTCTAAGTTCCTTTGAGGGAGTATCTGATCAAGTGATTTGAAAGCATGTACCGATGCGAACAATCGTGTAACGCCGCTTGAAGTTGGTCGAGGCTCACATTGCTGTTACCAACAAGTGTAGTGGCTGTTTCACTCACTTTCCTGTAAAAACTATTTTTTATTGACATTCTGCCCTTGTGACCATAATTGGCTGGTAATAATAATTATTTGTATATATAGAGACATTTGATTTGTCTGCACTCTGCATAATTCTCAAACTCTCAAGAGAAATGATCACAAAGTGAATTTCGAGCATTTTTTTCTATGTATTTGGTTGACCTAAATGATTATTCGTGATTAGATTGATCTCTATATTCAAATAATTCTCAAACTCTTAAGCGATTATTCGTGACCTAAATGATGTATATAAAAGTTTTTTGTTTGTTTGTTTTTCAGGGATTTGTGATGAATATGACCTAAGGTTGCCTCCAATGGCGGATCCAGATGCTATGGAGAAAAGGATTGCTGAAGAATGGGCTCCAGCTATTAGGAACATGACCTACACGGTATATGAATATTGCCCCTAACCTTTAGTTGATTAAGAACATTTGATTTTTTTTCCCCCAACCTCTGTTTTAGTTTCTTTAAGACAAGGACATGAGATTGTTCAAAGTTAGGCAAAATATGTGTTCTCATTTGATATTACTTCTGTTTACAATAGTTATTTCTTTTACAGAGAAACTAAGTGTCCTAAGCTAATTACTTCTTCTTTTTTCTGCTACAAGATAAGCGAGTTAGGAAAGTTTAAGGACCATTTAGGGAGACCTATAATGACTCCAACAAATGATTCCAATCCGTGGTGGTCTATCTTCAAGCAAGCTGTTGAAGCAACTGGAGGAAAACTCGCAAAGCCCGAAATTTTACTTTCAACTACAGATGCACGATATATTCGCACTTTGGGAATTCCGCTTTTGGGTTTCTCACCAATGATCAATACTCCTATTTTAGTGCATGACCATAACGAGGTATTGGCATTATGATATTATCATCTCTTGACATCTTTGAGTTATATATATTTTTTGTATCACAATACTGATGTAAACACTTACTTGTGACCTCATAGTTCCTTAAAGATACCGTGTTCATGAAAGGAATAGAAGTATATGAATCGGTTATCAGCTCTCTAAGTTCCTTTGAGGGAGTATCTGATCGAGTGATTTGAAAGCATGTATCGATGCGAGCAATTGTGAAACGCCGCTTGAAGATGGTCAAAGCTCACATTGCTGTGACCAAGAAGTGTTGTAGTCTTTCATCTGTAAGCTATTTCGATTGACATTCGCGTTGGCCTAGTGTTCCTCAGTGACTGGTAATATAACAATCTTTTGTAAATATCAGACGTTTTTTTTGTCTGCATACATTCTCAAACTCTGAAGAGATGATTTCACAAAGTGTTTGATCCTTCAGCTCTCGATGTTTCTAGTTCTCAAAAGTTATTACAATATCCTTTGCATTTGGGTACGTAAGAGCTTTTTATTATTTTCCATGTATTTGCTTGGACAAATGTTTTTGTGGGTATGAGTACCCAAACGGTTTAGGCCAAACCCTTAAGCTATATTTTGTGTTGAGTTTTACCCCAAAGGTTTTCATATTCGTGGCTTGGGTCCTACTCCTATCATGACATTATTGGAGACTAGGTGAATACCCGCACTACGTGCGGATTGTTCTATCAAAATATTATTTTTATAATGTAATTAGAACTAAATTTTGATGTGAAAAAAATATATACAAATTGAAATTTGATTACATATATCGTGATGTCTATATGTAAATCTTAAATATGTTATGGTTAAAAATTAAATTTTACCTAAAAAAACAAACAATCAAGCGAACATGTTCAAATAGCTTGAAAATATGGTATGTTTGGTGGAAAATATTAGCAAAGTGCCTTCTCATTATTTTGACACTTTCATATATCAATTAACATCATTTGCTTAAGCTTTATTCATTTCTAAAATATGATTTGTAAACTTCATAATTTCTTAGAATATGCATATATTCGCTAATGAGGTAAAATTATTATATGAAAGATTTAAGAGCACGCCATAACAATACCAGTCGTTCCAAAAAGTTTGAGAGTGTGAAGCAGATGAAAGAGAAGATGAGGAGAGAAAGAGAGGAAGTTTTAACGTCTTTGAAACAATCAATTTATCACTCTTGCATTGAAGGAGAAGTAATCGATTTTCACATTTAATTTTTAATTATTTTTAACCGAGAAAAATAAATGGACACGTGGTGCTCTCTCCAGCGCTGACGCTCAACTGGAGAGATTTAACCCTCTTTTATATATTAGATTATATTTGATCCTTGTATTTATATTTATCTTAAAAGCACATAAAATTTATCAATATAGACCAATAACCACAACAGTTTGGATAGACACATTTTACCTCATTTACCCTCAATTTGTGTTTAGACGATTGGCTATTTATTGTGGTTCATTATACACTTCCATCTTCTTTTCAGCTGCTACAAATTGGGAGAAGGGTGGAAGAAATTAACAAGCCTTGATTCAATTATTACCACTCTAGCTTCTGAAAACATGTTACCACTCTAAAAAGTTTTGTAGGATCAACGGAAAAAGTTATAAAATTTGGAGCATATGGGTTTGTTCGTTTGTCTGCCGTAAGAGGTTGCGACTGCTGTCTGCGGCCAAGCGATATGTTCGTTTATCGGACGCAGCCTCCTGCGGTCAAGCGGTGTTCGTTTACCGGACGCAACCTCCTGCGGTCTAACGCAGCGTCCAACCGCTACGATATGCGCTCAGAATTTCTAGACGTTGAAGAAATCCAACGTTGCGTTGAGGTAAAAGTTGTAAAAGACAAAAATACTCTTATTATTACTGTGAATTACAAAAATGCCATTTACCCTAAAATCAATCTAAGTTTCTATATTTCTCTTCTCTGTCACGAAACTCCAACTTCCCCTTTCATCTCCAACTCCATCTTCCTCAATTCAACACAATGTGTGTTGCAGGAACATGAGCTACTTCAAACCCATATCCCAAACTTTGTGTGTTGAACATGAGCTACTTCAAACCCATCCCCCAAACTCTATTCATCGTATTCTCTCTTTTCCCAAGTCTCTCTCTTCTTTTCAATTCGTTTATTCCTTAATAAAAGAGTCGTAATTTATCTCTCAAGCTTAACAATTTACGATTCGATTTGGGTACTGTAAATTTATAGTTTGTTTTGTTCTTTCTCTTCACGTTTTCCAATGAGAAATCTGAGATTTGTTCTTCTGATTTTATCTGTCTCATTTCGACCGAATCAGTAAATTAGATGATTGTGTTATGTGAGGCTCATGAAGAGTCGTATTCTTGAGTTTCTGTGGTGAAATGTAGCAAAATAGCTTAAGGACATCACGCTATAGGCTCTTAAGCTCAACAAATTACAGCTTTAATCTCGAAAATTATATCTAATTTGTGAAGTTTCAACGGTCTTCTTTTGAATTTATGTATGTCTCGTCTCAAAAACATATTATTTGGTCGAGCACTTATAAGTTAGTATACCAAGATCAACTAAAAATGTAACAAAATAATCAAATGATATTTAATAAACATAGTTTTGATAAAAGTTTTGTCTGTTTTACTTTTTACTTTTATTTGGTCGAGAATTTATTTTTTGTAAGTTTTACTTTTATCTTGAATTGAAGAGGTAGAGACCATACTTTTGTCTGTTAGCATTTTGGTTGTGGTAAATTTTAATGATTATACCTCACTTCTTCCAATCAGAGTGAATAAACGTTTTCATCATATCCAGTTTCATTCTCGTAACTGAAACAACAACAAAATGAAGAAAGTTAAAAATATTTTTCTTCCTTAGCTACTTTAATTAATACAAATTTCCAATTTATTATACAAATCGAAAAGCAAACTAATAAGCATCAATCTTGCCCTCATTTTATGAAAATATTAATTTTGGAACCAAGACAATATATGAATATGAAATGAACTTTGAAACAAATTTAAAATAACAAAAAATCGACAAAGTAAATATAACTTTTGTAACTTTTACCTTAAAGAAGTAGAAGCCGGAATTTTGTTTGGTGGCATATTGGTTGTGGTAACTTTTCAATGGTTATTCAATGAAATCATAACCCTAAGCGATGATAAAAATTTTTTCTCATGCGTAGGGATCATTGCAAAGAATATGAAAGTAACAAACATTACTTTATATATTAATATATTGGTTTACACATGGTCTTTTCTCCTCCATTGTATTCTTCTTTCTAAGTCTATGGATGAATTCATTCTCACGACATTTTCTTATTCCTTTTATATCCCATCAGAGCATAGTTTTGATCAAAAAGACAAATAAAGTAGGCAAAATCAATACAATTTGCATAAAATTCAAAAATTAAATAACAAATGGAACAACTCAAACAGATAACTCATACATTGATCTATGGCAATCCCAAACCGTAAGAAAATAGAAATAATGTAATTTTTTTGATCATTTCCGCATTATCTATTCAATAAAAAATGTTCACTTAAAAATACATTGATGAATGATAAAGAATGAGTTTTGTCGTTACAATTGAAAATAGAGTTTGATGTCATATATGTAATCTTAACACATAGTTATATATGTACCAGGGAAGTGTGAGGAAGATCAGTCGGTTCGACTTTTATGGACGTTATCATTTTCAAGAGGTGTGATCATCAGTTGCGTCTATCTAATTTGTCACCTTCAAAATGTTTAGAAACATGTGAGTCAAGGAAAACTAGAGCGATCGTGTGGAAAGTTTTTATGGAAATGTACAAAAATTTAGATGCTAATATATATTTTAATTATTGGTTAATTATAATCATATGTGGAAAGCTTTATTGTCAAATAACTTTTAACTTTTATAAGTAACATATATTATAGACAATAATTTTTTTTGTAATAAAATGGTAGTAAAATTATTCCATCATAATAAATAAAGTGTTCTCGTATACACACATTAGGGGTTTAGGTTCATGGATTTTAATGGATTTAGAAATCTTTGTAAGATTTATAAATCCTTTTAAAATTTACGTATTTTCAAATCTAACATGTGGATTTTAATTAGTATTTGTAAATCCATAGATTTTTCCTCGGATTAGAGTGTTTGTGTCTTAAATTGGAAATCCATCCAAATTCACTAAAATCCATTGTAAAATAAAATCCATAAGTACATTCGTAGCCCGTAGGATTGAAAAACACATGATTTGAATTAGTATTTATAAATCATAGAATCAATAACACTGGATTTGAACATGGATTTTAAAATCACAAAACTAATAGCACTAGATTTGAACATGGATTTTAAAATCATAGATTCAATAATACTGGATTTGGTTCGGATGTCCAAATCCATTAAAATCCGTGAACCAATAAACCCCCAGTAAAGAGATTTTATTAGTAATAGATTTATTATTTGTTATTTATATAATTGAAATCACCATTTTAAATTAAGAATTTTTTCTCATTTAATATCATGTTTTTTTTTTGTTAATAGAAAATTTATACATAATTAGATTAGGCCATGCGTATACGCGGAATTTATAATTTAATTTTTATAATTCGTGAAAAGGAAACCAAAAACTAAAAAAAGTGAAATCACATTTATTAATATTTTTAACTCTCTCTTTCATGATAAATTTAGATTTTTAGAATTAAGAATCTGTTAAAATTAGGAATCGATTATAAATATTTTTTATTTCCTTTTTCTTACACTTTGGCTTTTAGTATATTTTTTTGTTTAATTTATTTAATTAAAAAAGGACAACTATTTTTTTCCTTTTTATTAATTTTGGCTTTTAGGATAAATATAAATTTTTATTTATTTATTTTTGTTTACTAACTTTGCTTTTTAGGATTATGAATCGATTTAAAATTTTTGGTTTTATTGTTAATATTATGTGGTTTAAAATTTTTGATTTTAAATTTTTGGTTTAAATTTTTACGTGTTAAACTCTTATCGATTGATTTCACACATGTCACAATTATGTGAGTTAGAAACTTTGAAACATTCAACTTTATATAATATAATTTTCTTATTTTCTATATTTTTTTATTAACAATAATATTAGAATTTGGAAACTTTTTTATTTTTGAATATTGATATTAACTAATAAAATCGATTGTTTAAAATCTTATATGAACACCTTTAAATAAATATAACATCAATTTTTATTAGTAATAGATCCAAGATAAATGTTTAGCTTTTCTTGAACAAATTGAGGAAATAGGTGCTGTAAAGTTTTCCATTCTGCCAACTCAGAGGAGTGGCACAATTCTCCGTCTTCTAAATCATGTTCATCATGCACTCTCTTCAATAAAATGAATAAAATTGTAGTTTTGTTTGGCTCTCTCTAAAACGATATCTTTGTTTTCCACAAATATATCTTATTTCCAAAATGTAATATAATTGTTGCTTTTTGGATAAAATGTAATATAATTGTTTTAGCTCAACATCCACAAACACTCTTGGAATTGTATTGCCCCTATCATATAATCGGTTTTCTACAAAAAAAAACACAAACTAGTGTTGCATGTGTCTTTTTTTGTTTTATAATATTAGATTAGGCTCCACGTATATGATGTGGGTTTATAATTTAAATTTTTATAAACCATGAAAAAAACTATATAGAAAAAGATCACCCGTAAAAAAAGCGTTAACATCTAATCGACTTATTGATAGATGTCGTGATCATGCTAATTACAAAGTTAGAGACATCAAGTTTTATATAACTATAATTGTCATAATTACACGAATCATCAAATTAGAGTCTAAATCGTTTATTTTTATCCGCGTATCATACCGAAAGAAATAAAAAAAGAAACAAATATATAAACTTTGAAAGAAGAATTTTGTGGAGCATACGCAGTAAATAGTTTTAGAAAATGTTATTAGAATTTTGATTTTTTAGTGTGTAATTTAGAGACTACCAAATTATTTATATAGATGTTAGAAATTACAATTATTTTTTAGGATTAGTAATCCATTGTTTAATTTTCTTAATCTAGATGAGAAAATTAATATGTTTTTATTTTTTCCTTTTTTTAATTAATTTTGCATTTTAAGATAAATTTAAATTTAAAATTGTTTTTCTTTAGTAGTTTTACTTTTTAGGATTCTTTTAGGATTAGGAATTGGTTACAAATTTTTCCGATTTTTTTTATTTTCTTATTAACTTTGGCTTTTTAAAATAAATTTATATTTTCAGTTTTGTTTTGTTTTGTTTAGTAATCTCTTAGAATTCTGAAAGTTTTTTTTACACATGTTAAAATATGATAAATTGACTTAAAACATGTCGCGATAAGATGAATTACTAATTTTGAAACATTCTATTTTATATAATAAAATAATCATAAGTCTATATATGTAAAATAATTTTCAATTGAATTTGTCTTAGAAAAAGATGCTAATACGTATACACACATATGATATGATCAACCACGCAATAAAGAGAAAAAAGGGTCATCGTACTTGGAGAAGATGTATGATCTTGATCATGTCTCGTTATCTTCAATTCCAAAAGTATAAGATTGTTACTGGCTACGGGTTTGAGTTGATCAATTCCGTCTACGACAACTAAAACAAAAAACAAATAATTGTAGTCTTTTGCGGTACGTCTATTAAAAAACTGGATTTTTTCGTTTCATTTTGTTTTTTTTGTTATGTTTGGAAAACCACGTCAGTGTTATTTAGGAATACTACTCCACATCTAGAATGTTTAATGCGGGGAAAACAATTATTTTCGGTTTCTTCTATATATAAATATGAAACTTATAACTTGATCTAAGACGTACTAGAGAGATATCTTCTGTTTGTTCGTATCATGTATTTGCGAGAATTAGTCGTTGTCTTGCCGTGATTGATTAATGCTTTTATTAAAAAAAACAGGTACTAAAGAGATACCATATGCCTCTAAATCTCCATATATATCAGAAACATCTTAGCAGCTCAAAATCAGAGAGCTTAGGCACTTGTTCTTATCGATTTTCAACCTCTTTCCATGGACTCTTACGTTATAATTTCTACCGTTGTTGATATGATGTGTAGTGTTTATTCACCCAATTTTTGTGGGTTGTGATTAATATCCTTATTGTGAACTTTTTTTCATCGATTTCTTAACTCTTCTTTTTTTCTTGTTAAACTATAAATAATTATTTTTGTTTTCTTGTGTAAAAACAACTAAAAGAAAAGCATTGTGGAATCTTTTGTTTTGTTTTTAATAAAGGTGTGGAATCTTTTGTTTTGTTTTTAATATTAACTATTATTACAACACTTTTGATGGGCTTCTTTTAGAAAGTTAAAGTTATTGTAGTTAAGAGTGTTTTGAAGATGTCTTTGTCCTTGAGAAGTTTTATGCAACTAAGAACGGAGAGCTGTTACCCAAAAAAAGAAAAAGAAGGAACCAAGAGAAATATTAAGACACTTTAAAACATCAATGATATGATTTCGAAATAATTATAATCATACGCACGTGTAAATTAAATCAATAATGAAGATTACTTTGACCAAGAGATCATAATTAATCTCAGAGATATGATTACATTATTTTCTACCAATAACATTGCAAAGTTAAGCAATGTGTTCTTCGGTCTTTACAAATATAAAGCAAGCTGACGATAACTTTGACCAAGAAATGAAAAGCAATACAGTCCCTCCTACTGAAGAGGAGAAATAAAGTTGATGTCTTTTCATTTATGGGATTATTGTTGTCTCACATTTTCATACTTTTGTCTTTAGACCGACTCTTGACTTAAGTCACACGGGGAGGTTGAAATAACGGTATATATGAAAGCATAATTCTTGTAATAGCTGTTGCCTTATCTTAATTTAAGTTAAGCTATATTCTTGTAAGAGTTGTTGCCTACTCTCGTCTTTTGTTAAGCCATCGGTTTCTTGTGTAACCTTGGTTTCTCGTGAAATTGCACCTTTTGTTTGACATATTGTGAACCTTTAATCTCGTGATGAAACTCATCCAACTTTCTCTCGTGTCGTGTGTATTAATTTTTTTTTTGGTTACGCTCCTTTTTTCTTCGAGAAGATCCTTGAGTGCACTTCCTATTAGTAAATCGGTTTCTTGGCATAGGTTGTTGAGATTTCATCCCTATCTCTATGATCACGGAACTTGAGCAATAAATAAAAGACACAGAGATTTAATGAGTTCAGATTACGGTGTGTGATCCTACGTCTCAGTCTGGAGCTTTCTAGTAATACACTATCACCACAGATTACAAAGCATTAGGGTTCCTCACAATCTCCCTAAGAACAAGAAAGATCTCTCTAGTTTCTCTCTAGAGTTTCCAGGATACAGAAAACCCTCACACATGCCTGTTTTTATATAGACTAGGGCAATTACAAAGTTAAGACGGTTTAAACCTAAACCAAAACCCAATAGGAAAAACACATTCCTAAATTTACTAACCCAAGTCGCGGACCTAGTTAATACTCATGATTTTCATCACCAAATCCCAACAAACTCCACCTTGATGACAATCATTTCCGAGTATAACTTCTTCATCTTTGCATTCATGTGCCGCTCCAGACAGTCCATCACCTTAGTGCTCTTCTAAGTTGAGAAAACTCAAAGCCTTCTCAAACTTATCCACAGGAAGTACCTTTGTCAACATATCAGCCGAGTTCCTCTCTGTCGGGATCTTCGACAGCTTCACTTCACCAGAAGCAGCAATATCCCTGATGAAATGCATCCTCCTGTTAATATGCTTTGTCCTCTCATGATGAACGTTGTTCTTGGCTAAACTCAAGGCACTCTGATAATCACACCAGATCTCTACCGTGTCTTGTTTGAATCTGAACTCCTCAGTCAAACCCCTTAGCCAAATAGCTTCTTTTACAGCTTCCACCAACGCCATATACTCCGCCTCAGTTGTAGACAGCGCGACGACATGTTAAAGACTCGATTTCCAGCTTATAGCCGTCCCACCAGCAGTGAAGACATAACCTGAAATCGATCTACTTCTGTCCAGATCTAATGCAAAGTCAGAATCACAGAAACCTTCAACCTTAAAATCCTTTGTCTTCCTGAACACAATCTTTCGATCCTGGGCACCTTTCAAGTACCTTAGCACCCACTTCACAGCAATCCAATGTATCATGCTTGGTTTACTCATGAACCTACTAACCAAACCAACCGCATACGCGAGATCACACCTAGTTCCTAACATCGCATACATGATACTCCCAATAGCATTAGAGTATGGAATATCATCCAAAATTGTCTCTGCTTCATCATCTTTCACAGCAGACAACTTGAGGTGCGAACCGATAGGTGTAGAAACTGATCTAGCTTCATCCATATTGAATACATGAAGAATCTTCTTGATGTAACCAGATTGAGACAAGGTGAGAACTCCACCTTCACGATCCCTCGCTATATCCATCCCAAGAATCCTTCTTGCAGCTCCTAGATCTTTCATCTCAAATCTACTGCTCAACAAATCTTTCGGTCTTTTAAACAACCTCCAAGTCTTGTTTTTATCTAGAGAACTCTTCTCTTCAACCATACCTCCATTCCAGAAAGTTTTATCCTTGCTTTCAACAACTTCCTGATAGTTCATAGGTTCTTCAGAACTTATCTCGACAGCAGCGATTCCCTTCATAGCTCTTGGTCTTAACTTCCCTTGATCTACATGAACATAGACCAATGACCCAAATCTTCTCATGTGTCCATAAACCGGCTTTCTTCCCAGCCAAAGTTCCTCAGGAATACTGCCATCTAAGGCCGATGTTGGGCTTCTATTAATTTGGTACACAGATGTGCTAACCGCCTCAGCCCATAATTCTTCACCTAAGCCACTTTCATCAAGTATACAACGCACCTTCTCCATTATTGTTCGGTTCATGCGTTCTGCAACTCCATTTTGCTGTGGAGTATATGCACAAGTCTTGTGCCTCTCAATTCCATGCTGCTTGCAAAACCCGTCGAAGTCTTTGTTCACAACCTCCAACCCATTGTCTGTTCTCAAATATTTCACTTTCTTGTTTATCGGATTCTCAATCAGTTTCTTCCATTCACAGAACTTTGTGAAAGCTTCACTCTTAACAGACAAGAAGAACACCCACACCTTTCTAGTGTAATCATCAATGATAGACTGGAAATACTGCTTACCAGAGATACTTGGAGTGACCGATGGAGATCCCCAAAGATCTGAGTGAACATATCTCAGCGCTTCTCCTGAATTGTGTTTTCCAATGTTGAAGCTCAGTCTCTTGGTCTTCCCCATTACACAACTCTCACAGAAATCCATCTCCCCAATCATTCTCTTGTCAATGATGCCTCTTTTTACCAAGATCATCAGATTCTTCATGCTCAAGTGTCCCAACCTTCTATGCCACAAAGCCGTCTCGTCTTTGGCTGGTTTCCTAGTAACACTTATGTTTGACTGTCCTACCACAGTCTCTCCATCAAGCAAATACAAAGAACCGCATAGAGTGCCTTGAAGACCCATCTTCCCATTCTTATAGAATCTTGTTTTTCCTTTGCCTCCAGCATGATAAAACCCAAGCTTATCCAATGTACTTGTAGATATTAAATTTCTCTTCAGCTTAGGAATATACCTGACATTCGTCAATGTCTTCATCGTGCCACCACATGCTTTTATATTGATGGAACCTATTCCTTTAACCTCCACAGAATAGTCGTCCCCCAGTAGCACTTGTCCAGAGTTGAGCTCCTCAAATGTATCAAACCAGTCTCTCCTTGAGGTCATGTGATATGAACAACCCGAATCAATCACCCACCTCTCTATATGCCAATTTTCCGAGACTGATAACGCATCAACTCCTGCTGATTTTTCGATGACAATCGCTGCAGTGGCATCTTCATCATCACCGCCTTTCCGCTTCTTCCAAGCATAGCAATCAGCCTTCATATGTCCTTCCTTCTTGCAGAATCAGCATGTGACTTTTGTTCCCGATTTCGACCTGCTTCTGCCTCGATTCCCAGAATTTTGTTGATCCCTATTTTGCTGTCTCCCACGAGCCACATACGCTTCACCAGTGCTTTGTGAAGTCGATATACCCTTAGCTTTAAGCTCAGTCTCCTTTGATTTCGCCGCATTCACCACATCTTCAATAGAGATGGACTCTCTACCATACTTCAATGTATCCTTCATGGAGTCATATTGAGGTGGCAAGGAACTGAGTAGTAGAATTGCCTGCACTTCATCCGCAACTGTAACCTTTACACTAGCCAACTCCGAAACAGTCTTCAAGTAATCATCAACGTTATGATCGATTGACTTAGACCCATCCATCTTAAATGTATAAAACTTATACAAAAGATGAATCCGACTTGGTAGACTCTTGGTGTTGTATAACCTCTCTAGTGCTGCCCAAAGATCACGTGCTGTTGTGCACTCCTCTGTTTTCCTGAGGACATGATCTCCTAGATGGAGTGTCAAAATATCCATAGCATTCTCTGCTCGCTCCCCTATCTTGACTTGTTCTGCTTTAAGTCTCTGTTCGAAATCTTCTGCTGATTCATCCTTCTTGATAACCAGCTTATCCGGCTCAGTGGTTGGTGTTATTAGCTCTCCCTTCAATCCCTGAAGATTCATGTGAGCTAATATCCTTCTCTTCCACAAAGAGAAATCACCTTGTCCGTCGAAGATGGCTATCTTCACCTTCGGCTTCTTCTCTGAAGACATCTTGATCAAACGAACTTCTTAACACGCTTCTGCTACCGTATCGATCGATACTAGATGGGGTATCGATCGATACCAAACTTTCCTTCGTCTTTCTGCGAACCCGTAACAGACGTATCGATCGATACCAGGAAGGGTGTCGATCGATACCGAGCGATCTGGGCGATCTTCTTCTTCGCCCCGCAGACAGCCTTTTCTCCCAGGCTGTCAGATTGAAACCCTAAACCGATTGATGCCTTGATTCCAGCTATCAATCCAGATCTAAAACCTAGATCCCTGCAGAACTTCTCTGTCCAATTGCTCCCAAGCCTTAAACCCTAGGCTCTGATACCACTTTGTTGAGATTTAATCCCTATCTCTATGATCACGGAACTTGAACAATAAATAAAAGACACATAGATTTAACGAGTTCAGATCACGGTGTGTGATCCTACGTCTCGGCCTGGAGCTTTCCAGTAATCCACTATCACCACAGATTACAAATCATTAGGGTTCCTCACAATCTCCCTAAAAAAAGAAAGATCTCTCTAGTTTCTCTCTAGAGTTTCCAGGATACAGAAAACCCTCACACATGCCTGTCTTTATATAGACTAGGGCAATTACAAAGTTAAGACGGTTTAAACCTAAACCAAAGCCCAATAGGAAAAACACATTCCTAAATTTCATGATTTTCATTACCAAAGCCCAACATAGGTAAATGTCAGAGCCGGCCATGATTTTTAAAAGGTCGCAAGCTAGAAAAAAAATAGGCCATTTTATAATATATTTTTTAATTTAAAAAAGAAGTCATGATTTATATATAAATGTGTTAAAAAAAAGCTATAAATATTTTAAAACACAAGAAACCAATACATTATTCTTGAAATATGATCCTCTTTGAATTTCTACTTTCAAACTCATTCATCAAGCATGTGTAATCAAGTTTTTCAGCCATACCTCTTTGAAATCGGCAACATCGACAATATATTCAGTATTTCTTGTGACATAGTCGACCGTAGATAAGAATTTATGAGTTTTAGCTTTGAAATTTTTTTTTATGCGGAAGCAAATGAAACTGGAATCGTCATCATTATGCGGTATGCGGTACATGTATTTGGATAACAACTTTCCATCTTTTTCAATCCAGTATCTCGACTATCCTCTTAATCTCTTTTGGTTAAACTCATCTTAAAAGCTTTAGCTCCAAAAATAAATCATTACTATCAATATCAGAATGATTTTCATGTTTCAAAGAAACTCAAGGTTGCCACAAGAAACCATCAACTTGTCCTCGTTTTCTAAATACTTACACTTTACCACTAGCCTAAAAATATTTTTAAAAATTTGAGGGCCGGAATTTTTATATAAAAACGAGGGCCGCAAACTCATGCTTGCCTTGCTTGGGCTCAGAACCGGCCCTGGTAAATGCATATCATACTAGAATTTAACCCGCGATAAAGCGCGGGACAAAGTTTTCTTATTTTGAATTAATGGATATTTTAAAAAAAGTTTTTTCAATTTGTGATAAACATTACATGATTATAGTATATAGTGTTTTTTTGCAGATTATAACATAAATAGGTATATTTTGAGAATATGAATTTGGTTGTCAAGTTTTTATTTATTTGAAAATAGATGATTACTTTTGGTTGATAAATTCTATAATAAGTCTAACTAATGATTATAGATAGATGTGTCAAAACGGGCTAATCTTCATAATTAACCTATTTTGCAGTGGATTAAAATATTATTCGAACTAACCGGCAAAGAATTACAATCTTTATGAAAGTAGTAACATCTTTTTTTTTAAAGTTAGTTTTGATATATACACAAATAAAAAATATAAGAACTTATAGTTAATTTTCAAAGAAAAATTCATATTATTTAGTAAATTGAGTATAAAAACATCTATCTTTAAACTAAAAACTATTATTTTGACTTGCGAGATCCATTTTTGTGGGCACTTGAAAATTAGAGTCTTAATCCGTCCCGTGGCGGGCTAACCCGTCTACTTTATCCGTTTTGCAGTGGACTAAAATGTTTTTTTCTGGTTAACCAGCAAAGAACTACAATTTTTTGTTTCTTTGAATATATATGAATTGATCCATGGCGGTTAAAACCTATATGAATAAGGCGTACGATCGTCTACAATGGAACTTCATCGAGATTGTCCTAATTCAACTTGGATTCCATGCTAAATGGATTAATTGGATTATTCAATGTATCACAACCGTCTCGTACTCATCAATGATTCCGTGCAAGGACATGTCATTCCTCTAATATGCTTGGTTTTTACCATTTTTAACACATGTTTTGATGTTTCTTTTGAGTATTTTATCGAGTCAAAGTCCGTTTTTAGAGTCTTTTAGTCTTTTATTTAATTATCTCAGGTAAAAAGGCGTTTACGGAAGAAATTGGAGTTACGTGGGCAAAAACGCATGGAACGGTACAAAAAGAGTAAGAATCGATCGATCCAACATCATCAGAAGAACCAGAATCGATCGATGCAAGAAGTGCATCGATCGATGGAGCATGCCCAGAAGAACCAAAATCGATCGATGCACAAGTGGAGCCGATCGATGCATCACCCTCTGAAGAACTAGAATCGATCGATGCAAGGAGTGCATCGATCGATAGAGCATGCCCAGAAGAACCAGAATCGATCGATGCAAGGAGTGCATCGATCGATGGAGTATGCCCCGAAAGTCCAAAATCGATCGATGCAATATGTGCATCGATCGATGCAAGCCGGCGAGAAGGAAAATGAATTTTGTAATTTTCCTGTTTTGCCCCGGAAACTGCCTATTCTGACCTAATTCGCCCAAAACCCTATTTATAATTTATTTTCAGCCACTTTTTAGGCTATCTCTCTTTTGACGGCTCTTTATTCTACTCAGTTTTTGGCTATTGATTTTGTAAGCAAGGAGAAGAATCTCTGAAACTATTGAGAAGAATTCTAAACCCTTTCAGCTCTTTCATTATTATTATGAGTTTCTCTTTATCTCCTTACTTGTTCTCCATTGCCATGTCCTAGTAGTCTCATAGTTAGGTTTAGGGTTTCAACGGGATCCATGAATCATTGAATTAGACACAAATATGGATTAATCTTTTGTGGTTTTCGCTTAATATTGTGTTTATTGCTTAGGCTTAAGTTGACCGCTTAGTCTCTGAACTAGGGCTTAATCTATACCATGGAAGTGTCGTAGGTTGCTAGAAAGAACATAAGCGAGCGAATTGTCCTTAGCTTGTGGAAGTTGATGTTAAGGCGATTCGTGAACATATTGAACCTGCTCATTAATACTGATCTAGAATTCTATGCCAACGGAAGTTAGGATTTTAGGTTGCTAGGATTAGCAATCAATGCCACAGAAGTGGATTGGTTAGACATTTAAGTTTGAGTTTGAAACTTGTGTTTAGTCATTCCCTGAATAGTTGTCTGATTCGTGATCTCTGGATTCCTAAGAACAAACTCTTGACCTAACGCTTTTCTTTTATTGAATTTACATCGTTTTAATTGCCTTCGTTACTTTTCCAAAACCAACCATATTCTTGTCTTAGATTAGTTTCATAATTTTAAAAATTATAGTGTATCCTTGGTCCCTGTGGATTCGATCCTAAAGTACTGCATTGATGTTGGGCCCAAATTCAGCACTCAAAGCCCAGCCCTAGCAAGCGGGCACAATAAGGAAGGCTCGGCCTATGACGAGGTCTCATGAGATTGTTTACAAGCTGAAGTAAGCGAGGTCATGAGATAGAGCAAGTCAGTAAGTTGGAAGAACCGAGCACGAAGAAGGGAAGCGAGCTCGCAGGAAGACATGAGCATGCACTGGACTGAGTTCAAACCGGGCCAAGCACCTTTATTTCATATTAAAGACAAAAGATTACAAATTTAATTCTGTAGTTAATGTAAATAATTAAGACTAGGCAGTTACGTTTTCAGCTGGTATAAGTTTGAAACACCAGCCACATTGTAAGGGACCGAATTCTTGGCAAATAAAGCAATTTACAACTTTTCTCTCAAAATATTCCAAATAATTCTCAAGAACATACAACCTGCACGCTGAGAATTGAGGTTGTGAGATTCTGCTCTCACAATTTGGCACCGTCTGTGGGGAAGAAGCAAAACAATTTCCTTCTTGTAACCTACGAAACTGATCATTCGAAAGAGGATAATGTCCGGCACAACAAGCGCAATAGTTACTGTTTCATCCGGAGCTATAAATACCTCCATTCCACCACCCCAGCATGACGCCATCGCTCCGGCAAACTTTGATGGAACAACAAACGTTCTCATTACCACCTCGGGAGCGAATGTCACGACTGGTACTAATGAAACTGCTGATCCTTCGGGACCTGCAGTCTTAAACCAGCCGGCTCCAGATCAAATTGCTGAGATCCGGAACTTGATATTGGTTCTCATATAACAGAATCGCCTAATGGCAGCTCGTCAAGACGATCTCGAAAGGTCGACTCGGACAAGCGCGATCGGGCGATTTGCCTTCCCACCTGGGACACAAGCCCCGTTTTCACCTGGACAAGGAGGGTTAATGTTTACACCTCCGCCAGTAACGAGACTAAAATTTTCCGGTATCGATGCCGCGACCAGCAGAATGGTCGGCTCAGCCACCACCTCGCGGTTCAGCTCGATGATATCAGACCCTATATTCACTCCTTCCACGATCCAGACCACGGAAGGAGAAACCCCATCAATTACGACCTTCCCGGGAGTAGGACTGACCCCAGACCGATTAGTCGGTCAGGATCGTTCTGGGAACGCTATTGAAGTTAAAACTCGGGATAATCCCGAGGTCGAAGCGCGACCTAAAAATGGGGTCAACAACCATGCCCAGCCCGATATGGAACCCGGCACCTCACATGGGTTTGAATCGATTAAGAAATATTATGAAGAAACTAGTGCCTAACTTCAGCGGATGAGATCGCAGGTCCATGCCGCTCTAAGCTCAGCACCCAAAATAGATAGGGTGATCGATGAAGTCAATCAGACCCCATTCACCTCGCGGATTACGAGCCCCCAGCTCGGCGATGTCGGGAACATTCGATTTCCCCGATATAACGGAGAAACTGACCCCAAGGCATTTATGAGAAGTTTAAAATTCGCCTTTTGAAGGGTGCGACTAATCGGGGGCGATCTCGAGTCAGTGCGCTGCTGTTTCTTTGCCGAAAATCTAACATATTCGGCCCTGGAATGGTTCACCTCCTTGAAGCCGAACTCGATTGACAACTTCACCCAACTTCAAGCTGCATTCTTGAAGCAATATTCGGTATTTATCCAGATCGAGACCTCGGAGGCCGATCTGTGAGTACTTACTCAAAAGCCAGGTGACTCATTGCGGAAGTACATTGACAGTTTTAAAGCCGTCAAGGCAAAAATTGCCAATTTACATAACCCAACGGCCCTAAAAGCCCTTCAAAACGGACTACTAAAAACCTCAAAATTCTTTGACGAGCTCACAGTCCTAGAGCCGGTGTCACTAGATGATGCGCTATACCGAGCTTCGCGCTGGATTATTCTTGAGGAGGCGAGTGCAACTCAATTAAAGCAGCATGCACCCACAACCTCGACTAAGCAAGTTCAGACGACAAACTCACAGGGACCCAAAAAACTCGGGAGGAAAGAGTCCCAAGACCAAAGACAACGTCATGGGTTGCATTCGTACTCAGTAGGAAGCCCACCTCATAACAGATTCAAGCAGGTGGTGTGATTTTCACAAAATCAAGGGTCATTCAACCGAGGAGTGCTACGAGTTGAAAAAGCAGCTCACTGCGAAATTCGCAGCAGGAGAGCTGGGCAGTATCGAACTAGAGAAACCTCCTCCGAGGAAGAACTACTACCCGACTCGAGACAATGAAAGGCGAGATCGCCCATCTGAGGATGATCGTAAGCGAGAACGCTCATCCGAGGACGCAACGAGGCGATATCACCCCAAGGATAAGGAGACAGATTTACCTCCTCCCAGCACGAAGAAAATAATTAATTTTATTCATGGAGGATCCCAGTTGTGTTGCAACTCCGTAAATTCGATCAAGAAACATCAACGAAGGGTGAACACCAATGTACGTGACAGAATCCCATTCAAGGGACCTGACACACAAATCTCGTTCTAGGAAAACGAGGCCATTGAACTAGATTCTCCACATGATGATGCTCTCCTAATCATGCTGGAAGTGGGTGAATATGAGCTCACTAAGATGCTCGTGGACACTGGGAGCTCCGTAGAACTCATCCTCCTAAGTGTTCTTAGGGAAATGGGTATACCAAATCACGAAATCGAGGGGGATAAGATGGTGTTAACCGGTTTTTCCGGGGAAACCAGGTTATCCCTCGGAACAATAAGACTCCCTGTAATAGCAGCTGGAGTAAGGAGGATGGTCAAATTCACTGTGATAGATAGGCCAGCCCCATTCAATGCCATCCTGGGCAGAACGTGGATACATTCGATGAGGGGTGTATTCTCAACTTATCATCAATGTATAAAATTCCCTATCCAGCATGGAATCGCAACAGTGAAGGGAAGTCAAAAGGCATCCAGAGCGTGCTATATGGGAGGCTTCCAAATAGCAAAGAAAAGCACATTATAGCAATTACAGTGTGAGGATGAGCTCGCAGATCGCTTGGCCATAAAGAAGAGCGGCCCAGGCTCCATCGGACCTCACAAAGACTTTGTCGAGAAAGTCGTGGTTAACGAGTCTCATCCTAACAAGAAGATAGGAATTGGATCCGACCTCTCCAAGGGCTAAAAGGACCAATTAATAGCTTTCTTTAAAGAAAATATCGGTTCATTTGCATGAACAACAGCCGATATGCCCGGGATCGATCTAAACATCATCTCACACGAGCTCAATGTCGATCCAAATCACAAGCCAGTGCGCCAAAAGCGCCAAAAATTTGGTCCATAAGACTGAGGTTGTTAATAGCGAGGTCACCAGGTTGTTAAGTGTTGGATTCATCAAGGAGGTCAAATATCCCGACTGGCTTGCAAACCCAATCGTAGTAAGAATGAAAAATGGCACCTGGCAAGTGTGTGTAGACTTTACGGATCAGAATAAAGCATGCCCTAAGGATAGTTTTCCAGTGCCTCACATTGACCGGTTAGTGGAAGTTACCGCAGGGCACTAGCTCCTCAGCTTCATGGATGCGTTCTCATGATATAATCAAATACAAATGAACCCTGAGCACCAAGATAAGACATCCTTCATCACAGAACGAGGAACGTACTGTTATAAAGTGATGTCATTCGGCCTCAAAAACGCAGGAGCGACCTACCAAAAACTTATGAACATGATGTTTGCCAGCCTCCTGGGCAAGTCAATGGAGGTCTACATTGACGATATATTGGTCAAATCTTTGAAAGAAGAAGACCACATAAGTCCGCTAGGGGAATGTTTCGATTTTTACTGAATAAGTATGAGATGAAACTGAACCCCTAAAAGTGTACCTTTGGGGTTGCTCCGGGTGAATTCCTAGGTTACATAGTAACCCAAAGAGGAATAGAAGCGAACCCCAAACAAATTAGCGCGTTCTTGGAAATGCAACCTCCGAGCTCGGCAAAGGAGGTGTAGAGACTGACAGGCCGCATTGCTGCTCTAAATCGGTTTATTTCCAGGTCAACTGACAAATGTCTCCCCTTTAATCAATTGTTAAAAGGGAACAAAAAATTCATGTGGGATGACAAGTGTGGGGAAACCTTTGAGCAACTAAAAGCATACCTCTCTGAGCCCCCTATTATTTCAAAACCAGTTGAGGGAGAACCCCTCTACCTATACGTAACAATCTCCGAGGCCGAAGTAAGTGGTGTCCTCATAATAGAAGAGCGAGCTGAGCAAAGACCGATCTACTACGTAAGCAAGTCCCTAGTGGACGCGGAAACCAGGTACCCACGAATGGAAAATTTGGCCTTGGCAGTAGTGGTGTCAGCTCGCAAGATCATGCCATTCTTCCTATCACACTCTATCATAGTGATGACAACACAGCCATTGCGAACAGTGCTACATAGTCCCGGCCAGTCCGGTAGGCTAGCCAAATGGGCTATTGAGTTGAGTGAGTACGATATTGAATATCGACCTCGAACTTGCGCCTATTAGCGGACTTCGTCATCGAGCTTGCAGCGAGCAGTGAGATAACTGAATCAAGCTCCGGAACCTGGCTACTCTACGTGGACGGAGCCTCCTTGAAACAAGGGGCAGGCTTCGGAATCCACCTCGTATCCCCAACCAACGAGGTCGTGGAATAGTCTTTCAAACTTGGTTTCTCAGCATCAAATAACAAAGCTGAGTATGAGGCTTCAATAGCAGGTCTCCGACTCACAGTTGGAATAGGAATACGCAACTTGAGTGCATACAGCGATTCTCAGCTCATTACAAGTCAGTTCCACGGAGAATATGAAGCCAGGGATAGTAGAATGAAATCTTATCTATCTATAGTCCACGAGATAGTCAAGCGGTTCAAAGTCTTCAGCCTGACACGGATCCCGCGAGGTGAGAACACTATCGCAGACGCATTGGCAGCTCTCGCCTCGACCTCGAATCCTCTTATGAAAAGAGTGATTCCATTGGAAGGAATCGAAAAACTTAGCATTGACATCGAAAAAGATGTTGAAGATTTAATGGAAATCGATGTCGACAATATGGAGCTGGATGTAGTGCTGGCCCCAGTAGAGGACGACCCCCCTCCTGGAATAGGAGAAGCTGAGGACTCGGACCAAGCTCCGCTTGACGCTAGGCATGATTCCCTCCGCGAAAAAATGGTTGCAAAAACCGATTGGGGAGCACCGATTATACAATACATTGAGGGGGGGGGGGGGATGAGGCTCCCCCAGCAAGTGGGAATCCCGTAAACTCAAAACCATAGCTTCAAGGTATTGTGTAATCGATTCTCGCCTCTACAAGCAAAGCATGAGTGGCCCCTACCTGGTGTGTGTCCACGGACTTGAAGCTTTCACAATTATGCTGGAAGTTCACGGGGGCTCGTGTGGCAGTCATTCAGGAGGAAGGGCATTAGCCATCAGAATTAAGAGACAAGGTTATTTTTGGCCCACCTTGGTAGCTGATTGCGAAGAACACTCTAAAACATGCGACAAATTCTAACGGCATGCTCCCACATTACATCAGCCTACTAAAAATTTGTCTTCCATCTCATCTTCATACCCCTTTATGAGGTGGTCTATGGACATAGTAGGACCTCTGGAAACCTCGGGAAAAAGGAGGTGTCGCTTCCTGCTCGTCCTTACCGACTACTTCACTAAATGGATGGAAGCAGGGACTTTCCAACAGATTAAGGCAAACAAGGTGGAAGAATTCGTATGGCAAAATATAGTTTGCCGGCACGGAGTCCCATATGAAATCGTACCCGATAACGGTTCCCAGTTCATTTCAAATAGGTTTCTCGAATTATTTGAAGACCACATAATCAGGCTGACAACCTCGACTCCACGTTACCCTCAGGGCAACGGGCAGGCCGAGGCAGCAAATAAACTGATATTGAGTAATCTCAAGAAACGATTGGACGCTAAAAAATAAAAATGGTCTGACGAACTCCCAGGAGTGCTATGGGCCTGTCGGACCTCATCTCGTAAAGCAACATCAGAAACACCATTCTCCTTGGCTAATGGGATTGAGGCCATGGTCCCTGCCAAGGTCGCAGTTCCCAGCTTAAGGGTAAATATATTCCCCATAGATGAGGAACTAAATAACGAAATACTCCTCGACCAGCTCGATGTTATCGACGAGCGTCGAGATCGAGCACTCGTCAATTTTCAAAATTACCATCACGCAGCAGCGCGTTATTATAATTCAAAGGTCAAACGACGATTTCGAGTAGGCGAGCTCGTCCTACGGAAAGTATATGAAAATACTAAGGAAATGAATGCTGGAAAACTGGGCACCAACTGGGAAGGTCCATATCGGATCTCCGAAGTAGTAAAGAACGGCGTGTATAAGCTCGCCAGAGTGCATGATAACACACCTGAAAGGAACTCATGAAATGCCATTAACCTAAAAAAATACTACCATTAAAGAGTAAGACAGTTGTAAAATTGAACTACGAAAGGCTTGATCCATTCCCATGGTACGTAGGCAACCTCACAAGGGTACAACTACTAAAAATAAAATAAAATAAATATATACGAATCTTCTCTTAAGCCTGCTAAAAGCAGCCTGAAGTTTCCCAACCTCTAATTTACAAGCTAAAAGCTTTACTTAAAAAATTTACAGCCTAACGAGTTAGAGCATGCTACCAGCTAGCATGACTCGACTTTGCGACTAAATTGCAAAGTCACAACTCCTCGAGTCTCTAAATGACAACGACCTTTACGTCTAAATTGTTTAGGTTACGTACCTGCCTCTAAACGGCGTCGACCAATGCGTCTTGAAATCGCCTGGTCAGCTCCCAAGGTCTCTAAACGACCTGGGAGCAAGGTCTCTGAATGACCCGGATCTTTGGTTGAGAGACTACCTTTGATTCACTAGAAAGTATAAGCCTCTAAATGGCGGAAATAGTAAGTAATTCTAAAAGCAAAAGATAAAAGAGGGGGGGGGGGGGGGGCGGTGAAATTAAAGCTTCCATAAAAGGAGCATAAGTTTAAACATGAAAAGAAAAAGGAGCCCCTCGGGCATTAAAAGTTCAACAACAAACGGGTTTAAAGGCCTCCCCAGGCACCAAGTTCAAAAAATAGAAACGGATGAAGAAAATAGAAGGGTCTCTAGCTGGCAGGCTCAGCTGGTTTATCCGCCGAGACAGGCTGGTCCAAGGGCAACGGGAAGTCCTTCCTAAGCTCCTGAGAACCAAGGTCCAGTTGATCACTTAATGGTTGCGCGCTTGGCCCAGCAGGCAGCGTAACCGAATCATCGGATACCTGCGGAAGGTCAAGTTTACCCAAGGAAAGATCGGATATATGGACGATGGCGAGCTCCGCATCCAATCTCAGCTTCTCAACCTCAATATCCTTCTTCTCAGCCTCAAAGTCGTTGATGGTCTGATTAATAATATCATCGAGAAGAAGGATGTTGGACTTTCATTCCATAATCTGAGTCTCGGTGTCGACCTCGATCTTTTTCTTCTCAAATTTATCCTTTATCCACAGAAGAATGGCGCGATATTGTTTGGACAACTCCCTCCTCGCAACCTTCTCAGCCCTCTTCACCATCTCCTATTGCTTCTTCGAGTCCTCCTTGACTTTCTCAACCTGGACCCTTAAGCCGACTATACTCTCGCTGGCAGAGCGCATGCCATCCTCAGTAGTCCTAGCTCGACCCTCGGCAACTCGGAGGTCTACCCTCAAGTCTTCGCTGGATTTTTCCAGCTCAAAGATCCGACCTTGAAGGATGTCAGCGCGAGCCCGAGCTTTCCGAGTAGAGTCTGAAGATGCATACATCACAGGTTTAATCACATGAGTAAATTACAGTATGAGAAGAAGATTGAAGACTATCGAAAGCTGAATTAAGGAAGGAAGCTTACGTGGATTCAAACAAATCAAAGCCCAAGATTACCAAGCCCAAGTTTACAAAGTTATTACTTGAAGAAATCCTAAGTCAAAGAGGAAATTGATTAGAAAAGGAAATTAGGCTTTTCCTAGTTTAAGAAGGATTAGGAAAATACTTTATGTTAGTGGCCTATTTGCAAAAATACCCTACAATTTGAAGTCAAAGCTAAAAATGCCCCATTCCTCTCATTTTTTTCAGAATCCCACGAATTACCCTTTAAGAATCTGGGTATTCACGCAAATGCCATTTCTCAGACTTCTGTTAGAGTCTAACGTTTTTTTCAAAAGACAAAAAAAAATTTCAGATCTAACTTAATTACGGAAATACCATTGCCATCAATTCTCAACCTCCACGACAACCACCATCATCGACGAGTTAATGCAGTAACTAACCCATTTTTCGCCATTAAAGCCCAAGAATAGAGCTCGGACTTCCTTTTCGCGAGTTCTCCTCTACGATTTCTCCCATTTTCCTTCGATTTTCCGATTCAAACTTACCGAAATCGTTTTTGTGGCATAAAAACGGCAAAACACGACTGGGCTTGCGGGATTTCGGTGATATTAGACGTTCTGGGGCTCGACGAGGGTGAAAACAAACTCTAAACGGATATAGGTACGAATTTTTGCATATCGTCGATTTTCAGATCTGAGTTGTATACTCAGACTGCTTTAGAAGTCTGATGAAACCCACATGGTCAACGAGAGGGTAGTTTTGCAATTGACTTTTAAATACTCAGATTAAAATTGAAGTTTGGTAATTTCCTTTGAAAACAAAAAAATCAAGAAAAATCATCTAATCGAGGCATATGGTAGTTTTGCAACTGACCGAAAACTTGACTTTTTATTCAGACTTCATATCCAATATGAAGGAAAGATGAGCGACTTTGAACGGAAGTTGACTGTTTTTTCAGACGAAATCAGAAGTTTGAAAAAAAAACAGGATACTGGTAGTAATTGAACGAAAATTTTCAAAAGTTGGCCAAAATGAGGGAAAAAGTATCAGACTTCTTTGGCAGTCTGAATAGGAGGGAAAAATTTCCAGACTTCTATGGCAGTCTGAAAATGATGAAATCTTTCAGACTGCTAAAGAAGTCTGATATCGAAGATTTTGGTCAACGCAAAAAATACAGCAATTTTTGTCAGACTTCTATCGCAGCCTGAAGGATTTCTTCAGACTGCCCTGGTAGTCTGGGAACGAAAGTCAAACTTCGGTCAATTGCAAAACTACCCCATAATGTTTTTAGACTGCAGGAGAAGTCTGACAAATTTCAGACTTCTCTGTGAAGTCTGACAAAAAAGTCAAATTTTTGGTCAATTGCAGAAATACCCTTTTCTTTTTCTCAGACATCTAAAGCAGTCTGACAAAAAAGTCAAAGTTTGGGTTAATTGCAAAAATACCCTTTTTATCAGACTGCGATAGAAGTCTGCTTTAATAACTTTCAGTCAGACGGCATCCGCAGTCTGCTTTGTAACATTCTAATTGTAAAAATACCCTCTTTTGCAGACTGCCATAGAGGTCTGACGTACTGTTTGTCAGACTTCTGTGGCAGTCTGGATTGACAAATTTTTTAAAACCGTTTTTTTGGGTATATTTGTGATGAATTTCGTTGATTTTAAATTTTTATATGTGTGTTAGTTGTATATGTTCCTCATGCGTTAGTTTTACATGCTTATGTTCGGTAATTATTTTTAAATATTTTTTTTAATAATTATGGCAATGTAGCTAATAGAATCAGACTTCGCGAAGAAGTCTGATATTTCCATTAAGATCGCTAATGTTGTTTTTCCATGATTTTTTTTACAGATAATGGTGCATCTACCTGTTAATTTTGGTGAATGGGTTGTGAGAGACCAGATTTAGCATTTTGTGGTGGATACTCTCAAAGGAGGGCGGTTTATCACTTTGGGCGATCATTCTACATATTGTGAACTTGTTGAGATGGTACATGATGATTATATGCTGGACAAGAAAACCGAGTTGGTGGAGTTATCATATCCGTTACCGGAACCACTCTTGCAACAGATGGGCCCGGATAGCCCTCCTATTTATGTCACAAATGATAGGCAAGTAAGGAGCATGGTCGAGTTAGCTAGTGCGCATTTAATCCGTCTTTGTGTCTCGAGCCGATCCGGTTTGGCATATCAAGATGCGGGGAATCACGATGTAAAAGTTGAAGATGAAGATGAAGATGAAGATGAAGATGAAGATGAAGATGAAGATGAAGATGAAGATGAAGATGAAGATGAAGATGAAGATGAAGATGAAGATGAAGATGAAGATGAAGATGAAGATGAAGATGAAGATGAAGATGAAGATGACGAAGACAAAGACTGGGAAGACGAAGATGTGGGCTCAGTATCAGATGATTCTATTTGTGGTGGTGGTGATGATGGTGCTGTTGGTGGTGGTGGTGGGCCAGAGCAAGTTTTCAAGAAACACGTTGAGTCTTACTATGATGGTGTAGATTATAGCATGTATGAGAAAGTGGTAGAAGAAGATGAAGATGATAAAGAAGATGAAGTTAATAAGACTTACGAGTTGCAGCGTGTGACTGAACGATTTGCTGGTCGAGGAAGAAATTGGTCCGACGGCATCTTTCTCGGAAAGTGTTTTGATAGCAAGCAAGATCTTATAGCAGAGCTGTGTTTGACGGCGATAATGAGAAAATACGCATTTACAGTAGATAAGTCTGACAAGAGCCTGTTTGTCGCTAAATGTCTTGTGGAAAGATGCAACTGGAAGCTTCGAGCGGCTGTCAAGAACGAACCAAACAAGTTTTGGGTGATGATCTACAATAGAGCCCACACATGTTCAACGCTGGACCGGAAAGTTAAGAAAAAACGTCATACTCCGTGTTATATTGGTTGGTTGTTTCTAGAATGCTTTGGAATAATTGAGAAGATTACACCAAAGCATGTCTTAGTATCAATGAACAAGCAGTATGGCATTAAGATGAGCTACACAACCGCATACAGAGCGTTTTTACATGCTCAAAATTTGGTGAGAGGATCAGCGGAAGATGGCTATGAGAGACTGCCTGCTTTATTGCATGGAATCGAGCAAACCAACCCGGGAACGCAGACTGCTCTAGAACTAGATGAGGAGAATAGATTTAAATATCTATTTCTAGCATTTGGAGCTTCCATAGAGGGATTTAAGTATATTAGAAGAGTCATTGTGGTAGATGGTACGCATCTTACGGGGCCGTATGGAGGTGTTATGCTAGTGGCGGCCTCACAAGACGCCAATTTTTAAATATTTATGTTGGCTTCTGGCATTGTAGACTCTGAGAATGATGCCTCGTGGGAGTGGTTTTTCACAAAGCTTAGAGACTGCATTTCAGACCAATATCCTCTGGTCATAGTCTCAGATAGGCACACATCCATCAAGAATGCTATTGAAAAGGTTCTTCCTTGGGCAAAGCGAGGGATTTGTTATTACCATCTATTAAATAACGTAGTCACAAAGTTCAGGGGAAAACATCTTTTGTACTTGGTGACAAACGCGGCGTACACATATACGATGTACGATTTTAACCGATATATGGCCTCCTTACGAGCGGTAAATCCTGACCTTGCTAGATACTTGTAGGAGGCGGATCCGAGTCTATGGTCACGCGTTCATTTCTATGGAGACAAGTATAATATGAAAATGCATTTTTCTTATCAGAATTCTTGTGCAGTCTGATTCATCTTTATCAGACTTCTATTGCAGTCTTGTTTTCACTAGCGTTAACCGCGTTCACTTTGTTGGAGAAATGTACAACATAAAGACGAAAAACATTGCCGAAACTATAAACTCCATAGTCAAGAAGGCAAAAGGATATCCTATCTTTTTTCTTTTGGAGTTCATACAAGTGAAGCTAGGAACGTGGTTTTGTAAAAGGCGGCTAGATGCATTGAGTCTCACAATAAAATTTAGCCGAGGAGTTGAATATTTGATGGCTATTCGTGAATATTATGCGGATTTCATGACGGCGGAACGCGTTGATGAGTATTGATTCGTTGTTAAGGGAGGACATAGGGATTGTGTGGTCGACTTTCACAACCCAACGTGTGAATGTGGTGTGTGGGATTACGAAAAGATACCTTGCTCACATGCAATCTGCGATGCACCAGAACTTGAGCTACACCCATATACGCTGCCATGCCCATCATACAGTAGGGACTATCTGTTTCAGGCATACGCAATGAACATCCTTCCGAAGAATTGTACTATGAAAGCTCCTGACACCGTACGTGTCCTTCCCCCGCATAATCCTCGTCCTCCTAGAAGACCTCAGAAGTCGAGGTGTCAAACTTGGCTAGAAATTGCCAAGACAAAGGGCAATAAACCACGGAAGCTTCCCAAGCAATATACTTGTTCTAATTGCAAACAACCAGGCCACAAAAAACCAAATTGTGTAAGCTAAATCACCTTACACTCACTTGTTTTATAGTTTTTTTCATCCATCTACTAATTATGAGAAGCTGCTATCTTTTTCGGTGGAGACATGTAACCAAACCTGAGAAGGATTAGATCTGGTAGAAGTCTGATGTACTGACGAAGGCAATTTAGAAGTCTGATAGAGAAGTCTGAAGAAAGTCTGAGAGGAGTCTGTTGGTGTCTTTCCAGTACAATATTTCGTTTCCAAGTCTGTTTTTAAGTTGTCTAAGTCTAAGAACTTGTTGTGTTAATCGTTGGTTGTTGTTGTTGGCTTAAACTTAATTTGTAGTACTTATTTGTTTGCTGCATCTCGTCAAGTCTAAATAAGTCTTAAGAAAATCACACCCTTTCCAAACTGCAATATAAGTCTAATAACAGAAATTCATTACAAAAGATAGAAATAGAAGTCTGACACCAGACTTCTATAGAAGTCTTAAACCAATTACCTTAGAAATACCCTACCTATGCCCAACATGCTTTTGACACCACAATTGGCACGGCACAAAAAAATTCCCGCAGAAAGTAAGCCAAAAGATGGATGAGTTTTTCTTACATCTACAAAAGATAAATATATGTAAGAATCCATTGTTCTCGGGAATCCAAAAGTTAAAGAGAAACTCTACTTCAGCTATTCGTAGACGTCTAGCAATTCATTCTCGGTGTCGGTACGAGCCTTTTCACCTCTTCGGCAGAACTTAGTTAATATCTCATACGCAGGCTTCTCTCTGCATGTCTTCATGTTCTTATCACACATCCACTTCGGAAACGGCATCCCAAGAGAATGGAACTCAATAAACTTCAAACAAAACACCCCACAATCACATGTCTGGATGTTTTGGGGAAGTTCTGGGCTCCTTACGATCGTGTAGCTGTATCGCTCAAGGGGATAATTCCACATATCATCTACTGGGGTCAAACAATGCATCACGAAGGGAAATATCTCACATATAGGTGCCACTGCCGCTCCTACCACCTCATCGGTTTTCCGTCCAATGATGCCGTCCCATATGGTTACGTGCCTATCCGGGATAGAAATCATAATAGCTATCCAATGATTTCCCCCAACGTGCAAGGCAGTGTAGATGTAATCAATTTCCAGCCCCTAAGTCTTGTTTGATTTCAGGAATAAGGGTAGTTTACCAGTATGGTAATCCCATACACCAAGTGGCAGCTTCCTTGCCGTGGGCATCACATTTTCTCCTTCGCCGCTCTTCATAAAATCATCATAATGTTTCTTCCACAAATTACCCAGCAGTGTGTCAATGAAGGTTAGCCTCTCGGACCAGAACCATTCCGAGTGTTCGTGTTGTCGAAGCCTCATCAGATCAATCCCAGCATCTATTTGCTGCATTCAGTCAACATTGTGCAAAAAATGTCAGACTTAAACAGAAGTCTAAAGAAACTCTAAAAGAGAGAACACCAATGTCAGACTGCAAAACAAGTCTGCGAAAAGAAATTCTTTCACCAGACTTGAAAAGAAGTCTGACACCAGACCTCTAAAGAAGTCTGAAGGAAGTCTAAAAGAGATAACAACAATGTCAAACTGCAAATCAAGTCTGAGAACAGAAAATCATTAAACCCGACCATATTATATACTAACCGTGTCATGCAGCCATTCCTTGGGGGTGCGCAGATCGTAGTACCAAGTTAGGGATGTGTTCGCCTCCCTCTTCGGATAACCCCTACAAAATATATTACACGTGTTAGACATCGAGCTAATTATTTAGAATATAGGTAGAGTGTGACGACATACGGCAGTTTTTTGACGTGATCATTACGTGTCTTCACTTCCGTCCTGGTTGCAGGAGCACAAGGATCATATGTCGGTGTGATATGCACTTGGGTTGAGCTCTTTCTCTCCTTCTTATCCTGCTCTTTCTGTTTGAGTTCTTGAGCCTTCGCCTTTACATAAGCTCCAGCAGCTGCCTGCTTAGTGTCTTGTTTCAACATATATGCAGCATCGAAGTTTACGCCTGTGGCCGCCTTATCAACGATAAGAACACTCTGTTCGCTGCCCACGACACAACTCTGCATTTACAAAATAAAAAAAACCACCTCCGTCAGACTGGAATAAAAGTCTAAGACAAATAATCTAACACTATCCACGCCACCTACATACTCCAATATAAATCCAAAACACAACCAGACTTCTTTAGAAGTCTGATATCAGACAGATATTAAAATAACATCAAAATCAGACCTAAATCTCAGTCTAATACCATATAACCATGTTCACATCAAACACAACAACAAAGAGAAATAACTAGTTTTTAGTTGCACATAGGTTCAGGTTTTTACAAACAACTATCACACTTATACTGCATATTAAGCAACAGCTTTGTCCTTAAGTCTTCGACTACTTCTCCTTTCTTGAACATTTTTTGGTAGAGGGTTTGGGATACTAACCCCAACATCCACCACAGTCTGAATCTTGGCCTCAGACGGTTGGGCAGGGTTGTCTTCAGCCAGAGCTTCCTTTGTAACCTCTACCGCTGAAGCTTCTTTTTCAGGTCCTTTTTGGTCTGCAGCTTCAACAACCGCGACAGGCTTAGGAGGCTTCACAACAATTTTTTTGGGTGTAATATTCTTCCGCGGAGCCTTTTTGCGTTTCCCCGCCCCAGCCTCACCACCATCATCAACCATACCACCATCATCAGACTTCTTCTCAACACCACCATCAGACTTCTTCTCAACACCAGATTTCCTCCTCTTTTCTCCCCTTAACAACCTAACTTCCTTCTCAAGTTCAATAATCATCTCATTCACCTGCTCAAAACCTTCTTTAACAAGACTAAAAAGTTCATTAATCTTCTCACCCATCGATTTGATCAAGTAAACAACCTCACCATCATCATCACCGCCTGATTTTGCTCGCTTCTTATCATCATCAACATCCTCACCATCATCATCAACAACCTTCCTCTTAACACCCTTTCCCTTGGCCTTCTTCAGACCACCCTCATACTTAACCACCGCGGACTTAATAAGGGGCACCTCTTTCTTGACAATGGCCAACACACCTTCGGACTTCCAGTGTTTAAAACTCCACCTCCAAGGGCGCTCAAACTCACCAAACATTGCTTTCACAATGTTCACAACTTTCTCATCATCCTCACCATCGTCCCACCGGGGAACATGTCCTCAAACTCCTTGACGACGAAGTTGTTGACGTGGGTCTGCAAGTACAAGTCAACGAGCAAAATATATATTAGTATGTAAAAAATAAATAAAATCTACCAGACTGCATATCTCGTATGGTACAAAGTTTCAGACTTCAAAAAAGGTCTGACTTCAATATTTCCGACTGCAAATTCAGTTTGGCAACAACTTTTAGATTACAAATTAAGTCTGGGAAAAATTCAGACTTCAAAATTAGTCTGATAACTTATCAGACTGAATTTGCAGTCTGACATAGAGCAATCAAAGGTGAATTTTAAGGAAAAAAGGTCAGTAAAATACCTGCTTGCGCAACTCTAAGTCAACTTTCTTCTGATTCCTTAATCCTTTGTAAGCCAAGAGCGGTGGGGCTGGGTTATCTTGTAAGTGCATTCCATAAAGCGTAGCAATCCCGGGACATGCCCAATATACCCAGACGTTCAAGACCTCAGCGAAGCCCTCAACCTGATATTTTTTGTCATCTTGGAGTTTTTTGTTTGCCTCTGTTTTGACAGAGTCTACCAAGATTTTGAAGGCCAGTCTTCCCCATGGGTATGCTTCTAACGCCCCTGGACACAGAAGTAGTTAGTCATGTTAGCCCTTGCGGAAACTGACCAGTGTTGAGCCTCAATGAAGCTCGTGTAGATGGCTAGGTAGCCCAACCAAATCCTATCTTGCCGTTCCCAGCCTCGACATCTATTGCAAGCGTCCATTAACTGAAAATAACTTGGCCCTACCTCGAAATCCAGCCCAAGAAGCTCCCACATTGCTCTCATATCAGCTGTATACTCAAACTCCGGGTACTCCAGATTCTCAACATAGTCGCAATTGAGTCCGATTATATGTTGAAACTCATGGAGGGAAAACCTCACCGGTTGAAGGCCAAGAAGACACCAAAGCTCATGCTTCTGATCTACCTCTAGTTGCATAGTAAGCATGTAGTGCACCATCCTTGAACACCATACGAAGTTCAGCTCATGCCACTTCACAAAAACCCCAAAGGCTGAGTTGCGAAGCTCTTCCCACTCATCATCATCCAGCGCTTCTTTAAGAGCGTCCATGAGATCACTCTTAGCGCTGAAGTAGTGTATGCTTTTGTCTGGTTGAGGCTCATACACGATTGTGAACATCCTTGGAGGGAATTCACGTTCTACCATTATGTCTAAAACCTGCATCAACCACAACCAGACTCCATTAGCAGTCTGAAAACTTAAAGTCAGACGTCATATGCAGTCTGACTACTCAAATTCAAACTCTATTTGCAGTCTGACGAAATATATTCAGACTCTATTTGCAGTCTGACGCAATCGGATGAATCCCAAAAATCCACAGAACACAATACAACTCAAACCCAAAGATCTAAACATTATTGCTCAATTTGAATCTTTTACCCTCTATGGAAGACTTAAAGGAGCGGTGACAACGGTGAGGAGAGAGAAACCAGATTTGGAAATAAAAAAAGACAAGAGTTCAGCGCTGAGTTCTAGAAATCGGTATCGAGAAGGTGACGGTTTGCGGCGAAGAGAGGAGTAGAAGAATCTAACCGTCGAAGGCGACGAATTCCGGCAGCGACAACGAAGATGTCGGTTCAGTTTCTCCGAGAGAGAATCAGTGTTTTTTTTGTTTTTTTCTTCGGTAACTGTAAAAATGAGGGGATAAAAAAACCCTTTTATATGTGTCCTAAGCGGCGGTTAAAAAAACGGTTTTACCACATAAAAATACCGCTTTCGCAATCTGATGTCAGACTTCTTAACGCAGTCTGATATCAGACTCTTTTAACAGTCTAATAGTGATGAGAAAATTGAGCGAGAAGTCTGGAAATTTTGGGCGGCAAAATTCCCGCTTTTTTCTACGGTTTTTTCTAATATTTTTAATTACCGCTTAGAAGTACTGCCAGACTCATTTTGCAGTTTGAAATGGTGATATTTTCAGAACCAGACTTGTGAAAATTTTCAAAAGTTTAAGTTTTTCAGACTTCTAAAGAAGTCTAATAAATTCAGACTTCATAAACAGTCTGACATAGTAAAGAAGGACACAGATAAATTGAACCGACTTCATAATCAAATATCTCGTTCCATGGAAAAACTACAAATTTTGGTTACAAATTGTCACATATTATAAGAAACCAAAACAGATAAACATGATCAGGACGATAATAATAGCACCAGCGAACATCATACTCTTCAACTCGACGCCACGCATTATCTGGCCACATTGCTTCTCCGTCAACCGCTCCTTCAATTGAGCTATCTCTGCCTTCGTTACCTTGACGTCATCGAGCAACGTGGATAAATACTTGTCGCTTTGAGCATTAGAAACGAACATCCCATCAATTAGTTGACCATGTTGGTCAGCATACAGCTTTACATCGTTAAACTCCTCAGTCATAGCCTCATCCCACCACTTCATTATATGGTAACCACCATCCTACACAACCACATTTATACAATCATATTAAGATCCCAAATTATAATAAGCAGAAAAAAAAACAAACGAACCACATGACATATAGAGGCCATTACATCATAGTTACGACATCCGAAGAATCTTCTTCCCAGATTATCGGCAGTAGTGGATGTTCGCATGACGGGCTCCAGACCGCAGAAGCATTTCTTGGGGAATTCGCAGGATGATCCGAATCAACGTCAACCTGTTGAACATGAACTACTCGACGTTGGAAGGTGACTGAATCGCCCCATCCTGTGTACCAGAAAATAGTCGCAAAAATTAAAACAAGTCTAAAGCCAGACTTCTAATAAAGTCTAATTTAAAATCAAGTCAAAATTCAGACTTCTAAAAGAGTCTAATTCGGAAAAGTCTAAGTTCAGACTTCTTCTCAAGTCTAATTCGTACAAACTCAAATTTCAGACTTCTAACAGAGTCTAATTAAATGAAAGTATAATTTCAGACTTATAATCGAGTCTAGTTCATATCAGTTCAAGTATCAGACTTCGTATCGAGTCTAATTCACTTTCAGACTTATAATATAGTAATTTTCAAGTAGATCTAAAACAGAATTAATTAGATCTAGGCAAAGAACCCATCTGTTTGTTTAGATCTAGGCAAAGAACATGGAAAAATGGTCTTATTTCGTATAGATTTAAAAATTTTGCAGAAAAAAGTAGAGTAGAAGGCGAAAAAGGAGAGGTAATTACCAGACTGAAGAAGCTGACGACGGCGGTGGCGGTGGCGGTGGCAGTCGTGGTGGCAGTGGTGGTGGCGGTGGCGACGAGGGTTTTCGGAGAGATGTTTGAGAGAGTTTAGAGAGAAAGAGATTCTTCCTGTTTTAGAGAGAGAGAGTCGATAATGACTTTTACAAATTAGGATTGGTAACTTTAGTTTATATATGGGGTAAAATCACAATTAGGGTAACTTATTTCAGGTTAATTCACATGTTTCCATCAAGAAGTCTGATAAACCATGGACATGATCAGACTGAAATGGTAGTCTGATAAATCCTAAACTTGATAATTACTACTTAAATACCATCATATTATATAGAAAACTTATAACAAACATCAAACTCGTTTAACTTAATCACAAAAATACCAGTATATGTAAGAAAAATATTATGAATTAAAAATTTATAAACTATCAATCTAACCCTACAGATAAGAACAAGATATCCAACTTCATATGTCGAACATAGACAAAACTCTTGTTTTCTTTGTTATTTGCACAATGCAATATATAACTCGATATTCACACTCTTTTATAGTTAATTACACTCCAATGGCAAACTTTGAACTCTAATCCAACAAATAAGCCCATAAACCGTAAACTCTTACCTACATGGTGTTTATATCCAAATTTATCTCATACTCACTCATTTTGACTAACTTTTATGTAATTTAAATTTATATACATCTACAATGATTATGTTTAATTTATGTATCAAAAATTTGTATGAAAAAAAATTAATTATATTTTTAATTTAAATTTTCATATTAATTACAATTCAGACTTCTCGGAGAAGTTTGAGAAACCGCAAACTTGTGTTTATATCCAAATTCATCTCCAATGATTCAATTTGATTAAATTTTATGTACTTTTAATTTATATACAACAACAATGAGTGTGTGTAATTTATGTAGTAAAAATTTCTAAAAACTAAATTTTTAATATTTTTTAAATTTAAATTTTCAAATTAAATTCGTTTCAGACGTCTCTGAGAAGTCTAAGAAACCCCGATTCTCTGAGAAGTCTGAGAAACCACGACAACCACCATCGTCGACGAGTTAATGCAGTAACTAACCCGTGTTTTCCGCCATTAAAGCTCAAGAATAGAGCTCGTAAACAATTTTCGCGACTTCTCTCTCCGACTTCTCCCATTTTCCCACTGATTTTCCGATTCAAACGTACCGAAATCGGAAATTATGGCATAAAAACGGCAAAACACGACTGAGCTTGCGGGATTTCGGTGATATTAGACGTTTTAGGCGCTTGACGAGGGTGAAAACAAACTCTAAACGGATATAGGTACGAATTTTTTCATATCGTCGATTTTCAGATATGAGTTGTATACTCAGACTGCTTTAGAAGTCTGATGAAACCCATATGGTCAACGAGAGGGTAGTTTTGCAATTGACTTTTAAAATATCAGATTAAAATTGAAGTCTGGTAATCTCTGAGAAGTCTGAAAAATCCCGATTCTCTCAGACTTCTCCGATAAGTCCGAGTAACCCTAAATCTAATATTTAGCACTTATGAGTGGCAATATTAAAACATAACTTCTAGGAAGTATAATATTCGTGAAATATATGCACATTACAACACATATGTGCAAATTTAATATTTCAAATGTAAATTTGGTAAACCATGAATCTAACCCTAAAGTTATATGTAAATGTTTCCATTACAAAGCATGTTTTGAGGTTTACAACCTACTTTGCCTTACATGTTTTTAATTTGATTCAATTTTACGAAATTTAATTTTAATACTTCGAAATCGTCTATATTTAATTTATTTATAAGAAAATTTTAACAAAATAATTTTTTACAATTTTTAAATTTAAATTTACTAATTAAATCTGTATCAGACTTCTTCGAGAAGTATGATATTTATTGAGGTATAGGCATAATGAACTAACCTTGTTTAATTTGATTCAATTTTATGAAATATTAATTTATATACATCAAAATCGTCTATACTTAATTATTGTAGAAAAAAGTTTTAACAAATTTTGTTTTTTTTTTAATTTTTAAATTTAAATTTACTATTTTAATCTGTATCAGACTTCTCGAATACGTCTGAGAGAATTCTGGTAAGAGAAATCAATCAGACTTCTATTAGAGTCTAAATGCCAGACCTCTATAGAAGTCTGACATGTCGCGAATGTTAAAATGGTAATAACGGTTTCACGTTTTTTGTTTGGTCATAAGGGGGTAACTGTAATTTTCCACCCCCGAAAGTGTAGCGCATCATTTGATTGAAAAGACAGTGTATTTTTGTCATAAAACGAAATTTTAGGGTAAAAACAGCAATTCGCCCTATGTTAGTCGCTATAAATATAGGACAAGGTTGGCTTAGAAACTTTGTGCAATAAAAAGTTTGAAGTTTCTAAGGCTATAAAGGTTTTTAGGGTTTCTTTGAGAGAGAGATTCGATCTAAGCTTGCAAGCATTGTCTGTCTTGTTCAAGTTTAAGGAGTGCTAGATTTTCTTAGAGATACTTGTAAGTTCTCGCTTTCTGGTAGACTTGTAAGTTACCATTAAAAAGGATAATCTAGTGGAATTGTTTTGAGAAAAACCTGTGTACTTTACATATTGCATCTGTCTCTATAGCTCTTGCTTTTTCAATTGGTATCAGAGCGGGACACCTAGTCGAGAGAATTTTCGTCGTACACAGGTGTGATCCTGCAGAAAAGATGGCGAGCTATAGGACACTTATGGTCGTGAATCCTACTGTTCTGAACAAAACTACTTATGGTTGGTGGAAATCAAAGATGACCGCAACAATCAAGAGTATTGATGAAGACGCGTGGACTATTGTTGAAGATGGTTGGGAACCACCAACTAAGACAGACAAAGAAGGGAAAGTTGTCTCAAAACCTAAAGCAGAATGGACTAAGCACGAGAAGATTCTGGCTAAGTGGAATTCCACAGCTCTTAGTGAAATTTTCAGATATGTGGAAGTAAAACAGTTTGAGCTGATTCAGAGTTGTAAATCTGCTAAGGCTGCATGGGAGACTCTGCAGCGTGTGTACGAAGGAACATACAATGTCAAGAGAAGTCATCTTGATATGTTTGCATCAAGGTTTGAAAACTTAAGGATGGATGAACACGAATCAGTTGAAGATTTCAGTGCTAAGCTGTGTGCAGTTGCGAATGAAGCAGAAGTACTTGGGAAAAAAAATTCAAAGATAAGAAATTAGTAAAGAAGTTTCTGAGGTGTTTACCACCAAAATTTTCAGCACAAAAGACGTCAATGAGAGTCTCTCTGAACACATATAGTCTTAAGTTTGAAGAAGAAGTTGGGAGGATTGAAGCATATGAGATGGAATTAGCTGCTGAAAAACCTGAGAAGAACACAGGAATTGCTCTTGCTGTTACAGAAGAAATAAAACAGAATAACTTAGAAGAAACAGTAGAGCTGTTAGTGAAAAAATTCACTCAGGGATTCAGGAGAGATCAAGGAAGCAAGCAATTCATATCCAGCACAAAATCAACTGAATCAGAAAAGAGCAACATAAAATCTGATTTTCAGTGCTATGAATGCAAAGGATATGGACATTTAAAGACAGAATATCCAACAGCTAAGAGAAAGGCGTTCAAGTGTTTAAAATGCAAAGGCTTTGGTCATACTCAGATAGAATGTCCAAGTGATCAGAGAGCTAGAGAAGAACGCTCACTAATAGGATTGGAGGAAAGTGAATCTGAGGATGAAGAAGATTTGAGCAATTTTGTGGCCTTCATTAGTGAAGGTGATGAGTTTGAAGAAGAAGCTAGTCTCTCCAATCATGAGCCATCAGAGAAAAATGAGGGAATAAAGCCTAATCTTCAGGAAGAAAGTGAAGAATTTGATTATGAGTCAACAGATGACGAGTATGATGCTCAGTTAAAACCTGAGTACAAAGAGATTTGTGACACACTGGTTAGAATCACAAAGGAGAATGTGGGTTTAATAAAAGAAAAATCATGTCTCAAGGTCATGATTGAAAGATTGGAGGCTGAACTAAACAAAGAAAAGGGTAATTCGCTGCAATTATAGTTAGATTTGGATGAAAAGCTCAAACATATCAGAATGTTGAATTCTGGTACAAAACAGCTTGAAAATTTTCTGACTATGGGAAGAACAGAAAAAACCTGCAGAGGTTTAGGATATCAAGGATCAACTAGTCAAGAAAAGACAGTGTTTGTGAGTGGTGGAAAGCTTCAGGATGAAGTAAAATCTTATGAAAAAATAAATCTTCAGACTAGAACATGTCAACATCTTAAAAAACCGGGCTGCTTCTATTGTTGAAAGTATGGACATATCAAAGCTCACTGCTACAGGTTTCTTAACAGAATATATAGTCTTTGGAGACAGAGAAAATTTACTTGGAATGGATGGAAGAATCAAGTCTGGATGAAGAAAAAAGATCTTTATGGTAGAGCTTATCATCAAGGACAAGAAAAGATGCATCTATGTAATACAGTCTCCATAGTCAACAGAACCTGCAACAATTTTAAAGATAAATCAGAAGAGCAAAAAGCAGCATCTGCTATAGAGCCAGAAACCAGAACTGATACTGCAACAAAAAAATCCAGAATTGCAGAGTGAACGCCAACAAACTTTCCAGCTTGTTAAAAGTAATTGTTTTAGATTCGGTCAAGAACTCAGCCATGAAGTTTTAAGACTCAACAAGATTTTGGTTAGAAAAGATAATGGTGCGATGGGCTATCAATTTCTATTTGCAGAGCAAAGCTTTTGGCTATGTTGTGACTCAAAAAGGAGGGGTGGTTGAAAAATCGGATTGGTTAATAGGTTTTGAAGAGGGTTACATGGATTCTTCAGACGCAGTGAAGGAGATGCAATATTTCAGGATTCGTAGCTCAGGTAATCACATGAAAGAGTTCAAATTTTTCAAAGTCTCGAAGAATGAAAAAGAGTCAAAGCAAGGATGGGATAATTCAGGTCAAGAGAGTTACCTGGAATCATCGGAACAACGGACAAGACGATATCGTTCGTTGATGAAGATGCGAAGCACAAAGCAGAAGAACATGGGTTGTTCATCAGGAATGAAGAGTCAAAATTTTGAGAATTTTGAGGATTGGAAATCTCAGAAAGGGGCAATCTCAAATCGTCACAATAAGGAGACGAAGAGGAGATTGAAGTCACAGGAGATGCAATTTTCTGGTCGGAGAAAATTCACATTGGAAAATTCACTATCGGGAAGAATCAAAAGGGATTAATGGCGAAGGATGAGAGCACCGTCGGCCATTAGAAAGTACTTTGACGAAGATGAAAGACTCTTCGGAGTTGCATATCGAGATTTGCATCTCAGTCGAAGGAGAAGCTTCGATCTCAGCATCAGAAAGGGAAAGGCTGCAGAGGTTTTGCGAGCGTAGAGGCGGCTTAGAGACGACATATGAGATTGCCGGAGAACGTTTAACGGTAGTCGGAGATTACAGCCATAATCTTAGTTGTACTTCCAAGAAGGGGGAGAACATGGTCTAATTAATGAAGTGGCAAGGATTCAAGAATTAGCGAAAGGATGATTAAGATTAAGGGGGGAGTAATCTATTTATGGGGAGATTGAAGCGGTTTGAAGTCAAACTAAGCTAAAAAGGGGGATATTGAAGATGCAGACATCACAGGTTTAATCACAGGAGTAAATTACAGTATGAGAAGAAGATTGAAGACTATCGGAAGCTGACTTAAGGAAGGAAGCTTACGTGGATTCAAACAAATCAAAGCCTAAGATTACCAAGCCCAAGTTTACAAAGTTATTACTTGAAGAAATCATAAGTCAAAGAAGAAATTGATTAGCTAAGGAAATTAGGCTTTTCCTAGTTTAAGAAGGATTAGGAAAAGACCTTATGTTAGTCGCTATAAATATAGGACTAGGTTGGCTTAGAAACTTTGTGCAATAAAGAGTTTGAAGTTTCTAAGGCTATAAAGGTTTTTTGAGTTTCTTTGAGAGAGAGATCTGATCTTAGCTTGCAAGCATTGTCTGTCTTGTTCAAGTTTAAGGAGGGCTAGATTTTCTTAGAGATACTTGTAAGTGCTCGCTTTCTGGTAGACTTGTAAGTTACCATTAAAAAAGATAATCTAGTGGAATTATTTTGAGAAAAACATGTGTTCTTTACATATTGCATATGTCTCTATAGCTCTTGCTTTTTCAGAGTCTTCCCATTTCTTGACCAAAGCGGTCTGCTCTTTAACCTGGCTCTCTATGAGGACGAAGTTAGTCATCTCCTCCTCACCCCGCGTAAGCCTTGCCACCAGCTCGTCCCGTTCGGCGACCAGGTCGGTAATGGTCTTAGCTGCCCTCTCGACTTCCTCAGGCTGAGTAGTGGAGCGGAGATCCTGCTCAAATGAGTTAACCAGCTCATTTGCAGCAGAAATCGCCTGAAAAGAAATTCAATTTTTTTAGCAAGGAAAAAAACAAAACAAAAAGAGAAGAAGAGAAAACTAAAGCTACATGGCCCATCGCACTCGCAAACTTAATGTAGACGTCAGTTTTCCTCATATTCCTAAGAGATGGCAAGAAGCAGGAAGAAGGTCTAAGAAGCCTGAGAAGATTCGCAAGCTGAGAACTATTTTCGACAATCGCCTCAGGACCGTCAAAGTCAAACCTAAAAGCATTCGGAGAATTACTTCCACCACTTTGCGAGCTAGATGCCACCTGCCTCTTCGCCACCTCCTCACCCTCGAACTCGTCACCACAGGATCACTTAAGGCGAGATTGATGCTCAGCAGAGTGACTGGGATCCTTAGCATATACCCTGGAGATTGATCTCTCGGAATTCCCAGGTCGTGTATCACGCTGAGCAACTTTAATCTCACCCTCCGCGGGAAGATCACCATCGTCACCTCGGTCAGCATCAGATTTTCAGGGATCCTTCTTCTAGAAGTCCTCGCGACGTGAGGTGTCAGCACAAGCAGATTTACCAAGAGCCTCCTTAACCTTCTTGTCAAGAGCACCAAACGGCGTCGGAGCAGGGCGCAACCGCATCCTCTCCCTGTACGAGAGGCGCTCCGACTTCCTAGAGGGGACCATCCTATTGGATTCGGTGGAACTGTCGTCGGGAACCAAATTAACGATAGGAACGGTATCCTGCAACTGAGATTTAACCGGAGAGCCAACCACAACGACAACCAAATCCTTAGTGACGGCTTCAAGCTTCAGAATAAGAGAAGGAGCTGGAATCGAAGCTTGAACGTGCATAAGGACCTGGGTTTGAGCCGAGGGGATGGAGAACCTACGAAACCAGATGACGTTTAAAAAACTAAACAAAAAAAATCTACGATCTCTTACAAAAGAAAAAAAGAAAAGAAAAGAAGAATAAACTTGCAAGCTGAAGAGTAGCAGCAACGGGTAACCTGGGAGCTGGACTATCACGAGCCTACAGAACCCTGGCAAGAGTAAACTGCTTCCGGTCGGAGTTCGGTTCTCTAAGAAGATCGATGAGCTGTTGGACCTCAGCTGTCACGATCTTTGAGGAATAGATAGACTCTGCAAAAGGAAAATCAAATCAGAACAGAAGAAAAAGCAATTAAGGAATTCCTGAAAAGGGCACACGAGTCGGCTTCCTAGGATTCATGCTAACCGGTAATTTGAGCCCAGGAACGCCGAACTATCGACTCACCCTCAATGGATTTCCCAAAAATCCTGAAGTAGAACCATTGCTCCCACCATTTATCCTCCCTTGCATTGAACCTAAAGACAGAACGATTAACCTTCGCCGGGAAATAATAATTTCCGCGAATGTTTGAATTCGCCTTGACATTGAAGAGCTGACGAAATTCCTCGGTGTTGAATATAACTCCGGTTTCTTTAGACCTCACCCAGAGCGCGACTAAGTTTCTCATCGCGCTGGGCATGAGCTAGGGAAGGGCGAGCCCGAGGTCGCCGATAATATCAAAGATGGCCGACGGGATAGGAAAAGTAAGGCGGCACTTCAAGAAGAATACGACATAGCTACAGGCGTAACCCTCAGGAGGATTTTCCGGAGAATCACCATCCGACGGAACAAGGAAATCGCAAAAATCAAGTCCGCATAAAGAAGAAATATTTTTGAGCTCCTCGGCCGAGACCGTTCTCCCCGAGTGAGGCCCGAATTGATCGGCGAGATTGGGTAAAACATTCGGTTGCGAGGAGGAAGCCATGATATAAAAGTAAAAAAAAATCGAGGGAGGAAGGAGCAAGTTCGTCGGAGTTAACAAGGGAATAACGTTTTGCAGAGAAAGATAAGCAGTAAAGGATAAAACCACAAAGATGACTCAATTAAAAAAGAAAAGGGAGTAAAGAAGATATCATTACCTTGGGGAGTGGGAAGTTGAGGCGACGTGGTAAGCTGAAGCTGCGTGAATTGTTCATTTATACCAACCGCCCATTCGCCCTATCATTTCCCTTAAATACTGCGTGCTTAATATAAAATCCCTGCAATTTTGGCACTGAGCAGGCGAAAGACAAATCAGGACCCGAGATTGCAGCACCGCATCCTCGATGACGAGTCAACAAGGATGTTGGGGGGGGGGCAACTGTTGGGCCCAAATTCAGCACTCAAAGCCCAGCCCTAATAAGCGGGCTCAATAAGGAAGGCTCGGCCCATGACGAGGTCTCATGAGATTGTTTACAAGCTGAAGTAAGCGATATCACGAGATAGAGCAAGTCAATAACACTACAAGAAAACACAGTTTTTGCGACCACTTTTTGCGACTCTTTTTTTGGTCGCAAATAGCTGCGACGAAAGTGAGACGAATTTGCGACTATTTTGCGACTGTTAGTTAATTAGAAGCAAAAGAGTCGCAAATTAACGACACAATTTAATAGTCAGAAAAGAGTAGCTTATTTGCGACTATTTAGGAAATGTCGTCCCAAATTTGCGACGGAAAAATGTAGTCGCAAAAGTAGTCCCAAATTTGAGACGGATAAATTTGGTTGCAAACGTTGTCGCAAATTTGCGACCAATTTGCTACAGAAAATTAAAGAAAAAAGTGGTCGCTAAAAGTTGGTAGAAAACGTGGAAAATACGTGAAATAAGTTGGTATACCAAACTTTTGGGACTCTATTTTAGAGTCGCAAAAGAGTCTCAAAATTTTGCATATATAACAACCCACGCTTGACATATACATTCATCGAAGCAAAAGAAAAAAAAAACGAGTGAGTCACAAAAAAAAAAATGTGGAATTCATCACGAGAGTGGATGTATAATAGGATCGATCCACACACAAATCATATCTCCAGTGAATTCTTGGCGGGGGTGGATCAGTTCATGAATTTTGCTAATAGCCAACCACTAGCGCAAAGCAGTGGAGGTAGGTTTCATTGTCCTTGTATTAAATGTAAAAATTCCAAATTTTTGCATGGAAATACAATTTCGAAGCATTTGCATAGTAGAGGATTTATGCCAGGATATTATGTATGGTGTGAACATGGTGAAGATTATGATGTGGTTGGGGGAGGATCGAACAGTCATTATGCTAATGTAGATTATACTAGTGGTAATCATCAACCAACAACATATGATGGGGGGAATGTATATGCTGGGATGGTGAATGATGCATTTCATGGTGCTACGCCATTTAATCATCATCATGAACATGATGAAAGTGGATATGATCATCATGTTCATGAAGAAACTACCCAAGAGGCAAAACGGTTTTACGACATGTTAGATGCTGCAAATACTTCACTTTATGATGGTTGTCGTGAAGGTCTGTCGAAGTTATCTTTGGCTGCTCGGTTCATGAACATTAAGTCAGACCATAATATGGCCGAAAGCTGTATGGACGCATGGTCTGAATTGTTTACGGAGGTTTTACCAGAGGGTAATCAATCACCTAGTTCGTACTACGAGACAGAAACTTTGATGCGAAAGCTAGGATTGCCGTACCATACATTTGATGTATGTATAGATAATTGTATGCTCTTTTGGAAAGAAGATGAGAAGTTGAAGCATTGCAAGTTCTGTGCAAAACCAAGATATAAGGCTAGTGAGGGACGAACTAAAATCCCGTTTAGTCGTATGTGGTATTTACCTATCACTGACAGATTGAAGAGAATGTACCAATCAGAGAAGACTGCATCATCGATGAGATGGCATGCTGAGCATGATTCAAAAGACGGAGTAATGTGTCATCCATCTGATGCGGCGGAGTGGAAGAATTTTCAATATTTGCATCCTGCGTTCGCAGAAGAAACGCGAAACGTATATCTTGGGTTATGTACTGATGGTTTTAATCCTTTTGGTATGTCAAAAAATCACTCGTTGTGGCCTGTGATCATGACTCCATACAACTTACCGCCATATATGTGCATGAATACTGAGTATTTGTTCCTGACGATTTTGAATTCGGGACCAAATCATCCACGAGCCAGTCTTGATGTTTTCCTCCAACCATTGATCGACGAGTTAAAGGAGTTATGGTATAACGGAGTTGAGGCATATGATGTGTCATTAGATCAAAATTTCAACCTGAAAGCTGTTCTAATGTGGACTATAAGCGATTTTCCAGCATATGGTATGTTGTCGGGATGGACGACACATGGAAGACTATCGTGTCCTATTTGTATGGATGATACAAATGCTTTTTATCTTCCGGCTGGTAGGAAGACATGTTGGTTTGACTGTCACAGAAGATTTCTTCCTGCAAGTCATTCGTTACGGAAGAATAAAAAAAACTTTTTGAAGGGAAAGCACGCATTGAACGACTACCCACCACAATCTTTAACTGGCGAACAAGTTTTATATGAGCGTATAAGGCATGCAGAACCACACAAAACATCTGAAGTCGGTGGAAATGGTCATGAAAATAAAGTGGACGGCTATGGAGAGTGGCATAATTGGCATAAAGAAAGCATATTTTGGGAGCTACCGTACTGGACCGATCTGACGCTACGACACAATCTTGATGTGATGCATATCGAGAAGAATTTTTTCGATAATATCATGTATACTGTTATGAATGTTAAAGACAGATCAAAAGATACAGTAAAGTCAAGATTAGATATTGCAAAATTTTGTTCTCGGAAAGATTTGCATGTAGATGATCGAGGGAGAGCTCCATTTCCTATTTGGCGATTAACTTCAAAAGCGAAAGAAAGCTTACTACAATGGGTAAAACATGAGGTTAGATTCCCCGATGGCTATGTAGCAGATTTAGCTAGTTGTGCAGACATCAAAGGTGGAAAGCTCTCGGGAATGAAAAGTCACGACGGCCATGTATTTATGGAACGATTACTTCCGTTTGTCTTTGCAGAACTTCTGCCGCGGAACGTGCACCTTGCATTATCAGGTATATATATATATATTATCATATATGTTTCACTTATATATATATATATATATATATATATATATATATATATATAATTATGATTTTAATATTGTCGTAGGGATTGGAGCATTTTTTCGTGACTTATGTAGTAGATCATTGGATCAAACCCGCCTCAAAATTCTGAAGGATAACATTGTCATGATTTTGTGTAATTTGGAAAAAATCTTCCCACCTTCTTTGTTTGATGTGATGGAGCACCTACCAATACACCTACCTTACGAAGCGGAGATTGGTGGTCCTGTGCAATATAGGTGGATGTATCCCTTCGAAAGGTTTTTTAAACGTTTAAAAGGACAGGCGAAGAACAAAAGATATCCAGCGGGATCAATAGTTCAATCATACATAAATGACGAGATATCTTATTTCTCAGAACACTACTTTGCTTCACACATTTCTACAGCTCGCAGAAGAAGGTATGGTGTTGAATATTTCTCCGAACACTAATTTCAATTTTCGCTTTAAATTATACGAGCTAAAATAAAGGTGACTATTTTTGTTCGTCAATATATATATTACTATTTCTCAGGTCAAGTCGGTATGATGAAGGTGAAGTACCCGTATATCCTATACATGTACCGGATATATTCACTCAAGTAGGTCGTCCAAGTGGCCAAAGTAGTGAATTTTGGTTAACTGAGAAAGATTATAAATGCGCACATGCATATGTCTTGCGGAATTGTGACTATTTTCAGCCGCTTGAGAGGTACTTTATATATGGTTCATTAACTTAATTGTGATTTTTTATTAATTTATATTTCTTATTCTTGTTAATTGGCAAATCAGATTGTTGGAAGCGCAGATTCGATTTGAATATCCGGAACTCTCTGATGATGAGGTGAAGTCAAAAGGAGATGAAGATTTTCATATATGGGTTCGCCAATATGTACGTATTTAATTTACTATCCATCTATTGATTATTAAAGAATATTTATGAATTTATTTTTTAATTAATATATTTGCATATACATATATAGGTGAGTACAATGAAAAGTCAAGAAAATTTTCCTCCTTGGGTTATTGAAATAGTGGAAGGTCCTGAAAATAAAGTCAAGTCATGGCCCATGTATTTTACAAGAGGGTATTTGTTTCACACGCGAGACCATGGACTCACGAAAAAAACAATGAATTATGGAGTATGGGTGCGAGGACAAAATTATTCTGAAGCATCTGAAGGGGATGATTTTTATGGGACTGTGGAAAACATCATAGAGCTCGAGTATCCAGGATTTCTAAATTTGAAAATCACACTTTTCTATTGTGAATGGTTTGACCCTACGATTGGCAAAGGCACCAGAATGCGAGAAGGAGGCGTTGTCGATGTGCTATCATCGAGGAGATATCAAAATTACGAACCTTTTATTTTAGGTAAGTTTTGTTTAATTTAATTAAATATGTATATGTATGTGTATATATGTATACTTCTAATTTTACACCTACTTAATGTACAGGATCTCAAGCTGATCAAGTTTGTTATCTTTCATACCCATACATTAAACGACCTCGGAAGGTGTGGCTCACAGTTCTCAAAGTAAATCCAAGACCAGGTGTTCAAGGAAAGTTTAACGAAAAAGAGGTGGTTATATTGCAGCAAACAGTTGATGATGGCCTCACGGATACGATTGATGAAATCATAATTGATAGTTTAGTAGAGGGAAATAATCCTTATGAAGAAATTGATTTTGAAATCGAAGACCAAGAAGGTGAGGACGAATTTCGTTTTAATTTATCATCTTCCGATGATGAAGATGAGGAATTTGAATAAAACTTTACTTTACTCTGTAATAAATTTTGTAAAAAAAAATATATCATGTATGTTTTGTAATATAATTATCATGTATAATTCTCATGTATAATAACTTTGTAATATAATTATCATGTATAATTATTGTCTTTGTGTTGTTACAAAGAGTATTTATATATTAGTAAATGTTAACAAATAACGAATAATTGTAATGGCACATTTGGTTACACACTTAGTTTGTGGATCACATATCTGTGGTTCGAAACTCAGGAAAAACAATTTTTCAACAATTTTCTAATTAATCAATAAAAGGCTGTATAAATTATAGTTAACGTATTCACATACAGAATTATCGTAATGGCACTTTGGTTACACAGCAAGCTTATGTTTCAGAGTTCCGCGGTTCGAAACTCAGGAAAACAGTTTTTTTACAATTTTCAAAATAGTCACAAAAGAGTCTTAAATTACCCACTAATTTGCGACCACTTTCTGACCAACACCTGAAAATGTGACTGATTTGCTACTGTTTAGCAACTACCCTCTATATTTTCCAAAAAACCATCAATATAGAATTGTAAATATGTTAATTTGCACGTTTTTACATAGATTTGAACTTATAAATACACTGATTCATGATAACAGAGAAAAACATATAAATTCTAATATTTTTAAACTTATGGTTGTATATTTTCATAACATGTAGTAAATACATATAAGTTTTATATGAAATGATTTAGTAATATATAATTTTTTACAAATTTTCAACATTTCTTAGTTTACTTTTTAAATAGAGAAATTTAGAGTTAGGATTAGTCAAAGAATTAAAAAATCATCATATTTTTATTAAGAATGATTGGAAGTTTAGGGTTCAAAGTATATGTTTAAGAATAGTCACAAAACAGTCGCAATTTGCGACCATTTTGTGACCAGTTTGCGAATTTTTCATCAATTTAATATGTAGTCACAAAATAGTCTTAAAATACCCACTAATTTGCGACTACTTACGTACCAACATCTGAAATTGTGACTGATTAGCAACTGTTTAGCAACTCCACTCTATTTTTTTTTTAAAAATCCAAAATATAGAATTGTAAATATGTTAATTTGTACTTTTTACATAGATTTGAACTACTAAATACACTGATTCATGATAACATACATAAAACATATCAATTCCCATATTTTAAAAATTTAGTTGTATATTATCATTAGATGTAGTAACTACATATGTGTTTTATATGAAAAGATTTAGAAATATATAAAATTTTCAAAATTTACTTAACATTTTTTAGTTTACTCTTTAAAAAGAGAGTTTAGTGTTAGAATTCTTTAAAGAATAATTGTTTAGTCATATTTTTATTATTCTTGATGGAAAGTTTAGGGTTTAGGGTATAAGTTAAAGAAGAGTCACTAAACAGTCGCTACTTGTGTCCATTTTGTGACCATTTTGCGACCAACTCAAAATTAATATTTTTTTGGGTCAAATAACACGCGGCAATTTATCCCTCTTTTTGTTATTTTGCGACTCTTTCGCGACTCTTTAGAGACTGCTTCGTGAAACCCTAAATGAAACTATTTCTCTTCTTTGTCTCTTATCTTCCTAAACCCGAAAAATCCTCTCTTTCTATCGCTCTCACTCTCCGATCCTCTCTTTCAATCGCTCTCACTCTCACTCTCCGAATATATCTATCTCTCGATCTCCGAAGGTAATGCCTGTGACGGGAAAGACAAGTAGAGGCCGCGGCACCGGCAAAGGCCGCGGTGATGGCAAAGGCCGCGGTGACGGCAAAGGCCGCGGTGACGGCTCGTCTTCTCACGCCTCCAACCGATCCTCTGATGCGACAGTATCCTATTCCCAGACATCTAGACCATCTCTTCCAGCCCAATATCCACCGACGACACAACCGCAAACCTCTAATCAACAACCGCAAGTAGCCAATGTACAGGCCGAAAGCGCGATTCAACAACCGCAAGTAGCCAATGTACAGGCCGAAAGGGCGATTCAACAACCGCAAACCTCTAATCCCCAATCACAAGCTCATCCTTTTCACATTCAGCAGCAGCAATCGCATCCTTATCTGTTTCCCCAACAACAACTGCCGCAATTTCAGATACTAGAGCATCTCAATCCGCAGCAGATACCGAATAATCCTCCTCCTCCTAATGATCCAGAGCAACAACCGGACTACCAACAACTGTTAGATGATTTGTTGGCCCTTCCTGGCCGAGAACATCTAACAGTTTTGAGTCCCCATCCTCTTCCCGAGGTTCAAAACACATGGTAAAGTCTTCCTTTGATAAAATTGTGGTTGCTGGATTGATTTGTGGTTGCTGGATTGATTTGCTTGATAATGTTTTTTGCTGGTTTGAATTTGTAGGCTTTCATTGAAATAAATAGTATTGCTTGGATTGATAGATAGTTGCTGGTTTGAATCAGTATTGGCTCAACTCAGATTATTGAATCCGCTGATTTAGATGGAAGTCTAGGTCTCTCCGTGTCTCTTAACCAATCTGGTTTAGTGATTTAATTCAATGTGTTGTTGTTTCTGTCTCTTCAGTTGTGTTAGGTCGAGTTTTTGGTGTGATAGATCTTCAAGTACTGCTTCAGTTTGTTGTTGGATCGAGTCTATGGAGTCTGATAGTTCAAAATCATTTTACAAAAAAACTGCAGTTTGTGTTTTCATTCTATTATGAGTGTTAACAGTTCATGTCTCATTAGTTTAGTGAGCTAATTCAAAGTTCTTAATAATCTGGTACATGTAAAATACTATAGCTAAGTGTGAATTGTGTATTTGTTTATGAATAAACAATCTGCTTTTTGTTTGTGGATTTTCATTTAACAGGTTTAACCGAGACAAAGGAAAACTATCTCGAGTCATTGCTGGCATATTTCGGAGGAAGTTTGATGGCCCGTACTATAGCTGGCGCCAAACCCCTATAGACATTCAAGAGAGATACTTCAGAACATTTGCGGTAAGAGTCTTTATATAGTTTTCATTGTAAGTGACATATAAAATGATACTTACCATTACTGTATTCTGTAGCGGAAGTACAATTGGGATAGCGGGATTACCGATCTGGTCAAAGCAGGCTTCTTGAAGAGAGCCAAAAAACGGATGAAAGGTATCGTTAGTCAAGCTAAACACAAAGGTGAGAGACCACCTTGGATTGGCGAGACGCTTTGGGCTGAAATGTGGGCTCATTGGGACAGTCCGGATGCTATTGAGAGGAGCTCTACTGCGACACAATGTCGTAACTCTGACCGTGGCGGTCTTGGTCCCCACAAGCACGTATCCGGCCAGAAATCGTACCTGCAAATTAAACAAGAAATGGTAAAGCGTTTTCTGTTTATTTTATATATTGCATTTCTGTTTTTAATATGTTTTTGTATCGTTATAGGAGGAAGCATTAGGGCGTCCTGTCTCGCTTGGGGAAGTGTTTATCAAAACACATACAAGGGCAGATGGAAGTTTTGTTGATCACAAGGCCAAAAAAGTTGCTGAGACTTATGACAAGAACATCGAAGAGATGATGTTACAAATGGAGGTCGATGGTTCTGCAACTTCAGAGAATTCTTCTCAACATTCTACTCATCGCACCCTCACCATTGAGGAAAAGAATGACATCTTTCTTAAGGTATTTTCTGTTTTCTGGTTTTGAGTTTTGTTTTTCTGTCTAGATGATGTATACTATTTTTTTTTAGTTTCCATGAGGTTTTGAGTTTGCATTGGTTATGTTTGTTGCTGTGTATATTGTGGTCTGTCTGTTTTTTTGAGTTTGCATTGAGTTTCCATGAGGTTTTGAGTTTGCATTGTAAACTGTTTTTCAGCAAACAAAACTTGAATTCTTTCATTCTGTTCATTTTTTTTGCCTGAATTGGTTCTACTGATGATTGAGTGATTGAATTGGTTGTGATTCATTTTCTGTTTTTGTGTTTTGTTTTCCAAGTCTACTGAAACAGATGAGAAAGGAAATGCTTTTGGACTTGGCGAGCTTGGCGAGTTGTTCAACAACGGGAAAAGCAAAGAAAGTTATTCAAGCTCTTCATCATCGATTTTAGAGATGCAAAGCCAACTTCAAGCTGCAAATCAGAAGATCGCTGAACAAGAAGCGGAAAATGCTCGACGTGATGAGGAGCAACGACTTGCTCAATCTCGGATTTCAAGCTTGGAGGCGTACCTCAAGAAAAATGATCCCGCGTTTGCATCGTTTGTGGCTTCTCAAGTAGCCAACCCAGCCACCGCAGCAACCACCACACCAGCCTCTGTACCAGCCTCCGCAGGAACCATCAGACCACGCACAAACGGTTCTTCAATCTCTCCCTCTTAGCTTTGTTTTTTGTTTGTAAACGATGCAAACATTTGTAGCTTTGTTTGTTGAATCATCAATGTTTTGTTTTGGATATTGTAAGTGTTTTTGTATAAAAAAACCTTTGTTTGAATGATTTTTTTGATTTTAGTTTTTTTTAGATTCTGGATTTCAATTTACAGGATTGATCTTCGACATACATGACAAGCCTGATTTGCGACCAACAAGACAAGAACAAAAAGAGTGGAAAATTGGTTGCTAATACGCGACGCTTTTGCGACTGACTTGTTAACAAGTAGTCTTTAATCAGTCGCAAAAATTTGCGACCACTTTAAGACCATCTGAAAACAGTCGCAAATATACGACTACAATACCGTCCTTAATTAGTCTCGATAAAACGACTCCTGAGTCAGTCACAAATCTACGACTAAAATACCGTCCTTAATTAGTCTCGATAATACGACTCCTGGGTGAGTCTGAAAAGAGTCGCAAAAATAACGTAGTCACTATATAGTCGTTAATAAACGACCAATATTTTAAGTGTCAATTCAGTCGCTTATTAACGACTAAAATATGTAGTCACAAAGTAGTCGTAAATTTGCGACCATTATGCGACTACTTTATTTAGCGACCAAAAATTTGCGACCACTTTTAATAGTCTTAAATAAGTCGTAAATACAGTTTTTGCGACCGTTTTGGGACTCTTTTGGGAGTCGCAAAAACTGTGTTTTCTTGTAGTGTAAGTTGGAAGAACCGAGCACAAAGAAGAGAAGCGAGCTCGCAGGAAGACAGGAGCATGCACTGGACTGAGTTCAAACCGGGTCAAGCACCTTTATTTCATATTAAAGACAGAAGATTACAAATTTAATTTTGTAGTTAATGTAAATAATTAAGACTAGGCAGTTACGTTTTCAGCTGGTATAAGTTTGAAACACCAGCCACATTGTAGGGGACCGAATTCTTGGCAAACAAAGCAATATACAACTTTTCTCTCAAAATATTGCAAGTAATTCTCAAGAACATACAACCTGCATGCTGAGAATTGAGATTGTGAGATTTTGCTCTCACAATTGATAACCGTTACGATTGCGGTAGTGTAAACCTTAGTTAATTGACTACGTGGTAAAAATACCTAAATCACCCTCAAATAGAAATTCGTCAATGTGATCCTCTCTCACCATACATCTTCATCTTATGTGGTGAAGTCCTCTCGGATTTATGCAAGAAATCTCAATTCAATGGACATCTATCCAGAATCTGGTTGGCAAAGGAGAGTCCAAGAGTAAACCACATACTCTTCGCCGATGATACAATGTTCTTTTGTAAGACATCACCCAAAGCTTGTGAAACTCTTATGTTGATTCAAAATAAGTATGAAGAGGTCTCCGGTCAAATGATTAACGTTCAAAAATTATCTATTGTGTTTTCGAGAAAACACACCGGTGGAGATTCGCGAAAGAGTTAAAGCTACACTCGAGATTGACAAGGATGGCAACCTTGTGGATAGAAAGTAAATCACCTCTATGCGCATATGGAACATGTGTTTCCTGTTAACGCATATGGAACACGTGTTCGCATCTAAATAGATACGCATGCGTATTCACGCGCATATGGAATACGTATTCACAGTTAAATGGATACGTATGCGTATCTACGCGCATATGAAACACGTGTTAGCAGCTAAATGGACGCGCATACCTTTCTCGCGCATATGGACATGTGTTCGCTTCTAAATGGATATGCATACCTCTCTCACGTATTTTGTCCAACACTTTGAAACCCCACTGTTAATTTGATCGTCAACATTGTTCATATATGGACACCGATACTGTTCACCCGGTAGTTACATATTTGGTTAACATGATAACTAACATGATCTCGCGATAATTTTATGAGTTAACTACCAATAAGTTTACGTTTCTCTTGTTAACTCAGTTATCATATAGAATGTTAACGTGCTAACAATAATATCAGATACTTGAAATGTGCTAACAATAATATATGATACTTTATGTATATGTGTTAAACTTACCGTTATCAGATCAAATAAACCAAGACATATCAATTTGAAAATGCAACGATAACAATAACGAGTTACACCTATTGTTGATCTGATCGGCAACACTATTCATATATGAACACTGATACTGTTCACCCACTGTTAAATAGTTGGTTAACATGATAACTAACATAATATCGCGATAAGTTTACGAGTTAACACTCGATAAGTTTACGTTTTTCTTGTTAATCCATTTATCATATAGAATGTTAATGTGTTAACAATAATATCTGATACTTGTAACGTGCTAACCATATAATATATGATACTTTATATATATATATATATATATATATATATATATATGTGTGTGTGTGTGTTAAACCTATAGTTATCAGATTAAAACAATTGTTATATCAAACAAACCAAGAAATATCAATTTAAAACTGCAATGAAAACCATCAATCAAATAGATAATCTAATCTCCATTGATGAACTCATAAAGAATTAAGGTCAAGACTTAACTGTATCCTTTAGAATGATAGAGAAATCTGAGAGCAACTCAACAATTACCGTCAAATCTATCACAGGCGATGCATAAATCTGGCAAGTGATCCTCGACTTCCAAAGAAACCCTAGCTCCCATTTTCTTCACTTTCTCTTTTCCGAAGGAGCGAGAGAGAATGAGGGTTTTGGTTGCGTAATCTATGGAAGAGACATGGAAGTGATCGATTGAGGTTTTGAAGTAGAGTTTTCCAGATCTGCAGCTGTTGAGATTTGTTGCAGCCATGTTAGTTTGGTTTGAGATTGGGGAGAGAAAAAGGTGTCTTGTTTTTATTTTACTGCAGTAGTTGGATTATTGCTGTTGTTGTGGGTTTTGCGTTGAAGGCGAGAAACTGAGAAAAAAGTGAGAGAATGGAGTAGGAAGAGAAGAAAGCAAATTTTCTGCATTTCCCTTTCTTTTTTTATTGGAATAAAATCTCAACTATATCCAAAAGGGAAAAATGTTGTACTAATCTGACAACTTTTCTATGCATATAGCCCACATGAACATTCAAACAATAGATAAGGGTTGTAGCTATTATCACACACATGTAGGAGTTCAATGGTGATTTCACAAAGTACAATAACGGATGTACATTTGTGATGCATGAAAATTAATTTTGATAATATTAAATACTAGTTAGTGATATTACTCTTATTTATTTCTATTGTACTCTATTTTGAACCACATTTAGATTATCCAACAAATTAGCCCTATATAGTTTTAATGTATTATTGATTAACTTATCCTATTTTGGAAATATATATATATATATATATATATATATATATATATATATATATATATATATCGAATAACTATATTCTGTAAAACTAATAAAATTCTCCGCGCAAATCAAATATACGTTTTGTATTAATTTTTTGAATTGGTATTGTTTATTAAGAAAAACGTAATGGTATATATTTTTATTTATGGTCATTTGACCAGGACAGACCTACACGAGATGTTTTTGACGGTTAGGGTTCGAGATACTACACACGAAAAGAACGTTAACTCATTTTGAAATGTACTGGACTTAAACGATAACAACATAAATAATGGAGTAACTAAGTTATCAGTTATTCCATTTGGACCACTACTACCGATAACTACAAACCCTAACATGTATCAGCGAACGGTGCTAACTACTGGCGATTCTTCGAGTGGTCGACATAAAGGTAATAAAGTTATCTAGGTTTAAAGCATATCTCAATTTTTGCTTTGTCATGCATAGTAAAACACTAACGTTGTTAGCGGTTGGTCCGACATGAGTCATAATAAATGAATCAAGTTGTTTGCGACCAGTGGTAACTACTGGCAAAATTTCTAGTAGTCGAGGTAAAGGTAATAAAGTTAGGATGTTTAACACGTAAATCGAGTATTGTTTTGTGCTGTATACTAAAACACTAACATTTTTGGTCCTGTAAACTGAAACACTAAGTTTGTTGACGTATGTCCCCACAGGAGAAGCCAGCTGGTTGATCTCCCATGTGATATTTCAGAGCTTTGGCGATTCTTCCACATACCGCCTGTCCCATTTGGTAGAGCAGCTAAAGACGTGGTCGAAAATTTTGTCTCCCACATGACGGCCGCGATCGACCGTATGGATCTTGACGGAATACTGGATGGCAGATGGGTCCCTTCTGCCTGTCGAGATGCGAGGTTGCAGCTAACGCTGGCCGGTGCATACGTGGAAACAGATGATGAGGTGAACGTTTTACCAACACAACCAAGTGTATTGTCCGTGAACTCATCCTCTTTATTGGACCCAAATCCCACACTCAAGGCCCATCATGATTGAACGGATCCTACAAAAAAGGCCCAGCTCACGATGACATCTCATGAAAAAAACCTACAAGTTGGGGAGAGCCGAGCTCACAGATAAAGGGAGGTCGCCGAGAGCAGGAGTTCGCATTTCACCAAGTCAAACGAGTCAATTCAAAACCCTGAGATCAAGCTCATCATTAAAGTCTTAGATTTCGAATTTATGTCTGTATTTAAATGCAAATCAATAGGTCTAGACAGTTACGTTCTCATCATGTATAAGAAAAGAATATGAGTTATCTGCGAGGGAGACCGAATTCTCGACATAATAATAAGATACATCTTTTTCTCTCAAGTTCTTCTTAAATTTTCTTAGTAAAATCAACCTAAACAAGTTGAGAATTGAGGTTGTGAGATTCTACTCTCACAATTTGGCGCCGTCTGTGGGGAGAAGCAAAACAATTTCCTTCTTCTAACCCACGAAGTTTATCGTTCAAAAGAAGATAATGTCGGACACAACAAGTGCATCGATCACTACTTCTTCCGGAGTTATAAATACCTCCATCCCACTAACCCATCCTGACGACATCACTCCGGCAAACCTGGAAGGAGCAACAAACGTTCTCACTACCACCTCGGGAGCAAGTGTCACGACTGGGATTAACGACACTGCTGATCCTTCAGGACCTACAGCCTTAAACCAGCCGGCTCCGGATCAAATAGCTGAGATCCGAAACTTGATATCGTTTCTCATAGAACATAATCGCCTAATGGTAGCTCGCCAGAACGACCTCGAAAGAACGGCTCGGGCAGGCACCATCGGGCGGTTTGCCCTCCCACCTGGAACACAATCTCTTTTTGCCCCTGGGCAGGGAGGATTGCTATTCCCACCTCCACCGGTGACGAGGCTAAACTTTTTCGATATCAATGCTTCGACTAGCAGAATGGTTGGCTCAGCGACCACCTCACGGTTCAACTCGATAATATCGGACCCCATATTCACTCCTTCCACGATCCAGATCGCGGAAGGAGGAACTACGCCAATTGCGACCCTCCCGGGAGTAGATCCGACCTCAAACCGACTAATCGGTCAGGATCGCTCTGGGAACGCCAATGAAATCGAGCCTCGGGATAATCCCGAAGTCGAAGCGCGACCTGAGAATGGTGGCAACAACCATGCCCAGCCTGCCGAAGAATCCCTGCTCTGCTTCTCGAGCAATAATGAAAACAACCAGAGATCTGGCAGCTCACATGGGTTTGAATCAATCAAGAAATACTACGAAGAAACGAGTGCTGAACTTCAGCGGATGAGATCGCAGGTCCACGCTGCTCTAAGCTCAGCACCCGAGATAGATAGGGTAATTGATGAAGTCAATCAGACCCCATTCACCTCACGGATCGCGAGCCCCCAGATTGGCGATGTCGGGAACATCCGATTTTCCTGATATAACGGAGAAACCGACCCTAAGGCATTTATGAGAAGTTTCAAATTCGCTTTTTCGAGGGTGCGACTACTCGGGGGCGATCTCGAGTCAGCACGCTGCCGTTTCTTCGCCGAAAATCTAACAGATTCGGCCTTGGAATAGTTTACCTCCCTGAAACCGAACTCGATTGACAACTTCACCAAAATTCAAGCTGCATTCTTGAAACAATATTCGGTATTTATCCAGATCGAGACCTCTGAGGCCGATCTGTGGGTACTTACTCAAAAGCCATGTGACTCGCTGCGAAAGTACATTAACAATTTTAAAGCCATCAAGGCAAAAATCGCCGATCTACATAACCCAACGGCCCTGAAAGCCCTCCAAAATGGACTGCTAAAAACCTCAAAATTCTTTGAGGAGCTCACTGTTCGGGAACCCGTATCACTAGACGATGCACTACACTGCGCTTCGCGCAGGATTATTCTCGAAGAGGCGAGTGCAGTTCAACCAAAGCAGCATGCACCCGCAACCTCGACTAAGCAAGCACATATGACCAACTCTCAAGGACCTAAAAAGTTCAGGAAAAAAAAGTCCCAAGATCAGAGACAAAATCAGGGGATACATTCGTACTCAGTGGGAAGCCCACCTCATAACAGATTCAAGCCTTATGACCCCAGCAAGTGGTGTGATTTTCATAAAATCAAGGGCTATTCAACCGAGGAGTGCCATGAGGTGAAAAAGCAGCTCGCCGCCAAATTCGCAGTAGGAGAGCTAGGTAAAATCGAACTGGAGAAACCTCCTCCGAGGAAGAACTATTACCCAGCTCGAGACGATGAAAGGCGAGATCGCCCATCTGAGGACGATCGTAAGCGAGAACGTTCAGACGAGGACGAGACGAGGCTAGATCCCCCCCAAAGACAGGGATACAGACCTACTCCCCCAGCACGAAGAAAAGAATGAACTTTATTCACGGAAGATCCCAGTTATGTCGCAACTCCGTAAATTCAATTAAGAAACATCAACGGAGGGTAAATACCGTCGTACGTGATAAGACCCCGTTTAAGGGACCTGACACGCAAATCTCATTCTGGGAAAGTGAGGCCGTTGAGCTAGATTCCCCACATGATGATGCTCTCCTAATCATACTAGAAGTGGGTGAATACGAGCTCAATAAGATGCTCGTGGACACATGGAGTTCTGTATAACTCATCCTCCTAAGTGTTCTTAGGGAAATGGATATATCGTATCACGAAATTGAGGAGAATAAGATGGTGTTAACCAGCTTCTCCGGGGTAACCACATTATCTCTCGGAACGATAAGACTCCCTGTAATAGCGGCCGGAGTAAGAAGGATGGTCGAATTCACGGTGATAGATAAGCTAGCCTCGTTCAATGCCATCCTGGGAAGAACCTGGATACATTCAATGAGGGCTGTATCCTCAACCTACCATCAATGCATAAAATTTCCTACCCAACATGGAATCGCAACAGTTAAGGGGAGTCAAAAGGAATCCATAATGTGTTACATGGCAGGCTTCCAGATAGAAAAGGAAAGCGTCGTATATCAACTACAACGTAAGGATGAGCTCGCATATCGCCTGACCAAAAAGAAGAGTGGTCCAGGCTTCATCGGACCTCGCAAAGACCTTATCGAGAAAATTGTGGTCAACGAGTCTCATCCTGACCAGAAGGTAGGAATTGGGTCCGAGCTCTCCAAGGCTCAAAAGGATCAACTAATAACATTCCCCAAAGAAAATTCTGACTCATTCGCATGGACAACAACTGATATGCCCGGAATCGATCTAAGAATCATCTCGCACGAGCTCAATGTGGATCCAATTCACAAACCAGTACTACAAAAGCGTCGGAAATTCGGACCTGACAAGACCGAAGCTGTTAACAGCGAGGTCACCAGGTTGCTAAGCGTTGGATTCATCAAGGAGGTGAAATATCCTGACTGGCTAGCGAATCTGGTAGTAGTGAAGAAGAAAAATGTCACATGGCGAGTGTGTGTGGATTTTACAGATCTGAACAAAGCGTTTCCTAAGGATAGTTTCCCACTACCTCACATCGACCAGCTGGTGGAAGCTACTAAACAAGTAAGGGATGAAATTGAACCCCTCAAAGTGCACTTTCGGGGTTGCTTCAGGTGAATTCCTAGGTTACATAGTCACTCAAAGAGGAATAGAAGCAAACCCCAAACAAATCAGCGCGTTCTTGGAAATGCAACCTCCGAGCTCGGTAAAGGAGGTGCAAAGGCTGACAGGCCGCATTGCTGCACTAAATCGATTTATTTCCAGGTCGACTGATAAATGTCTCCCTTTTTACCAACTACTAAAAGGAAACAAAAAGTTCATCTGGGATGACAAGTGCGGGGAAGCCTTCAAGCAACTAAAGGCGTACCTCTTTGAGCCCCCCATTATGTCAAAGCCAATCGAGGGAGAGTCGCTTTACCTATACGCAGCGATCTCCGAGGCCGCAATAAGTGGTGTCCTTATAAGAGAAGAACGAGCTGAGCACAAACCAATCTACTACGTGAGCAAATCCCTAGTGGACGCTGAAACCAGGTATCCACGAATGGAAAAACTAGCTTTGGCAGTAGTAATCTCAGCTCGCAAGCTCATGCCGTATTTTCAATCACATCCTATCATAGTAATGACAACACAGCCATTACGCACAGTATTGCACAGCCCCAACAAGTCTGGCAGGCTCGCCAAATGGGCCATCGAGCTGAGCGAGTACGATATCGAATATCGACCTCGGACTAGCGCCAAAGCACAGATGTTAGCTGATTTCATCATCGAAACAAACTCTGAAACCTGGCAGCTTTACGTCGACGGAGCCTCCTTAAAACAGGGGGAATGTGTGGGAATCCACCTAGTGTCCCCGACTAATGAGGTCGTGGAACAGTCTTTCAGACTCGGATTCTCGGCATCGAATAACGAAGCCGAGTACGAGGCCTTAATAGCAGGTCTCTGACTCGCATCAGGACTAGTAATACGCAACCTAAATGCGTTCAGCGATTCCCAGCTCATTACCAGCCAGTTTCATGGAAAATACGAAGCCATAGATAGCAGGATGGAATCCTATCTAGCAATAGTCCAAGAGCTAGTTAAGCGATTCAAAATCTTCAGCCTGTCGCGAATACCGCGAGGTGAGAACACGATCGCAGACGCACTGGCGGCTCTGGCATCAACCTCGAATCCACTTGTAAAAAGAGTGATTCCAGTGGAAGGAATTGAAAAACCACGCATTAAAATCGATAAAGATATCGAGGATTTAATGGAAATAGACAATGACAATATGGAGTTGGATATAGTACTAGCCCCAATAATGGACGAACTCCCTCCCGCAATAGGAGAAGTTGATGACCCGGAGTAAGCCCCGCTTGACGCCAAGTATGTTACCCTCTGCGAAAAAATGATTACAAGAGCTGACTGGCGAGTAGTAATTATATAATACATTGAGGGGAGAGAGGCTCACCCCAGCAAGTGGGAAGCTCGCAAGCTCAAAACCATAGCTTCAAGATATTCTATAATCAGCCCCCGCCTTTACAAGCGAAGTATGAACGGCCCCTACCTAGTATATGTCCACGGGCTCGAAGCTTTTACGATATTATCGGAAGTACACGGTGGCTCGTGTGGCAGCCATTCAGGAGGAAGGGGATTGGCCCACCTTGGTCACTGACTGCGAAGAACATTCCAAAGCATGCGACAAATGCCAACGGCATACTCCCACATTGCATCAACCTACTAAAAACTTATCTTCCATCTCATCTCCATACCCCTTTATGAGGTGGTCAATGGATATAGTAGGACCCATGGTAACCTCGGGAAAAAGGAGGTGTCGCTTCCTACCCATCCTCACTGACTACTTTAACCAAATGGGTAGAGGCAGGAGCTTTCCAGCAAATTAAAGCAAACCACGTACAGGAATTCGTATGGCAAAACGTAGTCTGCCAGCACGGAGTCCCATACGAGATTGTAACCGATAACGGTTCACAGTTCATCTCAAATCAGTTTCTCGAGTTCTGCGGAGATCACGGAATCCGGCTAACAACCTCGACTCCACGTTACCCTCAAGGTAACGGGCAGGCCGAGGCAGCAAATAAGCTAATATTGAGCAATCTCAAAAGATGACTGAATGCTAAAAAAGCAAAAATGGTTCGATGAGCTCCCTGGAGTACTATGGGCCTGTCGGAACTCACCTCGTAAAGCAAACTCAGAAACACCATTCTCCTTGGCTTATGGGATTGAGGCCGTAGTCCCCGCTGAGGTCGCAGTCCCTAGCCTAAGAGTAGATATGTGTCTTGTGAACGAGGAACTAAATAATGAAATGTTTCTCGACCAACTCGATGTCATCGATGAGCGTCGAGATCGAGCACTTGTTAATCTTCAAAATTATCAACACGCAGCAGCCGCTACCACAATTCAAAGGTCAAACAGCGAAGGTTTCAAATCGGCGAGCTCGTCTTACGAAAAACCTATGAAAACACAAGAGAAATGAATACTGGAAAATTGGGTACCAACTGGGAAGGTCCATACCAAATTTCCGAGATAGTAAAGAACGGCGTATACAAGCTCGACAGGGTGCACGACAACACACCCGAGAGGAACTCATGGAATGCCATGAATTTAAAGAAGTACTATCATTAAAAAGGCACTTGTAAAAATCTAACTACGAAATGTTTGATCCCTCCTCATGGTACGTAGGCAACCTCATAAGGGTACAACTATTAAAAAAAAAACAAAACAAATCAAGTTTGTTAAATGCAGCTTGAGGACCCAAACTCCTACTTTACAAGCTAAAAGCTTTACCCCATAGATGAACAGCCTTACGAGCTAGAGCATGCTACCAGCTAGCATGACTCGACTTTGCATCTAGATTGCAAGGTCACAACCTCCTTAATCTCTAAATGACAACAACCTCCACGTCTAAACTGTTCAGGTTGCATGCCTGCCTTTAAACGGCTTCGACCTTGCGTCTTAAAATTGTCTGGTCAGCTCCTATGGTCTCTAAACGACCTGGAAGCAAGGTCTCTAAACGACCTGGATCTTTGGTTGAAAAACTGCCTCTAATCTAAAATATCAGCCTCTAAATGGCAAAAATTATCATAAAAACACACACAAAAAGAAGATCTTTAAAAGAAAAATTAAAATAATTAAAGCCTCCTTAAGGGAGCATAAGTTCGAACCAAAAAGCCCATCAGGGTATAACGAGTTCAACAATAAACATAAACGGGTTTAAAAGCCTCCCCAGGCACCAAGTTCGAAGAACAACAAAGGATGAAAAGAGTAAATGAGTCTTTAGCAGGCAGGTTCAGCTGGTTTATCCTCCGGGACAGGTTGATCCAAGGGCAGTGGGAACTCCTTCCTAAGCTCCTGAGAATCAGGGTCTAGCTGATCACTTAATTGTGCACTTGGCTCTGCAGGCAGCGTAATCGAATCATCGGATACCTACGGAATGTCAAGTTTACCCCGGGAAAAATCTGATACCTGGACGATGGCAAGCTCTGCGTCCAACCTCAGCTTCTCAACCTCAATACCCTTCTTTTCAGCCTCAAAATCGTTGATGGTCTGATTGATAATATCATCAAGAAGAAGGATGTTGGACTTACATTCCATAATCTGTGTCTCGGTGTCGACCTCGATCTTCTTCTTCTCGAATTTATCCTTTATCCCCAAAAGAATGGTGCGATACTGCTTTGACATCTCCCTCCTCGTAGCCTTCTCAGCCTTCTTCACCATCTCTTTCTGTCTCTTGGCGAGCTTCTTTGAATCCTTCGTAACCTTCTCAATCTGGACTCTTAAGCCTACTATACTCTCGCTAGCAGAGCGTAAGCCAACCTCAGTAGTCGCAGCTCGCCCTTCGGGAACTCGAAGGTCCACCCTCAAGTCTTCACCCAATTTCTCCAGCGCAGAGACCCGAGCTTGAAGAGTGTCAGCATGAGCTTGAGCCTCACGAGCAGAGTCTTCCCATCTCTTGGCCAAAAGGGCCTGATCCTTAACCTGACTTTCCAAAAGGGCGACCTCAGCCATCTTCTCCTTGTTTCGCGTAACCCTCCCCAACAGCTCGTTCCGCTCGGCAACCAGATCAGCAATGGTTTTAGCCACCCTCTCAACCACCTCAGGCTGAGTAGCAGAGAGGAGATCTTGCTCGAATGAGTTAACTAACTCATTCACAGCGGAAATCACCTAAAAAATGTTAAAATTTCCTTAGCGAAGACATCAAAAATAAAAGGAAGAGAAGAGGAAATCGGAACTACCTGACCAATCGCACCCGCGAACTTGGTATAGCTTTCAGATTTCTTCATATTCCTCAGGGACGGCCTAACACGCCTGAAAAGATTCGCTAGCTGGAAGCTGTTCTCTACAATTGCCTCAAGATCATAAAAGTCAAACCTAAAAGCATTCGGAGAATTTCCTCCACCACCTTGCGAACGAGGCACCACATGCCTCCTTGATATTTCCTCACCGTCAAATCCGTCGTCACGAGACCGCTTAGAACGAGACTGATGCTCGACAGAGTGACCGGGTTCCTTAGAAGATACCTTGGAGGTTGATCTTTGAGAGCCCCTAGCTCGCATATCATGATGGGCAATCTCGGTCTCACCACCCACCGGCAAGTTACCACCGTCACCATGGTCAGCCTTGGATTCACGGTGGTCACCCCTCTCAGGTCCCTCACGCTGCGAGGTCTCAACGCGGACATATTTGCCGAGAGCCTCCTTGAATTTCTTGTCGAGAGCTCCAGCTGGCGTCGGAGCAGGGCGCAGTCGCATCCTCTCCCTATATGATAGGCGTTCTGATTTCTTAAGGGGAACCATTTTGTTGGACTCGGTGGAGCTTTCGCTGCGAGTCAAATCAATATAGGAGGTAGCGAGGGCAGTTTCCGACACCTGGGAATTAGCCGGAGTGTCAACCTCAACACGGGCTAAATCTTTAGCGATGGCCTCGAGCCTCGGGATAATGGATAGAACCAGAGTCAAAACCTGAACTTGAAACGGGGGAGACGGAGTCCGAGAATCTGCAAAATTAAACAAGGAAGATCTGAATGAAGGAAAAACTCTTAACCCAAAAGATGTAATGTAAATGCACATGCATACAAACCTATGAGCCGGAAAGCAGATGCAACAGATAGTCCCGGAGCTCGGCGCTCGCGAGCTTGCTGAATTCTATCGAGGGTGAAACCTTTCCAGTCAGAGCTCTCCCCCTTGATAAGATCGATGAGCTGTTGAACCTCAACCGTCACTACCTTTGAAGAATCAATTGACTCTGCAAAAAAGAAAATTAAATCAGAACAGAACAGAAAAAAAACAGCAATAAAAAAATCCCGAGAAAAGACACTCGAATCGGCAATATGGGGACCGTGCTGACCAGTAATTTGAGCCCAGGAATGTCGAAGTACCGACTCGCCCTCAACAGACTTGCTGGAGATTCTGAAATAGAACCACTGCTCCCACCACTTGTCATCCCTTACATTAAACCTGAAAACGGACCGGTTAACCTTCGCCGGAAAATAATAGGTCCCGCGAAGATGAGAATTCCCTTTGACATTAAAGAGCTGGCGGAAGACCTCGGTGTCGAAAACGACCCCAGACTCTTTGGAACGCACACAGAGCGCGACAAGAGATCTCATCGCGCTGAGCATAAGCTGTGGAAGGGCGAGCCCGAGGTCGCTGATAATATTAGAGATAGCCACCGGGATGGGAAAAGTGAGGCGGCATCTCAAGAAGAACGTGGCATAACCACATGCGTAACCCTCCGGAGGACTTTTCGGAGAGCTATCATCTGACGGAATAAGCATGTCGCAGGTATCGAGCCCGCATAAGGCAGAGATATTCGCGAGCTCGGCAGGAGAAATCGTACTCCTCGAGTGAGATTCGAACCGATCGGCAAAGGGGATAGAAGCACCCAGCTGAGAGGAAGAAGCCATTGCAGAAAAAGCAAAGAATCGAGATTGAGAGAAGAAATTCACCGGAAACAATGGAGGATGAGCTTTTACGGAGGAAAGTATCTCGGATAAAAGTAAAAATGAGGCGGAGACAGTTGAATTAAAGAGTAGAAGTAATAAAAAAAAAAATTAAAAGACATCATTACCTTGGTAAGTGAAAGTCAATACGGCGTGGGAAGTTGAAGCAACGTGAACCGCTCATTTATACCCACTCGCCCACTCATCCTGTCATATCCCTTAAAAATCACGCAGATGTTATAGGATCCCTGCAAACTCGGCATCCGAGTAAGCAAGAAATTGCGAGATCGCAGCGTCGCATCCTCAATGATAAATAATTAAGGATGCTGGGGTGGCCCAAATCCCACACTCAAGGCCCAACATGATTGAACGGATCCTACAAGAAAGGCCTAACTCACGACGACATCTCATGAAACAAACCTACAAGTTGGGGAGAGCCGAGCTCACAGATTAAGGGAGGTCGCCGAGAGCAGGAGTTCGCATTTCACCAAGTCAAACGAGTCAATTCAAAACCCTGAGATCAAACTCAACATTAAAATCTTAGATTACGAATTTATGTCTGTATTTAAATGCAAATCAATAGATCTAGACAGTTACGTTCTCAGCATGTATAAGAAAAGAATATGAGTTATCTGCAAGGGAGACCGAATTCTCGACATAATAATAAGATACATCTTTTTCTCTCAAGTTCTTCTTAATTTTTCTTAGTAAAATCAACCTAAACAAGTTGAGAATTGAGGTTGGGAGATTCTGCTCTCACACTCTTCATCGACATCAATCCCTCGTTCTTCAAGTAGTTACTATTTCTCGCAAGAAGAACTCATGAAGTTGACTTGCGTATATCTCTCATAGGTAAGGAACAAAAAAAGAAGTGATGTGATCATAACTAATCTACATCTTGTTATCATACCTAACCGTTAACTATTGTACAAGTAAGGACTTGATAGAACGCTTTCATGTGGATCCCATTCCAGACCCTGCGGTCCATGCGGCGTTTCAAGAGACAACAGCAAACCGTGAGCGTACCCACGTTGTTGGTCCGTTGGAAAAGTGAAAGGGAGTTATGATAGAAACATGTGTTCAAACACGTGAAATTTGGTTATTTTCAAGAAACTTGCCTCTTTCATTATCCGGTAATCTCGGGGCAATAAATTATTCACCACTTTCATTATCCGGTAATCTGGTAATATTGACCTATCCACAAAATTTTGGTGGAGAAACGAGAGTAGAACCGGCTTTGCACGAAAGAGACGCCCCTCCATATTTTGACGATCCCATAGGGGAAGGTATACATCGTCGTTGTACATGTCATTGATAAAAAGTTTAACGGTTCATCTTGATTTCCTCGTTACTTATGTTAAAGTTATTTATTGTCAACATATGCGTTGACGCGAGGGATCCTTGATGTTCATTACGAAGGGGATGAAATATATATGGGCCAAATATTTAAGACACATGATGACTGCAAGAAGAAGCTGGCTATACATGCAATTAACCGTAAGTTTAATTTTCGTTACGTTCAGTCATGTCCCAAGAATATCATTGTGGTGTGCGTCGGGTCTACGTGTCCATGGAGAGTGTACGTCTTGAAAATGGAGGAAAATGAAAGTTACGAAATAAGGTATATCACCCAGAAACACACATGAACTGTAGACGCACATGGTGATTTTCACTGCCAAGCCTCTACGGCAGTTATTGGGAATATGGTGATCACGTTATGGTCTTGGGGGGAGGGGACCGAGAGCATGTGATCTTCGCCGACTGCTCTGTCAAGAATACAACCTCCACGTTAGTTACTAGAAGGCATGGAGAGCAAGGAAAATAGCTATGGACAAGGCTATGGGTAGCACCGCAGGTAGTTTTGCGTTGGTAACACCGTATTTTGAGAAACTTTTCTCCATAAATCCAAATTCAACGGTGGCCTTAGAGACCGAGACCAGTCCAACTGGTTTTGTGCGTTTCAAATACATATTCTTCTTACTAGCCGCTTGCGCTCGTGGTTATCGTTACAGGAGAAAAGTTATTGTCATCGATGGTACACATTTAAGTGGCCATTTTGGAGGTTGTCTAATCACAGCGAGTGCGCATGACGGAAATTTCCAAGTGTTTCCATTAGAATTTGCAATAGTTAACAGTGAGATGCAAAATTAGTTAACGGAGGGTTGATATATAAGATGCAAAATTAGTTAACTGTTAAACATGTTCGTTATTTATTTTATCGTGCTAATGTATTTATATATCATAAAATTCTAACATTATTGTCCAATTATAAACAGATCTACTCGATGTCGTCCCACGAGGCATGCATGGTTCATCTGCAGAGGAATGTCGTAAACCTGTTCAAGTCCCATCATTTAAGCTACATGTTCTCGCAGGCGGCGAATGCATACTGTCTTAGTGAGTTCGATAGGGCTTTTGCCGAGATAAAAGAAATCGATAGTAAGTGCGCCGATTATCTTCAAGGGATTGGTTTCGAGCATTGGACAAGGTCTCACTTTGTTGGAGAGCGATACAACGTCATGACGAGCAATATTTCAGAGACTTTAAACAAAGTTATGAAAATGCTTTATTGACTATTTCTTCTACTCCTCACGACTCGATCGGCACCTCGGCCCTGGGCGACGAAAATTTTTCTCAGACGAGTGGATAGTATTGCTCTAACCTTCCCAGAGACCATGAATCTACCGCCATCGTGATGAGTCAGTGTAGTACAGCGGACTCGGGTCTTTGGATTTGATGAAATTCTCAGAAGAAGGGTTTGAGCGGTATCTCTCTACCGCATGATGCTTCAATGAGGTTACTCTCCATGACTAATTCTTCGTTGCTATTTGTGTTGGTTGGTCTTCTTACTTGGCTCTTCACAAGTTTGCTTGAGCGCTTCAAAGTTTTTATGTGGATCTGAGGTCGAGTTCAATAGTTAGAGCGAGGACTTCGTCCCACGTTCTGAGCATGATGAGCTCATCAAATGACTTTGCAAGGAGAAGGCGACTACTGATAGGAAGGTTAAAACCGCTTAATCAAAACTCAAAAGGCTCCAAGATTCTCTTTTGGCTGCTTCAGTGAAGATTGACTCAATCCTGTCTCTGCATCGATCAAGTTTACAGCGATCTCAAGCTAGGATCTCCAAGGAGAAGGGACTGCTTAATCGAGCTTTGAGAAGTCTCTAAAAAGAGAGAAAATTAATCCATAATGATCTGGATACTTTGGACCCAAGCAATCCATCGACTTAGAGACACGATAATATCTGCAATTTGTAATTGAACACACGGAGTGAAAGCTTCAAGTCGGAGAAATCCATTTTCAGGAATATTTCCTTCTTCATGAAAGTTTTTGTTATTGTGTATTTTGTTGTCAATGTACGTGTTTTTAAATTGCTGCAAGACACCCGGTGTTTTTCCCTTTCAACTCGTGGTTCCAGTCTAGGATTTGAATTCATGCTTGTCATTTTACCGTAGTGTAGGATGGGGTGTTATTTTCTCCATATTTAACCGAGGTGCTTGGTTTTACAGAATCTCCATGTTATCACGTAGCCACTTCGCATTTTCGGGGGGATCTGATTTCTTAAATATAGAGATTTAGTTGCCTTAATCACGAAATATTGCCTTACTGATTTGAGAGGATCCCGTAAATGTGGCTGGTTATTTTCTTAAAGATCTTGCTATTATTTCAACTTTCTTCACATCCATTCTCTATCCGACACAGTAAATGGATCATTCTAGTATTTCATACTCAAACTATGTTCATGTCGTTCCTCCCTCGGTGAATCGACAACCGGATGTTGATAGAGGTAGACGTCGATCCGGTGAGAGATTCGTTCATTCTGGTTTGAGGTTTCCCCCTCTGTCTCTCCTAATACATATGAATCCTTCAGACTTCGCACAAGCTCTTGACTTATGCAGAAGGTTAGTATTGTAATATTTTGGTATATGTAAAATATTAGCTTCGTCTCCTTGTAATACGAACAGTGTTTCTTGTCAGCTTATCTTTGAATACGGAGAGACAATCCGACTTCGTAACATGACCTCAGCCGTACTTCATGTATCAATTAAGATTAGAAAAACTTCGCAGTTAGCTCTAATATCAAGATTTACAGTCATGATGTCGTCTTTGGAAGCCTCTTTATTGAAACGGTTCTTCTCGAAGAAGGATATTTCCACCTCGGGAAACAGCCCCCCTCCATTTGCTTTTTCGGTATCGGCTCACCGTTGATGTCTTTTGATTGATCTGGTCGTATCTCCGTACATTGATCATTTTCTTCTTTTGGCTATGCTCGTGCTTAGCTGATTTGGGCTCGTCCAGATTTTCGTCATTCGGTTACGCAAATCCGGGGTTGCCAATTTTGACTTCGCCAAGCTTTCCTTATGCATACATGTCTACAAGTACATCTTTCAACCTATAACATTTTTCTGTTGAATGTCCATACCGTTGGTGATAGTCGCAGTATTTTTCCTTATCCTTGTCCAACGTGTCGTTGGAACTCGGAGTTCGTTCATCATTTTTTTTCCTCGATTATTTCTGAACCGCAAAGTTGTGCAATCCACGGGCTGACTTTTGTCCTCCCTTCTTTCACTTTGGGAGTAGTTGGATTCCCGATAGGTTGAGGCTTTGAGTTCTTGTAACGCTCCGCGAGTGCGAGTTGCTCTTCTTCGGATGTTGCGAAGCCCGCACCTCGGTGAAGTGTGTCCTGGATCGTTGTCGGCGCATTAACCAGCAAGTCATCTCTGAACTTGGATTTATGCCACAATCCCATCTTTTAGGCCGCCAAAGACGTTTTGTCATGGACGATGGGCATCCTAGCGATTACTTCCTTAAACTTTGCAAGATATAACCGGAGTGTATCGCGAGGTCCTTGTGACATGTCCCAAAGTTCTGCTCCTGAGGCGGTATTATGAATGAACATTTGAGTATTGCTTCAGAAAATTGATCGAGAGTTGGGAAAAACTATCAATTGATCGTTCTTCCAATCTTGAGAACCAGTCGAAGGCTGGCCCTGCGAGATATTATGTGAAAAGTTTACACAATCTAGTATCCTTTTATTACTCATTAAAATGAGCTCTTTCACATGCGATCATAAATGTTTTCCCACATCTCTGATGGGGGTATTCTTAATTCGAATTGAGAACGGAGTTCGCTTAGTCTCTTCGACCACATGATCGATCTTGAGAGGGGGGCATGGTACTAGTGGCATTATGGACTCATGAATTGACATCACGTAACCCTTCCCTATTTTATGCCAGGGCCCGATGGAAGTCTTCCATATTCATAGGATATGTGTCCTTTCTAGGATTGCCAGCGAATTGGTTGCGGTTCCATGCCATTTAAGGACCAAACTGGCCATGTCTGTTCCTTCTCTCGGATTTCGGGGTCAGGACATATCTTTGATCCGGGTTTCGCGAATGCAAATTAAGCGAATCAAAATGAGGTGGTGCAGGAAAGGTTACTGTATCTACCTTTTGAGGACCGAAATGGCTTTGTCCGTTCCTTCCCTCGGAATCCAGGATCAGGAATTTTGATCCAGGTTCTGGGATTGCGAATTCAACGGATCAAAACAAGGTGGTGGAGGAAAAGTCGATGGATCGATCCGTACTCCATTCCTCGAAGGCATGTGCGCACTTCCACTATTATGGCCGTGATGGAATAGATCGGTCCCTAAGTAAGATAGACTCGGAAACATGGTACTATTTCCATTACTTCCAAGTTTCATAGTGGGCTTCGTTGTTGGTGAAACACCTTGTGGTGGCAGAACTCGCGTTCACACCACATTTGAGCGGAGCTCATCGAATGATTGGGCCAATATATACCATGTGATCAGAAACAACTTTTTCCAAGTTTTTGTTCACCGTGGACATTGCCCCTTCTACCTTCGTGGTAAGGTCAATGGTGACCTTATACAGGGCTTCCCGGATGACTGCATGGTCTGCATCCATGATGGTTTTTCTGCATTGGAGTTAGACTTGCATATCCTCCTCCTCTTAGCGCCAAACCGTTGTAGCTGGAATTATAACAATCAAAATTAATAAATAGGAATAAACAGATTACTTCAACTTATCTTTAATAACAAAAGAACCGATGGACTATCGAGCAATAAATAGAAAGTTTGTTGCTCGAGGAAACCAAAACGGATCTAAAAACGATTTAAAAAATGTTTTTGCGGAATAAACTGGATTTAATATTTCAATATTAAGAATCATTTTACAAGTACAAGAACAAAGAACTTGATATGTGTGGATTTTGCGTCATTATAACATTGTTTTTCCCATTGTTTTTTTCACACTTTGTATCCTTTTGTATCATAATCATCCATTATGAGTCTCATTTTTCCTTGTCATGCATTTTAGAGTGATATGTGTGTTTCTTTGTATTTGCATTGCATTTTTTTCTTTTTAGGTGTTCTTGGAGCCAAAGGGAAGGGGATACTTGAGAATTAAGGAGAAATAAGACAAGAGGAGCACGAAAAGGTGAAGCATAAGTAGAATCCGGAAAACTGAGGCTTGCAGCGGCCAGTTGCGTCTTGAGTGAACTTCCCGACGAAAAACCAGAGATCTGCAGCGGTCTCCTACATCGGTATATTGCGGCCGGATTGAGCTCCCCGAAATAAAAAAAATAACCGGGTCAAACACGGTTTTTCTCGGGATGCCCGGTTCGCCCCTATTTCGTATTTAAGTATTCTAGACCTATTTTTTTTAGCAAGTTTTCTTTTCCATAGAGTTGGATTTAGATCCAAACTCTTCTCTTGATGTATTTGGATTGATATTCACCTTATCATGTCACTTTAGTGAATGATTCTTCACCTATATCCTTTATATTTATGTTTTTTTTTTCTCTTTTGTCTTCCTTTTCTTCATGTTTGAGAACTAGTACTTAGTTGGAACATGGATTAGGCTAGATTAGGATGATTTGATTGTTAAATGGTGATGATTTATGTTGCATCTTGTTGGATTCTTTATTTAGGTTGCCCGTAAAACTAATTTTGACTTTGCTAATCAAAATATAGAACTTAGGCATTTCATGCCCGAAATGTGTTTGTGAAAATGTTCGAACCAAACATTTTATGAACTTTACATACCTAGCCAATGGGAGTTGATGATTATGGTGTTTAGTGAACTCATTGGAATTATTTCTTAATTCTCAATGATTATCTAATTGCTAACGGAACTTTATGTTGATTATGTAATTAGTGAAGTGATTAGTATGCCATAAAATAGATTAGTCATATTTGTGAATTCCATGTTCTAGGATGGTGCTTAATTCAATATTTGGCATCATTCCTTGATTGTTTGTTCATTCTTATGATAGCTAAACTCATGGTCTAATGATTTTATTTTGTTTTCCTTCTTGCATTTTACTCTCTTATCTTTTCTTAGATAGTAAAATACAAAAAAACAAAAACAATTGCTCTAATTAGTTTGTGTCTCACATCTTTATTGTTACAATCTTTAGTTCCTTTGGGATAGACCCTCAAATACTATTGCTGTAATCATTCACTTGTGGTTTTATTTGAGTCTTAAAAATTTTGAAGCTTCGCCGCCTTTGTTGGATCTTCACTTCATAGTGAAGGTAAAATTAAGGTGTGTCAGAATTGCTAAGTGTTTAGGTGTATAGAGTTAGTTGCAGGAATAAAATGCTATTTTCTCTTTGCCCTCGTCCTTGCTTTATACTCCGATATCATGCTTAATGTTACCGTTTATCCAGCCTGATTCGCCATGAATGGCCTTTAATGCGGAGGATCCAGCCGTTTCGTCCAGCCGCCTTAATTCACCGGTTTGAATGAGTCTTTAGCCTCTTCGGGGTTAACAAACGGATCTGCATTTAATCCCCTTTGACCGTAAACTTTCACCCGGTAGGTTTTTCTGCTCGGCTCGTCACCTCGTTTGCACCTTTAACTTCGTCGGGACTTTTTCCTATTAGTTTATTGGGCTTATTTTACTAGGCTGGAATTTTCACCCCCACAATTTCTAATGAATTATTTGGAACCTTAAATATTACTTTCACATCAATATCTATGTGGTATGGAGCGCCAGCAGGATCAGAATGAATACATTCCGGTCAAAAGAGCATGTGGTGAGATGTATTACCGTGTCTTGCCAGTTTGGAGTTAGGCGTGAGCCTAGGAGGGGTCCTCCGATGTCCGATCAGATCGTGAAAGCAACGGACATACGAAAAAATGTGATCTCTAGTCTCATTTGGTTTGCTACAAAGTATGCAATGTTGTGTCATTTACATTTTTTTTGTTTGTTAAAGATGTTGTGTCATTTACATGCTATGTTTGTTTACAATTTTGTTATATAAAAAAACTTTAATCTTTCTCAAACGCACACATTTATAGCAACCGTTTATAATCTTTCTTAAAATTTTAAATTATTATTAACAATTTATCTAGAGTTGTAAGTTCATTTAGAAAAAAACAAACAAAAAAAAGTAGATGAATACAAAAACAAAAACGCAAACAAGAAAACGAGGTTATAGTGTTTTGTTTATTGTCATTTCTTTTGTTTGGTGAACATACACAAACACGAATATGAATGATTTAGTAAAGTAAGATAATTATAGATGTCGAGTTTAATAAACAAATCCGAGACAAGGATATGATTTGGTCTAAAAATATACAAAATAAGAAGTGATTGGTGACGCAAGGTTCAATTATGGGAGAGAGTGGTTGCCTACTTGCATGAATGTAATCTTTCAGCGCTCAACACAAATATTTGAAAGAGTGGATTTCCATGTGTTTATTCCCATCTTCTCTTTCTTTGCTACACTTGAGGCTTCATACTCACCAACATTAACTCAACATGTTCACTTTTTTCTTCATATTTTAAAATATGGGTTCTGAGGAAAAAAAAAGAATTCCTTGTTTTGTTATCATATTTCTTGAAACAATCATTATAGGAAAAAGGAAATATTAATAGTAAATATGCCTAATATCCCTTTTGTTAGGTTAGAATCTTATTTGTATCTGACGAGTTGGGATTGCTCCCGACACGTTATATCCTTTAGTTTGGCTTCAAGTGCACAACAAACGCAGTAGTATTTAGGGATCGAATCCACGGGGGTGAACGTTGTCGATTTCTAAGTTGTGTCTAGACCTAATCAATTTTTATAGGTTTTGTTTGTCACGATTGTATCTAGAATAATTAAACAAAATTAAGCAATAAAATAAAACAACAAGTAAACTAAGCAAATAATTAAAACGAGGTTGTAAAATAATTAAACAAAGCGTTGGGCGATGGGGTATTCTCTAGGGTTCATGGCCGATTTTCACAAAGAATTTGCTATGACTTCTAAATCGACTTTTTGTTGTCTATGGATTCTTGAACTTGGAATATGGACACTGTGTGTAGTCTACTTTCATACACCCTACACACCGACAACTTTAGTACTCGACCGGTAGCTTTCGTCTCCGGCCGCACAAAAAGTTATGATGATACTCAAAAGTCGTTAACGCTCACAATCCCTCCACAAGTATGCTTCCGTATATTGTGATGGGTTTGCTCGTCTACCCTAGGTCAATAATATGGATCAAATGCTTTTGTAGTTCTAAAAATACCTAAGTTCAATTGCAAGGAGATCAATCAAGCAAAAACGGATTAAGAAAAATGATAGAATGAAGAACCATAATCGGTATCCTAGTCTAAAAACTCAATGAATAACCGAACCATGAGAGCCCCTTTGAAACTATATACCCAACAAGAGAACTACTCAGCCATAGCTGAGATAAACATAATTAATAATTGAAAAGAAAACAGTAAGAAAAAGGGATGAAGGAAGGCTTCTCTATTGAAGAACACCGATCGATAATCCTTGCTCCACACCGTAGAACAAGAGTAAAAGTTGCTAGGGAAAACACAAGCTGGATCCTGGATATGTGAAGGAAGATTCTCAAGACCAGGGAGTTAGCGAAAGGGTTTCATAAAATGGAGATTCAAAATGGAAGGAATACTTCAGTTTGGCAAGATTCTTGGTGCTCGATGGAAAGATTACATAGCATTTTTTGGAGAAAAAGTTACATAGATACATGAATATCGGCCAATGCAACAATGGAAGAGGTTATGATCAGACACAAACGAGGAAGACATCGTTCGAACTTGCTGAATCGGGTATAAGAGGAAATTGAAAAACATAAAACTAGAACCCGACATAATATATCAGATGCGGCGCTACGGAGGCACACATCATATAAGTTCAAGAATGAATTTTTGTCGAAGGAAACATGGAAAATCATACGGGAAACACAACCTGTAGTGACATGGATAAGAGGAGTCTGGTTCAAACACGCAACTCCAAAATTCTCCTTCCTTTTATGGCTGGCTATGCATGATCGTCTAAGAACAGGGGAAATAATGCAAAAATGGAGCCCGACAATTCAATCTCATTGTATCTTATGTGAAAGCCAAGTCGAAATGAGAAACCATTTATTTTTCCCATGCGTCTTCTCAGCTCAAATATGGGAACAACTCACTCGATGCATTCTCAAGGACTAGTACACAACACACTGGAACACACTCGTTGGTACTATCTCCGACTCATTGCAAGGTAACATTCCTCTATTCATTATGAGGTATGTATTTCATGCACTGGTTTATGGTGTTTGGCAGGAAAGAAACGGAAGACGGCACAGAGAAGCACCTTCAACACCTCAATGACTCATTACACTCATCGACAAACAAGTGAGAAATAGACTCAATTCCATCCGAGCCTTAGGAGAACAACAATACGAGGATAGTCTCGTATTTTGGTTTCAACAAGACATATATAAATTCTTCAGTTTGTAGTTAGCTAAACATTTTAGAACATTCTAACTTGTTGTAAAAGGGATTTTTTTTTACTGAATAAATTGAACATTTTTTCAAAAAAAAAATGAGAGGGTTATAAAAACAAATATCAAATCTTATATAACTTAAAACTGAATCAAATTGATAAAATCAATTCTCTTTTTAAAAAAAAAAAATATTATCTTTTGAAACTTGTAATTGTTTTAACATGTTAGGAAATTTATGTTTTAATGTAATAATTAATGTTTAAAGTTTATATCTCTGAATTATTGTCAATTGATTCTTTATAAAAGAATTATCAAAGATGATAACAAACTGTTATTCTTCTAATTGTATATATTATGAATTTTATATAAATTTTACAGTTTACATTTTTATTTTATTTTGTAGTTCTCATTTATTCTCTTACTTTATTTTTTGATTTTATTAGTTTCTATTTAAACAAAACACAATTCTTTTTTCGTTTTTGTTATTTTCTCTTCTTAAAAAATAAATAACTAACAATATAAAAGTTTATATTATTACACTTGCACATATTACGATCTAAATAAACAATGACATATGTCACAATCTAGTGAATTCTCAACTTTATATAATATTACATGTAATCAACTGAATTCCAGTAAATATTTGTTACTATTTGTTTTTCACAAAACTTCATTTTTCGGTTATCTATATATATAAAGTTACCTTTGCTTTCTTCTCCTTCCGCCACCTCAGCGTCCACATAGGCGAAGAGAGCAAATGTTTTTATGATTTACTTCTACATCAAATGGTCCAATAGATTGCTTTAATCATTCTCACATCAAGACTTACGATCTAATAGATAAGAACAAGCTGATCTCATCCCACCAATCTACCAAGCTTCACAAACAAAAACCAGAAAGCATGAAGATCAGATTGTTCTAAACTTGTGTAACATGAATGAGTTCTACCAGTAAGTGTCTGAGCTTGGTTTGTGAATGGGAAAGCTTAATAACGAGCTTAGCTATGGTGAACCTCCGCAAATTCCAGGAACAAATTCACTTCATAGTTCTTATAATCTTTTAAAAATGCAATACGATCGAGTTGAATAACAAGCACTTTCCAAAATCTAAAGACGTCATGAAGAGCATAGAGTCAAAATATATGTGACAAAATAGGCATTTCCATAATCTGGTGTCAAAATTCCCATCACTTCATCAACATCTCAAAACTAAATCATTTAAACTTCCTACTCCATGAAATGTAAGTAGTAAAATAACAAAATTGAGCTCTGAAAACCCTAACATCGTGAGTTTTGTGTTCAACCTGACAGTAAAAGGAGAAGGCTGCGTACAGAGGAGGAAGAGAATAGCACTGCCTAGGCCTGGGATTATTACCCGAACGGAATTTCCGAACCGAACCCAATCGAGTTTTGGAGATTTTGGGTTCATATTCGGTTATTGACAGTGAAGCATCTTCGTCGAACGGAACTGTTAATCAAAATATCTTCGTCCTCTGCTTGCCCTCGCCTCCATTATTTAGGATTTCCAATTGACTGCTCTGTTAGGTTGAAGAAGGTGTCGATAGAGGTTGAAGATGGTTGAAACGCATCGATTATGTCGTCGTTTTTCTTTTTGAGATTGTGGATTTGGGCCATTAATAAAATTAAAAAGAGAAATAATTTATTGGGCCAAACAGCCCAAAAATAAAACAATTAAATGAATTCATCAAAACATATGATCATCTTCTTAAATCAATTTATTAAAAAACCAAAAAATTAAAAACTTAACAGCCGCCATGGCTAGAAACAATACATATAAAAAAAATTGCAACAATGTTCGGTCTAAATCGACGTTAGGAGACGGGGACATCAGTAGCGTTGGGTGTACCAGCAGATTTTGGGTTATTGGTAAATATGAAATTACCGAAATAACCGTTAACCGAACCGAACCAAAATTTTTATCGGTTTATATCGGTAGAAAATAGTTAAACTAAAATTACCAAATAAACCGATAAATTAAGTAAGGTTTACCCGAACTCAAAGGCCTATAACTACCCAATTTGTAATTATATATGGTGATAGTATTTTAAAAAAGGACTTCAGAATAAAAATAAAAATCGATAAATATGTTTCAAATCGTAGGTAAACAATATTGGGGAAAAACAAATTTGGGAAAAAAAACACAAAATTAATCGAGGAAATTGAGATTAACGATCTTAAAATCATTTGCAACTATCTACATCCCTACGCATAATATATGACCCTAAATGAACGATAAATTCACCACAAACGAAGGAGGTTTCAGATACCCGCGTCTAGGCCTACATCCGTCTTGAGCCCCCCCAACTTACCTACTTGCATGAATGTAATCTTTCAGCGCTCAACACAAATATTTGAAAGAGTGGATTTCCATGTGTTTATTCCCATCTTCTCTTTCTTTGCTACACTTGAGGCTTCATACTCACCAACATTAACTCAACATGTTCACTTTTTTCTTCATATTTTAAAATATGGGTTCTGAGGAAAAAAAAAGAATTCCTTGTTTTGTTATCATATTTCTTGAAACAATCATTATAGAAAAAAGGAAATATTAATAGTAAATTTGCCTAATTTCCCTTTTGTTAGGTTAGAATCTTATTTGTATCTGATGCGTCGGGATTGCTCCCGACACGTTTTACCCTTTAGTTGGCTGCAAGTGCACAACAAACGCAGTAGTATTTAGGGATCAAATCCACGGGGGTGAACGTTGTCGATTTCTATCGATTTCTAAGTTGTGTCTAGACCTAATCAATTTTATAGGTTTTGTTTGTCACAATTGTATCTAGAATCATTAAACTAAATTAAGCAATAAAATAAAACAGCAAGTAAGCTAAGCAAATAATTAAAACGAGGTTGTAAATAATTAAACAAAGCGTTGGGCGATGGGGTATTCTCTAGGGTTCATAATCGATTTGCACAAAGAATTTGCTATGACTTCTAAATCGACTTTTTGTCGTCTATGGATTCTTGAGCATGTGGCATAGCTAATATCACTGTCCAGTACAAACCCCATGGTAATCACATCTCTTAATTGTGTTTAACTTTACTATTGGCATTAAGACAGAGATGAAGTAGTTTTGTGAAGTACACACCTCAAAAAGGAATCATGGCGACAACTATCATCTTCCATCAGAAAACAAGCTTGCCCTCTCTTCCTCTAAATTTTTACATTTTGGTAAGGTTTATAAATTATTGAAGTGTTTTTTATTTATTTTTGACTTTAAAATGAAAGTAGTAGTGCTGTCAATTGAACTTGACGAGCATGGTTGCTTTTGTCACAATATTGTACCATATTTCTGGAAACATGTTGACACCGGTTACAGATAAACTTCAACAGTAAAAAAAAATGGCTAAGTGACTTTTCCCAAGAGGTAACTATAATTAAAACCAAATTTATAATTAGTATGTGTATTAAATTTTTATCAATAAAATTATGTATTATATTTAAAATTAAAAAGATTAAATAAAAAAAATATGATGTGCCAATGATGTGAAAGATAAGGTGTCTTTATGAGAAGAGGGAAACGCTAACTTTATTGAAGGGTTTGGGGTTTGTAAACAATTTGTAAATGAAACCCGAATTGTAAATACTTGGTTTAAACTATGGAAATCAACTACAGTCCATCACAAACAAAAAAAATTCTGAATAGATCGGGATTACCTTTCTCGATTTAAAAAAAAATAAAATAATTTCTATTCTACGGCTCCATTGTTAACCATGGTTTGCCACAACGTTCTAAACACATCTTACAAAATGTAAAGCTAACTCAACCTTTAAGGCCTAACATGGGCCACTACAGGATCTTAATGAGCCCAAATTGTACAACTTATGTCTAACCTAAAACAAAAGATCCAAAAAAAAAAACTCAAACATAAAACATAAAACAAAAATTCCAAAATATACATAAATCGGTGCTGTCAATTTGAGTAATTATCTACGGGTCCCGCCCCGTTTAACCTGCCGCCAGTCGGGTGCGGTCGAGAAATTTTAAGTTTTTTATTTATTTATTATTTAAATATTTGCGGGTTACCCGCGGGTACCCGCGAATTCAAGCGGGGCGAGTGCGGCTCGAACAAAAAAATTAACCCGCGGAGCGGATCTAGCGGGGCAAGTTTGAACCGCTTGACATGCCTAGTTAGAATCCAACATGAAACACGATTAAAAAGAATGATTTTTAAAAAAAACACGATTAAAAATAATATAAAAATGGAAAATAAAATAAAATAAGGAACCACCCAATATTAAACTATTAGAAACAGTTCCATTAACTCCAAAACCAAGAAAATAAAATACTATTACACAATCAAAACAAAATTAAAAAACAAATGTAGACCACGCCCGCGCATTGTATCTACACATCCAACATATTTTAAAAAAAACAGAAAATTATCTTAAAATTAAATTTTTAAAGTAGCCCAAATTCCTTCATTCCTTAATATTAAAAGGAAATGTATTCTACAAGGGTTTCAACAAATAAGTTTTAAATGAAACAAAAGAAAAAATAAAAATTATGCAAAAAAAACTTTAAATTGTTAAGATCTTCCCTAAAAAAAACTAACTAATTGCATGAAATTGACCAAAAAGGAAAACAAATAAGTAAAAATGTGTACTATCCACTAAACAAATACATATAAAATCATAAATTTAAGAAATTAAGAAAATAAACCAAAAAAATAAAAATACACATATTTTAAGTTGATAGAGACAATTCAATTAACTACCAGATTCAAAATATAAAATAATAGACAGTAAAAACTGTTTAGACAAATTGCTTACAATGCCCGAGATTCTGAAAATTGAATTAAATCATCATCGCTTAGGTTAGCTTTTATGGAAAATTGTCTATTATCACCAATATTTTAAGCTTTCTTTGCTTTCTGCTTACTAATCCCTAAACTTATTACACAGAGTGATATTGAAGGGTTTGGGGTACCTTGAAGGTTTTGAGGAGGCGTACCTTGAAGGTTTTTTTTTAACAATTTTAGGCAAGAGGCGTAGCTTGAAGGATTTTTTTTTGTGTTCTTCATTTTTTTATTAGTTTTTTGATCATGCTGAATTGTGTGATGACTGCTGAGGTGGCATATGTTGTGTCTTCACCAGAAGAGAGAAAAGCTTTCATACACCCTACACACCGACAACTTTAGTACTCGACCGGTAGCTTTCGTCTCCGGCCGCGTAAAAAGTTATGATGATACTCAAAAGTCGTTAACGCTCACAATCCCTCCACAAGTATGCTTCCGTATTTTGGGACGGTTTTGCTCGTCTACCCTAGGTCAATCAGATGGATCAAATACTTTTGTAGTTCTAAAAATACCTAAGTTCAATTTCAAGGAGATCAATCAAGCAAAAATGCATTAAGAAAAATGATAGAATGAAGAACCATAATCGGTATCCTAGTCTAAAAACTCAATGAATAACCGAACCATGAGAGCCCCTTTGAAACTATATACCCAACAAGAGAACTACTCAGCCATAGCTGAGATAAACATAATTAATAATTGAAAAGAAAACAGTAAGAAAAAGGGATGAGGGAAGGTTTCTCTATCGAAGAACACCGATCGATAATCCTTGCTCCACACCGTAGAACAAGAGTAAAAGTTGCTAGGGAAAACACAAGCTGGATCCTGGATATGTGAAGGAAGATTCTCAAGACCAGGGAGTTAGCGAAAGGGTTTCATAAAATGGAGATTCAAAATGGAAGGAATACTTCATTTTGGCAAGATTCTTGGTGCTCGATGGAAAGATTACATAGCATTTTTTGGAGAAAACGTTACATAGATACATGAATATCGGCCAATGCAACAATGGAAGAGGTTATGATCAGACACAAACGAGGAGGACATCGTTCGAACTTGCTGAATCGGGTATAAGAGGAAATTGAAAAACATAAAACTAGAACCCGACATAATATATCAGATGCGGCGCTACGGAGGCACACATCATATAAGTTCAAGAATGAATTTTTGTCGAAGGAAACATGGAAAATCATACGGGAAACACAACCTGTAGTGACATGGATAAGAGGAGTCTGGTTCAAACACGCAACTCCAAAATTCTCCTTCCTTTTATGGCTGGCTATGCATGATCGTCTAAGAACAGGGGAAATAATGCAAAAATGGAGCCCGACAATTCAATCTCATTGTATCTTATGTGAAAGCCAAGTCGAAATGAGAAACCATTTATTTTTCCCATGCGTCTTCTCAGCTCAAATATGGGAACAACTCACTCGATGCATTCTCAAGGACTAGTACACAACACACTGGAACACACTCGTTGGTACTATCTCCGACTCATTGCAAGGTAACATTCCTCTATTCATTATGAGGTATGTATTTCATGCACTGGCTTATGGTGTTTGGCAGGAAAGAAACGGAAGACGACACAGAGAAGCACCTTCAACACCTCAATGACTCATTACACTCATCGACAAACAAGTGAGAAATAGACTCAATTCCATCCGAGCCTTAGGAGAACAACAATACGAGGATAGTCTCGTATTTTGGTTTCAACAAGACATATATAAATTCTTCAGTTTGTAGTTAGCTAAACATTTTAGAACATTCTAACTTGTTGTAAAAGGGATTTTTTTTTACTGAATAAATTGAACATTTTTTCAAAAAAAAAATGAGAGGGTTATAAAAACAAATATCAAATCTTATATAACTTAAAACTGAATCAAATTGATAAAATCAATTCTCTTTTTAAAAAAAAAAAATATTATCTTTTGAAACTTGTAATTGTTTTAACATGTTAGGAAATTTATGTTTTAATGTAATAATTAATGTTTAAAGTTTATATCTCTGAATTATTGTCAATTGATTCTTTATAAAAGAATTATCAAAGATGATAACAAACTGTTATTCTTCTAATTGTATATATTATGAATTTTATATAAATTTTACAGTTTACATTTTTATTTTATTTTGTAGTTCTCATTTATTCTCTTACTTTATTTTTTGATTTTATTAGTTTCTATTTAAACAAAACACAATTCTTTTTTCGTTTTTGTTATTTTCTCTTCTTAAAAAATAAATAACTAACAATATAAAAGTTTATATTATTACACTTGCACATATTACGATCTAAATAAACAATGACATATGTCACAATCTAGTGAATTCTCAACTTTATATAATATTACATGTAATCAACTGAATTCCAGTAAATATTTGTTACTATTTGTTTTTCACAAAACTTCATTTTTCGGTTATCTATATATATAAAGTTACCTTTGCTTTCTTCTCCTTCCGCCACCTCAGCGTCCACATAGGCGAAGAGAGCAAATGTTTTTATGATTTACTTCTACATCAAATGGTCCAATAGATTGCTTTAATCATTCTCACATCAAGACTTACGATCTAATAGATAAGAACAAGCTGATCTCATCCCACCAATCTACCAAGCTTCACAAACAAAAACCAGAAAGCATGAAGATCAGATTGTTCTAAACTTGTGTAACATGAATGAGTTCTACCAGTAAGTGTCTGAGCTTGGTTTGTGAATGGGAAAGCTTAATAACGAGCTTAGCTATGGTGAACCTCCGCAAATTCCAGGAACAAATTCACTTCATAGTTCTTATAATCTTTTAAAAATGCAATACGATCGAGTTGAATAACAAGCACTTTCCAAAATCTAAAGACGTCATGAAGAGCATAGAGTCAAAATATATGTGACAAAATAGGCATTTCCATAATCTGGTGTCAAAATTCCCATCACTTCATCAACATCTCAAAACTAAATCATTTAAACTTCCTACTCCATGAAATGTAAGTAGTAAAATAACAAAATTGAGCTCTGAAAACCCTAACATCGTGAGTTTTGTGTTCAACCTGACAGTAAAAGGAGAAGGCTGCGTACAGAGGAGGAAGAGAATAGCACTGCCTAGGCCTGGGATTATTACCCGAACGGAATTTCCGAACCGAACCCAATCGAGTTTTGGAGATTTTGGGTTCATATTCGGTTATTGACAGTGAAGCATCTTCGTCGAACGGAACTGTTAATCAAAATATCTTCGTCCTCTGCTTGCCCTCGCCTCCATTATTTAGGATTTCCAATTGACTGCTCTGTTAGGTTGAAGAAGGTGTCGATAGAGGTTGAAGATGGTTGAAACGCATCGATTATGTCGTCGTTTTTCTTTATGAGATTGTGGATTTGGGCCATTAATAAAATTAAAAAGAGAAATAATTTATTGGGCCAAACAGCCCAAAAATAAAACAATTAAATGAATTCATCAAAACATATGATCATCTTCTTAAATCAATTTATTAAAAAACCAAAAAATTAAAAACTTAACAGCCGCCATGGCTAGAAACAATACATATAAAAAAAATTGCAACAATGTTCGGTCTAAATCGACGTTAGGAGACGGGGACATCAGTAGCGTTGGGTGTACCAGCAGATTTTGGGTTATTGGTAAATATGAAATTACCGAAATAACCGTTAACCGAACCGAACCAAAATTTTTATCGGTTTATATCGGTAGAAAATAGTTAAACTAAAATTACCAAATAAACCGATAAATTAAGTAAGGTTTACCCGAACTCAAAGGCCTATAACTACCCAATTTGTAATTATATATGGTGATAGTATTTTAAAAAAGGACTTCAGAATAAAAATAAAAATCGATAAATATGTTTCAAATCGTAGGTAAACAATATTGGGGAAAAACAAATTTGGGAAAAAAAAAACACAAAATTAATCGAGGAAATTGAGATTAACGATCTTAAAATCATTTGCAACTATCTACATCCCTACGCATAATATATGACCCTAAATGAACGATAAATTCACCACAAACGAAGGAGGTTTCAGATACCCGCGTCTAGGCCTACATCCGTCTTGAGCCCCCCCAACTTACCTACTTGCATGAATGTAATCTTTCAGCGCTCAACACAAATATTTGAAAGAGTGGATTTCCATGTGTTTATTCCCATCTTCTCTTTCTTTGCTACACTTGAGGCTTCATACTCACCAACATTAACTCAACATGTTCACTTTTTTCTTCATATTTTAAAATATGGGTTCTGAGGAAAAAAAAAGAATTCCTTGTTTTGTTATCATATTTCTTGAAACAATCATTATAGAAAAAAGGAAATATTAATAGTAAATTTGCCTAATTTCCCTTTTGTTAGGTTAGAATCTTATTTGTATCTGATGCGTCGGGATTGTTCCCGACACGTTTTACCCTTTAGTTGGCTGCAAGTGCACAACAAACGCAGTAGTATTTAGGGATCAAATCCACGGGGGTGAACGTTGTCGATTTCTATCGATTTCTAAGTTGTGTCTAGACCTAATCAATTTTATAGGTTTTGTTTGTCACAATTGTATCTAGAATCATTAAACTAAATTAAGCAATAAAATAAAACAGCAAGTAAGCTAAGCAAATAATTAAAACGAGGTTGTAAATAATTAAACAAAGCGTTGGGCGATGGGGTATTCTCTAGGGTTCATAATCGATTTGCACAAAGAATTTGCTATGACTTCTAAATCGACTTTTTGTCGTCTATGGATTCTTGAGCATGTGGCATAGCTAATATCACTGTCCAGTACAAACCCCATGGTAATCACATCTCTTAATTGTGTTTAACTTTACTATTGGCATTAAGACAGAGATGAAGTAGTTTTGTGAAGTACACACCTCAAAAAGGAATCATGGCGACAACTATCATCTTCCATCAGAAAACAAGCTTGCCCTCTCTTCCTCTAAATTTTTACATTTTGGTAAGGTTTATAAATTATTGAAGTGTTTTTTATTTATTTTTGACTTTAAAATGAAAGTAGTAGTGCTGTCAATTGAACTTGACGAGCATGGTTGCTTTTGTCACAATATTGTACCATATTTCTGGAAACATGTTGACACCGGTTACAGATAAACTTCAACAGTAAAAAAAAATGGCTAAGTGACTTTTCCCAAGAGGTAACTATAATTAAAACCAAATTTATAATTAGTATGTGTATTAAATTTTTATCAATAAAATTATGTATTATATTTAAAATTAAAAAGATTAAATAAAAAAAATATGATGTGCCAATGATGTGAAAGATAAGGTGTCTTTATGAGAAGAGGGAAACGCTAACTTTATTGAAGGGTTTGGGGTTTGTAAACAATTTGTAAATGAAACCCGAATTGTAAATACTTGGTTTAAACTATGGAAATCAACTACAGTCCATCACAAACAAAAAAAATTCTGAATAGATCGGGATTACCTTTCTCGATTTAAAAAAAAATAAAATAATTTCTATTCTACGGCTCCATTGTTAACCATGGTTTGCCACAACGTTCTAAACACATCTTACAAAATGTAAAGCTAACTCAACCTTTAAGGCCTAACATGGGCCACTACAGGATCTTAATGAGCCCAAATTGTACAACTTATGTCTAACCTAAAACAAAAGATCCAAAAAAAAAAACTCAAACATAAAACATAAAACAAAAATTCCAAAATATACATAAATCGGTGCTGTCAATTTGAGTAATTATCTACGGGTCCCGCCCCGTTTAACCTGCCGCCAGTCGGGTGCGGTCGAGAAATTTTAAGTTTTTTATTTATTTATTATTTAAATATTTGCGGGTTACCCGCGGGTACCCGCGAATTCAAGCGGGGCGAGTGCGGGTCGAACAAAAAAATTAACCCGCGGAGCGGATCTAGCGGGGCAAGTTTGAACCGCTTGACATGCCTAGTTAGAATCCAACATGAAACACGATTAAAAAGAATGATTTTTAAAAAAACACGATTAAAAATAATATAAAAATGGAAAATAAAATAAAATAAGGAACCACCCAATATTAAACTATTAGAAACAGTTCCATTAACTCCAAAACCAAGAAAATAAAATACTATTACACAATCAAAACAAAATTAAAAAACAAATGTAGACCACGCCCGCGCATTGTATCTACACATCCAACATATTTTAAAAAAAACAGAAAATTATCTTAAAATTAAAATTTTAAAAGTAGCCCAAATTCCTTCATTCCTTAATATTAAAAGGAAATGTATTCTACAAGGGTTTCAACAAATAAGTTTTAAATGAAACAAAAGAAAAAATAAAAATTATGCAAAAAAAACTTTAAATTGTTAAGATCTTCCCTAAAAAAAACTAACTAATTGCATGAAATTGACCAAAAAGGAAAACAAATAAGTAAAAATGTGTACTATCCACTAAACAAATACATATAAAATCATAAATTTAAGAAATTAAGAAAATAAACCAAAAAAATAAAAATACACATATTTTAAGTTGATAGAGACAATTCAATTAACTACCAGATTCAAAATATAAAATAATAGACAGTAAAAACTGTTTAGACAAATTGCTTACAATGCCCGAGATTCTGAAAATTGAATTAAATCATCATCGCTTAGGTTAGCTTTTATGGAAAATTGTCTATTATCACCAATATTTTAAGCTTTCTTTGCTTTCTGCTTACTAATCCCTAAACTTATTACACAGAGTGATATTGAAGGGTTTGGGGTACCTTGAAGGTTTTGAGGAGGCGTACCTTGAAGGTTTTTTTTTAACAATTTTAGGCAAGAGGCGTAGCTTGAAGGATTTTTTTTTGTGTTCTTCATTTTTTTATTAGTTTTTTGATCATGCTGAATTGTGTGATGACTGCTGAGGTGGCATATGTTGTGTCTTCACCAGAAGAGAGAAAAGCTTTCATACACCCTACACACCGACAACTTTAGTACTCGACCGGTAGCTTTCGTCTCCGGCCGCGTAAAAAGTTATGATGATACTCAAAAGTCGTTAACGCTCACAATCCCTCCACAAGTATGCTTCCGTATTTTGGGACGGTTTTGCTCGTCTACCCTAGGTCAATCAGATGGATCAAATACTTTTGTAGTTCTAAAAATACCTAAGTTCAATTTCAAGGAGATCAATCAAGCAAAAATGCATTAAGAAAAATGATAGAATGAAGAACCATAATCGGTATCCTAGTCTAAAAACTCAATGAATAACCGAACCATGAGAGCCCCTTTGAAACTATATACCCAACAAGAGAACTACTCAGCCATAGCTGAGATAAACATAATTAATAATTGAAAAGAAAACAGTAAGAAAAAGGGATGAGGGAAGGTTTCTCTATCGAAGAACACCGATCGATAATCCTTGCTCCACACCGTAGAACAAGAGTAAAAGTTGCTAGGGAAAACACAAGCTGGATCCTGGATATGTGAAGGAAGATTCTCAAGACCAGGGAGTTAGCGAAAGGGTTTCATAAAATGGAGATTCAAAATGGAAGGAATACTTCATTTTGGCAAGATTCTTGGTGCTCGATGGAAAGATTACATAGCATTTTTTGGAGAAAACGTTACATAGATACATGAATATCGGCCAATGCAACAATGGAAGAGGTTATGATCAGACACAAACGAGGAGGACATCGTTCGAACTTGCTGAATCGGGTATAAGAGGAAATTGAAAAACATAAAACTAGAACCCGACATAATATATCAGATGCGGCGCTACGGAGGCACACATCATATAAGTTCAAGAATGAATTTTTGTCGAAGGAAACATGGAAAATCATACGGGAAACACAACCTGTAGTGACATGGATAAGAGGAGTCTGGTTCAAACACGCAACTCCAAAATTCTCCTTCCTTTTATGGCTGGCTATGCATGATCGTCTAAGAACAGGGGAAATAATGCAAAAATGGAGCCCGACAATTCAATCTCATTGTATCTTATGTGAAAGCCAAGTCGAAATGAGAAACCATTTATTTTTCTCATGCGTCTTCTTAGCTCAAATATGGGAACAACTCACTCGATGCATTCTCAAGGACTAGTACACAACACACTGGAACACACTCGTTGGTACTATCTCCGACTCATTGCAAGGTAACATTCCTCTATTCATTATGATGTATGTATTTCATGCACTGGTTTATGGTGTTTGGCAGGAAAGAAACGGAAGACGACACAGAGAAGCACTTTCAACACCTCAATGACTCATTACACTCATCGACAAACAAGTGAGAAATAGACTCAATTCCATCCGAGCCTTAGGAGAACAACAATACGAGGATAGTCTCGTATTTTGGTTTCAACAAGACATATATAAATTCTTCAGTTTGTAGTTAGCTAAACATTTTAAAACATTCTAACTTGTTGTAAAAGGGGTTTTTTTTTACTGAATAAATTGAACATTTTTTCAAAAAAAAAATGAGAGGGTTATAAAAACAAATATCAAATCTTATATAACTTAAAACTGAATCAAATTGATAAAATCAATTCTCTTTTTTTAAAAAAAAAAATATTATCTTTTGAAACTTGTAATTGTTTTAACATGTTAGGAAATTTATGTTTTAATGTAATAATTAATGTTTAAAGTTTATATCTCTGAATTATTGTCAATTGATTCTTTATAAAAGAATTATCAAAGATGATAACAAACTGTTATTCTTCTAATTGTATATATTATGAATTTTATATAAATTTTACAGTTTACATTTTTATTTTATTTTGTAGTTCTCATTTATTCTCTTACTTTATTTTTTGATTTTATTAGTTTCTATTTAAACAAAACACAATTCTTTTTTCGTTTTTGTTATTTTCTCTTCTTAAAAAATAAATAACTAACAATATAAAAGTTTATATTATTACACTTGCACATATTACGATCTAAATAAACAATGACATATGTCACAATCTAGTGAATTATAATTATCTTACGTGTCACGTTTACGTTGAGCGCGCTCAACTTTATATAACATTACATGTAATCAACTGAATTCCAGTAAATATTTGTTACTATTTGTTTTTCACAAAACTTCGTTTTTCGGTTATCTATATATATAAAGTTACCTTTGCTCTCTTCTACTTCCGTCACCTCAGCGTCCACATAGGCGAAGAGAGCAAATGTTTTAATGATTTACTTCTACATCAAATGGTCCAATAGATTGCTTTAATCATTCTCACATCAAAACTTACGATCTAATAGATAAGAACAAGCTTATCTCATCCCACCAATCTACCAAGCTTCACAAACACAAACCAGAAAGCATGAAGATCAGATTGTTCTAAATTTGTGTAACAGGAAAGAGTTCAACCAGTAAGTGTCTGAGCTTGGTTTGTGAATGGGAAAGTTTAATAACGAGCTTAGCTATGGTGAACCTCCGCAAATTCCACCGCAAATTCCAGGAACAAATTCACTTCATATTTCTTATAATCTTTTAAAAATGCAATAAGATCGAGTTGAATAACAAGCACTTTCCAAAATCTAAAGACGTCATGAAGAGCATAGAGTCAAAATATATGTGACAAAATAGGCATTTCCATAATCTGGTCTCAAAATTCCCATCACTTCATCAACATTTCAAAACTAAATCATTTAAACCTCCTACTCCATGAAATGTAAGTAGTAAAATAACAAAATTGAGCTCTGAAAACCCTAACATCGTGAGTTTTGTGTTCAACCTGACAGTAAAAGGAGAAGGCTGCGTACAGAGGAGGAAGAGAATAGCACTGCCTAGGCCTGAGATTATTACCCGAACGGAATTTCCGAACCGAACCCAACCGAGTTTTGGAGATTTTGGGTTCATATTCGGTTATTGACAGTGAAGCATCTTCGTCGAACGGAACTGTTAATCGAAATATCTTCGTCCTCTCCTTGCCCTCGCCTCCATTATTTAGGATTTCCAGTTGACTGCTTTGTTAGGTTGAAGAAGGTGTCGATAGAGGTTGAAGATGGTTGAAACGCATCGATTATGTCGCCGTTTTTCTTTATGAGATTGTGGATTTGGGCCATTAATAAAATTAAAAAGAGAAATAATTTATTGGGCCAAACAGCCCAAAAATAAAATAATTAAATGAATTCATCAAAACATACGATCATATTCTTAAACCAATTTATTAAAAAACCAAAAAATTAAAAACTTAACAGCCGCCATGGCTAGAAACAATACATATAAAAAACAATTGCAACAATGTTCGGTCTAAATCAACGTTAGGAGACGGGGACATCAGTAGTGTTGGGTGTACCAGCAGATTTTGGGTTATTGGTAAATATGAAATTACCGAAATAACCGTTAACCGAACCAAAATTTTTATCGGTTAATATCGGTAGAAAATAGTTAAACTAAAATTACCAAATAAACCGATAAATTAAGTAAGGTTTACCCGAACTCAAAGGCCTAGCACTACCCAATTCGTAATTATATATGGTGATAGTGTTTAAAAAAAGTACTTCAGAATAAAAATAAAAATTGATAAATATGATTCAAATCGTAGGTAAACAATATTGGGGAAAAAATATTTGGGGAAAAAAACACAAGATTAATCGAGAAAGTTGAGATTAACGATCCTAAAATCATCTGCAACTATCTATATCCCTACGCATAATATATGACCCTAAATGGACGATAAATTCACCACAAGCGAAGGAGGTTTCATATACCCGCGTCTAGGCCTACATCCGTCTTGAGCCCCCCAAAAAAAAAAATAGATAACCGCAAAGATCTATTATCATTCACCAATAATTTCAATAAAGAAAAAATGGAAAGTTTTAGATTGACGTATTGTTTAAGACTCTTATGGTTTTAAATTTAAAATAACAAATTCTTCCATTAAAAACTATTAATTCTTGCTATTTTATTGGTGTGAAGAAAGATTTTTAAATTAATCAACAGCATGTAACACTAATTCATACTAATATGATGACTAAATATATAAAGTTATTTCACAAATAAATTTGAAAAACCACGTGTGTACTAATATATAGATTAAATATTAATCCATTTACTAACACATACGAATTGCGTTAAAACAAGAGATCTATAGTAAACAATTATAAGAAATTAAGGAACTAATAACAAAGAACAACTAAAAAATATACAATTCCCAAAACTTCCAAATGACAAAATTTATTCTTTTAAAAACCAAGTAATTGAATAAATAGACAACCAACAAAAAAAGAAGATAAAAATGTGCATCATCCAATAGAAAAAAGAAGATAAAAATGTGCATTATCCACTAAACAAACACATAAATTTAAGAAAGAAAAAAAAAACATAAAAAAACAATCCACATTTCTTAAGCTAATAGAGACAAATCAATTAACTACTATACTAATAAAAGTAAAAACAATATTAAACAATATTTTTTAAAAAAAAATTGTGTTAACGTCCGCGCGTAGTGCGGATCACACAATAGTATTAATATAAAGAAAAGAAAACATATATCTTCAATAGATTAACATATAAGATAGAATTGTTTTTTCAAATCGGACCCCGTTATAATTAAAGTGAGGGTCCATTCAAATGTTTCATGACTATGTTCTCAAGACCAATTCTGATAAATGGATGTATTTCGTCAACTCTTGAAAACAGGGTACATAATATACATAGTAAACATAATAATTAAGCAAAATCAAAAGCTATCATGTAATAAGTATCCAAATCTTACACTAAAAATGAGATAAGATTAGCTCAGCATATAAAAGGACATGAAACTCTTCATTTTCAGTTATTTTTGAGTTAGAAACTCATCTTTTTCAAAAATAAAAACATGGGAGATAAAGGTTTTCACGTAAAGGCTTCTTCCCTACATAATGAGATGAGTGTGAAGCTCTGCCAGTATAAAGTGCTTGAGAGTTATGTTGGAGGTGGATTTCACAATTCCCTTCTTTTTTCTTTAAAAATCCACCATCAGATTGAGATCGGTCTATCTGAGTGATTGGTCTAATAGGCAGTCGGCCCATTAAACGAACAAAGCCCGCCCAAGTCGGCCGTACGAGGAGGATTAGGTGGATTGTCACCGAGACCGGTCAGTACACTCTATCCAACCAAGCGATCTGTCCTGCCCCACTGTCGATCCGCCTTGCCCGACCAACGATTTACCATGACCGACCGTACCAATTAGGGTGTCAAAGGTCTCTAAACCACAGCCTAAATCTTAGTATAAATAGGAGAGTGCCCTCATTTGGAAAAGAGGAGAAAAAATGGAGAGAGCTCTAAAAGACTAAACCGACTTTGTAATCTTCAAAGAAAAGGAACCGATCTATCATCCGTCCAAAAGGAACATTCCTCTAAAGTCTTGATTTAAACCGACCTCGCTTGATCTTAATATACGCCAACCTAAGACTTTAATTCAAACGAAATTCTCCGAGCCCCTTTCATAAAGTAGATATAAGTTAATCGGTGCCGATAACCGATACAACAATTGGCGCCCACCGTGGGGCTCAGAGATATTTTTCAACGCAAAAACCAGTTCGGCGGATAACAACTCAACGATGTCAGAACACCCATCCACGATTACGATAGGCGCGAAGACCGCAACACCTCGATTCATCGGACCCGAACCACCACCGAACCGACTAAGCAGCACCAACATACCGACTACGACTGCGATCCTCGAAACTACCCGGATAACCCCACTAGTCTGCAACGCATCCACTGTAGGACCAACCAACATCCCAGCCCTCTCGGGACACTCCTCGCGAGAATAGACGAGCTCACTCGTGAATCGAACGAACGATTTGACCAAATCACCGCAGTACAAGCAGCATGCCAAGATCAAGTCAACGACCTCCACTCCCAGGAGGCCCAGACTCCCAAACACCACCGCATCCGCCGTAACTTGTTCGGCAATCAGCACTCCCCACCGACCAACCTACTTCGAAACCCGACATACAATGAAAACCGAACACGTATGCCGAACTTCGAAACATTAACCCCCTCCCATCAAATCAGAAACCCTGAACGAAACCAAGAGATGGAAGAGATGAATGCCAAACTACAGGCCATGACATCTCTGGTACATCGGGCGACCAGTCCGACTCCTGAGATCGATCGCGTGTTAAAAGAGACGCAAAACACGCCTTTTACTGCTCAGAAAGCCGACTTCCCGCTACGCAATCCAGAAAATATTAATTTTCCGATCTATTCGGGAAACACGGATCCCAGCCAGCATCTGACGGCGTTCCAAATTACGATGGACCGAGCTCGATATTCCGCCGAGGAACGAGACGCCGGTTTTTGCCAACTCTTGCCGGAGATAGCTACCGTACGATGAGCACCGCCTTCCTCAAACGCTATCATATGTTCCTCCAGCATCCGACCTCCTGTGCCGACCTCTATACAATCACTCAAGGGGAGAATGAATCCCTCCGAGCATTCATGAACCGATTCAATTCGGTGGCATCTCGAGTCTCGGCGATACCGGCCTTATGGGGAGCCCTCCGACATAACATGAAATTCCGAGACAGCCTCAAGTTCGATAACCGCCGACCTTAGAAGACGCGCTACACCGAGCAGTACTATACATCGAAGATGAGGAGGAGAAAGAAGCGATGGCCATAAAGTACCCATCCAATTCGGATCCGCCGACAAAGGATAAACCCAGGGAGGAATACTGTGAACCGCGGCAACACCTCAATCAGAGTTATCACGCCAATAATAACGGCAACGATAGGGGTAGAAGAGCAAACGTGAGCTACGTCGGCGAAGCACAACCCCAACAACAATCGAAAAAGTGGATACGCAACGAAGAAAGCCAGCGCCCGTTCTGCGAATACCACAGGCGATACGGACATCCCACCTCTCAATGTCGCCAACTACAAGAGTACCTCCTCGAGAAATTCCGAAGAGGAGAGATCGGCAATCAGAGTCAGACCCCAATACGAGTCGACGAACAACGATCAAACGACGCTCACCGACCTGATAATAACCGATCCAGGCCGTATCTAAACGAAAATCTTCCCCCAACGCCAATCATACGAAGGACGGAAGATGAGCAGCCGAAACGAGACCACAACTTCCATGACAAGCAAGGATCACCTCCGACTGTCTGAAGGCTGGTAAACATGATCATGGGCGGCCTCATGACGTGCAATGATTCGATTTGATCAATCAAAAAGTACGGCAGGAAGGTGATGATTGCTCAAAGATGGCAAGATCAGATCACCGATAAGCCTACTGGCAAAACGATAATCTTCACCGAGGACGACGCCGCATGCATAGATCAACCACACAACGATCCTCTCGTTATCGAGCTCAGAATCGGCGATTGCGAAATCTCGCGAATATTAATAGACACCGGCAGCTCGGTAGACATAATATTCAAAGAAACCCTGGATAAAATGGAGCTTGCCGACCATCACCTCAAACCGTATATCAAACCACTCACGGGATTCAGTGGAGATACGACCATGACAATCGGGACGATCAGACTGCCGGTGTATGTCGGGAAAACAACGAAGCTTGTCAAATTTGTCATCGTCGATAAACCAACAATCTACAACGCAATACTGGGTACACCGTGGATACATGCAATGAAGGTCGTCCCATCCACCTACCATCAGTGCATCAAATTCTCCACTCCGCACGGAATCAAAACGATCTGGGGGACCAGGAAATGTCCCGAACATGCTTCATCACCGAGCACAAGTTGCGAAATTCTGCCTCAAAATGACCCGAAACATGTTTGATGATCGAACCCAGGATCCATGCCGAACTTCCACCTCAAGATAACCCGAAGCGCGAGACCATCCTCCAAGGCAACATAGACGAAAGCGACCCGGAGCAATGCGTTGGCATCGGATCCGAGCTCAAGGATGACATTAAATTCGAACTAATCTGTCTCCTACGCTGAAACGCGTCAACTTTCGCATGGTCGATAAGCGATATGGTTGGGATAGACCCAGCAATTACTCGCCACGAGCTGAATGCCGATCCAACTTTCAAACCGATCAGGCAAAAGCGACGAAAGCTAGGCCCAGAAAAAGCCGGGGCCGTCAACGACGAGGTCGAACGACTATCAGCATCAGGACTTATCACCGAAGTAAAATATCCCGAATGGCTGGCCAACTGGGTAGTCGTCAAAAAGAAGAGTGGAAAGTGGAGAATTTACGTCGACTTCACCGATCTCAACAAAGCCTGTCCAAAAGACTGCTTCCCTCTACCGCACATCAATCGCTTGGTGGATGCGACCGCCGGCAATGAACTACTATCCTTCATGGATGCTTTCTCCGGCTATAATCAGATAATGATGCACCCCAACGACCGAGAAAAAACGGCATTCATAACCGACTGCGACACCTACTGTTACAAAGTCATGCCTTTCGACCTGAAAAAACGCAGGAGCAACCTACCAACGACAGGTCAATCGTATGTTCGCCGAGCAACTCGGGAAAACTATGGAGGTCTACATAGACGACATGCTCGTCAAATCACTAACCGCTGGCGATCACATCGGCCATCTCCAAACTTGTTTCGATACCCTGAATCAGTACCGAATGAAGCTGAACCCATCGAAATGCACATTCGGCGTAATTCCAGGCGATTTCCTAGGATACATCGTCACCCAAAGAGGAATCGAGGCCAACCCCAAACAGATAACGACGATAATCGATCTGCCATCGCCACGAAACACGCGGGAGGTACAACGATTAACTAGCCGAATTTCTGCCATTAATCGATTCATCTCCAAATCCAACGACAGATGTCTGCCGTTCTACCAACTACTACGAGGGAACAAACGATTCGAATGAGACGATAAATGCGAAGAAACCTTCCAACAACTGAAAATCTAACTTACGACACCACCGATCCTGGCAAAACCAGAAGAGGGCGAAACCTTATATCTCTACATATCAATTTCCAGCTCGGCGGTAAGCGGTGTGCTAGTAAAGGAAGATCGAGGAGAACAGAAGCCGATCTTCTACATCAGCAAGACGATGGATGACTCAGAAACGCGATACCCGACCTTAGAAAAACTCGCGCTTGCGGTCATCATCTCGGCAAGAAAGCTACGACCCTACTTTCAATCCCATTATATCGTCGTTCCAACCAACCAGCCGCTTAGGAATATCCTACATAGACCAAGCCAATCGGGACGAATGGCAAAATGGGCAGTCGAGCTAAGCGAGTACGACATAGAATATCGAAACTAGACCAGCGCCAAGTCACATGTCCTAGCCGACTTCATTATCGAGCTTCCCCCCGATCTGGCCAGCGATAATCTCCTAACAAAAGAAGAAGGATGCCTGCTCTACGTTGACGGTTCATCATCACAGCGCGGATCGGGAGTAGGAATCATGCTACAATCCCCCACGGAAGAAGTCCTAGAGCAATCTTTTCACCTAAATTTCCAAGCCTCAAACAACGAGGCGGAGTACGAAGCGTTGATCGCCGGACTAAGACTAGCCAAAGGAATCGGGGTGAAAAGGATAGAGGCATTCTGTGACTCGCAACTCGTGACAAATCAATATAGTGGCGACTAAGAGACCAAGAATGAGAGAATGGAAACCTACCTCCAAGTCGTCAAGAAACTCGCAGAGGGTTTCAACTCTTTTACACTCACCAAAATTCCGAGGAGCGATAACGCATAGACGGACGCACTGGCAGCACTCGCATCTACCTTGGAACCACATCGACGCCGCATAATACCAGTAGAAAGCATCCACATGCCGAGCATCGACCTGCCTAAAGGAGTATGCTTAATCAACGACCTCCAAAATAATCAGGGGAGCGACAACGAAACAACCGACCAGGTAGAGGTAGAGGACGAGCCCGCCCTAGAGGACGACACAGGCAACACGACCGACCCCGTAGACTGGAGAACCGAAATTCTACTCTACATCAGCGACGGAATCGCCCCACCCGACCGATGGGCAGCTCGACACCTCAAAGCTAAAAGCGCCCACTACACCCAACTCGATGGCAATCTCTTCCGCGTCAATACTTATGGCGCCCTACTTAGATGCCTCAGCAGTGAGGAAAGCCAAGACGTCATGAAGGAAACCCATGAAGGAGCGGGTGGCAACCACTCTGGAGGCCGATCTCTAGCTTTACGGGTCAAAAATCATGGCCATTTCTGGCCGACCATGGAATCCGACTGCATAAAGTTCATAGCTCGATGCGAGCCTTGTCAGTGACACGCGCCAATGATCCATGTTCCCACCGAGCTACTAACTACCGTCACAGCCCCGTACCCCTTCATGAGATGGGCGATGGACCTAATAGGTCCGCTCCCCCGATCTCGCCAAAAACGCTTCGTATTGATCATAACCGACTACTTCACCAAGTGGGTGGAAGCTGAGTCTTACGCAAAAGTCCACACCACCGATGTACAGAAGTTCGTGTGGAAGAACATCATATGTCGGCACAGACTGCCATACGAGATCGTTACCGATAACGGATCCCAATTCACATACGCTATCTTTGAGGGGTTTTTGCAAAATGGAAAATACGACTAAGCAAATCCACGCCCAGATACCCGCAAGGCAATGGCCAGGCCGAAGCAACGAACAAAACCATCATCGATTTTTTAAAAAAGCGACTCGAGCAAAAGAAAGGACTATGGGCCGAGTAGCTAGATGGAGTACTATGGTCACACCGAACGACCCCACGAGGTTCTACGAACAAAACACCCTTCTCGCTATCACACGGAATAGAAACACTGGCCCCAGCTGAGGTCGGTATACCCAGCCTCCGACGAACAATGTTAACGCAAGAACCAAACCTCAACGAGAGGATGATCAGAGATCGACTAGACCTAATAGAAGAAGACCGCGATCAAGCCTTACTCCGCATACAGAACTACCAACAATAAGCTGCTCGGTACTACAACAAAAACGTTAAAGGAAGATACTTCGAGGATGGTGAACTGGTACTTCGAAAAATCTTCGAAAATACCGCCGAACCCAACTGGGAAGCTTGGAGCCAACTGGGAAGGACCATACCAGATTTCAAAAATTGTCAAACCAGGAGTATACGAGCTAACGACCATGGCAGGAGAACCGATCCTATGATCCTGGAATTCGATGAAGCTCAAGAAATACTACTACTAGATCGGCGCCAAAAAAAAAAAAAAAAAAAAAAAAAAAGGACGCTCACTGAGCTATGTCTATGTAATGTGAACTACGATCGGCTTGATCCTTCCTCGGATGGTACGTAGGCAACCCATTTCGGGGTGCAGCTGTTTATATAAATAAATTTTATTTTTTCTAAGTACCGTCTCACTACCACCCACATCGGCATCATTCCACATCGGCATTCTAGCTAGATGTTCGATTTAGCAAACGCATTCCTCATGGATGCAGTGGTGAAATAACCCACACACTAAGCCGGGCCCAGTCCTGTACATATCTTAGGTCGGCCGAATACAAATGCCGAACACATCTTCGCGTATTCATACTCGATCTAAGAAGTTAACAAACGGACCGAGCTAAGACTCCCACCTACTAACGTAATAAGCTGAGCCCATACTCGCACCTTACAGGATAAGCCGAACTTTTTGTCTCGCATCTAAAATTTAAATAAGCTGAGTCCGACCTCGCATTCATCAACAATATAAAATCAAACAGGTTTTGAAGAAGGTAATTTCATTCATATTAAAAAAACACGACAACAACGTCTATTTTACAAAGAAAGAGGACTACATCAACAAAAGAAACAGCAACAAAAAAAGAGAACAAAAAGGAATAAGGAAAAAAGATCATTGGCCGGCCAATTCCTTTGCCCGATCAGCCACGGTAACCAGGTCGGCGGGATCCTCGTACTCGTCCGACTCAGGAATCTGCGGAGTCAAAGGCAAGTTGTCTTGAGAGCGCTGATCCCCATCCTGAGAAGGTCGATCCTCTAGATCCTTGGTATCATCATCTTCGGCAGCAGCTTCGACAACAGGAACTGCCGAGGTACTCGGAGAGAGATCGGCCAGGAAAGGCAGCGCGTCTAAATTGCCGACTAAGAGGTCGATAATCTGTATTTTGCTAACCATATCGCGCCACTCGGCCTTGTCTTCCTCCAGCTTGGTAAAATAGGAATCAGGAATATCAACAACGTCATCCTTCATCAACTGAAGATAATCAAGAATCTCGGTAACCTGATCAGCAATCAGAACCGCATCCCGGGCCTTCTCTTGATCTTCAAGATGCGTCTTGAAACGCTTAAGCCGAGGCGCGTATGCCCCGTTGACCTCCTCCCAGACCCGTTCTCTCTCTTGCCGGACTTTATCCTTTGCCGACCTCTCCAGCCGAACTGATTCAGAAACCAGCTCCTTCTCCAACCTCACCCTCTCCCGAGAGATCTCCTCCAAACTCGTCAGAAGATCGGAGTTCTCTTTTCCGAGATCGGAGATCGTGGATGTAAGCTCGAGGTTGCTCTTGTCAAGCATCTCCGACCTCACCTTCTTGACCGACTCAAGCTCCCTCATCAACCGCCGACATGCAGCCTTAATCTTCTGCACCTCATCCAACTTCTCCGTCTTCGCTCTTTTCAGCTTACGATCATATGACCCCATAAGCCTGTTCACGCAAGCCGCCGTCTGATATCCAAAAAGGCATAGTTGGAAGCTTCGATCACGCAAAAAAAATCACAAGGAATGAAGTAACCAAGTTTACCTTCATAAACTGACGGGCCATCTCCTGGTAAGTGTCCTCCTCCTTGAGCTTACCAAAGGCCAGAAGACTGCTCGAACTGCTTCCGATCTCACGATGCAGGTCAGAGCAAGCAGCCTTGTCGTTGACGAACGGTTCGTCCTTCCCGTACTTGAAACTGAAGCCCTGAAGACCGACCTTCTGCTTCTTCGAGGGCCTTCCCTCGCCGACCTGTTGCTCAACAGAAAGAACATCCGAAACGATGGACCGACACAAATTCCCCTGTTCGGTCGGCTTCGAGAGATGTCTGGAGGATTTCTTCGAGGAGTGCTTTCTCTTCTTCCTCCCCTCTTCGGTCCTCGCCGCCGGTTCCGCGACGTTTGCCTCAGTCCTCACCGCCGGTTCTGCGACATTTGCTTCCTCGGCCCCCCCTCGAGTTTTGCGGATCGCTCCGACTCTCGGTATTAATGGAGGCGCCGACCTTCGCGATCTCTCTTTGAGGCCGATCATCCCAAGCACTTGAGGGATCGGCGGGGTCCGATCGAACAAAGAGAGCGGTGCTCGCGTCGATCGGAAGAGGAGTGGCCGACCTAACTCTGGCCATGCTTGCGTAGCTCGGCAAAGCGTTAACGTCTACACCACTCATGTTGTTTTTTCTCTGAGAAGAACGAACAACCGCGCCCCAACTAGCTGCGAAACCAAAGATGATTAAGTCAGATAAAAATCACCAACCAAAAAAGGAGATAATACAGAGATCGGTTTACCAGAATTAATACGAGCTAAACTCGATTGAATCATTTGAAGATGAATTTCAGGCCACCGTCTCTGACCCAACTCCCGAATTCTTGCCAAATCTGCTTCGAAACCTACAGGGGCGCTTGGAAATAGGATGCCGAACTGAAACAGCCAAAGGAAGAGAGTTAGACCAAGGAAAATAATGCAATAAGAGCATAATAGAAACTAATATCTACCGAAGTCCCTATTCCACCGAGTCATGTGTCTTCTTCCGAACTCGACGATCGATGCGGAGTTAATCTTGACACAAAAGTATCGATGCTCCCAGTCGTTAAACTTGCTAACACTCTCGCCCAGAATCACCTTGTGATTGCTCTTCGCAGCCACATAAACCGTCTCAGGGGTTTTACCGTTCACACTGATGCGGGACATCTCTTCGAAAAAATGAAGATCGACGTTGACGCCACACTCGGCCCCCAATACTAGAGCGGCGACCATATTGCGAATCCCAGCTGGAGTTATATGACTAATGGCGAGCTCCCTAGCGTCACAATAGTCGATCAGCAATTTCGGCAAAGGAAACCACAGCCGACACTGAGAGAAATACGCCTCGTACAAACATATCCACCCCTTTGGGAGCTGTCCATGGTCGCTCCTCGGGGGCAGGCGGCGTGAGTTCCAATCCAGAGACCAGCTGCGCCCCTGCATGCAACCTCTTCAGAGAAGCATAGTCTGACTTCGAGGGGATATCCGCCAGACGGAGCCAACCACGAGGGATCGTTTGACCTCTGGATCTGGGAGCCGACCTATGACCCGCCTTAGCTCCGACTCCAGCAACCTCTAAAGCCGACCTCCCCGCCATTGCAAGCAGCTCAGCCTCAAACTTAACATCGGCAATCGCTTCATCCATCAACTGAGGAACAATGATCTCCAAGCGAACCGAGCTGGAGCTAGCGCCATCTGGTCGCGTTTGAATGGCTAACTTCTGGATCGGCGAGCTAACTACTCCCGCCGAACTATCCGAGGACGTCGTCTTATCCAAAGAAGAATAACTACTCACCGAGATAGCGTCCTCCTCAACCGACCTCGAGGACAAACTCGATTCAATACGCGCCATCTGCTTTTGAAGATCTAAAACAGGAAAAACGAATAACAATCGACCGACGCCACACGAACCTCCACCTAATCGGAGAAATCACGTCGCGGAATCAACGAAATCACGGCGGCGACACGACGGAATTACGACACAAAAGAGAGAACAATAAAACAAAGCCGAGAGAGAAAATGAGAGGAGAGCTATACCTTTTCTGTTGAAGAATGAAATGTAAAAGAGAGCGAGAGGGGGAGATTATATAGAAGAGAAGCGCGACTGCCGAGGAGACATAATGATTACATCTAGGAAACTCTTCGTTTCCCGCGCACCTAGGCGACTCTTCGCTTCCCGCGTGTCCAGGTGACTCTTCGTTTCCCGCGCACCTAAATGACTTTTCAGCTCCCGCGCATCGATATCTGGACCCAAGCGTCACCAACAAAGGCCCATTAAGAAGCCCACCGAGCATTATCATGGGAAGCACCGATCTAGATCACAGCTCTGCCGATCACACGAATTCGCCGAACTCAAGATACCCTCAATCCTTCGCCAAACTGGGGGGGGGGGGGGCAAAGTGTTGGAGGTGGGTTTCACAACCCCCTTCTTTTTCCCTTAAAAACCCACCATCAGATCGAGATCGGCCCATCTGAGTAATCGGCCCAATAGGCAGCCGGCCCATTAAACGAACAAAGCCCGCCTAGGTCGGCCGTACGAGGAGGATTAGGTGGATTGCCACCGAGACCGGTCAGTACACTCTACCCAACCAAGCGATCTTTCATGTCCCACCGTCGATCCGCCTTGCCCGACCAACGATTTACCCTGACCGACCGTACCAATTAGAGGTTCAAAGGTCTCTCTAAACCACCACCTAAAGCTTAGTATAAATAGGAGAGTGCCCTCATTTAGAAAAGGGGAGAAAAAAAAGGAGAGAGCTCTGAAAGACTAAACCGACTTTGTAATCTTCAAAGAAAAGGAACCGATCTATCATCCATTTAAAAGGAACATTCCTCTAAAGTCTTGATTTAAACCGACCTCGCTTGATCTTAATATACGCCGACCTAAGACTTTAATTCAAACGAAATTCTCCGAGCCTCTTTCATAAAGTAGACATAAGTTAATCGGTGCCGATAACCGATACAACAAGTTAGCTACTTGTTTGGGTAAAAATCATAAGTCTTTGCTTCTACGCTCTAGTCAATTCACTGTTACATTGTTTAATGGTTAAGAATAAAGCTACCACCAATGTGGCCATTGGTATGTTTAAGTCCGGCTCGTGATCCCAACTCCCATCACTATGTTTTTTCCACTCGCTACACATAACATGAATTATCAAAAACATCGATGGTGTTTATGCAGTGGAGATTTGATTTTAGTTGATAATCTTATAGGGATAACTATGATAACGACCATAATAGTTTATATGTACAACTAATAAATAGAGCAGAGTAAACACAACTATGAAAGAATCATCAAGGTAACAAACTTAGCGATAACCAAGGGCTCGTGGGCCAGTGGTAGCAGCGAATTCGCTGGTGTGGATATGTGCTCCGTCCCCTGGCTTCGAATCCCCTTGGTCCCCCATCCACGTTTAAATCAGCATATTGCTGTCGTGAACTCCGGAGTTAGGCCGCCAAAAATTAGTCTGGGCCTAGAAAACTTAGGACTCACTATGATTTATAAAAACAAAAACAAAAAAAAAAAAAAAACAAACAAACAAACTTAGCGATATGTTGACAGAGTAACTTACCCCTATTCTCGTCTTCTAAAAATATGGGTTGTGTAACTTCACTCTCCAAATACCGACGGAACTGGAATTAATACAGCCGCAAAATAACTTTTTGAGCAATAAAAAAGCAGAGATAGTTTTTTTTGGTGTTCCTTACATTACCCACGTCTTCATAAATACAGAATGCAGCCGTTTTTAATTGTTATTTAGCTTATAGGTGTAGATTTTAATATCATTAGTTAGCAACCACATATTAAATTGCTTCAGCAAATCCTTTGGCAAGCAGCGCGGCGTGGCGTTGACAACTCCCAAGGAAAATCTATAGTTTTTCTTTCCATTTAAAGAGCATTAAATTCTCATGGCGTAACATAACATAGATGACGTCACGACTCATGAGTTGTATGGTTAAAACGGGAAGAAAAACTATGTTAGAAGAGATATAACTGATATAAGATTATCCATTCATAAAAACCTAATATACTAGTCAAGCTTTCATATACATCTAACTCATCCTAAAATATAAGAAACAATATGACATGGTTTTATTAATCAGATAAAACTGATAAATGTTTTGTCTCGTACGGTTTTACCCATTATATAAGTAGTTATAGAGATTTGACATTACTCTGCAAGTGTAAGCAAAGCACATTAGAAAAAGATACCAATTCTTCGAGAAGATGATTAATTCCTCAAGAATCATCACACTTCATTCACACATATATTGAATAAGCCGACATCGTGTCACTGATAAAAATCAACTGAGAAACAATAAAGTTTCACTGACGTAATTAAAAAAAGATAAACAGAGAATATTTTTTTATGAAAAAGTATAAAATAAAGAAGCAAACAAAATGGTTCCCAGATTTGGGCATCCCACTTACCTCTGTTGGAATCCTAATTCGAGAGCACCACCTTCTCTAACTTCTACAAAATTCTCATTTACCCCTCTATTTTTCCATTTTTACATATCCTTCCCCATAACTTTTAAAGGGCTTATCTATAGCCCATATACGTATTTTGTTTTCATAAGCATTTTCAACTTTTGTAGAAGTCCCATAAACGGCTTCCCGTTCCCCGAACCTTGGCTAGAAAATTGAACCTAACACCGAGCATGATCTGAAACTCCACCGATTTCAAAAGAAGCAAAGGAGTGAGGAAAAGTGGCCAGCCATTCCCCATTCGTTAATGCACTGTCCAAGCTTCTTTCCTATCGGGTTCAAACCTCTTTTATTACACCTAAAACTAAAAGTATATGTATGGTATTAGCTTTTGTGTCGTTTAATGTGAAATTAAGAAACCAACAACAAGATTTCCACTCTAATCGCATTTTGTTAATCCGTATATTTATGAATGTTGTTTCTTTATTCAGAAGGAATTTTAGTTGACATTAAGAACAATGACCAAAAAAAAAATCAATCCATCTTACTCATAGCAAAAAATAAAATAAAAATAAAAAATAAAACAGAATAAGAATCATTGCTGACAAACAATTTCTGAAATATCACATCTCACATATAGGAGCCATCGTATCGTATATATCCTCAAGTCACATGTATAAGAAATTAGACCTATCAAAGCTGAATATCTTTGTCTAGAGATCGTGTTCCCTTAGTGTATATATATGTCACACTTATAAAATGATAAATTTTATAAATATCTTTGATTTGTTATAAAAAGAAATATAATTTATCATAAAAATAAATATTAATAAAGACATAAATATTATACCCAGTAGAAGATTGGGATACTGATAATATAAAGAAACGAGAGAGAGATTTGATTTTATTGGAGTTGTGAAGTTGTAACTTATGTTTACAATCGAACGAAAACGTTCGTATATATAGAGTTAAAAAGATAAGTTATTGTGTATGCATAGTGATGGTGGGCTCCACAAAAATTTACTCACGTTTATTTGTACGTACCATTTTTCTGACTTTTGTAACACTCCCCCTTGGAGACCAGTGTCACGATTTTCTCTTGCATTATGTATTTGTTGCCTCGTTAAAGACTTTTCCAGGAAAACCTAGTGGGAAAAACCATAAGAAAGTAAAAAGAGTACAACCACGCAAGCTCCCCCTCGAGTGACAAGGATGTCATTTTATAAGTCTCGTAGATGACACATTCCAATGTTATGGACATGTTTTCTGAGCACAGTGGTGGGTAATGATTTCGTGAAGAGATCCGCTGCATTTTTACATGATTGGATATATCTCAATTCAATTTCTCTATTCTTCTCGAGTTCTTGAGTGTATGAGAAGAACTTCGGAGGGATATGTTTGGTTCTATCACTTTTGATATATCCTTCCTTTGTTTGGGCAACACATGCAGCATTGTCTTCATATAAGATAGTTGGCTCCGTATCTATGCGAATTCCACTGCTTGATAGGATGTGGTGACTAATTGATCTCAGCCACACGCATTCTCTACTTGCTTCATGTAGTGCAATGATTTCAGCATGATTTGAAGAAGTGGCCACAAGCGTCTGCTTTTGAGAACGCCAAGATATAGCGGTGCCTTCGATCGTGAACACATACCCTGTTTGTGATCGAGCTTTATGTGGATCCAATAAATATCCTGCATCTGCAAAACCAACAATTTGACTTTTTGAATTTTTAGGATAGAGTAAACCTAAATCAATAGTCCCTTGAAGATAATGAAAAATATGTTTAATCCCATTCCAATGTCTTCGTGTAGGGGATGAACTGAATCTTGCAAAAAGATTAACAGCAAATGATATGTCAGGTCGTGTACAATTGGCAAGGTACATAAGGGCTCCAATTGCACTTAGATATGGTACTTCAGGACCAAGTATCTCTGCATTTTTCTCATGCGGTCGGAATGGGTCATTTTCAACCTTAAGTGTTCTAACGACCATAGGAGTGCTTAGAGAAGTTGCCTTATCCATGTTAAAGCGTTTTAACACTCTTTTGGTATATGTGGATTGATGCACAAATATACCCTTTTGAGAATGCTCAATTTGTAAGCCAAGACAGTACTTTGTCTGTCCGAGATCTTTCATCTCAAATTCTCCTTTTAAATAATCTGATGCTTTATGTATTTCCCCTTGAGTTCCGATAATGTTTATATCATCAACATATACCGCGATAATTACAAATCCGGATGTTGTTTTCTTGATGAAAACACATGGGCATATAGGATTATTCACATATCCTTCTTTGGTTAAATGCTCACTGAGACGATTGTACCACATACGTCCAGATTGCTTTAGCCCATATAATGATCTCTGCAACTTTATTGCACATACTTCTTTGGGTTTAGATTTCAATGTTTCTGGTATTTTAAACCCATCGGGAATTCTCATATAGATATCAGTATCTAATGATCCATATAGATATGCTGTAACGACATCCATGAGACGCATCTCTAGATTCTCGTCAACCGCTAGACTCACTAAGAATCTAAACGTGATTGCATCCATAACGGGGGAATATGTTTCTTCATAATCAATCCCGGGCCTTTGAGAAAAACCTTGAGCCACAAGGCGAGCTTTGTATCTCATAATTTCGTTTTTCTCATTTCGTTTTCGAACGAAAACCCATTTGTATCCAACCGGCTTCACATCTTTCGGTGTGAGCACAATGGGCCCGAATACATCTCGTTTATTAAGCGAATCAAATTCGACTTTTATAGCATCTTTCCATTTCAACCAGTCTTGCCTCTTTTGGCATTCATATACAGACCTTGGTTCTAGATCTTCGTTTTCATCGTCTATTTCTTTAGATACTAAGTATGAGAAAACATCATCAACATCATCCATTTCATTTGGATTCCATATCTTTCCATTATGGATGTAGTTGATGGAAATTTCATAATTTCCTTCAGATTCATGATGCTCTATATTTTCATTAGTCCCATGATTTGCTTCTTCCAAAATGCTTTCTGCTATTTTGGGAATATCATACTTTTCAGCTTCCTTTCGTTTTCTAGGATTTTTATCCTTAGAACCAACAGGTCTACCACGCTTTAAACGTGTTCTTGACTCATGTGTATCATCAGCTCTTTCACTTTCTCGTGGTATTTCAATACGAGCAGGGGTATTTGCAGCTGGTATATGTGATTTAGCTACCGTTTTAGTATCTGAAAATGCATCATGTAGCTGATTTGCTATACTCTGTAAATGCATGATTCGTCGAACTTCTAGTTCTGACTGTTTAGTAGGAGGATCAAGGTGCAACAAGGTTGGCACACTCCATTTGATATCCTTCTCTACTTGTTTATTTTCTCCCCTAGAACAGGGAATATTTTCTCATTAAAATGATAATCGGCAAAACGCGCCGTAAAGACGTCACCAGTCCGTGGTTCTAGGTATCGTATAATTGATGGAGAATCATAACCAACATATATTCCCAACCTTCTTTGTGGTCCCATCTTTGTACGTTGTGGTGGTGCTATAGGCACGTAAACCGCACAACCAAAAATTCTTAGATGGGAAATATTTGGTTCTCGACCAAATGCTAACTGTAGTGGGGAATACTTATGGTACGCACTTGGTCTTATCCGAATGAGTGCTTCTGCATGCAAAATGGCATGTCCCCATACAAAGGTTGGAAGTTTTGATCTCATGATCAATGGTCTTGCAATGAGTTGCAGACGTTTTATTAATGATTCAGTCAAACCATTTTGTGTGTGAACATGTGCTACAGAATGTTCAACTTCAATCCCCGTTACCATACAATAATCATTGAATGATTGGGATGTGAATTCACCAGCGTTGTCTAGTCTAACTCTTTTAATGGGATAATCAGAAAATTGTGCTCGCAGTTTGATTATTTGAGTTAGAAATCTCGCAAATGCAATATTTCGAGATGATAATAGACAAACATGTGACCATCTGCTGGATGCGTCAATTAACACCATAGAATAGTGGAATGGTCCACATGGTGGATGTATTGGTCCACAAATATCCCCTTGAATTCGTTCAAGGAATTTTGGTGATTCATTATTGATTTTGGTTGGCGATGGCCTTATGATCAATTTTCCTAGAGAACATGCATCACATGTCATTTTACTTCTCTGATAAATCTTCTGGATTTTCATCGAATAACCATGTGAGCTCTCTACGATCTTTCGCATCATCGATGTGCCTGGGTGACCGAGGCGATCATCCCATAATATTAAATCCTCTGGATTTCTTTTGATCACAAGATGCGATTCTATTGCATATATATAAGTATGATGCAAACCAGAAGGGAGTTATGAGAACTTTTCCAATATAACCCTTTTCCAATTTATCAGAAGTTATGTTTATATACTTCTTTCCATCCTCAGTTGCAGACTGAATTTCATATCCTTGAAGGTATATGCCTTTGAAACTCAACAAATTCCTTTTAGAATTTGGAGAATACAAGGCGTTATTTATGGAAAATTTTGTTCCATTAGGCAACATAAAGTTGGCTTTGCCTGTTCCCTCAATCAAGTCTGTAGGACCCGATATTGTGTCAACAATCATTTTTGTTGCTTTTAACACAGAGAAAAATCTCTTGTGTCTCAGAATAGTGTGCGTTGTTCCACTATCTGGTATACAAATTTCTCGAATATTTTCCTTGGATATTGTTCCATTCGTATTGTGATCCATTTCTGTAATCAACATAAACATCAATAAAGAAAACGAGAAAAATCATTCATAGAAAAACACACAATAATTATACATTAGATTATTTTTTTAAAACATCATTTATTTATTTTAAAACTGAAATGTAATAATTCTACATGGCATTACTCGAGACTATTCAGTAGTCTCACTACAATCATTTCAGTTATCCGCAAGAGCGGTCTCGTCGAAATCATTCGCAAAGTCGGGGGAGTCGAGGTACGATGTACCCTCAAAGTGTTCCATGAGGTTCACTTCCTTCCCTTTTCCTTTAGTGGACTCTTGGTATAACTTACAAAGATGTGGAGGGGTTCGACATACATGGACCCAATGCCTTTTTGACCCACATCTCTAATAGTTATTCTCACGCTTATTGGTGGAATTATCTTGGATTTCTTTCCCTTTATTAGTATATTCAGGTCGAACCCATTTGTACGATCCCCTCCCTTTTGGGTTGTAAGCTCTTCCACGTCCGCGATTAAATCGATGACCACGACCCCGATAGGTTTGACTTTTTCTCTCGGGATTCCTCACATTTGTGGCATTCACTTCAGGGAGTGCTCTAGTTCCCGTAGGTCGAGAGTTGTGGTTTTTTTATGAGAAGTTCACAATTCTTTTCCGCTAATATGAGAGTCACAATTAGCTCAGAGAACCTTTTGTATCCGCGACTTCTATAAAGTTCTTGCAGGATACGGTGTTCTTTATGAAAAGTGAGGTAAGTCTTCTCGAGCATCTCTGCTTCGGAGACAGGCTTACCACAAAATTTCAATTGTGAGACTATTCTCAAAATAGCGGAATTATATTCATCCACCTTCTCAAAATCCTGAAATCTCAGGTTTTTCCACTCCTCTAAAGCATGACGGAGAGTTATTTCCCTCTGGTTGTCAAACCTTTCCTTTAGAGCTTGCCACAGCTCTGCTGGGTCTTTTATGCCCACATAATCATGCGTCACATTCTCATCTAGATGTTTTCTTAAGAAAATCATCGATTTTGCCTTATCTTCGGCAGGAGAGTTGTTTCCTTCTTTTATTGTGTCAGATAATTTTTTCGACTCTAGATGGAGTTCCACATCGGTGGTCCATGCTATGTAGTTCGCTCCAGTAATTTTGAGAGTTGGGATCTTAAGATTTTCAACGCTTGCCATTTTTTATTTCTAAAAATAAAATCATATAAATATTATTAGTAATTTTATTAGAAACCGTTTACATGAATAACTAGAGCAATTACAAGAAAAAATAATGCATAGAAAATTAGCATAACAGTTGATGCAAACTCTTCGGGACTAAATTCTCCAAGGAAGAGACCATAAATAAAAGCAAAAATTACAATTGAACATAAAAACAACAAGAAGCGAATCATTTTTCTTATGGAATGAAAAACCGAAAAATATTTGAGAGGGTGTAGAATGTTTGAGTGAAGAAAAATGAGTGAAAGATGATTATATTTATAGATTGAAAATACTGTTCATAGCCGTTTGAAAAAGTAAAATAATTTGAAAATTTTTCTTTGTGACCGTTGGGATTAAAAAAAATCAATCTGGAAATTTAAATAATCAATCAGTTAAATTTACCAAATTTCATATACAAAGTTTATATACAGACGGCCGAGCCTCCATATATAATAACCATAACAAACAAATAATTAAGGGAAAAATTGTGATGACAGAATCATCCACATTTAAACAGTAAATAAATTTTGTGGCGTCTCAGACGTCCACTATAATATTAACAATAAATAATTTTGGTGGCGTCTGAGACGTCCACTATAATATTAACAGTAAATAATAATGGTGGCGTCTGAGACGTCCACTATAATATTAACAGTAAATAATAATGGTGCATTTAGCAACCATGATATAATAATAACGAGGTGACAAACCGCTCTCTATAATATTTAGTAAATAGTGGGTCATTAAACAACCACTGTAAAATAATAAATTATTATAGAGGCGACATACCGTCTGCTATGGTAGGGTATATATTATGAATATATATTTAGCTATAATGAAGAGTGATCGTGCTGATAACGTGTTATAAAAAGAAATATAATTTATCATAAAGATAAATATTAATAAAGATATAAATAGTATACCCGGTAGAAGATCGGGATACTGATAATATAAAGAAACGAGAGAGAGAGAGAGATTTAATTTTATTGAAGTTGTGAAATTGTAACTTATGTATACAATCGAACGAAAACGTTCGTATATATAGAGTTAAAAAGATAAGTTACTGTATATGTATAGTGATGATGGGCTCCACAAAAATTTACTCACGTTTATTTGTACGTACCATTTTTCTGACTTTTGTAACATGATCTTTATTGTTGACCTTTTACCTAATGTGTTTTTTTTTCTTAAACGCGATCGTTTAACCACTTGCCAAACGTTTCAACTAATCGAGAAGCAAATGAGTATGAATAACACTCGATTTATGAATTCTATACGGTATTTTCGGTTTACATTAGGGATGGACACGGAACGAATATCATGGATTTTGGTAGTATATGTGTTCTGCACCGCTATGTCCAGATCAGTGCCGGCTTAAGAGAGAGGACAAGAGGTGCGACCGTCCCAGGGCTCAATCCCGTGTCCTAATAATTAAAGATCTCGATTTTTTTTTCCATTAAAAATTAATAATAATAAAATTTAGATTAAAAAGGGCCCATACAATTATTTTATATGTATTTTTCATAAAATAATTTTACAAAAACATTACACAAAAAGGATTTTTTTTAAAAAAATTAGTATAACACTTTTTAAAAAAAAATATTAAGGGTCCAAACTTTTTTTTTGCTCTATAACCCATAATAATATTGAGCCGGCCCTGGTCAAGATCATCATTTTTTCGATTCGTATCAGCTCCGCAACTAATCGGATATCCAGTGGTCGTATATCCGCCAAAATCTGGATATTTAAATGGATATCCAATCCACTCCGTAAAAATATTTAAACAATTATAAATATTCAAAAATATATAAAAATACAAAATTTAACCAAAAATGGTAATATTTTATAAAAACAAAACTTTCTTCTTAACTTGTTAAACTTTGGTATTTATAATAATCACTTTGATTAAAACATTCCCAAAAGTTATATATAAATATAATTATTATACAATTTATATATAATATTATCTATATACATATACAAATATTTAGTATTTGTGATTTGTTTCAATATTAGCGGATATTGAGTTTTAGTATTTACTTTGCTTTGTAGAGTTACTAAAAATCCGAATTTTTTAGATCGAATCGAGATAGATTATGAATCGAAGCGAATCTAACGGATATTTTGTTCAGTTCTAGTTTAAATGATATTTTTTCGCAAAGTTCTGTAAAATACCACTAGATTTAAGATAGAATACAATCAACTTCAATAATTTTATACTGTACCAAAATGATCAAACCGTAAATTATGCAAAAGACTAAAACGCCATTGTTTTGTTGCAATGGCTCGAACGCCGATGTAACTCGTAGTGACGATATTTCCACTGACCCTTTTAAACGACATCGTAGGAGACGCATGTCATTTCCTCGTTGACTGACTATGAGACATCACTTCAAGCGAAGCCTCTCTGGTAACGACAGAGAGTTTACATATCTTAAATCATGGTGCTTTTTCTTTCAATAATCAACTTTTATTATTATTTTGTTTTTAACGAAATACTACTGCTTTCTATTAGATATACTACGATTAGTTTTGCTTAATTTAGTTTCGTTCGCTTTCTTACTTTCTCGTTTAGTTTAGTTTAGTCTCGTCTAGTTTAATATAATTTATATTTCTAATTTCAAGTTTGTGACAAAACCCTATAAACATATATTTATCTTAGATTTATTTACTATACAGTGTCTAAAGTCTCGCAGAACAGTATTCTCTCCATGTGAATCGATACTTTAAGTACTACAACGCACATCTGTGCACTTTAAGATTTACAAATAGAAAACCTAAAGTTTCGGAGACGAATCCGATACGCATCAGTCGTGTCATACATTGAAGTGAAGTCGGATTCGCGGAAGAACAACCTTGAGTATTTTCCTTCGGAGTATTGTTCTTCAACTTCATTGGAGGATTGGGCTGATAAAACCATGTTGCACGGTGCAATGAAGTCTTGTTCTAAGTTGGTTATAGGTTATGTTGAATCTTGAGAATCAGTAGAGAGTGCAGCTTGCTCGAAGAAGAGCGTTCGGGATTCGAACGGTTCGGAGGGAGATGAACAGGAGCTGGCCGCGGGTCCAAGGAGCAGAGGCACGGCGGATGGCATCTCTGCTGCGGGTCGAGCAGGCGGGGGCGCAGCGAGAGGAGGGCTGGTCGCGGCCTGGAAGGCTTGTGCCAATGGTGAGAGGAGTCCGTGGGGACTTGACCGGTTCGTCGTCTTCTTCATATCCTTTGGTGTTTTCTTGTTCTTGGGAGTCATTTGGCTTCTCCTCCAGTTCAGGAATATGATCATTAAGTGTTGGATCATGCTCCTCATAATTTTAAGATAGTTTCTCCAAACAAGACTTGCTTGTCTTTTGTGTGTCAGATAAGTGAAACCAAAAGTTCTGCAAGGGCACATGTGCGATTGTAGTACTTAGGGTATCGATCCACAGGGAGAGGGTGATGTTTCTATGACACCTTAGACACTGTATAGTAAATAAACCCATAACGAATATATTTTTATAGGGGTTTTTGTAACTATAATTGTAAAGAACGAAAAACGGAAAATTTCTACTAAACTATTTCTAAGGAAATCGATGACTAATCTAAACTTAATGAAATCGATAACTTAACTACTTCTACGAACTCTATTGCTAAACTACTATACTAGAGACGGTTGTAATTATTCTAAAACGTTGGTGGGTCGAGAGGAATATCTCGGGTATGCTCGATTCAATTAAACGTCCCCTAGCTCATTAGTAATCGGTGTTTCTAGATTATAACTCCACAATCAGTGCTTCGGTATAATTAAGGATCCAACCGTTTGATTGTCTCCAATCCACTTGCATTTGAAAGCTGGTTGTCTCTACTTTGTTGTATCCAAATTTGGGGATGATCGGACGGTGAAAAGGTCTTCATAAGTTGCAAGACTTCTTGACGGTCCAAGTTTATCCAAAAACGTAATTTTGTTCCGAAATGCACTCTTTTATCCCGAGTTACCTGAAAAGAGTCTTAAAAACCGCAAACATGTGAAACCCGTAATAAAAGCATAGAAACCCAAGTGGAACACTTATTAAAGTGTTCTAAAATATATAGTAAAACGGATAAAAATACGGTGTTATCAACCTCTCCATAGGAGTTTTCCCAGATGAACTCTCCATACGAGTTCTCCCAGACGAACTCTCCATACGAGTTCTCCCATAAAAACTCCATACGAGTTCTCCATACGAGTTCTACCAGACGAACTCTCCATACAAGTTCTCCCAGACGAATTCTCCATACGAGTTCTCCTAGGCAAACTTCTCCAAGACGAACTCTCCATACGAGTTCTCCATATGAGTTCTCCCAAACGAACTCTCCATACGAGTTCTCCCAGACGAACTCTTCATACCAGTTATCTCCATACGAGTTCTCCCAGACGAACTCTCCATATGAGTTCTCCATGCGAGTTCTTCCAGACGAACTCTCTGTACGGGTTCTCCAGACAAGCTCTCCGAGAGAGGAGTTCTCCCGACGAGCTCACCCAGAATCGAGCTCTCCCAAAGATCGATCATAAATTCCCTTGAGAGCACTGAGATTATCATTACACGCTAACCAACAACTAATCTATAAGTCCTTACTCACAACTAGGCATCTCGATAATCCTCTCACTATATAATATGAATTACGAATGGCTTGATCACTGTTTTAAGGGTACGTAGGTAGCCTTTCAGAAGTCACAACTATAAAATCAATAAAATCTGAAGTGTACTTTTCTCAAGCTAGCTTGTCAACCCGACGAGCCGTTTTGTTCCTGTAATCGCTGAGCTCCCGCTTCATTAATAAAACATTCTCCTAAACCCAAATTGATTTTTGATTATCTATAAAATAGGTAAAATCAGTATCTTACAATTAGTTTGTACTACTAGTATCTTTGCTATATTATCATCAAAATTCAAACCCGTATTATGCATGTTGTTGTTGACAAAAATAAAATAAATAAAAGTTTATATCATTTTAATGAATTTTTACATAAACCCTTATCATTCATATAATAATATATATATTATTTTATAAACATATATATATCTGCAAATATGAACGACAAAGAGTATATAATGTAAGTGACATTTTTAATGTCATCGGTTTTTTTTAATTTTGATTATCTTTTTTGGAGACTTCCAAAAGATAATCCGACTAAATATTTTCTTTGGATTATTTGGTATATATAGAAAGTGAGGAATGATAAGGTTTTCTTAAATGTGGATAGAGATCCCCAAAAAATCTATAGATTGCGGAAAATGAGGCAATAAGTTGGGAAGCGGCACAACTTAACGATCAAGACATACTATCCCAAAATATTGCCCATACTCCATTGTTTTCGGGTTATGAAGGAAGGATGTGTTACGTTGATGGATCCTGGAAGAAGACAGATAACCTTTCCGGACTAGGATGACACTACGTTCAGGAAGGAGCCGAAGAAACTATAATGGGAGCAATAAACTTACGAAGAAGTCTTTCTCCTTTACATGCAGAATTAGAAGCATTCATATGGGCCATGCATTGTATGATTGCAAACCAGAAGACGGCGATGACTTTTGCAATAGACTATTCTGAGTTGGTGAAGATGGTGTTGACATCCGAAGAGTGGCATGCTTTTGCACTGCACTTGGAAGAATTTGTGAAGAGTAATGAGGTGTTTACTTTTTTCTCTATCTCAAACAACACAAAGATAGATAAACTAATACAGAATGATCGTGTCTATCCTCATAATATAATTTATGTAAATTTGGTACCACCGGTTTAGATTTCTGAACACGTTTTAGATATTTAGGATGTTGATAAAAAAAATGTGATATTATGAATTTCTGAATTTATAAATATTTATATACTTTGAACGAATATATATATATATATATATATATATATATATATATATATATATATGTGTGTTATTATAGGTGTATAAATTAATTAACTATCCATTCATTTTTTTGGGGAAAAATGCCAAAAAATACCTCAACTATTTAATTTTTGCCAGAAATCCACACAAACTTTTTGCGTTGCCAGAAACGCACACAAACTATTTTTTGATCCATAAAAATACCCAAACTTTTTAAAGTTTCATTTTCCCCCCTACGATTTCACGTCCGTTAACGGACATAACAGAAACGATAAACGGCGTTAATTTTCTTTTGGAAAAAATGCCAAAAAATACCTCAACTATTTAATTTTTGCTAGAAATCCACACAAACTTTTTGCGTTGCCAGAAACGCACACAAACTATTTTTTCGATGCATAAAAATACCCAAACTTTTTAAAGTTCCATTTCCCCCTCCTACGATTTCACCCAAAACGGCTCCTCTTCTCCAATTGTGCTCCAAACGTGCTAAAACCTGAAAAGACTCTAAAAGACTATGAAAAAACTAGAAAGACTCTATAAAAAGACTTATATCATTGCTAAAAAGGGGTAAAAACCATGATATATCAACTCCCCCAGACTTAGCCTTTGCTTGCCCTCAAGCAAACAGAAAACCAAACCAGAGAAAGAGGTTTGAAAACACGGAGACTCACCTGTTCTTGAAACATTGCAATGATTTTTTTCTTAGTGCTCCACATATCACCTAACCAGTTCCAAATCTAACCACCATGTACTTCTCCGTAGACATCCACAGCTCCCTAGAGTACACACATTATTTCACAGCATCATTCAAATAAAGCCATCATAACCAGTTTCATCGATGTGATCAATACCAAGAACTTTCTAGACTCTTTTCCGTAGGAGGGTGAAATCGTAGGGGGGAAAATGAAACTTTAAAAAGTTTGGGTATTTTTATGGATCGAAAAAATAGTTTGTGTGCGTTTCTAGCAACGCAAAAAGTTTGTGTGGATTTCTGGCAAAAATTAAATAGTTGAGGTATTTTTTGGCAATTTTCCCAAAAGAAAATTAACGCCGTTTATCGATTCTGTTATGTCCGTTAACGGACGTGAAATCGTAGGGGGGAAAATGGAACTTTAAAAAGTTTGAGTATTTTTATGAATCGAAAAAATAGTTTGTGTGCGTTTCTGGCAACGCAAAAAGTTTATGTGGATTTCTGACAAAAATTAAATAGTTGAGGTATTTTTTAGCATTACCACTCACCAGTGATATTAAATCTATAGAATGATTTGAAAATTTTGATCCATTTGTGCTAGAATTCAAAAAGAAAAAGGGTTATGAAATCAAAAACGAGCATATCTGCAAATCTAGTGAATTTTGATTGTCGTATTCATATATAATATCTATCAATAATTAAGCGACTAAAACGGTAAAAAATAAAGTAACATAAATTAATTAAAAATTCGTTCAACCAAACAATGATTAACCCCTTTATCATAGACAGTATGGAATCCACTCCTCGCACCACCAAGCGATCTCTTCTATTTCTCTTTTGCTTAACGTAAAATAAAAAGAAAAAAAATTAGTTGCCAAATCAAAGATATTTTTCAGAAAATATTTAAGAAAATTAAATTATTTTGTTGTTAGACTTCTACTTTCTAGAGACAGTTTGAAACTTTGAATCGTATATACACGTTTTCCTTCAAATATAAAAAGGGTAAATTTAGATTAGTGTTTGTTTTGTGAAGTCATATCCTTTCTATAAATAGTTTGAAAGAGATTTTAGGAAAATAAAAGTTGGAATAATAAACCAAAGTTATTTTGAGAATGAAAAGGAAATTAATTGCGTCACGGAGGAGCACTAAGACAAGAAAGCATTTGGTCATTGGTCAATGTGTCAAAAGCCCACCTCTTATTAAACAAAATAAAAATAGATAAATAACAACAAAATACAATCAATTAAAAAATATATATATATATATAAGCATGATTGTTTAGGAATGTGTTACATTCTATAGCACATTATGAGTTTGTATTTATACAATATAACACAATTTAATACTCTAGCACATTGACCATATATTTACAGTGTTTTGGTGATTTGTGAACCATAATAACTTTGTCCCAACATAAAAGTGTCCACACCAGTTTATCTATGATATATCTTAGTAAAATAATTATTATTCTCTACCAATTTGTTTTTGTAATTTTCTATATTGTTAAAGACTAAAAAACAATTTTTTTGGTTAAAATAAATGATAATTCTTTTTTTCCTGCATTTAAGACCCATTTTTCTATAATTTAGGTGTCAAACAAAAAATCTAATTTTTTTTTTTTGAAACAAAAGTTCTAGTCGTGCGGAAAAAATAGATCCCGTTAGATGATGAGCTATGTACGCTGTAGTATGGACACATCGACTTGGACATAATAACGTAGATAGATTTTAGAGATTTATAAAACGAAAACGAAATATCACCAAAAATTAATCGAAAACTCAATTCAAATTTAATACTAGTCAAGATAACTAAGAGAGATATGCATATCCATTCAGCAGCGAACACATGTTCATATGCATCTTGAAACAAATGCTCATATGCATTTTGGTGTTGATAAATAGAAGGAAAAATTTAATAATCTTAAAACACAACGATCATATGCATCTTGATTCATGAATTAATTTACACGGAGTCCGTTTTTATACTTTGTCCATAATAATGTGTCCACATGTTCATATGCATCTTGAAACAAATGCTCATATGCATTTTTATGTTGATAAATAGAAGAAAAATTTCAATAATCTTAGAACACAACGATCATATGCATCTTGATTCATGAATTTACACGGAGTCCGTTTTTATACTTTGTTCATAATAATATACTTTGTTCATAATAATGTGTCCATATGGTCAAAATTGCGGTACTAAAAGCATTTTATCCTACATAACCGTTCGTAAAACAAAAGTTCTAGTCCTGCGGAGGAGAAAGAGATCTCGTTGGATGATGAGTTATGTACGATGTAGTATGAACACATTGACTTGGACATAATAACGTGGATAGATTTTAGAGATCTATAAAACAAAAACAAAATATCACCAAAGATTAATCGGAAACTCAATTCAAACTCGTTTTTATACCTCGTCCATAATAATGTGTCCATACAAACATGTCCAAAAATGCGGTAAGAAAAACATATCCATATGGACGTGGACATGATCGCGGGGACATGATCGTGGATAGTGTTTCATTGACATATCAACGTGGATAAATTTTTTACACAAATATCAATTAAAATTGATACACAGAAACATGTTCACCGTACTGATTATTTGTGTTATTGTTCTCAAAAATCGCTCAAACGTTCATGGATAAATAATGAATCAATAGTATCGTGGACATGTTAGTATTTATCATGGACAAAACATGTGTGTTCATTTAGTATTGAACATTAGTATTAAACAATTGTTTAATGTAATATAGACATATGGACGTGGACATGATCGCGTGGACAGTATTTCATTGACAGAAAGTTATATAAAAAGACACTCTAACACTTTGCCCACTTATGTCAATGGAACATTGTCCACGCGATCATGTCCACGTCCATATGTCTATATTACATTAAACATTTGTTTAATACTAAATAGACACACATCTTTTGTTCATGATAAATGCTAACATGTCCATGATACTATTGATTCATTATTTATCCATGAAAAACTGTTCATTCTCGTTTGAGCGAATTTCGAGAACAATAACACAGATAATCAGTACGTTGGACATGTTTTCGTGTACCAATTTTAATTGATATTTATATAAAATATTTATCCACGTTGATATGTCAAATAAAATATTTATCCACGTTGATATGTCAAATAAAACATTTTCCACGCGATTATGTCTACGTCCATATTACATTGTCAACATCTCATCATTCAAATGGATTTATAATTAGATTAATGATTATTTATATATTGTCTTACAAAAATTCTTATTTGACATCTAAACTATAGCAAAATGAATCTTAATAATGACAAAATATAATTATAATTCATCCTAACCAAAGAAATTATTTAATGTCATTCACAATATATAAAAAATACTAAACAAAATAGATGGGGGAAAATAATTTTTTTCTCTCATATCTTTAATCTCTCATCCGTCCACGACATTGGATCTACCATTATTGTGTACATGCGAAGAATAAGAGAAATGGAGAAAGAATTTATTATGATAAGTGGGGGACAACTCTATCTTTTCACATTAAAATAAGTGGGCAATGTGATAAAATATCAAAAATTGTTAAATCTTGTAAATATAATGTGAAAAATGTTATAAAGTGTAAATATCTCATTGCTTAGCGAGAGATCCACTTGAACTTAACACTTCCCCTCTTTCTTTTCTTTCTCCCTCTTTATAAATATTTTGATTATATTTCTTCTTTATAATTGTAACCATGTGATTATAGAAGAAGAGTGTAGCTAATTCTTAAAATGAGTATACATATGATATTTTTTCACTCTATTCAAATATGAAAAATTAAGTTACAATTCGGACAGACTTAAATCCATGGTTACTTATATAAAATTACAAATAATAACCTTTTTCTTTTATACCATTCAATTTCAGCATGAAATTGAGGATCCTAGTTCGCAAGAGACAGATATATGGTCGTATACTTATATTTAACAAACAAATCATATATAAGGGTTGGTATTTTTTGTCTTTAATGGATAAGGGAAGAGTTCTCATAAGGGAATCTCTTTTTTTGTCTATTTTATTTTGGAAAAAATTAAATGTACGAATTGGACATGCGGGTAGACAAACAATAATACGTATTTTGCGTCTAGAGATAGATTTGATATTCAATCTATTAGGATTAGGACAACCAATTATACAACATATCAGAATCCTAATTGCTTTTGGGTTTGACTTAGGCATCTTAATTATACCATTGTGTAGAGATATTTTTTACTGTTGTACCTATAAATTTATAACTTCAAGAAAATATAACCACTTGCAGCGTTACCTATTATGATTAGGACAAGTAATTAATACTAGTACACAGCAAACTCTGAATTGCTTAGCACCTGACTTATGATCTTGCTCTTGTGTGTATATGCATACTTATGCCTATTAACCTCGAAGAGATATAAGAGATATTTGTGACATAATTGCTTGCAAATTTACACAATATCATAGTACAAAATCAATCAAAACTTTGTTATTCGATTCCGTTAACATGACTATTAGGATTGTGACGCCTAATCTTAGTTTATATGCAATCACTAGTTATTGTTTTTAATTTCAACAACATACATTATGTAGATTTAAATCCAAATGGTAATACATCAACGATATTAGCACAAACCATTAAATTATATGTCTTTTTCACAACTCCTAGTTGCTTTTGAACTTCACTTATGCATCTTATCATTTAATTACATACACTTATAGTTATTGTACCTATCATTCAAAAGAAAAGATATAGGAGATAATTCCGACCTAAACGCTTTGCAACTTTTCACAATTACCGGTTATTATTTAAAAAAATCATTGGTTATTTTCTCTTAGTCAGAAATCATTGTTTAATAAAACTCTTCAAAATATCCTATAATACTCTTCAATTTTTGCTTATAACCATTGTTTTTATTTGATATGATTTAAGTTACAACTCTAGTGTTAGAAATATCCTGATTCCGTAATGAATTGAAAGAATGAGAAGTCAAGTTGCTCTTGAAAGAATCAGAAATCAATAGATAAAAATGTCGAGAGAATTACAAATATATGTGCTATACTATAAAAAGTAATATATGTGTATGCACACACAATCATCCTACCACCTACTACTTGATATTATACATGGAGAAAACTCTGTGATATATCAACTTTAATATAATGCAAACACGTGTTACGCATTGAAAAGAATAAAAGAAATCACTTCATGCATGTATATACTTTTTTTTTATTTAAAATTTTGGTTTATATTTCTTAACTCCGAAGTCGTTTAAAGAAAAACAAAAAGTTAGAAAGAAATTCCAAAATGAATTCTTATAAACGATATGCTGACATGCATTGCCTATATGTAACAGTAAAATATGTAAGACACATATTTTTTATTTTTCTGTTACTTAAACAATAGTGGATTAAAATATTCCAAAAGATACGTAGACGTATTATTGAGTGAACAAAATAATGAGTGTATCTTTTAATCTAACTTTTGCTCGACTATAAAAGGGAGTCATTCCCCATTAGGTTTTGCCTGCCTCAAACAAATAGAGCTTATCTCATCACTCACCAAACAACTCTCATCAATATTAAGAGAGAGGAGAAGAGATCCTCTATATATAAACATAGATATAGTTAGTAGGGTTATATAGCTAGAGATATATTCTCCATATATTGAGTAGTAAAAGAGTAATTAACAAATAAAGATGAAAGGTGGAGGGAGCAAATGTGGGAACGTGGAGAGATTGAAGCCGATATTAGCGATTATATCACTACAGTTTGGGTATGCAGGCATGTACATCATCACCATGGTCTCTTTCAAGCATGGCATGGACCATTGGGTCCTTGCCACATACCGTCATATCGTTGCCACGATTGTTATGGCTCCTTTTGCTCTAGTTTTCGAGAGGTATATACCAGTACACACACATATATACATATATATATATATCGAATATATGCAAAATAGATGAATAATTCTTTTAATGATTGTGTGTTTGCAGGAAAATTAGGCCTAAGATTACTCTACCAATATTCTATAGGCTTCTTGCTCTTGGAATACTAGAGTAAGTCTCTTTCATTAAGAAGCCATCTTTTGCTTTACAATTATAAAGTTTGGTTCATACAACTTTAATTTTTTTTATAGGGATTGTGATATTTAACATAAGTGATAGATATGTACATATAACTAAATAAATGTTATAAATAGTTAATTATAAATACGGTTCAAAAATTCAAAAAGTTACTAATTAATAGATTTATAGTTGTGATGCAAATTCATGAGTTTGGGTACGTTACTTTCTTTTCTGTTTTTTTTTAGCCGTGAGTTCGGGTACGTTACATAGAGACATGAAAATACTCATATAGATCTTTTATCGTTTAAAAAAAATGATTAGCAAGTAAAGTATCATTTTAAGTTACAAAAAAGTAAAGTATCATTTTATTTAGAATTAATACCTATTATGGAGTATTATTTTGGATTAATTACATACACATAAATAAATCCTTTTCTAATTTTTAGAAAGAAAACTCTAGTTTATATATTGTAGAAAGAAAAAAAAACACAAAAACATGAAATTGTTTCATCTTGAATATTGGTGATTATGAGATCATCATCCACAACAAACATCTTTAATGTGAAAACTGATTTGTGCTATCCTACGTAAACGTTTTCCTTTTGATCTTTGGAAAAAGCAATCTACTTAATTATGCAAACAAAAAGATGATGTGAAAAAGGCTATATAATAAAATATAATAATAATAATAATAAATGTTTTATTTATATGATTCAGGCCTCTTATGGACCAGAACTTCTACTACATAGGATTGAAATCCACGTCAGCATCGTACACTTCTGCCTTTACCAATGCACTTCCCGCCGTCACCTTCATTCTCGCCCTCATTTTCAGGTATTCAATAAATTTTTCTTCTAATTAATTTTCTCCAAATTAGCTACAAGAAACATTATTTAAATATCTGTCTAAAATGTTGAGTTGGCCAAAATCATTATGCATGGCTTTTGGGCGTGAAAACCATTTTAATCATTGCTATAATTAACACCAATTTTCAACATTTTAATCAGGCTTGAGACAGTGAACTTAAAAAAGATACACAGTATTGCAAAAGTGGTAGGAACGGTAATAACATTAGGAGGAGCAATGGTGATGACTTTGTACAAAGGTCCGGCCATCGAGATCGTGAAAGCCGCACATTCTTCCTTCCACGGTGGCTCTAACACGGCCACGGGTCAGCACTGGGTCACCGGAACACTAGCCATCATGGGCAGTATCTCCACTTGGGCTGCTTTCTTCATTTTACAAGTAACTAAATTAAACTTCTTTTTTTTTTTTGTCATGCATTATACGTGTTTATAAATTCTTATAAAACGTTTTTATTTTGTAGTCGTTCACATTGAAACTTTACCCGGCTGAGCTATCCCTCGTGACGTTGATATGTGGGATTGGGTCAATTCTAAACTTCGCCGCTTCAATGATATTTGTTCGTGATTTAAGCGCTTGGAAAATCGGCATGGATTCTGGGACACTCGCCGCGGTTTACTCCGTAAGTTACATCATCTATTGATCACTTCAAAAAATTACCAACATTGATTGATTTTTATATGTATTAAAAGCCTTATTATTGTTATTATGTGGGATATTTTTAGGGAGTGGTTTGTTCGGGCATAGCGTATTACATACAAAGCATTGTGATTAAGCAACGTGGCCCTGTGTTTACGACGTCTTTTAGTCCTATGTGTATGGTCATTACTTCATTCCTCGGTGCCCTTGTTTTGGCTGAGAAAATCCACCTTGGAAGGTAATTAAAATTTCTTTGTTAAAATTTTAAAAGGTGATTAACAAGTGATTAACGTTTTGGAGGGGTATTGTTGTAAATATGCAGTATAATCGGGGCGGTTTTCATCGTCATTGGACTATATAGCGTTGTATGGGGAAAGAGTAAAGACGAAGTGAATCCTCTGGATGACAAAATCGTTGTAGCTCAAGAACTTCCGATCACTAACGTAGTCAAACAAACTAACGGTACAGATGTCTCGGGAGCACCAAAGAACGGTGTGGTTACCAGTACCTGAATGCATCCCCTAAGAGATAAAGAAAGATACACAGAGCAAAGATGGCATCTCCTTTGGGGTTGAAATTTTTGATATCTTTCTTGTTGTCTTTTTTTGTTTTTACATTTTCAAAATCGCTGTACTCTTAACTTTAGTATGTTTACATAACTATGTTTTCTGCTTTTCTACTTTCATGTATTTTGAAATTCCAAATCGAATGATGAATGAATCATTTGGTAAAATATGCACCTACCAAAAACAAAATGTCAAATCCTATAAAATCCAAAAATATAGGGTCTAAATTTGGATATTATACTAAATAAAGGAGTTTGTAACTTAAAAAACATGTGTAATTTGAGCCGAAAACAAACAAACAAAAAATGTCAAATACTTTAAATTTAAGAATCTTTAGAGTCGAAATTTGGACATTAGACAAAATATGGGGGTTTGTTTTGTAACTTTGTTAAAATAAGAAGGATGAATCTATACTATTAAAGCAGAAAAGTTTATAGATATTAAAAAAGATAATGAATCTATACTATTAAAACAAAAGAGTTTATAGATATTAATTAGAAAAATTTCATAAAAATACCTCAATTAAATTACGATAAATTTTATAATACTCCAACTATTTATGTACTTAGAATAATACTCCAATTATTTCATTTGCCCATTTTAAATCTCCAAATATGAATTGTGTGTTCATTTTACAACATCTCGTTAACAAATGTATACAGAACTATACACGATTTGAAATAATGTTTATATTTAATAATAAAATATTAATAAATAAATAAAAATTACATTAAATTTTCAAAAAATCTCCAAAAAATTCCAAAAAACTAAAAAAATCCGAAAATGGGCAAATGAACACACGGTTCATATTTGAAAATTTGTGTGCAAAAATTTTCCGTTTTAAAATCCGAAAAATGGGTAAAAATTACATTAAACCGTGTATAGTTCCATATACATATGTTAACGAGATATTGTAAAATGAACACACGGTTCACACTTGAAAATTTAAAATAGGCAAATAAAATAGTTGAAGTATTTTTCTGGATATAAAAATAGTTAAAATATTGAAAAACTTATCATAATTTAGTTGAAGTGTTTTTATGGATTTTTTCCATATTAAAACAGATAAAACAAAAGGGGAAGGTAATCCTATAAATCCAAGAGTTTATGGTCGAAATTTGGATATGATACTAAATACAGGGGTTTTTTTGGTAACTTGCTAAAATAATGTAATTAGTTGGGTCACTTCGTCTTCTCCAATCGGATCTCACTTTCTCTCTCTCTCTCTCTCGCCAGAAAAAATGGCGATGTGGGTTTTCGGGTACGGATCTCTAATTTGGAAAACGGGTTTTCGTTTTGACGATCGTCTTCCTGGTTTCATCAAAAACTATCGCCGTGTTTTTCACCAAGGTCTCTCTCTCTCTCTCTCTCTCTAGACGATCTTAATTGATGATTTGAAGTTTTAGGTAGTACTGATCATAGAGGAACTCCGGAATTTCCGGGAAGAACAGTGACATTAGAGCCTGCACATGGAGAAATCTGTGTAAGCCTTTATCGAAACATCAAAATCAAATTCTCGTATTGTTTAAGTTGCTTACAAAATGAAAAACACACAGTGGGGAGTTGCGTACAAGATAACCAATGAGGAAGACAAGAAAGATGCTTTAACAGTAAGTTGATTATTTCTCTCTTTTTTTACAATCATTACAAATTCATATTCCCAATTTTGTGTAATCTTTGTGGATTCTTTGTTCAGCATTTGGAAGTTAGGGAGAAGCAATATGATCAGAAAGAGTATCTTGATTTCTTCACAGTGAGTCCATTTGTTGTGTTATGTGTTTCTTCTAACTTCAAAGGTTTATTGTTGGTGACAATGCTTACTTGTTTCAGGACAATAATGATTCAAAACCGGCTGTATCAGGAGTAATGGTGTAAGTAAAATACGCATAGGTATATGTCGATAACCAAGTAACAATGTCGATAAGTTTCTTTGTTGTTTATACAGATACATAGCTTCTCCTGACAAGAAGAGCAACAACAATTACTTAGGACCAGCTCCTCTTGAAGACATTGCCAAGTATGTGGTTTTTGTTTTAAGGTTCTTGACTTCTTGCTATTAAGCATATTGCGAGATTGGATTTTGATCTTCGTTTTTCTTGCGTTTTGCGCAGACAGATAGTTAAAGCGGAAGGACCTTCAGGGCCAAACAGAGACTATCTATTCCACCTTGAAGAGGCTCTCGTTCAACTCGGTAAAAAAAAAAGGATACTTTTCTGATTTACGCATAAATCTTTTTGGTTTCGGATTCTAAAGTTACTTGTGTTCTTGCTATCAATCAGGGTTTAAAGATAAACATGTCACAGATCTTGCTACGCAAGTTAGGCTCATTCTTTCAGAGACCCAGGATGCCACCAACAATGTCTAGATTTGCAGTTTCTTTTCGATTAACCCAAAAAGAACAAACCCAATTGATAAGAGATGCTGCATTTGCATCCCAATTCAAGGTGTTATCACTATCAATCAACTCTTATTCTTTCTCATATCGTGGGATGGGTAATAAATAAAGGTTATTCAGTGATTCAGAATACGATTCCTCTAGATGTGTTGTAGAATCTGGCTATCCCACTAATCACTGTAATTAAAACCTTGACATATTATTAGCTGGTTGATATGCTTAAATATTCATATCCTAATCTTTTAGCTGTCTTTTCTAACCAACTTGGGTTTCAAATTCCATTCCCTAGAATCATAATCTAATTATTAGAATCTAATATATAAAAAGTGACTTGAGTCTCTAAGGGTGTGACATCTAAGCAATTCTTCGTATGCGATATCAGCTTTGATAAAATTATACTAATATCAGGTTTTTTTTTGTTTCAACGACACTTGCACTTCTGAAAATTCTGGTCCACAGAGGAGAGAACCTTTAAAATTCCACACATCTTTTAAGTTCAAGAAGACTTTTTCTGCATTTTTTTTTCTTTCAACTTTCATATTTTATTTATCCAATCTGTTCTCACTTACATGGATATCTTTTACAAGCAGATCAATTTAAGCAGTTTTACAAAACATTACATATATCATGTGAGTAACTAAAACATGTGTGAAGCAAGTAATGTGATTGGAGAGAAAGGAAGAATTAAAGGTGGATCGATGATGAAATTCTTCTATACCTTTTAATGAAACGGAACCATGTCGATAGAAAATACTATTGAGTTTTGATTGGATCGTGAGTTTGATGAGAGTTTGAGAAGGGCTGCTATGTCCATACCCGCCAACTTGCTTCGTAGAATATGACAAATTTGCTTAACCAAGCTGATGAGTCTTCCGCATTTTAATATTCTCATAGGGTTTTCATTCCACTATTTATTCCTCGCTTCATTCCTGATCTGAATTTTAATTTATTGGGTGAATGATGTATTTTTCCCTCGGAACTATGATATAGCACCATTTCTACACAAAATTTGACCCTCGTACCAGATCTTCACGGTTTGAAAGTTTAAGACTTATTTCCCCACCGTCTAAAAGTTCGAAACCAGTTTCCACACGGATTTTGGTTTTATCGGTTTAGGACCTAAACCCGAAACCAAACCACATAAATCGTTAATAAACGCAATTAAAAACTTGACTCGATTTAAAACCCGACCCGTAGACCCGACCTTTAAACCCAAAAGAAAACGATGAATAGTAGAAAAGCACATCTCCTTTCTCTAGTAGAAGAAGGAAGTTGAAAGAAAAAAAAATGTAAGCGTCTTTGTTCTCATTCTTATTGCTCCATTCTTTGTTTTCAGACGGTGGAGAAATAAGTCTTAAACTTTCATACCGTGGGGATCTGGTACGAGGGTCAAACTTTGTGTAGAAATGGTGTTATATCATAGTTTGGAAGGGGAAATAGATCGTTCATCCCTAATTTATTGCTCCATTCTTTGCTCTCTAAACTATTGGAACCAATCAACTGCCTTCTATTTCTCAACTTTTTGTCGTCTCTCATATCATGTCGTTTCATATCACTACCGCAATCGTTGTTATGCTCCAGGTAAGTTCTGTAAATAGATTCATGTATTAGTTTCAAGCTTCGAATATTTTATATTCAATATGAGATTTGAAACTTTTATCTTTTGCATACTCATTGAAGATAAATCATGTACTAAAATAACATTTATTTTTCGTTATGAGTATATGCAGAAGATGCATTGGAGACTTGATGCATATCTTAAAAAACGATCCGGAGTTTTGATGTAAAATTCAGTTTCCTCGACTACACCTAAGATCTTGCACCATGTAACTATTCAGAGTTGTAGTTGGAATTTACTGCAATATTGTTCTCGATCTTTTGTAAAATGCACAAACAATATCTATTTTTTTAAGTATGTTCAAGGTTTATGTATGCAATAAAGTTTCAATGCATTGATCTCCAAGGTCAAACACAATCTTACATAATGGTTCGAAAGCAACCCTTGATCTTCAAATGGGGTTTAGAGAATGGTGCAATACTTTCAACGACTGGGTCAACACATAGAAACCATACATCTAGAAGTTTTGTTACTTAAATTAGAGATATTTAGGCTTATAAGAATATTAAAGGGTAATTGATGATCACAAAATATTATGTATTTGTTTCTTTGAGATCATGATCATGATATGAAATCCCTTCGATCACTTATATAATTCTCTCAGTCTTATTCACTATGGGATTTGTGCTTGCTTGTGTCACATTCAAAGATAAGGAGCAGAATTTTGTTTGCTCTTATTAATGCTTCATGCAAACGATGGTTGGGATGGGAAGAATATTCCATTGGTTGTACAAAAGTATGGTCATGTACATGTATGTATCATTACTTAATGCAAACTGAGAGAGCTAATGTAATTATAATTGTACAATTTCATTCTTTACATATATACTGGAATACAAATGAACATAGATGAAGTTATGTTAAGAAAGAAAAAAAGGTTTATGTTGACTTTGATATTTGTTTCGTTTGTAGGAGTTTAAATGCAAGATATGTGGTAACAATAGCTATTGGGAAAGAAGGCTTGTTAGACATTTTAAAGAGCGGCACCGTTAACATGACATTAGTTGACTCCATATTCTAAATTTCCAATCACCAAAAATTCATAGAAATCACTTAAAACCACTAACAACAAATCACGTTTTCGGGCATTAAATTTCCACATTTTTGTAGATAATATATGTGCAAATGTATTGTTATTTAGGAATAAAAAAAAGATTGTGGAAAAGGATATAAGAAAGGCAAAAAGTTGTAAAATGATAGATGGATCTGGAAGAAAATTTTGAAGATCGTGAAAAAACATATATAACCAAAAATCATACAGTCATCTCCGACACTAAACTCTCATATGATCTGGAAAGTCCCATTTAGTCTTAGAGAGATTTACTATTTGATTAGTGGTTTTTTTTTCATGGTAAACTTTGACCTTTGTACTAAAAAAGATATCAATAGAATTGTTTAGCCTTGGGGATTTAGGTCCGCGGGTCGGGTAATTCAAGTTTTTCGGGTAGGCATGTATTGGACCCATATTGGATCCGACAAACTTTCAGTTCGGTTCGGATCCTGTCGGGTCCGGAATTTCAAATTAGAACCGAAAAGGAACTGAAATAATTTTTGGGTATGGTTTTTACCCGAAAGCCCGAAAAAACCCGAAAAAATCGAAAAAAATCCGAAAAATCCGAAAAAAATCTCGAACATAACTTGTTTTCGGGTTTATCGGATATCCGAACGAGTCTCGGATAAAACCCGACCCGAACCAAAACCCGAATCAAATTTGAAAAGAAAGCGTTCCGGTTATTTTGAAGAACGGAAACCGAACCGAACCGAACCATATTTTTCAGGTCGGGTCAGATCGGTTCAGATCTGCTCGGGTTTGGTTTTATGCCCAGGACTAGTATTGGTTTTGAATGTCCTTTTTGCATCTTATAATTAAAGCCTCTCGATCAATAACCTTATTTTCTCAACAACCAAATATTGTATTCATCAATCTTTAAAAAAAAAAAAATTGTATACGCTTAACTTATTTTTTTATTCGCTCTAAACAAATTTCAATTCCAATCGGGTTATTTTATAATTACGGTTTCGAAAATTTTGTTTCAGATTTGGAAATTTTGCTTCGGTAGGGGAATTTTGCCCAACTCTAATCAACATGAGAACAATCCCGTGCATTTATCTAGTTATAGTTAAAAGTAAAGGAAAAAAAGGAACAAAATGTCACTACTCTCGTACAGCTAATACAGAACTAAGCTAGAATTGATGATAGAATTCTTACGTTCGGACACTGACGAGCATAGAGGAAACATACAAATCATTCGCTTTCCTCTCCACCATCATCCTCTGCAAACAAAGCCAACGATCATTAGTTTTAAAACATGATGGCCCAAAAGGAGAGATATAGATTCTCACCGTTGTCTGATTCTTCTTCGCTTTGGCTTCCTTCCTCAACTTCTTCATTACCTTCCTCCTCCCCTTCTTCGTTATCCTCTCCATTCTCAGACTCTTCTGGTTCGTCACTCTCGCTCTCGCTTGTTATTTTCGGCTTTGGAGGAGGTGTGAAACTTGTGGTGGATCTTCTCCTTGAACTCGATACAATGTTGCTTGTATCAATACCCTCAAGCTCTTTTGATATATCCTTCCTTTTCTTTACTTCTTTGATATCTGTCAGAGTTAAGCCAGATAGTTTGTTCATAATATGTTTACACATTTACCATTTCATCCAAGTTTCCGAACATCAGCATGCTTATTAACGTTATGATCTTTGCGAGTTGAACTCAAAATTGAGATATAAGTTTTGCTCCAACCAAACGAAATCATTCTCAGCATAATACTACCTTTCTCTGAAGGATCTGAGGAGAGCCCTTCTTTGGCAAGTATCTGCTCAAGTTCTTCTATTAAAGTTGCCTCGCGTTTCTCTTCAGGAGCCTGCTTGACTTTCCTGTAAATGACAGGAGGAACACTGCCAAGAAACATATAATAACAATAATAAAGAGCCTGGAGTATGAACCAACATAGAGCTTTTTAAAGATCTACCAAGTTCGATTAAAACCTCATCCCACAAGACTTTATAACTGATTTGAGATGCTCAACACGCTTTCCGTACACAGGGGTTGCAGTCTCCTTTGCCTGCTGTTGAATAATATAAAAGTAGAAACCATATGGGTTAATCGTACATGGTTTAAATGGGATTCAAGATAAGTATCAAAACCAAGATGTTATACCTTCAAAGGCTTTTCCACCCTCATTTCACTATCTCCTGCATCACTGTCATCCTCTGAATCTGGTTCTGTATGTTTTGCTTTCTTTTTCCCAGATACCGGTTTGCCATTTTCACATTTCCGTTTTCCCGTCATCTCTGATTTTGATAGTTTTCTTTTCTGCATCACAGTCTTCTTCACAGCCACTTCCTCGTCGTCCACATCATCCTCAGCATCTGAATCAGAATTTTCTTCACCGCCTAGCTTCTTAGATGGCGTGCTCTTGACCTTTTTCTTCAGATCTTTCCCAATAGGTTTAGTCGATGATTTTGGTTCATCGGGAATTTGTAGTACCTATTTACCCAATAAAAATTATCAAAAGACTGCAACCCAAACCCAGTTATACTCAAGAGATACATAATCAATTTAATGTACTCACTTCATCTAATTCTTTGTTAATGAACTTCTTGAAGGGATCAAGAGAATCCTTCTTTAGTTTAAGATCTTCCTCCAAAAGTCGACGAAGTGAAGCCATTGTAATATTCCTGAAACAAAAGCAAGCGATCACAAAACAGAAAACGTTCACTTTATTAAGCCATGAAAGAGGAAACTTTTAACTGAATTCCTAAATTGCAATCATTGACTTACTCTGAATTAGCATTAATATAAGAAGCTCTTTTTCGAAGTGCTCTCCTTATATCACTCATCAGGGCTTCTCTATTCCCCTTATCTTTCGTATCTCCAGCTACAGTTTTCTCATCATGACCAGTTTCTTCCCTTACATCGTTCATTGCCTCGTGCTCTTCAGATGCATTTGCTACTTCTTTGAGTGGAGTCTCGTCGTCTTTATTCTCAGTTTCCTGAGAATTTTCTGAAGCGCCATCATTACCTGCCTCTTCCAAGCACTGTCATCAAGAAGGAAACATATGTGCTCTCAGAAGTCAAATAGTTTACATAACGGAGAACGATGTTCAATGATCTTCTCGTTTCATGCTAAAACAAATTGGTATCAACCATAAAAGAGAAAGATACCTGAACCAAATGCTCCTTGACAAAGATTTTATGCACATCCAAAGCGTATTTCTCTAATCCCATATCTTCCTCCAGCAACCTCCGCACACTCTCGAAAGTGAATGAGCTGCAAAATCAAAACTGCAAATTCAACAATCTTTTGAAGAAATTGAAGTTCGCACTATTTAATAGTCACTTTCGATATCGAATTAGTCTGCTTCCAAGTATATAGACATGAATAGCAATTCAAAATTCCACAACTTTCCACGAACCAACACCGCAAAATCAAAGTGAAACCACAAGAACCCTAATTTCAATCAAACCCAGATATTTATATTGCCAATGCCTTGAAAACAATGAAACGGACACTCAATCGCACACTGAAAATTTACGAGACACGGTTGAAAAGAAGAGATTGAGAGAAGAAGATTTCTAACTCTGCTTTATTTGTGAGGTAGGTTACGCGGGATCGCATAGCTGCAAGAATCTGGAGCTCCATATCTGTTGCCTCGGCGTCCTTTGAGTTAATCTTACCGGAATTATGATTCATCTCCTCCGTCTCCGTCGTCTCCATGACCGTAACCGCCGAGTCGCCGGACATTTCTCGCTGCGAAGTGTAGAAATCAGAAATCTTCTCGTTGATGTAAAAAAGAAGAAGCTTAAAACCTCTGCTAGTGAAAAAAATCGGCAAGATTTTATAGAATGGTAGAAATAGGGATGTCAATTTGGGCCTAAATGCCCGAAGCCCAGTCCATAATAATTATCGGGAATTGGACCTAGAAATATATGCCCAATATCTTCAGGTTAAACATATTGAGGTTATTGTGTTTTTTGGGCTTAACCCGACCGGACTCGGATTAACCTAAAAAGCACGGAACTTTACATTTTAATTATTTAAAATTTTTACTTAAAAATTTATCTTTCTAAAAATAATAAATTGACATATTTTCTATATATTTTTTCGTTGATCAAAACCCTGTGTGATTTACAATAAATCCCAAAAACAAAACTGTTTTCAATATCGAGCCGTACGTCCATTAAATTTGGGTTCACTTATCATAAGCTTTCAAAGCGTATGAAAACACACCATTATGGAAGAATAAAAGTCTAAATTGACTCTATACTTAGAAGACAATATGTTGGAACTGACTTTTTATGAAGACGTAGATGTTTTAGAAAAAGTGAAAATGTCAGTCACAACGTTATGGTGAGTTAGCTCGTATGACATGTGATGTTCTAAGCATTCCGATAACTACAGTGTCATCATAATCTATATTTAGTATTAGTGCGCATGTCTTGAATAAATATAGAAATCATTTTTTATCAAGAAACGTTGAAGCACTGATTTGTACACACATTTGGTTGGATGGGTTTACATTTCGTGATCGAGGTACCATTATAATTCTTCCATATATATTTCATATTTTTAAAATCATTATCTATAGACTTTCAATGACATTTTTATATGATTTAAATGTCAAAACTTAATATTATTTTACTTTTTTTATCTGTAACTCTTGATGGTGATGAGGAGTTAGAAGACGATGAAGGAGATTATAATCTAAACTCTACTACCTAGATTTGAAGTGTTTTGATTTTATGTTTTATTTGGTAATACGATTTATTTGAATTTTATTTATTTTTTTGGTCAAACTTTTGTTTTTAAATTTAATTGGATTTGATATAATTCATTTCAATTTAGATTTATTTTCATAAATATTTTGTTTTAATTAGTTTTCATTTGAGAATTGTGAATTTGTGTGTTTGTAAAAAAAGTCCGAAAAGCCCTAGAACCCTGTTCGGATCGGACCATACTTTAGAATATAGGCCCGATTTTTTTTTTCCGGACCGGACCAAACCGGGCTCAAATATATGCGGGTTTTACGGGTTTCGGTCCGGGCCGGACCAGCCTGATTGACATGCCTAGGTAGAAATCTGAAATACATAGTAGACAAGAGTCATATTTAGCAATAAAAATAAGGGCTTGTTTAATATATTGCAAAAACTTTGGCTAAAATCTGCAAAACAAAAATAAGCGGTGGTAAACCTGTAATAAAAAAGGGCAATTAACTAAAATAGCATACTTTAAAATTTTGTTTTAAATTTCACTAATTAAAAATGACAATAATAACATAAATTTTGATAATAATAACACAAATTTAATATTAAAATGACCTAAAATCATTTTCTAATGGAGAAAAACTAAACCCTAAATTGAAAATAGTGAACCCAAATATAATATTTAATATAATTTTAAATTTATTTTGGTTAAATAAGTATTTTTTACATAATTATTTATGCTATTTTTAAAATTTTAAGTTTAGGCTGCTAATTTTGGAATATAAATAAATAAATTTTGTGAAATTTTAGGATATTTCTCTAAAACAATTATATACACGTGATATATTAGCTAACTTATTTACAATTTTGAATTTTGTCATATATCGGTTTTGCAAATAATAAATTTAAATTTTGACTCTTCTAAAAATAAAATAAGCATTTATATCCTCGTTTATTTTTCTTCTCAATTTCACCCCAAAAATGATTAATTAACCTCTAATAATTATTTCACCCAACTTGGCACAACAGTATAAAGCTTAAGAACATAATCTAGTATATAATGGAAGAGTTCTCTCTTCATCTAGGGTGTCCACATCAGCCTAAATAAAAAAAAATAAAAAGTTTATTTTAAATGTGCATTTATTTCATACATAACTACATTTATAAATATATTTTGAATTTAAAAAAAAAAAAATAATACTAATCCTATTACAAATTTAGAATGTGATATGAATTAAAAAATAGAAATAAAATTTAATTGATATACTAAAAAGTAATATGAATAACTATATTTTTAAATTAACATTAAAGAGAGAAAAAATAAGATTATTTTAATTTTTAGTTCTTAAAAAAAAATAACTTACTGAAAAATATGAACAAAAACTACAAGAATCTTTTTATTTATTTTATCTACATTGTATTATTTCAGGGTTAAAAAGAAATATTATGGATTTATGATAAATATAAGTTTTAACAATTTATTTTCACAAAGTCGAAAATATGTCAAATAAACACAAAGATAAGAGAAAATAAAAAAGCTATATAAGCCACAATAGAAAAAGAAGAAAAAGTGGTCAAAAGTGAAAATGAGTTATAGGAGATTGAAGATTAGAACGAGATCAATGACAACTAAGTGTAGTTGAATTTAGTTATATATACAATAGGTATCACACTTAAACCATATAAGAAAAGTTAGAAAATTTTATAGTAGTATAATATGTATTTTTCAATTTAAAAATATTTTTTTTTAAAATGTCAACATTAAAAAAGAATCAATGGTCATAATGCTTAAGAGTTACCACAATAAAATATACAAATAAAACGTTATATGTCTTTACAAACCACTATAATGTCACCATCAATTTTATTTATTTTTAAAATGTTATCACTTATCGTACTGCCATCTATTACCACTATTAACCATACCAACATGCATTTCTTACAGCTATAAAAAAAATTACGATAATATGTCAGCATTTCAATTCATACATTAATTCAGTTTTGACTGTTATAGATTAACACCAAATAGTATATATTTTATTTTTAGTATATACAAATATAAAAGAATTACAAACATCGAATTCAGATATTTAATATTTTAGTGAGCAAAGAATGCTAAACTTTATTTATTTGACATTATCGATGTATTAACCGTTTAGTTAAAATTGTTGATAAAATTTTTTAAGCGAATAGAAAATTAAACTACATAAACACACAAAATTAAATATTTAAAATGAAAAAAAAAAATAACAATAAATTGGAACGCGATATAGCTTTAAATCTGCGCAACGCGCATATAGATTTCTAGTATTTATTAATAAGACACAAAGGCAGTATTATATTTGGTACTATCTAATAACAGAAGAGAAAGTGATAATATGTAAAAATTATTGTTTTCCAAAACCAGATTTCTTTATTTATTACAATTATATTGTAATAATAATACAATGAAACACACAAAATAAAAAAAGATGCGATAAACTATTATAGAATGATTTAAGAAGCCCATGGAAAACAGTTAGGTTGACCACCATCACGTCTATCCCGACATGGTGCTGGCTTGTAAATATCCCAAATACATTCGCTGCAAACTCCAACTTTGCTTTTTGGATTATCGTCTCGATCAGCTCTAAAAATATCAAACGTCGCTGTATTTCCAGGCCAAGCAAAGCTACAAGTGTATACCGTTGTTTTGCGGAGATTCACACGAAATCTGAAATCGAGACTATCTCCAGGTCCGAGTGAAATCAATCATTTATCTTCATCTTTGTTCTTACAATGCACGGTCATTGTCGCACGAGTCACAAGTTTATTGATTATCACAACATGTTTGGCTGAGAAGAGCAACATTCCCGAAGACGCAAATGACGTCGTTGCAAGGATCATTAGAAATGTGATTAGCATTAAAATTAACGTGTGGTTCCTTGAGAAAGCCATGGTCTTTTTTTTTCCCTTGTGATATAATATTTGTCCGGGAATAAATTAGTATTTATAGATGAAATGACATTTTATTATATAATACGTTTTGTTTTGCAAGAAATGATTTGAGAATTTATATATACGTTATAGTATCGCGTATATTTTTATTTCATTTTAATACGTTTTTACCAATATATGTTTAGAATAGAAACATATCAATTGTTAATTACTTTCCCTCATTAAGAAAATCTATACTGAGAAAACTATTATTTGTTTTCGACATTTGTGAGGAAAGTAGTAAAACTATTAAGTACTTGCCTACTTGAAAAATCATAATGAAAGACAGATATCATCTATATATATAAAGAAAACTTTTCCATCTTCTGCTTTCGCCATCTCAGCATCTACATGGCATGTTTTAATTGGTTTTAATTATGTAACTAAGATAATTAGTGAATAAATTTATCTATAAATATATAAAACAAAGAGCATAAATAATAATTACAGAATTTAGTTTTAACATAAACTAAAATCGATTGATATCCACCACATTATTTTTTAAGTTTATCAAAAGTTAATTTTCATTGATATATGTGGTAAAATATATACTATAAAATGAAAGTTGATATGTTTTGTGGTTAATTTTACACTTAATAATTAAAAATATATAAATGTCAAATTTTTTTTTAAAGATATAAGAGAATGTGAAATAAAAATTTCTATTTATAAAAAGAAAAATCAAGTTATACATACATGGAGCAATTCAAGACAAATACTTCATAATAAAGAACATCAGAATCATAAACACTGTCGGACTAGCGAATCACCAAACTGGAGCGTTTCGATCACAATCTGATCACTCTGTCTACTATCAATGCTCATTCGACGACTACTAGTACACTCTCTACAGTCATGCTAACCGCCAATTCTACCGGAACGTCAACAGAACTGTCGATTTTATATTTTTCAATGGGTCGGGTGCAAGCCTTTTATGTTTGATACCAAGGTAGAAAATTTTATGATTGTCTCGCTTATCCAAGGAAGTGCTTAGTTACCAAGAACTGGAGTGTCGTACCAGCTAACTTAGTGACTTATTATTTCGATTTAAATTATTTTAAGAAATTTTTATAAATGCTTTAGCTAAAAATTCTTATTGTTTAGAAATTTGATATTTTGTTTTGTAAATTAAAGAAAACATGTATCATCTTTCCACACTTTAATCAGCATCTTTTACTTACACACAAAATACAAGACATATGATTTGTGTCTTAACCCATTGTAATTCTAATTTTAATTTTTAAATATATGAAGATGAACGTTTCAACATGAACATGTCCACTCTGCATCATATGCTTAACATAAACTTAGTAATTATATCCGGGAAGGTATATATAAATAACCGGGTAACATTAATATGTTTCCTCATTTCACATTCCGCCACATCAGCGTCCACCTAGATATCTAACATATTTTTAAAAAACAACATGGAATTATCTTAAAATTCAATTATAATTATATATTTTTTTAAATATCTCAAATTCTTAAATTCGTTAATATCAAATAAATTACAAACATATTTTATATGGCCTTCAACAATTAGGCTTTACATGAAACAAAAGAAAAAAACAAAAATTATGCAACAAAAACTTAAAAATGTTAATATCTTCCCTTTAAAAACCCAACTAATTGCATAAAATTGACAATCGAAGGAAAAAAAAACAGGTAAAAATATGTACCATTCACTAAACAAACACATAGATGATTATAAATTTAAAAAATTAAAAACAAAAACCAAAATTGCACAAAAAATAGAAACAAAAAATAAATAAACAAATACATATATCTTAAGCTAACAAAGATAATTCAATAAATTACAAGAAAAATAAAATAACATTAAATAATAAAAACAGTTTAGAAAATTATTTATCACGCCCGCGCGTAGCGCGGATCACACCCTAATACTTATAAATAGGAGAGTCATCCCTTCATTCAAGACCATTCTGAAATCAACTCACGAGACCTAATAGATTGAAAGCTCTGACCTTTCCAGCTTTTAATCTTCTAGTTCTTATCCTTCGGTTAAGTCTGTCGACCTCCGACGACCTAACCTATCTTGTATTTTGCCGAGCTAAATATAATAAAATGAGATTCCGATCTAATTAACTGTTTTACCCCTTTGTGTGATATCCAAATTGTACAATTGGCGCCGTCTGTGAGGACTATTCAAAACAAAACTTTTTGATCTCGGTAATTAAGCTCGTCGATGACAGGATCACCAACCGGCTTGGTAAACGGTGACGATAACAACACCAACGACAACAATGATCTCGAAAACACCAACTTGGCGGACCCCAACACACGTCTCCCAACGCCCCAGCTCCAACCAACGCTGCTAACACTGCAACATCTCAACTCGGCCAAATCGCTTTCCTACAGGCTATGGCGGCGCAACTCGAGGAACTATCTAACAAAAGCAATGAACGATTCGATGCACTGTTAGCAGCTCAAGCTGGGTTCAGAGACTAGATCAGCGAACTTCGACATAATCAAACGTCTTTCCAACCTCAGGACGAAATGCGTCACCTACTCCGCCGAAATTTGTTTGCCGACCTACCCCAAACTCACAGCGTGGCAACTCAACCCCCAACTTAAGGGTCCACGAGAAACATAACGTTACAACCACTCACTCAGCAGGCGTTCCGAGATCTTGAGATAGAGGGCGTCAAGGCAAAACTCCGAGACATGAGCTCTAAATTCCATCAAGTAACCAGCTCGGCACCCGAAATCGATCGTGTGATCTAGGAAACACAGAAAAACCCCGTTCACATAATGAATCATCAATACTCCAGTACGGCGCATGGAAACAATAAAGTTCACGCCTTATGAAGGGAATTCTGACCCTCGATACTTCATGACATCCTTCGACATCATGATGAACCGTTTTCAATTCCACACTGAGGAAAATATGGATGTTGCTAAATGCCAACACTTTGTGGAGAATCTCGACGGAATCGCACTCGACTGGTTTTTTCGACTAGAAGTCGACTCGATCGACAACTACAAAGGACTCTCGACCGCATTCCTCAAGCACTTCTCAATGTTCATCAGGCCAAAAATAAGAAACGCTGACCTCTGGACTCTCGAGCAAGAAGAAGGTGAACCCTTTAAGATATTTCATGGATCGATTCAAGTCGGTAGTTGCTCATTGTACGATAGACGACGATGATGCGATCGAAGCCTTATACAAAGCGATCTGGTACAAGTCACCCTTTCACAAGGAGATCAAGCGTAACCAACCTCTCACTTTAGAAGATGATTTGTACAAATCGAACACATACATCACCGAGGAAGAGGAAGCCGCCAAAGACAAGCAATACGCTCTCTCGAAACAGGCCACTCCAAAAGAAATACAAAGGGATGAGCCTCGCGAGCCCCGCCATCACTTTGAAAGACGACATGCGTCACAAAACGTCAATGCCATACAACCGCGGCAGTCTTGGAATAAGTGGATCATGCCGGAAGATACAAACGAAGTCAGGAATGATTCCATGCCGTATTGCGAATTTCATAACATATCAGGACATGACACCGGCGAATATTGCCACCTCAAAGACTTTTTACTCCAAAAATTCAAGAAAGGCAAGATCTCGGTTGAGGGTGCACGCCGACCTAACAATAGATTCTGACGTGCTAACAATAACGAATATCAACATCGCGATAACAATGAGAAACATGTTGCAGACGAAAGTCCAAGACGAGCAAACGAGAATACTAACATAGAGTTCCCGATGTGGAAATGTTTGAGAAACTGCCTTTCCGTTGCAGAAAATATGGCACACAGACATTTATCCAAGGAAACATAATGTAATCGATGCCATAGTGGACCATAATCTATCAACCACTTACTATTTCAATGTCCCTATGCTCGGTTGGTCTGGAAAATATCCACTGTACCTGCTCCCCCAAATAGTATTATGTCGAACTCCCTATATACTAATATGCATAGAGTCCTCAATATCCAGAAAGATCACCCTAGAGAGGCAGATAAAAATTTCTTTGGTACCTTGGATTTTATGAAGGTTCTGGAAAAATAAAAACGAACTTGTCTTCCAAGATATATAGGGAGTTAAGTGCAGATGAAACAGTGATAAAGGCACATGAAGACGCGGAAGAGTGGGCTAACCGCAAGGATGTGGAAAGTAATATGGTCGTAAAACCCACTGCTAACCCGGAGAACATCATATGGCAGCCTCCTCCGCAGGATTGGATGAAATGTAATGTTGATGGAGCTTGGAGGCAAGAGAACAACCAATGTGGAATGGGTTGGGTACTAAGAGATTACACGAGAAAGACATGGTGGATGGTTCAAAAGCTCTGCCAAAGTTATGATCAGTCATGGAGACAGAATTAGAAGCTTTGAGGTGGGTGGTGCAAAACATTCATAGCCTTGGTTATAACTATGTGATTTTCGAGTCTGATGCTAAGGTGTTAGTTCAAATGGTGACCTGTGATGAAGAAGAATGACACAGACTCAAACCGATGCTTTTAGATCTTGCCAACACATTGTCTAAGTTTGAGCGAGTATATTATACCCCGAGACAAGGTAATGAAGTGGCTGATAGGATAGCAAAGGAGATTTTTTCTTATTTGAATCACGTCCCTAAGTTGTATTCTATAGTGTAATGGAATGGATTCAATTGTTGAGAATGAGAGACTTATGTAATGGATTCAATTGTTGGTTAAATGAAAGTGGATGTTGAGCCCAAAAAAAAAAAACGGCAAGAAGTTTATAAATGGTCGTATTTATATATATAAAGGAGAATTTCTTCTCTTCTTATGCTGTCACCTCATTCTCACATACTCTATAATTTTGACATCTCAGCATTCATTTATTTTCTATTACATTCCCTAATCACATAATCACTTAATTCCATAATTTTCATAATAATTGTGTTATCATACATTCATTATCATAATAATTGTCATTCATTAATATAATAGCTTTCCTTAGAATATGAAAAGACATTTTGTTATACAAGATATCTCATATATTATTGATCTAAAAAAATTTTAATTGATGAATTTTAGTTTTATGAGATTTATTAATAGAGTTTAGAAAAATATTTATTTTTAGATGAATACATGAAAATATTAATAATAATTTCACTACATTATAAACTTAGCTTCATATAAAATAAAAAGTTATGATTCTATGATAAATATTATATAAATTGATAAAGTAATGTATAATTATAATAAGATATAAGATTAGATAGAAACGGGTAGGATAATCGGATTCATATATAATTTTCCTAAATCCAAAAAAAAAAAATTTCGGAATCGGGATTTTCTAATATCCGCAAATATCCAAATCCATTAAAAAGCAAAAATAAATTTTTGGAACAGTTCTGTTCTGGTAGAAGGAATATAGAGAGATTATGAGTGCATCTTGGAAACACGTCAGATTTTTTTGAAATGATATTAATGTCATATGAATAGATATTAGATCCATATTTGAGAAAAGTGAAGTATATTTATCAATTATTCTCTAACGTGAGTTTTGAACTCTTAGAACGCTTTTCTCCTTTTCCATCGTATGAAATGTAGGGGTTTTCAAAAGATTGAATTGATATATGTAGACTGAATTTGGTAATTGGTTTGAGTCGCGCTTAGCTATGAGCATTAGTTGTCAAGTGTAGGATGTTTTGGCGGATATGACTTGACGCCGATAATTTCAACGATGTTGAGTAGTTTTTATAGCATTTCTCATCTAAAAAGGAGGATATACCTAGATATACTAAATTATTACAAAAAAAAAAATTGTGACGAAATTCTAATTTTATTACTACCGCAATTTTTTTTAATTACATAAAATAATAATATAAAAGATGCGCTGGCGGCTAACCCCCACTAGTATAGCAATAAAACAAAAAAAGGTATTTATCTGTCGCTTGTCGTTTCTAAACACGTAAACGACAAGTAGTTTTCCCTTAGAAATCCAAAAATCGGAATTTTTATCATATCCAGATTTCGACAAGGAGAAAGAAGCGGATTAATGGCTCAAAAGCCATAAAATGAAAAAGAAACATCTTGTGTGCCATAAACTGATCTAAGTGCCATAAAGGGGGTAAAATCCCCATTTTATCCTTAATGAATTGTGCTTATGGCATTGTTGATTTTATGAAGGATTTCGAAAATCTGGTTTTATTATTTATTGAAAATCTGATTTTCATTTTGATTATTGAATTACTTAATACTGAATTAATTTTTGTTTTCCAGGTAATTAAAAAATTGGTTCCCCCCATCGAGCGAGCATCGACACGGACTCCATCGACACCCATCGAATCCTTCGAACCACCGATCCTTCTCGCCGGCGGACCGTAGCCGCCACTGCGTCGTCCTTCTCTGCAATTGTGGTTTTCGTCATATCTCTTCTCTCCTCCGCCATTGTTGAATAAGGTAAAGGTTTTCTTTAATTTGGGGATTTCCAAAATTAGGGATTCAATTTGTGAAATTTGTTGGTTTGAGTATGCACATTGGGTATTTAAGTTAATTATATGGGTCGACTAGTCATTGAATTTGTAATTTCTCGATTGTTGTTGTTGAATCGAGCTAAATCGAGCTGATGGGTAGTGAATCTGTGCGATGGGGGACAACTGGGACAAATGGTATTAGCAAACAAATGTGGGACAACTGGGACAAATGCTATAACTGAGAAAGAGTTGACAATTGGCAATTGACTAAATTTCTTTGTTTGTATTTCCAGGAGAGGATGAGCAGCCGTACAAACATACATTTTGAGTATGGAGGATATTATTCACAGGAAGGAGAGGAGTTTAAATGGAATTCAAGAAATTCCATTTATGCTATATCATTTAGGACCTTAACTTTGGACGAGTTAACCTATTCGGTGCTTGTAGATGGTATATGCAAGAAGATTGGGGTAAACGACAGTACAAGGAAGCTGAAATTGAGCTACATTCCGTTGGTAGCTAAGCCTCATAGGGAGTAATGTATTGTCGATGATGATGATGTTTATGTTTATCTAACAACTGTGGATAAAGAGGGACTTAGATCTATTTTGAATGTGGAGCTAATGGAAGATTTGGAAAGAGATAAGAGTGACGAGCTATGTGAGGAGCTTCCTAGAGTGGATAATGTGCCTGTTGAGAACCGGATGACTATTTACAGCCCGGAAGAAGCAGAGAAACAACAACAGAACCGGGTGGATGAGAATGGGGATGACAGTTTGGATGGTATGCATGAACATGCAGATGAACATGCACATGAACATGATCATGTTGAGCCTCCACGGACTGTAGAACAAACTCCGTTTGTTCTAGAATGGGATGATGGCGCTGGTTTTGAGAAAGGTCAAGAATTTCGTTCAAAGGAAGCTTTGCGAGTTTTGGTTGACAGAGCTTCACATAAGGGATGTTTTGAGGTAAAAACTGTAAAGTCGGATCCGGGGCGAATCATATTAAGATGCCGTCAAGCTGAACAAGGCTGTTCATGGTATATACATGCTGTAAGAATGAAGGATTCTACTTATTTCAGTACGAGAGTGTATAGAAACATGCATACATGCTCCCGGGTCGTTGCCAGCACAAGTCAGAGTAAAAGAAAAGGCACACCACAAGTAGTAGCAGATGTTTTGCGTGGTTCCTTTCCAGGTCAGGTCGACACCCCCGCGGCTAAATCTCTGATGAGTGTTGTTCAAAATGAAGCTCACGTGAGTGTGTCCTACTCTACTGCGTTGAGAGGGATAAAATTAGCTATTAGTGAAGTGAGGGGCAGTCCCGAAGAAAGTTATCGAAGATTGTATTGTTATCTGTACGTGTTGCAGATGGTGAATCCTGGTACAGTAACAAGCGTGAAAGTGGATGCCAGAAATAGGTTCAAGTATCTATTCGTCGCTTTGGGCGCTAGTATTGAAGGATTTAGAGCAATGCGGAAAGTCATAGTTGTGGATGCAACTTTTCTTAAGAATGTTTACGGTGGAATGCTAGTATTTGCCACAGCTCAGGATCCGAATCATCACCATTACCCCATTGCAATGGGTGTAATTGATAGGGAAAAAGATGCTAGTTGGAAGTGGTTTTTTGAAACGCTCAAAACTGTTATACCTGATGATCATGAACTGGTTTTTATGAGTGACAGACATTCAAGCATCATGAAGGCAGTCAAGGAGGTGTACCCACAGTCTCATCATGGACATTGCATTTGGCATTTGTCTCGTAACGTGAGAAGTAAAGCTGCGAATGGTTGTAAAGATTTGTGTTCAGCCAAATTCATAGAATGCGCTCACAAGTACACAGAAGGTGAGTTCTTAAGTGCATACTCTGATTTTAGGCGGTGGTTTCCAGGAGCTGCAGAGTATCTAGATGAAGGTGTTCCGCTTGAAAAATGGGCAAGGTGCTACTTTAAAGGAGACAAGTACAACTTGGACACAAGCAATTCGTGTGAATCTATGAACAGTGTCTTCAAGAAGGCAAGGAAGTACTCCTTATTGCCTTTGATTGATGCGTATCTTGAAAAAGTGTCTGAATGGTTCAACAGGCATAGGAAAGACACTGTTGGTGCATCATACACGAAGAAATTGGTGCCCCTGGTGGAGAACGAGCTGCATAGGCTATGTGCACTTGCAACGGGCTTAGTTGTCACTGAGCTAAATCATTGTGAGCTTGAATACAACGTGATTGGAACTGATGGGAAGAGCTATCTGGTCAATTTGTTAAGTAAAAGTTGTAGCTGCAGATGTTTTGATATAGACAAGATTCCGTGTGTCCATGCAATAGCCGCAGACATTGCACTGATGCGGACGCCACAAAGAATAAGGGAAATACACATCCATGATTTGTGCTCAACATATTACTTGATTGAGACGTGGGCGTTGGCTTATTACAGAACTATTTATATGGTGCCGCATCGGTCTACTTGGATTATTCCTCAGGAAATCGGAGACTTAGTTGTTTTACCGCCAGACTACACCAAAAAAGTAGGAAGAAAGCGAGTTAAGCGCTTTCCCTCCACCGGAGAAGCGCGCCCTAAACCGAGTAACAAGGCCAACAAAGGAATACATCTGGGATATTGGTTTGAGCCAGTAAACACAAGGGAAATTTAGGGTGTGTTTGTTTGTTCCTTTGTTGGATTTCTCTATTTCAGTTTAGGATTTCTTTGTTGGATCTAATTTGTAATTGTTCAAGATAATTTTATGTTGAAATTTGTTGGATCTATTATTTCAGTTTAGGGTTTCTTTGTTAAATCTATTTTGTAATTGTTCAAGATAATTTTATAAAAATATTTTTACAAAATATTTACGTATTTATAAAATATTTACAACTAACACTTATACACATAAGTGTTTCTAACACATAACAATTTTAAAAAAATTAACAATTAAAAAATACAAAAGGCATATTGTGTTTCTAACACATAATATTGGTTTCACATGAAATACTCCATATGATACATGGTAGTCTTTGATAATGTTACCATTTCATGATGGAGAAAATGCAAATTATATGATTTTGCTAAAATTTTATTGTTAGCCGTTTCTACATGACCTACATAAATGAAAAATCAGGAGGACAACTACAGAATATTATTTTATGTCTCAGGACAACTGGAAAATCTATAAGGACAACTATGAGCAATTGCGGACAATTGGACACGATGGTACAACTATGTAGTATTTTTTTTTTATTTAGGCGGCGTGGAGCACGTGTGCATTTAAATTTGCGGCGCTGGATGAGTTAAAAATTAAAAATATTTTTAAATGAATTAAAAATTATGATATTTTATGTTTTTTATTCTGTCCTGCTCTCTATAAAATCGAAACTCTCATCAACCCTTCCGCCTAATTTCCCCCAAATCGAAAACTAGGGTTTCCGCCTAATTTCCCCCAAATCGAAAATCAACAAGATGCCGAGTTACAGCTCGGGCTCTTCTTCTTCCCGACACTCCTGTGACAGTTCATACTACCGAGCTGATGGAGATTGGGGTATGCGAGGAACGTGTTGGTGTGGCGTCTCTCTTGTTATCAGGGAATCGACTGCTGAAGCTACTCGAGGAAGGCTAATGTACACCTGTCCAGATTGGCCGCATAAGGTAAGAACAAAGACTGAGTTTGTGATTTAGCCGAAGTATAGAATTTAGGGTTTTGTTTCAATGTAGCTGAATGATTTCTTCATTGTACAAGAGAAATCATCCTAATCATGACCACATATGGAAATGGTGGGATCATGCTGTCACAGAAGAACTATCAAGTCTGAAAACTCAAATTAATAAGGTCAATGAAGGGATGCAAAGCATGCACAACATGGGAGTTTTGCGAAACTGCCTTCACGAAACTGCCTCGTTTGAGACCCATGGTGCAGAAATTATGCAAATGAGAGAGCTCCTGGCTGGGATGGAAAGAGAGATTTCAAGGATGAAGGAATTGCTTGCCAACCGAGGTGATGGATATGTGATAATTGCATTTTTCCTTGTGTTTGCTGCGGTTTTTTATTTTCTTAACTAAAAGTCTGTTGCATTATTTTCTTAATTGCATTACGGCAAGATCCTTTATTTTCATTATGTTTAAAAGGGTCCTATGTGTTGTATTGTTATGAATATTCGGTTTGTTATAATTCATATGTTTACTAAAATTCTAGAAAACACTCAATTGTACCATGTTGTCCCATTACCATAACTGAAATATAACCTTAACTTGTACAATGTTGTCCCTGTTGTCTCATTACCACAACTACCTTAACTTGTACAATGTTGTCCCTGTTGTCTCATTACCACAACTACCTTAACTTGTACAATGTTGTCCCTGTTGTCTCATTACCACAACTGAAATATAACCTTAACTTGTACAATGTTGTCCCATTACCACAACTGAAATATAACCTTAAATAAAGACGAGTAATACCATAAGTTCATACTAGTTCAAAAACTAAATCCAACAATTATAACACAGACAAAGGTCTATACCAGTTCCAAAAAAACCTAAACACATTTTCTACTTCCTTGTTATTCTTTCCCTTTCCCCTTCGGCTCTTTCCCTTCTGTAAAAGGGGACACAACATGCCTCGATGGTTGTCGCCGCCTCTTAGCTGGTGGATCAGGTAAATCAAAGATGGGTACTGGGAGAAGAGTCCTCTTAGCTGTCATCTTGATCCTCTTCTTACGTGGTGGGTCACCAGGTTGGATTAAGGCTGATAGGCAGGGTTCAAAGAATGATGGGAAGGGTTCGAAGAATGAGGCTGGTGCTGGTGCTGGTGCTGGTGCTGGTGCTGGTGCTGGTGCTGGTGCTGGTGTTGATGCTGGTGTTGATGCTGAGACGGTTGGTGAGACGGGTGGTGAGTCGCCTGGCGGAAGTACTAAGTCTTCAAGAGATTTCACTCTTGCATCCATGCCAGAAAGCTTCTCCATGATCTCTTTGAAGTCATTCTCCATCGACGCCTGCAACTCCAACAAAGATGTACGCTCAGCTTGTGGAGGTTCCTCTGTAGGGCCTTGAAACCGAGCACCAATGTCTAACTCATACAAATGTCTCCAACATATCTTCTTCTTCTTCACGGTTAGATGCTTCGTCCAACCCTCAACCTCTACATCAATAAATCCGACACCATCATCTAAACCAGGATCCGTGATTCGCGCCATAAGATCTTCTTCATATTCGTCAGGCTCCAAGATGCTACAAATGTCCTGTCAATATCAACAAATACAACTTACTACTCTGATACTAAACCAATCTTTCATATCAAACTCATAACAATATGCAAAAAAAATTATACCTCAGCACTATTGCCAATCGCTTCATTTATATCATCCAAAGGTATACCTTTCATGCAAACATCAATGAATTTATGCTTGCACATCCTTGGACAGTCAGGCTCAGCAGGTACAGCTTCTCTAAATTTCCTTCCAAGACTAGGAATACACTCAAATGCAAGAATCTACACATAAAATTCACAATATCAAACAAAGTTAAAAATCATAAATTTAAGAATTCAAAACATATAACTCATACTTACCTGTAGAGGAAGAATGAAACCAGAAAAGCTAGATTTTTCTCCTTTTCCTTTCACGCAGCCATCAAACTTATTAACCACACGCCGGATCTCCTTCATAGTTTCATCAAATGTGTAACGCCCCCATGGAAACGTCTTGCACATATTCAAATCACCAACAACTCTAAGCAGGAAGGGGTCTATGTTGCCATCAGCCTTGGACTTCGCTTTCAATACTTTGCATAAGAAAAACAACACTGCCATCTTCTTCCTCTCTACGGAGCTCTGCTTCATTGATTTTAGCTCGGCTTCCACCTCTGCGATCTTGATTCTATCATCCCTTCCAAAGTGCTTATTAACAAAATTCAAACTACCCAACTTCTTATAGTCATTCGGATACTCATGGCAGTCAAGACCACTAAGAAGTGCATGCTCCTTCAAAGAATACCGAATGGGGACTCCATTCACCACAAACCATGCCTCATTCATCTTCTCGGTAGAGACTGTGTGAAGGAGAAGCATCCATAACCCTTGACTCATGTGGTTTGGCTCCTTGAACATGTGGAAAATGTGCTTAAACTGAGGATGGGCTCTGAACCATTTCAGCTCTTCCGGAAGCTGGCCTATGACATTGACAACATGCGACACAGCACACCTCGATTGTATCGTACAGGCCTTGCTATACTCGGTTGGACCAAAGTAAAGCTTTTCAGGCTGCATTGGTTGGCTATCATCGTCATCCTGAAATACAAACGAAAACTTTTCCCATACTTTCTTCTACTAGCCTAGCCTGTTATGAACTTTAGCATATTGGGAATCTGAAGTATACATACCTCTTGCGGTTCCTCTGGAGCTTCTTTATCTTGCGCTTCTTTCTCTTGCGCTTCTTTCTCTTTTTCGCCATCACCATCACTAGCCGTGTCCGTTGAATCGCCCGTTGAATCTTCTCTCATTTCAACCTCTTCGTCTGCTTCTTTCTCGGGTTCCGTCGTGGGTGCACTGCGATTGGTTGTTTCGCGGGCTTCGTCTTCCGCCGGTGCTTCTCTGCCTCCGAGTGTGGGTGCACGGAGATTGGTAAGATTGGTTGTTTCGGGTGCTTGATTCGTTGTTTCGGGGGCTTCGTCTTCAATCAGTGTTTGATTCGATGCTTCTCCGACTTCAGTTGACTCATACTCGATACCGGATATTCTCACCTTAGCCATCGCCGGAAATTTTGAATCGGAAGTTATGGGGGGAGCGTCGGAAATTTTGAATCGGAAGATAAAAGGTTTCGAAATCGGGAGACGATTGATCAATCGCAAATCGGGTTTTGGTACTAATAAATCGAAGATTTGGAATAAAAACATAATTAAACCTAAATTAAATCGAGTTGGGTCGGGTTATCGGATATCCCTAAAATCTGTGGATACAACCCTGGTTTTAGTGTAAATAAACAGATAAATAGAGAAATATTAGTATTATCCACGATTTTTCTTATTAAAAAAAAAATCAAATAGATATTAATTATTAGAGTTATGTCATGTTGGCATACTTTTTTTCAATTTCTGGCATTTCAGCCTCTCACTCGAAAGAAGCAGACGACGAAGGGAATCATCAAAACATGACGGGTCACAACGCGATCGAGGTGACGAAGACGGTGCTTGAAGTAGCGGACGTGGCGTGGACAGCCGTGGAAACCTACCACCACCACCACCATCACAGCGACGAAGGCGAGAATCACGAGTCAACCGATTCGATTACCGATCCACGAGATCGAGAATTAGAAGCTCTCCGAGGAGAGAATCGCCGTCTCAGGACTTTGCTTGAAGCGAATCTTAAGCTCTTTGAAACCCTCGCTGAATCTGCTGCGTTATCACACGATTGCCCTAGCGACGTAAGCATAACGAAATCGATTTCTACACTTTTTTTTCAAATTTTTGGTGGATTTTCTAATCAATTCGTTGAAATTACGAAACCAGCTTTATGCAAGGATAATATCGATGGTTACTTCGAGAGATTTCTTGGCTCGATTAGAAAGTCTAAGGCAAGCTTTATCTAATGGAACTCAAAACCAATTTCCCTTCAAAGAGCCCACAGGTATATTCTGATTTCTGCTAGTTTGCTTTGAGATTGAGATTTAAGGTTTTATTGATTTGACACAATCCTAGCAAATCATGTGTTCTTGGATCATTGATTTTACTTTCTTTCACTGAATGATTTCTACATATACTAGTTGAACTGTTCGTTTAAAGATTTCTCATTGGTATTTATTAACACTGAGTAAAACTCCAACATTCTTGGTTTATTTGTCCAGAAGATGATGTGCAGACTGTTGAAGTTCTTATAGAGATTGATCATCAAGAGCCAAGTTGGTGGGTTTTGGTCACAGACGACATGATACCTAGCAATGTCGAGGAAAAAAGCGCGATTGATAACGACCATTACATTGTTGTGAATGAGGAACATGTGGTGGATGCTGTTGCACACTTTTTAGCAAAATGCATCATGTCAAATCCCAAAGCTAGGGTATATATTGTATCCTTGTTTCTCTCTTTGAGCTTGTATTTTGAATTTCACTACTACAAGTCTCGTACTCACTTTGTCTACTTTCTTTCAAATTGCAGATTCTCAAACCTGAAGAGCTTCAAAAGGGTAAAGTTTACACAATTCAGCTTATATCTCTTAAGAGTGTGATATATAATTTCTAATTCGTAATCTTCTCGGATTTGCTGTATTTTGCAGTTTTGGTCCAAGAAGTTAGTGCTCTGAGCAAGGTAGGGAAGATAGTGGATATATGGCATGCTGGGAAAATGTTCTACACATTTTCCACCTGGGGACTTGCTTTTGGAGGGTATGTTTGATTTTCTGGTAATGATCTGAGATGTTGAAACACAAATATTTCGATTGATTTTGGCGGTTTTTCTTCTTCTTCAGGTTATACCAAGCTCGTGGTGCGCTGAAGATAGCTGCTAAGGGTGTTCATGCGACCAGTAAGGTTGTTCTTAGGGCTCTGTGAAAGTTATAAGCGGTCTATTGCGATGAAAGCAGAGATGATTCTCCACTATCATAGGTTTGTGTTTCTGTGTGAGGGAATGACTCTTTTTCTTCTTAATTACTATCATTGCTTGTGTAAATAGTGTAAAAAGCGTTTGATCAAAATTGTATTTTAATTGATTTTAATTCTACATTTGTTCTTTGATTATCGTATATAAACGCGTGGACAATGTGTGAATATTGAACAAAGTTTGCATTTTCTCTAGCACAAAAAATGTTTTTATGTATCAGAGACAGATGAAGCATCATCAAAGTATAAACCGACCAAAAACAGACCTGCAAATTACAAAAGTATATGTAGCCTATGTCGATAGTATCCTTGTAATAGACGCTTCACGGAAATCGACGCTTACGGATTTAGGAAGTTGTACGAAACCGCGGGAGTGCATAGACTGTTGCAAAGATTCTTTTTTGTGCAAAACAAACCAAACGAGAGTTAGCTGAGAGCATAAACATGCACAATGAACGTGTAAAGGTTTTGTGTTTGGACTTGAGCTGAGAGCATACCGTTAGATATTGAAACTAGGGATGTTGTCAAGAGGGTATGAGGCATGTGTTAGTCCGGCCCTGCGCAAACCCGGCTCTGCGCTACCCCGGCTCTGCGCTAACCCTGTAAACTTTAGATAAAAAAGAATAAGCCATGAACTCTGCAATAGTCATGTAAACTGCATTAGTTTTTTTCTTTATAATTAGAACAAAAATTACATTTGTTTTTAATGTCATTTTATATTTGCATCATTCAAGATATTATTTTAAAAAGTAAAACAAAATATTTGTTTTTCATTGTTTTAAAGAAATAAATTTGGTTTATACAATTATGATTGTTTTTAGAAAAAAATCTTGATTTTGTGCAATATGAAATAATAATATTAGAAGTCGATAAACTAATCTCGTTTTGAATAACATAGAATCTCAATCATACTCATAAAACATAAAATCAAATGTTCTAACATACTCAACAACAAAAAAACGTTATAATATGTCAATATCCATCACAAAAATTTCATCATACTCATAACATAAAAATTAAAAATCTCATCATACAAGCAATATCCATCACAAAAGTCTTTATCATCACTTCCATCGACATGAATCTCATCATACATGTAACATAATAATCCTGAACAAATTTAAAAGTACACATAAAAATGATTTTCATCTAAAAGTATCATATATGTATAAATAAATAACTAACTCATTATATCACTAACCTCGTCATATGCTCGACTCTCCAACTCCAGAGCTACTAGCCATCTTTGTAGCATCATTGTCTTCATCATCAAACTAATCTTCAGTGTCTCCTAAAATTCGTAGATATAAATTAGTCCAAATAATACAAAACACATGAATTAAATTTTAAATTTTATTTACAAACTCTGCAAACCACACAACCAGTTACGGGTGCAAATTAATGCTTGAACATTTTTAGGAAGGAGACGGCTTCTATAAGGATTCAACACCCTGCCCTCCAACACTAAAAGCCAATTCAGATGCAACTGTACGTAGTGATCGGGATGCTTAGCCCATCACAAGCAAGAGTAGCCAAATCTCCATAGCGTTATTGGTTCTCTTTCCAATAGCTTAAAACCTCCCTATCATCTGCAAAGGACCTCCTCTCCAGCCTAGGATCCTCCAAATAAATATCCAAACTCGTCTTTGTGTTGTCTAAATCACAGTGGAGGCTCTTTTCCAACTCAAAGAAATCTTGTAATATAGAAAATACCACTAGATTAGATACATATGATGATCATAATTTTGGACATCAAAAGATACTTATATCATTCAAATCATCTTCAAGTGGTGATTCACTAAGAAGCTCATGTGGAGTTAGTGTTGAAGAACACTTAGAAGAAGAACTTGCCACAACCTTAGTGTTATACTATTTATAAAGCAAATATAAATTCTCCTTCACAAGATCAATCTTTTTCTAAGAAGTAGTAGGATCCACTTTGTCATAAGCTACCTTAAGTACTTGCAACTTGAACATCAGATACAAAACAGTTCCCATAGCTAGAACAACATTGTATTCATCCCAATACTTTGTAAACTTTTTTTTGCATAGTCTGAGCCATTTGTTTTACATCTTTATCATCATCACAGTTGGCATATTTCATCAACAGATGCTCAATCTTCCAGACTTGATTGAAATAAGCATTGGATGTGGGATATTTCGCGCCTGAGAAATATTTGGTGATAGTATTAAAAGGCTTCAGAAAATCACAAATTTTCTCTCTAAGATTCCACTCAGTTTCTGAAGGCAATGACGAGTAACTTCTTTCATACAATTTCAGAATATCAAACGCTTTACGAAATTTCAAAGCCCTTGCAAGCATTTCGTATGTCGAGTTCCATCAAGTTGACACATCTAAAGACAAACCAGCTCCACTCTTAATCCCAACACTCTCAACACAAATTGTAAATGACTCTATTCTTGATCTTGATGCATTCACAAACTTAAAATTGTCTCGAACATTCTCCAAGAGAGTATTAGTTAGTCATAATTCTTGCTTCACTATCAGATTGAGAATATGTGCGCAGTGCTGGAGGTGAGTTTAGCACTCCCCGGTTTAGCCCGGTTTGAACCGAGATCGGCCCAATTGATCTCGATTTACGATGGTTCGTACTAAGTAAAAGCCCAACACGCTGTTAAACGCGCTGAGCTTGGTCTAAAGCCCAACTCGCTGCCGAACGCGCCGACCTCCGAGATTTATGGGATCTTTCCCGATTTCATTGGGAGGAAAGGAAGATTTCCTTATCCCGATGGAACTAGGAAAAGGAAATCTCCTCGATTTAGACCGACACATAACCTTATAAATAAGGAGGCCCTCACCACAATTTCATTCATCTGCAACCATCTACGAAAACTGAGAGATCGAGAGCTAAGACCTCAAGCCTTTATCTCCTTAGTTCTTAAATCATCTTTTACGATCTAGCAATCTTGTAACTCCACCGAGTTTAATCAATAGAACGAGATTCGATCCATTGAGTTTACTGTTTTGCCTCTTGTGTGATTTTCAGAATCAACAATTGGCGCCGTCTGTGGGGACTGATTCATCTAAACGAAACAATAAACTCTCGGATCTCGGTGATTAAACTCGGCTATGACAGAACTACTGACCAATCCGATACTAAACGCCCAAAATAATGGAAGGTGTGATCCCGCCGAACGGGACCAGCAGTACACCAGAACTGGTCATACCGTCAACTGTTGCTCCTACAGCAACCCCACCTCCAATCGACCAAACAACCATTTTCCAAGCTATAGCACATATATCCGAACTCACCAAGAAAAACGACGAAAGGCTAGACTCTCTGCTCGCAACTCAGACGGAATTCCGCGACCAGCTCACCGAAATCAGACAAACGCCCTTCCGACCTAGTGAAGACACGCTCGCCGACCTCTGTCGGACCTTATTTTCTGAGTCACGTCAAAATACCACCGACCGGCCTCCAGCTCCTAGAACAGCTGGTAGTGAAGAAACTCACATCACCGATCAGCCGTGCCTGGATTAGGAACTCGACAACTTTAAAGCCCAACTTCAGGACATGAAATCCAAATTTCATCAAGCTACCAGCTCGGCACCCGAGATCGATCGTGTAATACAGGAGACTCAGAAAACCCCATTCACACAACGAGTTCTCAATGTTCCAATCCGACATCTGGAAAGGTTCAAAATCTCTCAATACGAAGGAAACTCCGACCCTCGACACTTTATGACCTCCTTCGGCATCATGATAAACCGTTTCAAATTCCAAACTGAGGAGGAGCATGATGCAACAAAGTGCCAACTTTTTATAAAGAACCTCGGCGGAATCGCCTTAGATTGGTTCTCACAACTTGAAACTAACTCGGTCAATAGCTACAACGAGCTCACAACCAAATATCTCAAGCGCTTTACCATGTTCATAAAAAAGAAGACAATAAATGCCGAGCTATGGGCCCTCGAACAAGGACCGAGCGAACCTTTGAGAGACTTTATGGACCGATTCAAGTCGGTAGTAACCCATTAATTGCACTATCGACAACAAGGCTGCGATTGAAGCTCTCTATAAAGCAACATGTTATCAATCAATCTTCAACAAAAAAATTCACCGTAACCGACCTCAAACGCTGGAGGATGCCCTGCACAAATCCCATACGTATATCATGGAGAAAGAGGAAGAGGCCGCCAAAGATATGCAATACGCTCTCTCAAGACAAGCCCTACCTAAGGAAAAACTAAAGGACGAGACACGCGAGCTGCGTAATCAATTCAAGCGACGACCTGAAACTTACCAAGTAAGCGCCATTCCTCCGCAACAACCCTGGAATTCTTGGGTCAGGCCATAAGAGCTGAAAGACGACCCGGTAGAACCCACAACCGGGCCCGAACCATACTGCGAATTTCATAAAAGGAAATGACACAGTACTAAGGAATGCCGACACCTTAAGGATCAACTACTTCGATGTTTCAAAAACAGGGAACCCTCACCTCAGGGCTCCACCCGACCTAACAACATATTTCGTCACGGCGGAAATTGGCAAAACTACACTACCAGGAGACAGACCACATATAACAATATTCCTGAACAAACTGAGGATAACACCGATCCCGATTTACCAAAACACAATCGTGAGGACCAACCCGAAGATCATACAATCCCTAAGGCTCGAAAGAGGGTCCACATGATAATGGGCGCAATCGAATCTTGCAATTACTCAGGCGGGGCATCAAAGAGCATAGTCGCGAAGCAATCGCGGTACAGTGAGATAACGGAGTTCATGAGGGGGAGCGTACCCATAACGTTCATAGAAGCTGACACGGTTGGACTTCATATACCTCATAACGACTCGCTGGTCATCGAGCTACTCATCCGCGATGTTACCGTTTGCAAGGATTTTGGTCGATACTGGCAGCTCCGTCAACGTCATCTTCAAACAAACTTTAAAAGATATGGACATCCCGAACTCAGAAATTAAGCCATATATCGAACCTCTGACCGGATTCGCAGGAGAACAAACCATCACCACGTGAACAATCAAGATACCGATCTACATCGGCGGAACAATAAGAATAATGAAATTCTTGGTTCTAGACAAACCAACGATCTACAACGTCATACTCGGAACGCCGTGGTTATTCGCGATGAAGGCCGTTATCTCAACCTACCACCAATGCGTCAAGTTCCCAACGCCATACGACATTTTCATCCTTAAAGGAAACCAATCAATGTCTCGCATGTCCGCCATCAAAGAATGCAAACTGAGGACCGCACATCACACCTGCGTGATCAGCTCAAATCCTACTTCAACCGACCTGTTAAAATAAAACACAAACCCCGACTTACCAAAGCGAAATTCAGTCATAAAAGTCATCATCGACGACCTCAACCCTGAGAGATGCATCGGTATCGGTGCCGAGCTGGATGAAAAAATCAAAAGTGCCCTCATTCGTTTCCTAAAGAAAAACGTGTCAACCTTCGCTTGGTCCATCAAAGACATGCCAGGGATCGATCCAAAAATCATCTGTCATGAACTCACTATCGATCCAACCTTCAAACCGATCAAACAGAAAAACAGAAGCTCGGACTAGAAAAAGCTCAGGCAGTGAACGACGAAGTCGAAGGATTACTCGGAGCAAGATCGATCAACGAGGTCAAATACCCAGACTGGCTGGCTAACCCCGTTATTGTCAAGAAAAAGAACGGCAAGTGGAGAGTGTGCGTCGATTTCACCGACCTCGAAAAAGCATGCCCGAAGGATAGTTTCCCACTCCCACATATTGATAGAATGATCGAGGCCACCGGGGGAACGAACTCCTCTCCTTCATGGACGCCTTTTTTCGGCTACAATCAGATACTCATGCATCCCGACGATCGCGTTAAGATATCTTTTATCACATATCGGAGCATCTACTGCTACAAGGTCATGCCATTCGGCCTAAAAAATGCTCGAACAACTTACCGAAGGCTCGTAAATCGCATGTTCGCAAGTCAGCTCGGCCGAATAATGGAAGTCTACATCGATGATATGTTGGTCAAATCTCTTATCGTCAAAGACCACGTCGGACACCTCAACACCTGCTTTGAAATCCTTAACCAATACAACATGAAATTCAACCCCACTAAGTGCACGTTCGGAGTCACATCTGGCGAGTTTTTTGGCTACATCGTTACTAAAAGGGGAATCGAAGCTAATTCCAAATAGATCTCGGCAATCCTCAACGTCCCATCACCAACGATGAAACGTGAAGTCCAAAGGTTAACATGTCGAATAGCCGCGCTCAACAGATTCATCTCCCGATCAACGGACAAATACCTACCGTTCTACCAATTACCCCGTGGTAACAAGGACCTCGACTGGGATGACAAATGTGAAGACGCATTTAACTAGCTCAAAAAATATTTGTCAACCCCACCCATCCTGGCAAAACCCGAAGACTGTGAAACTCTTTACATATACAGTAGTGTTCTAGTTCGGGAAGACCGAGGTGAACATAAGCCAATCTTCTATATCAGCAAGTCTCTAGACGACGCTGAAACTAGATACCCTACACTGGAGAAACTTGCACTCGGGTTATCATCGCAGCTCAGAAACTTCGTCCTTATTTTCAGTCTCACTCAATCGTTTACAAGAAGAAATCCTGATTTCGAATCTTCATAGGAACTTTGAGGTTTCTTCAGAGAAATGAGTAAACAAGTAATGTATGCTTCTCATTCTTCTTTTAGGAGGCTCTAGTTCCTATTTCTAGTCTCAGCACTCCATATTGTCTGTCATACTCAATAACAGTCTGTTCTTGGCATTTTGGCCATTTATTGCCGTTTTGGGTCTGAATTGGACCGTTTACTAAACGAAATCCCGTTTTTCGAAGCTTCATAGGGACTTTGAGGTTTCTTCAAAGAAATGAGTAAACAAGTAATGAATGCTTCTCATTCCTCTTTTAGAAGGTTCTAGTTCCTATTTCCAGTATCAGCACTCCATATTGTCTGTCATACTCAATAACGGTCCGTTCTTAGCATTTTGGCCATATATTGCCGTTTTGGGTCTGAATTGGACCGTTTACTAGACGAAATCCCATTTTTCGAAGCTTCATAGGGACTTTCAGGTTTCTTCAAAGAAATGAGTAAACAAGTAAAGTATGCTCCTTATTCCTCCTTTAGAGGCACTCCGTCCTTATTTACAGTTTCACTCAACCACTTTGAACGATTTTGCACAGCACGACACAGTCCGGCAGACTCGCCAAATGGGCAATCGAATTAAGCGTATATGATATAGAGTTCAAAAGCAGAACCAGCATCAAGTCCCAAGTTCTGGCCGGCTTCCTTATCGAATAACCACAAGAACTAACAATCACCGAGCTCCCTGGAGCAGAGAACTGGCTCCTTCACGTCGATGGCTCATCATCACACCGCGGTTCAGGAGTCGGAATACGCCTCCAATCGCCAAAAGGCGAAATCCTAGAGCAATCATTCCGATTGGAATTTCAAGCGTCAAACAATGAGGCCGAGTATGAAGCGCTTATGGCCGGACTACGATTGGCCAAGGAAATCGGAGCAAAACATTTACAAACATTATGCGACTCACAGCGCTAAGAACGATCGCATGGACGCATATGCAAAATTGGTAAAGGAACTCGCGACCGACTTCCAAGATTTCAACCTCACTAAGATACCTCGCAGAGAAAATACCCTAGCTGATGCCCTCGCTGCCCTCGCATCAAGCTTGGACCCTAATCTCCAACGTACGATCCCAGTCGAAAGCATCTCCCGACTTAGCATCGAACCAACCAAGACTTGCAACGTGACTACACGTAGGCACGACTACGAGACGCACCATGCTGTAAACCCTAATCCTCGAAAAGCAAGGAACAACCCGTATTCCGAACCTGACACGAGCATCGGAATCGAATATACACCAAACGACCCCAAATTACGAGATCAGTCGGATCAAGACGACGAAGTATCTGAAGGACTCAATGCTCCTATGGACATTGAAGTCGAAGAAGAAGCGTAGCACGAAGATTGGACTATCGAGATCAAAATGTACGTCTACGAAGGAACAGTTCCAAACGACATATTGGTAACTCGGCGACTTAAAATGCGATATGCCCATTACATCGTTCTCGATGGCGAGCTATGCTGATGGAACGCTTCAGGCATCCTCTTGAAATGTGTCACCGGTAAAGATATTCATGAAGTCATGAGAATGGTACACGATGGAGACGGCGGAAATCATGTCGAAGGTCGCTCTCTGGCCTTAAAAATAAAGAAGGCAAGCTACTACTGGCCAACGATGTTAGCGGACTGCGAGAAGTTCGCGGCTAAATGTGAAAAATGCCAAAGACACGGCCCAATGATAAACCTCCCAACCGAACTACTCACCACTTCGACTGTCCCTTATCCTTTCATGCGATGGGCAATGGACATCATCGGTCCACTCCGCCGATCTACCAATCAAAAGCAATACATCTTAGTCATGATTGACTTCTTTACCAAATGGGTGGAGGCTGAATACTACGCCGAGATACATGCTCACGATGTCCATAAATTTGTTTGGAAATACATCATATACCGACACGGAGTCCCATACGAGATTTTCACAGCCAATGAACCATAATTTATCTCAGTATTGTTTGGCGATTTTTGCGCTAAGTGGAAAATTCTCCTCAGTTTCTCCACCCCGAGGTACCCACCAAGAAACGGACAAGCAAAAACAACCAATAAAACCCTTATCGACGGCCTCAAAAAATGACTCGACGCAAAAAAGGATTTTGGGCCGATGAATTAGACGGAGTGGAAGTTTTATCCCCAGTCGAGCTCGATATTCCAGTCGTACGCCAAACGATGCTGACTCGAAATCCTGATCTCAACAACGATATGCTCCTTAACAATCTGGACACGCTTGAAGAACAGCACGAACAAGCCCTACTCCGAATCCATAATTAGCAGCACTTAGCCGCTCGCTACTACAACAAAAAGGTCCGAGGTCGATACTTTGAGGACGGCGACCTCGTTATTTGGAAGGTCTACCAGAACAAGGAAAAGAAAAATGCCGGTAAACTCGCCCGCTTACTAGGAAAGACCTTACCAGATAATGTGAATCGTCAAACTCGGCATCTACGAACTTATGAAGATGGATGGAACTCCAATCCCAAGATCTTGGAATTCAATGAACTCAAACGGTTCTACTACTAGCTCGGCTCTGCGCCGCCCAAAAAAAAAAATATTATCTCTAATGTACGAACTACGAATGGCTTGATCCCCTTCGGGGGTACATAGGCAACCCATCACAGGTCCATCTATGATTCTAATAAAAAATTATTAAGCATTTATCATCTTAAAGCCGAGCTACCGTAGTTCGCCAAACTTTTCAGTTCGTTTCCTTTGAAAAGTCAAACTTTTCAGTTAGAATTAATCTTAAACGACGAAGTAAAATTAAAGACGAACTAGCGCAGTTCGCCGAACTCTTTTGTTCGTATACTTTCAAAGTCAAAACTTTTTAGTTAAATCATTACAGTCTGAAACAACTAAGTAAAGAAAAAACCGAACTAACGCAGTTCGCCAAACTCAAAACAGTTCATATCACCGTAAGCTGAATTCCTTAGTTCGCAATTAAAACCATCGCGGTTTCACACACTGACGTCCTGGCCAGACGATCACTAGTACTCCATAGGGATGCAAATGATGAAAAAGCCAAGATCCGTTTCGCAAAAGCCGAGACTTTTTCCGCATGAAAAATCCTCCTCAGACCATCTGAACCAAGTAAGCAGAACTATCTCGCACATTAGAATTCGATCTGAGGACCCGGAGTATCTTAAGATAAGCAAACCTTCGCAGCCTCATGCTAGGGTGAAGCCGAATAACGCATCCTCGCAAAACTTAGCCGATTTCCCAAAAATTGCAAATCTCATAAGCCGATTTCTCAACAATCGCAAATTTCATAAGTCGATTTCTCAACAATCGCAAATCCATAAGCCGATCTTCAGCGATTGTCGATCTCGAGTTGATCAAAAACCGATTTCATCTAACGTACCCCGACTAAGACCGTATTATGGTACATAAGAAATTCGAGAGGATCGTATCATTTTACGACCTTACGAACAAACTCAATGAAAAAGTTAGGCGAAATTTGAATAAACTAAGTAGAACTCATTTAAAAGATATTCCGAGGTACTATAAGTAATTCAATAGCACTCTCGAAAAAAAGGTTCAAAATTACAAACAAAAGCCCCATCGGACAAGCAATCTAAACAAAAAGAAGAAGATAGAGAAAAAGAGAGCTAAGGGGAATTACAACTCCTGGTCTCCTCATATATTCCCGGACCCATACACGAGTCCATTGAGTCTCACTCGTTAATATCAGTCGGGACTTCGGTCCCTACAGCACTGGGCTGAGGACCCGTGGGAATGCCGATGTCCGAGATCAGAGAGATCCTGAAATCTCCATCCTCAAGCTCTTCAAGAACCAAGGCCTTCATCTTCTCCTCTTCAGATATATAGTGATTGAGCGTCGCCGGGGGAATAGAAGTTCCCCTTTCCACGAGGTGAGTCAGGCACTTCAAGGTACCAGTGACCTGACTGAAGATGAGCTGCCTACTGTTCGCCGCATCAAACATGTCAATGTAATCTGATAACACCGTATTTTTACCCGTTTTGCTATATATTTTAGAACACTTTAATAAGTGTTCCTCTTGGTTTTCTATGGTTTTGTTACGCGTTTCGTATGTTTGCGGTTTTAAAACTCTTTTCAGGTAACTCGGGATTAAAGAGTGCATTTCGGAGCAAAATTACGTTTTTGGATAAACTTGGACCGTCAAGAAGTCCTGCAATCAAAGAAGACCTTTTCACCGTCTGATCATCACCAAATTTGGATACAACAAAGTAGAGACAACCAGATTTCAAATGCAATTGGATTGGGGACAATCCAATGGTTGGATCCTAAAATATACCTGAAGCACCGAAGACCGATGAAGTCGCCCGAAGAAGCAGCCCACCGCGGGTCAAGGAGCCGGAGCCGCGGCCAAGCACCGTTCCGCCACCCCTAGAGCCACTCCACCCGCAGCCAGAAGCCAGTTCGCCGTGGACAGAGAAGATGGAGCCGCGACCAAGCCTATTTTTGCCCAAGATGATCTGTTTCTTCACCCGAGGCCAAACCCTACAACGACATAAGCTTGTTGAAGACCTATATATACTTGTTTTAGACAGCAATTTCATGGCATCCAACCCTAGACACATTCTACACATTATTTTGCTTTTATTCGTGCACTCTTGCATCGAGACCTTCGGGATTGGTGATGAGGTTTCTCACCGAGGTTAGTTCTTGTTCGTGAGGCTTCTTCACTAATCTTATGCTTAATTTAATTATGTCTTTTTCCAGTATGTGGGAGTAGTTTAGATTGCAGGGTTTAAAGGATTATCGAGGGGAATTATATGTTCGATAAGGATTTCACTATGTAAACCTAGCCGATTTCTAGAGTTCTTCTTATGAAAAGTTGTTAATGTATGAATCTAGTGTCACAAACTAGAGGCTGATAGGGGGAGTTTAGGACCACGGAAGTGTTGCATATAATCACCAGCAAAGTTCATCCAAAAGGCGTGCGCGTCGTAAGATTTCGGAAGTATACTTACGGAGTGCCGTGAACCTATGAACCCACTAGCATATCACAATCTTACGCGCGGCCAGAGACGGAAGCTACTGGTCAAGTGAATAGATTGTAGGGCGTAGGTTATACGGAAGTAGACTACGCCATTATTATGTCCTTTTCGTGGAGTTATAATCTAGAAACACCGGTTACTAATGAGCTAGGGGTCGTTTGATTGAATCGAGCATACCCCGAGATATTCCTCTTGACCCAGCAACGTTTTAGAATAAGTTACAACCGTCTATAGTAGTTTATTTTAGCAATAGAGTCCGTAGAAGTAGTTTAGTCATTGATTTCATTAGGTCTAGGTTAGTAGTCAATTCTCTTAGGTATTAGGTTAGTCTTAGAATTTATTAGGATAGGTCTAGTTTCTCTTAACATTAGTTTAGTAGTTGAAATCCCTTTAGCTTATGTAGTGGTCAATTTTCTTAGATTAGATTAGTAGAAGTTTTCCGTTTTTCGTTCTTTACAATTCTAGTAACAAAAACCCTATAAAAATATATTCGTTTTAGGTTTATTTACTATACAGTGTCTAAGGTCTCATAGAACAACACCCTCTCCCTGTGGATCGATACCTCAAGTACTACAACGTACATATGTGCACTTGCTGGCTTTAAGGTTTACAAATTTAAAACCTGAAGTTTCGGAGACGAATCTGATAACGCATCATAATCCTTTATCTTCTCAAGATGAGCATTGACTTTGGCCACGGTCTCCCTTCGGAGGTCCCTCTCCTTGGTCACCCACATAAATCGAGAAGCCCTGAGCCTCATTTTCTCTGAATTCAGGAAATATACAGCCTTCCGCTTCTCAAGGGCCATATGACTAAGAGAATCGTTGACCTGAAGCACCTCGGCCTTCATCTTCTCATTTTCAGCTCGACGGGCTTCGAGTTACAGATCTTTCGCAGCGAGCTCTCGGTCCTTTGCGACAAGCTCTTGACTCTTTGTGATAGCTCCCCCTCGAGCTGAGCATCTTTGGCATGTACCACGACCATATTCCCCTTTAGCTTCTCGGTCTCTACGGCATCCTGAGCTGCCAATTTCGACTTACGAACTAACAACCGGATGAGATCGTTCGACTGCGCCTCGACCTAAGCAAAAAGAGAGCAATCAGAACGGAAATTCAACCAAGTAAAGCTGAAACCAAATATAAGTAGCTTACCCGATGCGAGCTTCATATACTTTTCCACCTCCGGGAGAACGTCCAACGGTGGAAGACCCCGAGTACCGACTTTGAATTGACGATACAGCTCGGCACATGATGCCGAATCATTGATCAAGGGTGTGTTCTATAGTGAAAGAACACAGCATTAACCTCTTCCGAGGTAAGAGAATTCCGTTTCTGACGCCTCCTCGAGGTCTCAACGGCAATCGTTGGTACGGCTGTCTCACCCAAAGTTGTCTCGGGAACATCGGGCGTAATAGAAACATCGTCACCCTCCCGCACTTCGGGCCGACCTTGGAAACCAGCCGGCTCTACTTCAGACTGACCCAGCGTGGTTTTCCTTTTTCTTGAAAGATTCGATGGCTCAACATTCTCGCCGCTATGAACCTCTAAATCGGCGCTCACAGGCACCGCATCAGTACGGACGGTCGTATCAGACCCAGCAGCCTGATCGACCCCTTCAAGGTTGATGGTGAAATCAACCTCGGTATTGCTGATCTGGGAAGGTTGATCAGCTTCGTCTTTCTCTCCAGCAGTCGCCGGACTGCCCTCATCGACTTGGACGAGCTCAGGAGGAGCATCGTCTCGGGGAACGTCATCATCCCTCCGAGGTGAGGGGAGTATAGTCTCGTCAAGATTGGCAGAGTAAATGAGAACTTCGAGAAAATTCCTCCGTGGTGCCAGTCTCCTAGACAAAGACCCTCTGGCAACTACACGAATAAAACAAATCTCAGAGATAGGACTAGCAAAGCGAATATTTGAATTAGGGAAATTAAATTTTAGCTAACCAGTATTGGAACGTTGGGTTCTGCTTTTCACGGCAAGACGAGTTCGGTGAATCTCCAGCCAGCGAGTTCGCCCCAATTCCCTGAACCGAGCAACGACCGCTTTCCAGTGCTCGGATACCTTTTTAAAATAGGATTCCAAACTGCAAAAGAAAGTAACACATCAGGTAAATAAATTATGGAACCTCAGCGTAAACAAGACGAGTAACTACCAATATGTTGATTCCATTTTCTCATAAATTTCATGCCTGGATTGGACACAGACACGTGATCAACTTTGACGAAAAAGTATTTCATCTCCTAATCCTGAACCGTGTTGGGCTTCGGACCGGTGATTACATTGTAGCCCGGCTTCATATTCCCTAAAAAATACCAAGGTTTGGCCTCAGCTATATTAACGGAGGTTAGCTCCTCAAGTATCTGAGTAGAAACTGAGATACCAAGCTCGGCGCCCATAAAGAGGAGCCTCGTTATATTAACAATGCTCGCAGGATTAAGTTGGAAGATCGCAACTCCCCATCGATCGCAGAAATTGAGAAGCAGGTCGGGCAAAGGAAAATTAAGTCTGCAAGCCCTAAACCAATCCTCATAAATGCATATATACCCCTCCGGAGAATCACACGATCTTTGGTTCTTTCCAGGCCGCGTAATGCGCATGTCACCTGGGAAATGGAGGGACTAAATTAGCTTGATAATCGCTTCCATCGAAGAGCAGGTCGGCCCTACGGCTGTTAGCCGAACAATCAAGGTGGTCATTGAGGGACGAGCCGCCCTTTCTACATTACCCATCAGGGGATCGACATCCGCGTCAGCGACTTCAACATTACCAGGTGGAACGTAGCCACCCGGCTGTCCAGCTTTGTCTCTTCTTCTGAACTCTTCCTATATGGAGAGCTGAGTAGCTAGCGCCGCATCGCGATGAACTTGCTCGGCAGCTCGCTTCTAGTCATCAGCAAGCAGCTCACTCTCAAGCTCGGTCGCATACTCAAAATCATGCTGAATTTGAGCCTCAACCCACGGTGGACGAACTCAAAATCGGGGGTTTCTCGTACTGGCCTCATCATTCCCGACCTGTCTAAACAGAGTACGCCTCTCCCCGCCAACGATCCGAGACTCATCGACCTTGGCCAAAACATTACCGACCTCCTCATTTCGCTCGGTCGGCACAGATCTACTGACGTTGGCGGCTGAATTCGTCTCATCACCGTCCCGATGACGAAGCCCAGGGACTGGAATCGCAGGTTGGGCATTAACCCGAACGACGCGAGTTGCGACGAATTAACTAAGCACCACCTATTTAGTTTTCCATACTTGAAATGACTGTGTCTAAAGAATCTGAATTCACTGGATTAAACAACAAGCCCCAAACAAGAGGAAGGTTCTCAGTTTTCTTTTTGTAGTTGTTAACAGAATCGTTTGGCGATTCGACTTCAGATCGAAGCATCCAAAACCCAAAATTGCATGGAGAAGAAACCCAAAAAAATAAACAAACAGAGAATCGCGAGAAAAAGGAATAGGAAATTGAGAAGAGTGAACGAAAAGTTCGCAAAGAAGGGCCAAGCAACATTGCAAAAACCTGAAGATCTTCAAGCAAACCAAGGAAATCAAGTCGCAAATATTATCAAATTTGATCGATAAACAGAAACCCTAGAAAGAACAACGAGAGCTGAAGGAGGGAGAAAAAGATTACCTTTTTACGAATAAATAAGTAAAGGAATCGCAAATGTCAAAAGGAATATATGGAGAGAGAGGTAATCATGACAAATCTTTCGATTTCCGCAATAATTGAGGAAACTGAAGCGGCGTGACTTCTCGAGGAAAACTCGCCGAACTGAGGACTTGCCTAGTTCAAAACTCTCTAAAATCAGAATTTGCCGATCTGAAAAGGGCAAGACCATGCGATCAACTTGAAAAAATGTCGATCTCGATCCCAGCCGAGCTAAAGAATCCTCCATGAACTTCAACGAATTCGAGGTCTCCTTCGACAAACTAAGGGGAACTTATTGTTGGAGGTAAGTTTAGCACTCCCCGGTTGAATCGAGACCGGCCCAATTGATCCCGGTTTATGATGGTTTGAACTAAGTAAAACGGTCCCATGATCAAACCTAACGGGCCGAGCTCGGTCTAAAGCCCAACTCGCTGCCCAACGCGCCGACCTCCGAGATTTATGGGATCTTTCCCGATTTCATTGGGAGGAAAGGAAGATTTTCTTATCTCTATGGAACTAGGAAAAAGAAATCTTCTCGATTTATACCGACACAGAACCTTATAAATAAGGAGGCCCTCGCCACAACTCCATCCATCCGCAACCATCTACGAGAACTGAGAGATCGAGAGCTGAGACCTCAAGCCTGTATCTCCTTAGTTCTTAAAACATCTTTTACGATCTAGCAATCTTGTAACTCCGCCGAATTTAATCAATAAAACGAGATTTGATCCATTGAGATTACTATTTTACCCCTTGTGTGATTTTCAGAATCAACACGCAGCATCTCACATACAAGAACTTTCCATCACACAACAATCCATTACCACTATAAAGGCGATGTTTGAGGATTTTTTGCATACTATCATTAGCATAAGCATTATCCAAAGTGATGGAATTTTTTTTTTCTCTAAACCCCGCTCCTTCAAGTTGTCATAAACTTTCTTAGCGATTTCTTCACCATTGTGTGGAGGCTTGAAATCACAAAAATATAGAATGTGGTACTTCAAATTCCAACTATCATCAATATAGTGAGCCGTTAAACATATATATCCCATCATAGTAGTACGGGCTGACCACAAATCTGCAGTTAAACATACTATACCTTGATGTTTTGCAAAAACATCTTTCAACTTCATCTTTTCTTCCTCATATCTCTTATAGACATCACTTGCAGAAGTTTGTTTACAAATATGCTGACAATCTCGATTCAGAAATCTATCTATATCCCTAACCTTTTCATATTCCATATATCGAAAAGGTAAATCATGATAGATTATTATCTCAGAAGTCATCTCTCGATCAATGTTATGAACATAAGCAGGTCCATCCTAAACATCAGGCTTTTCTGGGCAAATCAGTCAATGGCGATTCAATGTCGATGTTCCATATGACTTAGTATCAATTACCAACCTAATATCACAATGGTGACATCTAGCCCTTTCTTTTCCATCTTCTTCTACTCCTATCGATGTAAACTCTTTCCAACAATCAGAGGTTAAGCGTTTTCGTTTTTTACCTCATGGAGCTCGTGCCAAGGCTAATAATTAAACCCGTGCAAAAAATTCAGTGCCAGGTGTCGGACACAACAAGTGCAACCATCCCACTAACCCAGCCTGACGACATCCCTCCGGCAAACTTGGATGGAACAACAAACGTTCTCATTACCACCTCGGGAGCGAGTGTTACGACTGGGATTAACGACACTGCTGATCGTTCGGGACCTGCAGCCTTAAACCAGCCGACTCCGGATATAATAGCTGAGATCCGGAACTTGATATCATTTATCATAGAGCAGAATCGCCTAATGGCAGCTCGTCAAGATGACCTCGAAAGAACGGCTCGGGCAGCTGCCATCCGGCGGTTCGCCCTCCCACCTGGGACACAATCCCCGTTCCCCCCTGGACAGGGAGGATTGCTATTCCCGTCTCCACCGGTGACAAGACTAAACTTTTCCGATATCAATGCTTCCACCAGCAGAATGGTCGACTCAGCCACCGCCTCACGGTTCATCTCGATTATATCGGACCCCATATTCACTCATTCCACGATCCAGATTACGGAAGGAGGAACTACGCCAATTGTGACCCTCCCGGGAGTAGATCCTACCTCAAACCTACTAATCGGTAAAGATCGCTCTGGGAATGCCAATGAAGTCGAGCCTCGAGATAATCCCGAGGCCGAAGCGCGACCTGAGGATGGGATCAGCAACCAAGCCCAGCTAGTTGGAGAATCCCTGCTCCGCTTCCCGGGAAATAATGAAAACAATCTGGGACCCGGTAGCTCACATGGATATGAATCAGTCACAAGATACTACGAAGAAACTAGTGCCGAACTTCAGCGGATGAGATTGCAGGTCTATGCTGCTCTAGGCTCAGCACCCGAAATAGATAGTGTAATTGACGAAGTCAATCAAACCCCGTTCACCTCACGGATTGCGAGCCCCCAGTTCGGCGACGTCGGGAACATCCGATTTCCCCGTTATAACGGAGAAACCGACCCCAAGGCATTTATGAGAAGTTTCAAATTCGCATTTTCGAGGGTGCGATAACTCGGGGGCGACCTCGAGTCAGCACGCTGCCGTTCACCTCTCTGAAACCAAACTCGATTGACAACTTCACCCAACTTCAAGCTGCATTCTTGAAGCAATATTTGGTATTTATCCAGATCGAGACCTCGCAGGCCGATCTATGGTGACTCGTTACGGAAGTATATTGACAGTTTTAAAGCCGTAAAGACAAAAATCGCCGATCTACATAACCCAACGGCCCTGAAAGCCCTTCAGAACGGACTGCTGAAAACCTCAAAATTCTTTGAGGAGCTCACAGTTCGGGAGCCGGTATCGCTAGATGATGCGCTACACCGAGCTTCACACTGGATTATTCTCGAGGAAGCAAGTGCAGCTCCGTTAAAGCATCATGCACCCGCAACCTTGACTAAGCCAGCTCAGACAACAAACTCCTAGAGAACCAAAAAACTAGGGAGGAAGGAGTCACAAGACCAAAGACAGAATCAGGGGTTGCATTCATATTTAGTAGGAAGCCCACCTCATAACAGGTTCAAGTCGTATGACCCCAGCAAATGGTGTGATTTCCATAAAATCAAAGGTCATTCGACCGAGGAATGCTATGAGGTGAAAAATCAGTTCGCTGCAAAATTCGCAGCAGGATAGCTACTCAACGTCGAGCTAGAAAAACCCCTGTCGAGGAGGAAATACTACCCAACTCGAGATGACAAAACTCGAGATCGTCCATCTGAGGATGATCGCCAACGAGAACGCCCTTCCGAGGACGCAATGAGACGAGATCACCCATCTAAGGATGATCATAAGCAAGAACTCTCTTCCAAGAACGCGACGAGGCGAGAACGCCTCGATGACAGGGAAGTAGAGCTACCTCCCCCCAGCATGAAGAAGAGGATTAACTTCATCCACGGAGGATCTCAATTGTGTCGCAATTCTGTGAACTCAATCAAGAGGCATAAGCGGAAAGTGAAAACTGATTTGCGCGACAGAATCCCGTTCAAAGGACCTGTCACGCAAATCTCATTCTGGGAAAGCGACGCTCTCGAGCTAGACTCTCCACACGATGATGTCCTCCTAATAATGCTGGAAGTGGGCGGATGCGAGCGCAACAGGATGCTCATAGATACTGGCAGCTCCGTGGAAGTCATCCTCCCAAGTGTTCTTAGGGAAATAGGTATACCGGACCACGAAATCAAAGGAGATAAGATGGTGTTAAACGGCTTCTCCGGTGAAACCACGCTATCCCTAGGAACAATAAGGCTTCCTATAATCGTGGCTAAAGTAAGGAGGATGGTCGAATTCGTTGTCATAGTTAGGCCAGCCCCGTTCAATGCCATCCTTGGAAGAACGTGGATACACTCTATGAGGGTTGTATCCTCAACTTACCATCAGTGTGTAAAATTCCCTACTCAGCATGGAGTCGTAACAATAAATGGAAGCCAGAAGGCTTCCAGAGCATGTTATATGGCAGGGTTCCATATAGCAAAGGAAAATGCCATATATCAACTACAGCGTAAGGACGAGCTCGCACACCGCCTGGCCAAAAAGAAGATTGGTTCAGGCTCCATCGGACCTCGCAAAGACTTTATCGAGAAAGTTGTGGTCAACGAGTCTCGTCCTGATCAGAAGGTAGGAATTGGATCCGAACTCTCCAAGGCTTAAAAGGATCAACTAATAACATTCCTAAAAGAAAATACCGGCTCGTTCGCATGGACAACAGTTGACATGCCCGGAATCGACCGAAGTATCATCTCGCATGAGCTCAATGTGGATCCAAACCACAAACCAGTACGTCAAAAACGTCAGAAATTCGGAACCGATAAGACTAAAGAATGTCCTAAGGACAGTTTCCCACTACCTCACATCGACCGCCTGGTGGAAGTTACCGCATGGCACCAGCTCCTCAGCTTTATGGATGCGTTCTCAGGGTATAATCAAATACAAATGAACCCTGAGGACCAAGATAAGACATCCTTCATAACAAAACAAGGAACATATTGTTATAAAATGATGCCATTTGGCCTTAAAAACGCGGGAGAAACCTACCAAAAACATATGAACAGGATGTTCTCCAGCCTCTTGGGCAAGTCAATGGAGGTCTACATTGACGATATGCTGGTTAAGTCGTTTAAATAAGAGGACCACATAAACCAGCTGGGGGAATGTTTCACCTTACTAAACAAGTATGGGATGAAACTGAATCCCTCGAAGTGTACTTTCGGGGTTGCTACAGGTGAATTCCTAGGCTACATAGTAACTCAAAGAGGAATAGAAGCAACCCCCAAACAAATTAGTGCATTCTGGGAACTGCAATCTCCGAGCACGGTAAAGGAGGTGCAAAGGCTGACAGGCCGCATTGCTGCCCTGAATCGATTTATTTCCAGGTCGACTGATAAATGTCTTCCTTTTTACCAACTTCTAAAAGGAAACAAAAAGTTCATTTGGGATGACAAATGCGGGGAAGCATTTAAGCAATTAAAAGCGTACCTCTCCGAGCCCCCCGTTCTGTCAAAACAAATCGAGGGAGAACCACTTTATCTATACGTAGCATTCTCCGAAGTCGCAGTAAGTGGCGTCCTCATAAGAGAGGAGCGAGCTGAGCAAAAACCAATCTACTACATGAGCAAATCCCTAGTAGACATTGAAACCAGGTATCCACGAATGGAAAAACTGGCTTTGGCAGTAGTAATCTCGGCTCGCAAGCTCATGCCGTATTTTCAGTCACACACTATCATAGTGATGACGACACAGCCATTACGAACAGTACTGCACAGCCCCAGCCAGTCAGGCAGGCTAGCCCAATGGGCTATCGAGCAAAGCGAATACGATATCCAATCTCGACCTTGGACTAGCGCCAAAGCACATGTACTAGCTGATTTTATCATCGAGCTCACAGCTAATAGCGAGGTGACCGAAACAAGCTCCGAAACTTGGTAGCTCTACGTCGATGGAGCCTCCTCGAAACAGGGGTCAGGCGTTAGAATCCACCTCGCTTCCCCGATTAAAGAGGTCGTGGAACAGTCCTTCAGACTCGGATTCCTAGCGTCAAATAACGAAGCCGAGTACAAGGCTTTAATTGCAGGTCTCCGACTCGCATCTAGAATAGGAATACGCAACTTAAATGCGTTCAGCGACTCACAGCTCATTACAAGTCAGTTTCATGGAGAATACGAAACATGAGATAGCAGGATGAAATCCTATCTGGCAATAATCCAAGAGCTAGCAAAATGATTCGAAGTCTTCAGCCTGACGCGAATACCGCGAGGTGAGAACACGATCGCAGACGCACTGGCAGCTCTGGCATCAACCTCGAATACACTTGTAAAAAGAGTGATTCCAGTGGAAGGGATTGAAAAACCAAGCATAAAAATCAACAAAGACGTCGAAGATTTAATGGAAATAGACAATGACCATATGGAGTTGGACATAGTACTAGCCCCAGTAGAGGACGACCTCCCTCCCGAAATAGGAGAAGTTGAGGACCCAGAACAAGCCTCGCTCGACGCCAGGCATGTTACTCTCCGCGAAAAAATGATCGCGATAGCTGACTGGCGAGCAGCGATTATACAATACATTGAGGAGGGAGAGGCTCCCCAGCAAGTGGGAAGTTCGCAAGCTCAAAATTATAGCTTCAAGATATTGTATAATCAGCCCCCGCCTATACAAGGGAAGTATGAATGGCCCCTACCTTGTGTGTGTCCACGGGCTCGAAGCTTTCACGATATTGCTGGAAGTGCATGGAGGCTCGTGTGGCAGCCATTAACGAGGAAGGGCAGTAGCCATCAGGATCAAGAGGCAAGGATATTTTTGGCCCACTTTGGTCGCTGACTGCGAAGAACACTCTAAAGCATGCGACAAATGCCAACGACATGCCCCCACATTGCATCAGCCTACTGAGAATTTATCTTCTATCTCATCCCCATACCCCTTTATGAGGTGGTCTATGGACATAGTAGGACCTATGGTAACCTCGAGAAGTAGGAAGTGTCGCTTCCTACTCGTCCTCACTGACTACTTCACCAAGTGGATAGAGGCGGGAGCTTTCCAGCAGGTAAAAGCAAACTATGTACATGAATTCGTATGGCAAAATATAGTCTGCCGACACGGAGTCCCATACGAGATCGTAACCGATAATGGTTCACAGTTCATCTCAAATCAGTTCCTCGAGTTTTGCGAAGAACACAGAATCAGACTGACAACTTCGACTCCACGTTACCCTCAAGGCAACGGGCAGGCCGAGGGAGAAAATAAGCTAATATTAAGCAATCTCAAAAAATGAATGGATGATAAAAAGTAAAAATGGTCCGACGAACTCCCCGGAGGCCTGTCGGACCTCACCTCGCAAAGCAACCTCAGAAACACCATAGTCCTTGGCCTATGGAATTGAGGCCGTGGTCCCCGCTGAGGTCACAGTCCCCAGCCTGAGAGTAGATATGTGTCCCGTAAACGAGGAACTAAACAACGAAATGCTTCTCGACCAACTCGATGTCATCGATGAACGTCGAGATTGAGCGCTCGCCAATCTTCAAAACTACCATCACGCAGCAGCACGCTACTACAATTCAAAGGTCAAACAGCGAAGATTTCTAGTTGGCGAGATCGTCCTACGAAAAACCTATGAAAAGACAAGAGAAAGGAATGCTGGAAAATTGGGCACCAACTGGGAAGGTCCATACTGAATCTCCGAGGTAGTAAAGAATGACGTATACAAGCTCGCCAGGGTGCACGGCAACACACCCGAAAGGAACTCATGGAATGCCATGAACTTGAAGAAGTATTACCACTAAAAAGACACTTGTAAAAATCAAGCTATGAAAAGGCTTGATCCCTCCTGATGGTACGTAGGCAACCTCATAAGGGTGCAGCTATTAAATTAAAAAAAAATCTCTCATCAAGACTGTTAAATACAGCTTGAGGACTCTCAACTCCTATTTACAAGCTAAAAGCTTTACTACATTAATGAACAGCCTTACGAGCTAGAGCGTGCTACCATCTAGCATGTCTCGAATTTGCGTCTAAATTGCAAAGTCACAACCTTTCTAGTCTCTAAATGACAACAACCTCTACGAATAAACTGTTTAGGTTACATGCATGCCTCTAAACGGCTTCGACCTTGCGTCTTAAAATCGTCTGGTCAGCTCCCGTGGTCTCTAAACAACCCGTAAGCAAGGTCTCTAAACGACCTGGATCTTTGGCTGAAAAACTGCCTCTGATCTAAAATATCAGCCTCTAAATGGCAAAAGTTATCATAAAAACACAAAAAGAGGATCTTTAAAAGAAAAATCAAAATAATTAAAGCCTCCTCAAGGGAGCAAAAGTTTAAACCAAAAAGCCCATCAGGACATAACGAGTTCAACAATAAACAGAAACGGGTTTAAAAGCCTCCCCAAGCACCAAGTTCGAAAAACAACAAATGATGAAAAGAGTAAAGGAGTATTTAGCAGGCAGGTTCAGCCGCTTTATCCACCGGGACAGGGTTATAACTGGACAGTGGGAATTCCTTCCTAATCTCCTGAGAACCAAGATCCAGCTTATCATTCAATGATTGTGCACTTGGCCCATCAGGCAGCGTAACCGAATCATCGGATACTTGCGGAATGTCAAGTTTACCGATGGAAAAATCTGATACCTGGACGATGGCAAGCTCCGCGTCCAACCTCAGCTTCTCAGCCTCAATACCCTTCCTTTCACCCTCAAAGTCGTTGATGGTCTGATTGATAATATCATCAAGAAGAAGAATGTTGGATTTACACACCATAACCCGAGTCTCGGTGTCGATCTCGATCTTCTTCTTCTCGAATTTATCCTTTATCCCCAATAGAATGGTGCGATATTGTTTGGACATCTCCCTCGGCGCAGGCTTCTCAGCCTTCTTCACCATCTCTTTCTGCCTCTTGGCGAGCTTCTTCGAATCCTCCGTAACCTTTTCAATCTGGACTCTTAAGCCTACTATACTCTCACTGGCAGAACGCATGCCAACCTCAGCAGTCCCAGCTCGCCCCTCGGCAACTCGGAGGTCCACCCTCAAATCTTTACCTAATTTCTCCAGCGCAGAAACCCGAGCTTGAAGAGTATCAGCATGAGCTTGAGCCTCCCGAGCAATATCTTTCCATCTCTTGGCCAAAACAGCTTGATCCTTAACCTGACTTTCCAAAAGGGTGACCTCAGCCATCTTCTCCTCGTTTCGTGTAATTCTCCTCATCAGTTCATCCCGCTCGGCAACCAGATCAACAATGGTTTTAGCCGCCCTCTCAACCTCCTCAGGCTGATTGCAGAGCAGAGATCTTGGTCAAATGAGTGAACTAACTCATTCGCAGCGGAAATAGCCTAAAACAAAACAAAGAAATGTTAAAATGAGTGAACTGAGAAATTAAAAAAAGAGAAGAGGAAATCGGAGTTACCTGACCAATCGCACCCGCGAACTTGGTATAGCTTTCAGACTTCTTCATATTCCTCAGGGATGGCAGAAATCAGGAAGAAGGCCTAACACGCCTGAAAAGATTCGCGAGCTAGGGGTTGTTCTCTACGATTGCCTCATCTCCATCAAAATCGAACCTAAAAGCATTCGGAGAACCTCCTCCACCACCTTGTGAGCGAGGTGCGACACGCCTCCTTGAAGTTTCTTCACCCTCAAATCCATCATCGCGAGACCGCTTAGAGCGAGACTCATGCACAGCAGAATGACTGGGTCCCCTAGAAGACACCTTGGAAGTAGAACTTTGGGAGCCCCTAGCTCGCACATCAGGCTGGGCAATTTCAGTCTCACCACCCGTCGGCAAGCCGCCGCTGTGAGAGCATAATCTCACAATCTCGATTCTTAGCTTTTTAGGTCGTATGTTTTTGAGAATAACTTAGGAAATTAGAGAGAGAAAGTTGTATATATTATTTTCAGCCAAGAATACGATCCTTTACAATGTGGCTTTCCTTTCAAACTTATACTCGCTCAAATGTAACTTCCTAAGCTCAATTATTTACATTAAACTTAGAATTAAATTCGTGATCTTTGTCTTCAATGTTGAGCTTGATTCTAGGATCTTGAATTAGTGTGTTTGACGTTTTAGACGCTAGCTCATCCTCCCAGCAATCTTGCCTCTTCCTGCGTGCTCGGCTCCTTCCAGCTTGCGGGCTCGCTTGATGAGGTCTCATTGCATAATGGGCTTCTTTGTTAGGCCTATTCAATCTGGCTGGGCCTTGAGTGTGGAATTTGGGTCCAACAGTTGCTCCCCAGCATCCTTAATGATTTATCACGGAGGATGCGAAGCTGCGATCTCAGGTCCTGATTGATTTCCTTAGCCGATACTATTCTGCAATCTCGGATCTCTGATTGATTTCTCGCGCGACTTTTAAGGGATATGACAGGGCGAGTGGGTAGTGGATATATATGGGCGGTTCACGCTGCTTGAACTTCCCACACCGCCTCGACTCCCACTTGCCAAGGTAATGATGTCTTTTTACCCCCTTTTTTTTTTTACTTATGCTCCTTTAATTGAACTGTCTTCGCCTCACTTTTACTTTTACCTGAAAAACTCATCCTCCATTATCTTCGGCCAAATTTCTTCTTTCATCCTCGATTTTTTGCTTTCTCTGCAATGGCATCTTCCTCTCAGTTGGGTGCTTCTCTCCCCCTCGCGGATCGTTTCGAATCTCACACAAGGAGTACGATTTCATCTGCCGAGCTCGCAAATATTTCCGCTTTATGCGAAATTGATATATGCGACCTCCTTGTCCCGTCGGCTGATAGTTTTCTGGAAAGTCCTTCGGAGGGTTACGCGTATGGTTAGGGATCGAATTCACAGAGACACAAGGAATCACACAATAGATTATATAGAAGAAAATTAAGCTAAGTGTTCAATGTAATTGAAAGTAATACGTAAATTAAATAGTTGTAAATTCAATTGGAGAAAGATAGGTCCAGGGAATTTCTCAGGAAATCTATGAATGCAGATAAACTAACTAATCAGGGTTCAGGTTATGCACGGTTCTTGAACTCAAATAACTAAGGTATAATTAACCAAATCTCGTTGCGAGAATTATCTAAGTCTAAATCCTAGAATTCCAAATCTCTTTGGGAATCCTAAAGTCTAAACCAGCTTTTAGTTCAAGTTTGATTTGTTCACAAAACAACTAAACCAAATCTCTTTGTGAATAGTTATTTTGCTCACCCTAGGTTCTATCAGGTAATTAATCGCACTCTCGTGCCTAATCAATTATCCTAAGATCTAAGTTCTAGGTGATCAATCCAGAATTAGCTATGAGAACAACCTATGGTGCAGAACTAATTCAGATGGTGAACCCTAAACAACTAATCAACCTAGCATTTAAAGAAATCCCTAATGAGAATCCCTAAACCTAACAGGATATCTACTCAGACATGGAAATTAAAGCAATAAACATGACTGAATAAATACTTGAATAAATAAGAAAGAGTAACAAGATGGTTCGAAATCTTCTCTCGGACGAACAGAGTTTCAGACTTGTCTCTTTTCCAAAGCTCTCTCACAAAACTAAAGTAAAATAAAGCATAACCATCAAAGTGGCTGTAAAATACTATTAAATAACATAAATCACGTTTTGGGGATTCTTGTAAATAATAAAGTCTTCTGGGCAATTCTTCAACTCTTCTAAAGTTGCGACTCGTGTCTTGCTGCAGTGAGTATCGACCGATACTACTCAGTATCGATCGACACTGAGGCTTCGAATCGGGTACTTAGCTACACGATCCAAAATGCTCCAGAAAGCTCCAATATCTCCAATTATGCTCCAAACGTACTAAAACCTGTACAAGACTCTAAACCACTACAAAATAGTAGAAAGACTCTATAAAACGGACTTATATCATGGCTTAAAAGGGGTAAAAACCATGATATATCAACTCCCCCAGACTTAGCCTTTGCTTGCCCTCAACCAAATATAAGATTAAACCAGAGAAAGAGGTTTGAAAACATAGAGACTCACCTGTTCTTGAAACATTGCAATGACCCTTTTCCTTAGTGTTCCACATATCACATAACCAGTTTCAAATCTAACCACCATTTACTTCTCCGTAGACATTCGCAGCTTCCCATACTACACACATGATCTCACAGCATTACTCAATAAGCCCTCATCGCCAGTTTCATTGTTGTGATTAATACCAAGAACCTTCTAGATTTTTTTCCATACAATATCATGACAAGGAACCATCCAATTTCACACTTTCTGGTATTATTTTCTCTCCCCCAGACTTATTTCTTATTATATTCTCGCATATGCTTATTAAGGTTCGAGACGCGAGTATTGATGGTGTTTGCCACATAATCCCCGGTTCTTCCCTTAAAAAGTAATCAAAGGTATAGGCGAATAATGGTATCACAGGAAATTTTCCTAACCTCGCTTCCACCTTTGTGTGATCATTCCCTCTGGAGTAGAATAATGGGATCGCTGGAAATTTTCCAAACCCTCTACTCAGAAGAAAATCATTTCATCTTTTCATGCACTTATTTTTTAAAACTTATAACAGGGGAGAGAGATACTATTACTTTAAACACATGGGTTCCTTTGTCAGATATGAATGAGGAATCAAGCTCTATGAATACTAACCACATCGATGAAGTGCGAAAATTTGGCTCAGGCTTTAAAGAACTCTGCAGGAAACATGGGTGTCTTCTAGTTAACCGGTCAGCATTTGGATTTTTCATTAGTCGATCTGTAACTGATTCTGTAACAATGGTCACTTAGAAGCAAAGTCAGAACAATAGAGTCAAGAAAAAGATCACAGTCTCCAACAGATTTTGACTCAATAAAACAACGAATGACTCAAAAACGACTGACTCTAAGAAAAACAAAAACAATGTCAGCGACTACCTCCCCCAGACTTAAACAACACTGTCCCCAGTGTTATCTAGCCTAGAGTTAGTAAAAGAAATCAAATGGACGAAGTTGGAATTATGGAAAAAGAAAAATCTACCGTGATGGAACGGGGAATGTCGACCGACACACAGCCTGGTATCGAGCAAAACCAGGCTTAGGTCGACACAGAAACTTCTTCTCATCGTCATTGATGCATGTGGTGTCGATCGATACCAGGTGGTATCGGTCGATACTGATCCTCTGTAACTGATTCACGCAAAACACAAGACACAAAACATAAAACCAAAACCAAAAACAAAAACAAAAGACTTATAAACAGACTTACCAATGGGTTGCCTCCCACCAAGCGCTTGTTTTAAGTCAGTAGCTTGACTCTGGCTCAGGTGATCAGTCAGGAAAAGATTGAGAACTTACTGCCAGGTAAGTTCTACAACTAGACACTTCCAGCTTCTGAGTTCTGCTCAACATGCTCTCCATACCTTCCTTTCATTTCTCTTTCAGCTCCGAAGTAAGAATGACTCTAGCCGTAGAGAATGGTTTTGAGGTTCCTTTGCACTTCACCTTGTATTCAATTAAATCCCCATAACACTTCTGAGGGATTAAAGTCATAGAAGCATCACCCTTCACTCATTTGCTCTTCACCTTCTTCTTTGCCTTAGATGTTTTGACGTCTTTCTTGGTGATGACAGAAGGACTATCTAGAAGGTCTATGACAGTTGGCTCGTCAGGAGGCTTTTCCAAAAGATCAACTACCAATGTCTCTCATGTAACAATGGTGATGCAAGAGATATGTGTGGGAGTTCCTCTAGTAGGAATGGCTTTGTAGTACACCTCCTTGTCAATGTACGAGAACGAGATTCTCTTGCTTGGTGTATCTATAATGGCACCAACCGTAGCCATGAACGGTCTTCCAGGAATCAACTACGTACTAGATCTTGCACTCATCTCCACAACCTGAAAATCAGTAGGAACCAGGCAATCTCCTACGTTAACCAGCAAATCAGGGATTGTACCATATGGAAGTGAGGTGGAACAGTTCGCGAATGTGATAGATATCTTGGGAGATCGAATATCAGCTCCCAATCTCTCAGCAATTTCCCTTGACATGACATTGACGCTAGCCCCCGAGTCAACGAGAGACTCTTTGAATTCAACTCCCGAGATAGAGCATGGAACTGAGAATATTCTTGGGTCTTCCCTCTTAGTCCACTGCTTCAGTGGAGGTGGTGTACTTCTGGCCTTGATGAATAGTGCCTTAATCTCTTCCTAAGTTTCTCTGCAATTTTGGAAGTAACACTCCAAAGGACGGTTTTCAAAAGCTTCTTCAAAAGATATAGTGTGGGGAATCCTCCTGACCATCTTCTCAAAAGCTAGTAACTTCTCCGCAGTAATAGGGTTCATGAGATTTCTAGGTGGTCGAGGGTATGGTATCTTAGGCTTGTAAACACGTTCCTCAGTCATCCTTGGTGTTTTCACAATTTATGGGTTGGTCTGCGAGGAGTATCGATCGATACTAGGTTGGTGTCGGTCGATACTGGGTTTTTGTGTCGCTTCTGCAGACTGGTATCGATCGATACAGGGTGAGTGTTGATCGATACTAGGTGAGTGTCGATCGATATTAGTGGAGTGTCGATCGATACTAGTGGAGTGTCGATCGATACTAGGTGAGTGTCGATCGATACTAGTGGTGGATACGAACACAGCCATCTCAGACTCAAAATCATCTTCAATCTCTGCGAAGTTTTCCTCATTTAGACCATTTTTCACCACTGGAATGACCTCTTCAGCACTTCTTACAGTGATTACATTGACGTATTCATTTTGTGGATGAACCATCTTTCCCTTGAGAGCTGCTGCAGTCTGAGCTATTTGAGTTTCCAGCATCTTCTGATGAATACTGAAAGACTCGATCTTTCCACTCAGATCTGTGTACATAGCATCCATCTTCCCATTGAAGTCCAATGTTATCTTCTGTTGTCCTTGAACAAGTTGTTCAAACATATACTCAATCTTGCTCTCTGGGGTTTTAGCAGGCAGAGGTTGATAAGATGAACTCCCATAGTTCCTGGTATATCCACTGCTCTGGTATGGTTTCTGGACAAACTGATTCGACCCAAAACCAGCTCCACCAATATAGTTAACATCCTCCACTTCATCTTCAGCAGCGAAGTGGACCGCTTTTTGGGTCCTTCCCATCAACAGATTGTGCACTAAATCTAACTTCGCATTCACCTCAGCAATCTGCGATCCATCCATGCTCCCAGTCTGCCTCCTTTGCTCAAAGTATGCATTCTTGGTACTATTGCTAGATGCCAAGTTCTCAATAAGCACATAAGCATCGTCATGATACCTGGTGTTGAAATTTCCATTACTCGCAGCATCCAAAGCCATATGGTACCTCCAATCAATCCCTCTGTAGAAAGTACCCAACAATTGAACCTGAGTGAACCCATGGTGCGGACAATCCCTCTGATATGACCTGAAACGAATCCAAGCAGCCTTGAGTGCCTCTGTCGGACCCTGAGAAAACTGAGAAATCTTGTTCCTGAGCTCTTCGGATCTCGCATCATCATAGAAATTATTCAGGAACACATTTTTCGTCTCATCCCATGTAGTCAGCGAACCAGGAGACAACTGCTTCAGCCAATAAGCTGCATCCCCACTAAGAGAGTATGGGAAGAGCTTACAGAAGAGGAACTCATTGGGCACTCCATTGTACTTCATACCAGTGACCAAATCCTCGAATTTCTCAATGTGATCCATGGGATGTTCATGAGAAAGACCATGAAAATGATGCTGACCCACAAGGGTGAAGTATGTCGGTTTCAGCTCAAAGTCATTCCTCTGAAAAGTTGGAATGCGAATCACAGCTCGATTGGCATAGAACTGATCAGGTCTGTTGTGCTCACCAATCGTTCTACCACGATTAACCACATCATTCCCAACATTCACGGCAACTGCAGGGACAATGATGTTTTCAGCTTCATCAAGTCGCAGCCCTCTCTCATTGCACAATTGACCCTGGTGGTCTCTCAAAGCTCCATCATCATCACGAATCAATACCACTGGATTGTTCATCTCTGCTGGCTTCTTTGCTTTCCTGTTTGCACGTTCCAAATTTGCTAGCTCCTTGTTGGAAAGATCAACTAGCTGAGTGCTCTTGTTCCTCCTGGTTTCGCGAGTGGGCATACACCTGAAACACACTAGACAAGGCACGTAAGTAACAGAAACAATACGATGAGTATCGACCGACACTGGGTGGTGTTGATCGATATCAACAAAAGAAAACGACGAGTATCGACCGACACTGAGTAGTATCGATCGATACCGATGAACTTTGTCGAAATTCTCAAACTAAAATCTAATGGCGAATTGAGTCCCCGGCAACGGCGCCAAATTTGATAAGCTCAAATTAATACCCTAAAAGTACTAAAGCTTTGTCGATTGTAATACTTAGGGATCGAATCCACAGAGACTCAAGGAATCACACAATAGATTATATAGAAGAAAATCAAGCTAAGTGATCAATGTAATTGAAAGAAATACGTAAATTAAACAGTTGTAAATTCAATTGGAGAAAGATAGGTCCAGGAAATTTCTCAGGAAATCTATGAATGCAGATAAACTAACTAATCAGGGTTCAGGTTAAGCACGGTTCTTGAACTCAAATCACTAAGGTATAATTAACCAACTCTCGTTGCGAGAATTATCTAAGTCTAAATCCTAGAATTCCAAATCTCTTTGCGAATCCTAAAGTTTAAACCAGATTTTAGTTCAAGTTTGATTTGTTCACAAAACAACTAAACCAAATCTCTTTGCGAATAGTTATTTTGCTCACCCTAGGTTCTATCAGATAATTAATCACACTCTCGTGCCTAATCAATTATCCTAAGATCTAAGTTCTAGGTGATCAATCCAGAATTAGCTATGAGAACAACCTATGGTGAAGAACTAATTCAGATGGTGAAACCTAAACAACTAATCAACCTAGCATTCAAAAAAATCCCTAATGAGAATCCCTAAACCTAACAGGAGATCTACTCAGACATGGAAATTGAAGCAATAAACATGGCTGAATAAATACTTGAATAAATAAGAAAGAGTAACAAGAGGGTTCAAAATCTTCTCTCGGACGAACAGAGTTTCATACTTGTCTCCCTTCCAAAGCTCTCTCACAAAACCAAAGTAAAATAAAGCATAGCCATCAAAGTTGCTGTAAAATCCTATTAAATAACCTAAATCACGTTTTGGGGCTTCTTGTAAATAATAAAGTCTTCTGGGCAATTTTACAATTCTTCAACTCTTCTAAAGTTGCGACTCGTGTCTTGCTGCAGTGAGTATCGACCGATACTACTCAGTATCGATCGACACAGAGGCTTCGAATCGGGTACTCAGCTACACAAACTTCTGCTTTGATCCTATATGCTCCAAAAAGCTCCAATATCTCCAATTATGCTCCAAACGTGCTGAAACCTAAAAAAGACTCATAAACACTACAAAATAGTAGAAAACTCTATAAAACGGACTTATATCATGGCTTAAAAGGGGTAAAAACCATGATATATCACCGAGGGGCGAGCTGGGACTGCCGAGGTTGGCATGCGTTATGCCAGTGAGAGTATAGTAGGCGTAAGAGTCCATATTGAGAAGGTTATGGAGGATTCGAAGAAGCTCGCCAAGAGGCAGAAATAGATGGTGAAGAAGGCTGAGAAGGCTGCGCAGAGGGAGATGTCCAAACAATATCGCACCATTCTTTTGGACATAAAGGATAAATTCGAGAAGATCGAGGTCGACACCGAGACTCGGGTTATGGACTGTAAATAAAACATCCTTCTTCTTGATGATATTATCAATCAGACCATCAACGACTTTGAGGCTGAAAGGAAGGGTATTGAGGCTGAGAAGCTGAGGTTGGACGTGGAGCTTGCCATCGTCCAGGTATCAGATTTTTCCCTGGGTAAACTTGACATTCCGCAAGTATCCGATGATTCGGTTACGCTGCCTGCTGGGCCAAGTGCAGAATCATTGAATGATCAACTGGATCTTGGTTCTCAGGAGCTTAGGAAGGAATTCACAATGCCCTTGGATCAACCTGTCCCGGCGGATAAACTGGCTGAACCTGCCAGCTAAAGACTCCTTTACTCTTTTCATCCTTTGTTGTTTTTCGAACTTGATGCTTGGGGAGTCTTTTAAACCCTTTCTGTTTATTATTGAACTCGTTATGCCCTGATGGGCTTTTTGGTTTGAACTTATGCTCCCTTGAGGAGGCTTTAATTATTTTGATTTTTCTTTTAAAGAGCCTCTTTTTGTGTGTGTTTTATGATAACTTTTGCCATTTAGAGGCTGATATTTTAGATCAGAGGCAGTTTTTCAGCCAAAGAACCATGTCGTTTAGAGACCTTGCTTCCGGGTCGTTTAGAGACCACAGGAGCTGACCAGACGATTTTAAGACGCAATGTCAAAGCCGTTTAGAGGCATGCATGTAACCTAAATAGATTAGACGTAGAGGTTGTTGTCATTTAGAGACTAGAAAGGTTGTGACTTTGCAATTTAAACGTAAATTCGAGACATGCTAGCTGGTAGCACGCTCTAGCTCGTAAGGCTGTTCATTTATGTAGTAAAGCTTTTAGCTTGTAAATAGGAGTTGAGAGTCCTCAAGCTGTATTTAACAGTCTTGAGGAGAGATTTTTTTTATTTTAATAGTTGCACCCTTATGAGGTTGCCTACGTACCCTCAGAAGGGATCAAGCCTTTTCGTAGTTTGATTTTTACAAGTGTCTTTTTAGTGGTAATACTTCTTCAAGTTCATGGCATTCCATGAGTTCCTTTCGGGTGCGTTGTCGTGCACCCTGGCGAGCTTGTAAACGCCGTTATTGATACAAGTATTTTGTCGTGTATCAATTACTCAAAATGCCTAAGTAGCATAAGAGATATCGAATCCAAGGGTACAAGTTTCAATCACTAGGAATGCATACAACTTTGTAAGTTAAGCTAACAAGAGGGGTTTTTGGTTTCTAAACAACCTAAATGATTCAAATTCAAACAAGAACAAGTAAGCAAAGACTAAAAACGTGATTAACAATAAGATAAAAGCAAGCTCTTGGATGAGGTTATTGATTTTGGATCCTTTCATTGATTTTGGATCCTTCCATGATCCATCTAGATGTCATTTCACACAAACAAGCTATTCCCTTAGCCTAGAACACTTAAGCAAGATTACGCCACTCTCATGGTCTTAATCCCTTTGTTAATCATACAAATCAAGAACAAACCATCGTTTGTGATAGGATGGTTAACAATCAATAAACATAGTTTCCTATGGCCCTAATACTCCTTAGACAACTACTCTCATAGGCTAAGAAAGCAAAATCCCTTATTTGGTTCTTAAGGGAATTTCATCGAACACCTTGTGTGCATGAATTCCCTAAGATCTAGATTAACTATATCTAGCCTAATCTAGCATTATGAACACCAAATAAGAGAGGGAAGATGTAAATTAAGTCCTAGACATCAAGATCTACCACGAAATTCACCTAATCTACCTCATCCATGGGCTTAAAAAGATATACTAACTAATCATGAAGAACACATCAAATCTTGTGAAAGAGGTGATTTTAATCATGATTAGGTAATAGGAATGTGAAATATTAGATAGAGATGAAAAGATATAACCTTAAACTTGCATAAATCAAAAGAATCCAAGGGAAAAATCCCAAGAACCCTAAAAAGACAAGGTCTTGTTCTAGAGAGAAAAAGAGAAAGAAAAAGGGAGAAAAAGCATAAAAAATGAGATAGATATAAAAACCAGATCTCTAAAATATAAAATGGTGTTTGCTGAGTTGGGTCGGACCCGGGTCAACCCGGGACAAACCGGGTACTGACCCGGTCGAAACTTGGATATGTGTTTAGTGAATCGATCATAACTCCTGAACCTGATATCCGAATGACCTGAATCCAACTCCTGTAGACAGCTAACTCGTCCCTCTAAAACTCTTATGATGACCGTTTAAGTTGATTCATATTGAAAGGCCTTCGTTTTTCCGGTTCTTTGGACAGTGTCATCTTCTCTCGGTCAGACGGACATACTTTCAGTAAATCCGTCTTATTTCCCTATCCATACGTAAAGCTAACTCCTGTGTAAAGCTAATTCACTCCTCTGCAACTTCTATGAAGGCAGTTGAAGCTAAATCGGATTGTAAGGTCCCCGTCTAGCCACATCTTTAAGACATTTTGGACGAGCTCGGCTGGTTCGGGTGAAAATTTGGCACCGGCTGGGTGTACCGGCTAGGTGTACCGGCTGTGTCCTGGCCGGGATGGGTGTGTCCTGTGTGCTGACACCGGACCGGTACAGGTTATGCGTCCTGGGGCGGTAATGTCCCTGTCTAAGCTAGTGTACAGTACTGGATGCATGAAGGGTGTTGTCCCGGGCCGGTACAAGGCATTGTCTTATCGGACAGGCAGAGATAACTCTAGTAAAACCGCGGTAACTATTAAACTACACATTCAAATTGCCTGATTCAACTTCCCCTGGACAGCTAACGCACTCCTCTACAACATTCATTAAGGTTGTCAAGGCTGATTCGGAATGGAGGGCTTTTTTCTAGACACATCCTTCCGGCGTCTTGGATTGACTTTGTACTCCACTAGGTCTAACTCTCCAAATACGCCCAATTGCCTCCAATTACCTATGAAATATTCCAAAACATGCAAGAACACACTAGACATAGTGAAAATGCCCTAATCTCTAAATAAGACCTAAATGCAAGACAAGACCATGATTATGCATGTAATCTACACAAAACTATAAATGAAATGCATGCTAAAACATGCAATATATGAGTATATCAATTCCCTCAAACTTAAACATTTGCTTGTCCTCAAGCAAACAAGAATAGAGAAAGGGAGAAGACTTTAAATCGGAGCTCAATTCCAAAAGTGCCATGAAAAGAATTCAACTCAATGTCCAAGTTACTAGCTCTAAGATGCGATCAAACAAGTCTACTAAAAAAGAGCTAGCCATATACTTCCCTATACGAATCAAATTCAAGCCTTAACCTATACAAGCATCAATATCATCAAATCCTTTAACATTCATTATTTGGTTCAAGTGAATCATGCTCATGCAAGGCAAGTGAATTCATTTGGCTAGGGTAAAGGTCTTGAGACTAAGATTATCTCAAATGTATGGGGTTTCACCAATGCAAGAGATCCCTCAATGAATGAGCAAGCTTTAGCAAAAGGCTAAGAGTAAAAGGCAATCTATGCATACAAGGATAGACTTACATCTACCCAATGCCTAAATCGTCTCTAATCCTAGCACTTAAATGCGTCCCCACACTTGTCATCCCAAATGAACTTTTTGTTTCCTTTTAGACATTTATCAGTCGGCCTGGTAATAAATTGATTCAGGGCAGCAATGCGGCCTGTCAGCCTTTGCACCTCCTTTACCGTGATCGGAGATTGCATTTCCAGGAATGCACTAATTTGTTTGGGGTTTGCTTCTATTCCTCTTTGAGTTACTATGTAACCTAGGATTCAGTTTCATCTCATACTTGTTTAGTGAGGTGAAACATTCCCCCAGCTGGTTTATGTGGTCTTTTTCTTTCAACGACTTAACCAGCATATCGTCAATATAGACCTCCATTGACTTGCCCAGGAGGCTGGAGAACATCCTGTTCATAAGCCTTTGGTAGATTGCTCCCGCATTTTTAGGTCAAATGACATCACTTTATAACAATACGTTCCTCGTTCTGTTATGAAGGATGTCTTATCTTGGTCCTCAGGGTTCATTTGTATTTGATTATACCCTGAGAACGCATCCATAAAGCTGAGGAGCTGGTGCCCTGCGGTAGCTACCACAAGCTGGTCGATGTGAGGTAGTGGGAAACTGTCCTTAGGACATGCTTTGTTTATATCTGTAAAATCGACACATACAAGCCAAGTGCCATTTTTATTTTTCACCACGACCGGATTTACTAGCCAGTCAGGATATTTCACCTCTTTGATAAATCCAACGCTTAGCAACCTGGTGACCTCGCTGTTAACAGCCTCGGTCTTGTCGGGTCTGAATTTCTGACATTTTTGACGTACTAGTTTATGGTTTGGATCCACATTGAGCTCATGTGAGAGGATGCTTAGGTCGATTCCGGGCATGTCAGCTGTTGTCCATGCGAACGAGCCGGTATTTTCTTTCAGGAATATTATTAGTTGATCCTTTTGAGCCTTGGAGGGCTCGGATCCAATTCCTACCTTCTGATCAGGACGAGACTCGTTGACCATAACTTTCTCGATAAAGTCTTTGCGAAGTCTGATGAAGCATGAACCAATATTCTTTTTGGCCAAGCGGTGTGCGAGCTTGTCCTTACGCTGTAGTTTATCTCAACTGGGTATGTATATTTCTAGGCTTCCACAGTTTTGGTTTGTATATTCATAATGATACCATGAGTGCTTTAGGGCGTCCACAAGATATGTTTTCAGATACTGCTATACAATTACAACCAGTCTTTGCTCAATGGATACAAAATACACATGCTTTAGCACCTGGTGTAACAGCCCTGGTGAAATAGCGAGCACCAGTTTGACTTGGGGGCGGTGAATTAGCAGCACTAGAGTAGTTGATATATGGCGCTTTCTTTTGCTATCTGGAACCCTGCCATATAACATTGATCTGGAAGCCTTCTGGCTTCCATTTATTGTTACGACTCCATGCTGAGTAGGGAATTTTACACACTGATGGTAGATTGAGGATACAGCCCTCATAGAGTGTATCCACGTTCTGCCAAGGATGGCGTTAAACGGGGCCGGCCTATCTATGACAGCGAATTCGACCATCCTCCTTACTTCAGCCACGATTACAGGAAGCCTTATTGTTCCTAGGGATAGCGTGGTTTCACCGGAGAAGCCGATTACCACCATCTTATCTCCTTTGATTTCGTGGTCCGGTATACCCATTTCCCTAAGAACACTTAGGAGGATGAGTTCCACAGAGCTGCCAGTATCTATGAGCATCATGTTGAGATCGCATCCTCCCACTTCCAGCATGATTAGGAGGGCATCATCGTGTGGAGAGTCTAGCTCGAGAGCTTCGCTTTCCCAGAATGAGATTTGCGTGTCAGGTCCTTTGAGCAGGATTCTGTCACGCAAATCAGTATTTACCTTCCGTTGATGCCTCTTGATTGAGTTCACGGAATTGCGACACAACTAATATCCTACGTGGATGAAGTTAATCCTCTTCTTCACGTTGGGGGGAGGTATCTCTACTTCCCTGTCATCGGAGCGTTCTCGCCTCGTTTCGTTCTTGGAAGAGTGTTCTTGCTTATGATCATTTTCAGATGGTTGATCTCGCCTCATTGCGTCCTCGGAAGGGCGTTCTCGTTTGCGATCATCCTCAGATGGACGATCTCGATTTTCGTCATCTCAAGTTGGGTAGTAGTTCCTCCTCGATAGGGGTTTTTCCAGCTCGACGTTGCCCAGCTGTCCTGCTGCGAATTTTGCAGCGAGCTGCTTTTTCACCTCATAGCATTCCTCGGTCGAATGGCCTTTGATTTTATGGAAATCACACCACTTGCTGGGGTCATACGGCTTGAACCTGTTATGAGGTGGGCTTTCTACTGAATATGAATGCAACCCCTGATTCTGTCTTTGGTCTTGGGACTCCTTCCTCCCGAGTTTTTTGGTTCCCTGGGAGTTTGTCGTCTGAGCTGGCTTAGTCGAGGTTGCGGGTGCGTGCTGCTTTGACGGAGCTGCACTTGCTTCCTTGAGGATAATCCAGCGTGAAACTCGGTGTAGCGCATCATCTAGTGATACCAGCTCCTAAACTGTGAGCTCTTCAAAGAATTTTGAGGTTTTCAGCAATCCGTTCTGAACGGCTTTCAGGGTCGTTGGGTTATGTAGATCGGCAATTTTTGCCTTTACGACTTTAAAACTGTCAATGTACTTCAGTAACGAGTCACCTGGCTTTTGAGTAAGTACCAATAGATCGGCCTCCGAGGTCTCGATCAGGATAAATATCGAATATTGCTTCAAGAATGCAGCTTGAAGTTGGGTGAAGTTGTCAATCGAGTTTGGTTTCAGGGAGGTGAACCATTCCAGGGCCGAATCTTTTAAATTTTTGGCGAAGAAACGGCAGCGTGCTGACTCGAGGTCGTTCCCGAGTAATCGCACCCTCGAAAAGGCGAATTTGAAACTTCTCATAAATGCCTTGGGGTCGGTTTCTCCGTTATAACGGGCTGGGGGCTCGCGATCTGTGAGGTGAATGGGGTTTGATTGACTTCATCAATTACCCTATCTATTTCGGGTGCTGAGCTTAGAGCAGCATGGACCTGCGATCTCATCCGCTGAAGTTCGGCACTAGTTTCTTCGTAGTATTTCCTTATTGATTCAAATCCATGTGAGATGCCGGGTCCCAGATTGTTTTCATTATTGCCCGGGAAGCAGAGCAGGGATTCTCCAGCGGGTTGGGCTTGGTTGATGATCCCATCCTCAGGTCGCGCTTCGACCTCGGGATTATCCCGAGAAGGGTAACCACCGTGAATCCAAGGTTGATCATGGTGATGGCGGCTGTTGGGCCCAAATTGAATAGGCCTAACAAAGAAGCCCATTATGCAATGAGACCTCATCAAGCGAGCCCACAAGCTGGAAGGAGCCGAGCATGCAGGAAGAGGCGAGATTGCTTGGAGGATGAACTTGCGTCTAAAAAGTCAAACACACTAATTCAATATCCTAGAATCAAGCTCAGCATTGAAGACAAAGATTACGAATTTAATTATAAGTTTAATGTAAATAATTGAGCTTAGGCAGTTACATTTGAGCGAGTATAAGTTTGAAAGGAAAGCCACATTGTAAAATATCGGATTCTTGGCTGAAAATATTATATACAACTTTCTCTCTCTAATTTCCTAAGTTATTCTCAAAAACATACGACCTGAAAAGCTAAAAATCGAAATTATGAGATTCTGCTCTCACACCAGGGCCGTGGCTCAATTATTTTAAACTGTAAAATACAGGGTCATGGCCTAATATTTTATACACAGAGTTGGGTTAGCCCTGGGGTTTTAAACCCTTGATAGCATCCCTAATTGAAATAGCCCATTCAACTGTTAAGTTTTATGATGTACGACGCCGGTTATATAAGATGAGTACAAATATGGCAGCTGATAGAAACAAATGCATAGGTTGAGCCTAAGGAGTTTAAGATATAATAATCATGTGCTTGCAGTGAAAATAGGCATGTCCATTTCGATAATCGGAACAGAAAATAGCGGGTAAAAATTGGGAATGGTTAATTCGGGTATTGAAAAAAAGCGATTCGGGTATTGAAAAAAAAAATTACCTGAAGTATTTTCAACAAAATACGGGACGAAAATTTCATGTAATAGGATGAGTTCGAGAAATTTGGAAAGCTGAAATCACTATCGAAACTCTCACTAATTTGGGTAAGGGTTTATTTCATGACGGATAAGGGTCGACTTCGGGATGGATAATTCAGGTTTTCAGTAATTTTTGGGAAATTTAAGAGAAAATTAGGAGAAATCAACAAATATTTAGTAATTTTCATTTACTTTAAAAAGGTTAAATTTTTAAATGGGTAAATCGAACGTTATCTCACCCATTGGACTAAATTTAACATTTCCAAACGGGTCATTATTTGAACGTAAATGGGTATGGAACAGAATATTTTCAAAATGGGTATGTGACAGAAAATTCGGGATGGTATGGGATGGGACGGGAAACTTGTCTGAAAAAGACATGCCTAATTAAAAATATCAAACGTTAAACTAGAATTTGTGAAATACAGTAAAAAGGGGAAAGAAACTCAGATTGTGTGAAGTAAAGTGTGTACAAAAAATATTTGAGCTAAGCTAGATTATGTTAACCAACTAACAAACTTATCACAAACTCGGAGCAGCGGAGAAAAGGTGAGCTCGATGGTGAGGATATGGTTTTCTGGAGAAAGAAAGGAGATATGTTTTGATCGAATTTAAGCTCGAAAAATATTTGGCACTTGATAAGAGAAGCTTCGCCTACCAAAAAAATGGTGGAGGGGAATCTGGTTTTCATATGCTACGCCAAAATATGTATTCCATTTGTGGCTAGCAATTCACAACAGATTTTCAAGGGATGACCGTATGATTCAATAGAATAGTGATGTGAATGGTGCTTGTGTTCTATGCGAAAGCGCATATGAAACACAAAATCACATCTACTTTACATGCAGGTACTCGGAGGAAATCTGGTCCAGTTTGGTTCGAAACATCATCCTGACAAACTACATAACAGTTTGGGATCGAATCATTGATTTGCTGGTGGATAACTCTCTGGACAAAATTCTTATGTTTCTTCTACGATATGCATTCCAAATTTCTCTTCACTCCATATAGAGGGAACGGAACAACATGAAACATGGTGAACCTTCAACGCAAGCATTGCAACTAGCAAAAAGGATTGACAAGCAGATAAGAAACCGATTAACCTCTATACGACAAATGGGAGATACAAGATATGAAGACGGGATGCAAATATGGTTTTCTTCAAGATGATTATCTAATCAATCTCAAAAATAGATAGAATAACTATATTTTGTAAGTCGAAATAAGAAGCACCTAGATGTAAACACATTGTTTTGGATGAATTAATTTTACATTCAATTCAAAAAAAAACCTTATAACAAACTAACTGCATATTGAACTAATGTTAATCATAATCCAGTTGACCAAAACTGAAACTTGTTCAATTTTTGATACACCCCATTAAGCCTTGAGCATTCGCAAGTCGATAAAGGCTTGCAATTGACATTCGAGGCAAGAGGGAATGAAATTATGTAGGTTGCAAAGCTTCAGTTAATAAATCTGCATATTGATTTTGTCTTCAAATGAAGCGTGTTCACATAACATGTCTTGAGCAGATCACTATGTGGTATGATAGCCAATTTTAATATGATTTATGCGCTTATAAACGACATTATTCAAATTTGTTGTATAATGCATATTTGTTGTCACAAAACAGTTTTGTTGGAATAATCACTTGAATGTGAAGATCACATAATTTGATGCAACTAGAAGTTCACATACTACTATATTTAGCATCAATATTACTTATATTTAACTTCCTAAGGTAGACACAAAAAGTTAAGATAAATCTTCGAGAGTCAGGACATCAATCCTAATATGCTCCAACAAAACCATTCAAGCATATTTCAAAATCAGTTGCATAGAAAAAACATTGATCTGGACAGTTCTTGATGTTTAAAAATACGATAAACAACTTGTAAATGAATATTAATAAAAATGTGATGTCAGGTTGTGTGATGGTCAAATATAAAAGTCTTGAAGATGCAGATTTTGTGAAGAGCCAAATGAGTCATCAGAAGACGCAATCAGGAGGCAGAGACTTGACAACGACGTGAAATGATGACGTGTCAGAGACTTGCCAAAAAAGGTTTCAAGGAGACACTCAAAGATATTCTTTGGAAGAAATCATGGATACACAAGCGTGGAAGATACGCTTGAGGATACTAGGAGATTCTAGGTTTATGATTTTGGGTAGTTAGTATAAAAGGAAACTAACGATTCAAGTGTAGGGCTAACACTTTGAGCCGCAAGTCATTGTTCTATGTAAACTTTGAAGCCCTCAAACGAAAATAGATGATAAAAGGTTAGTGTTGGGTAGAACTAGGAATCGAGTTAGGGACAATCTACTTTGTAGAGGTGTGTAATTCCAAATAAGTTGTAATCCGTGAAATGATTAGCATATCAATTTCTAGTGAATAAACGCGTTCGGCTTGGCGCTTTCCAAGTCTTAAAAAATATGTGTTGCATTGGTTTTTCACACTTTCAATTGGTATCAGAGCAAGCATCTGCTCAAAAGTGTTTGTTGTTATATTCAGGTGTGGTTTTTGACAAGGAGAATTTTGGTTGGTGGAAAATTAAGATCAAGACGCTTATAAATTGTATTGATGAGGAGGCATGAATTATGGTGGAAGAAAGCTGGATAGAGCCAATGGTGAATGATTGAAAAGGTGAAGAAGTTCCTAAGCCAAAGAAAGAGTGGTGAGATGAGGAAAAAACTTTGTCCAAATATAACTCTAGAGCTCTCACGGTCATATGGACCCCACTCTCACCAGATCAAATCAAAAGGGTACAATGATGTATTACTGCCATGGAAGCTTGGGAATCTCTGCAAACACAGTACGAAAGAACAAGTAGTGTTAGGAGAACTCGAATTGATATTCTCGCATCTCGATTTGAAACGCTCACCATGGAAGATGATGAAGCGATTGAACCATAAAACTAGTTTTGTTAAGGAGTGGTTATTTGGTGTTGGATTTAGATAGAGTTGGTTAATTTTAAGAGTTGGTGATTTTTTAATTGCAGAGGTATTTGTAAAAATTTTAGACAGGTTTGTTAAATGCGTATAAATTTGTTGGTATTCCGAATCGGATTTTTGAATTTTTTTTGATGTAGAACATCCACAAATCCAAAATTGATCATGAGCATCTCGCTTTGCTAGATTTACGCTTGATATTACTCGTTTGTAGTTAAATGTGTCTCGTGATACTCATTTAAGTATCTTTGCGCATTGAAACATTTTGATTGCAACCTTATTCATATTCTTGTCGAGATTTTTTTTTGTTTTGTAGGAACATGGACCACTCGAGATTCCGCACAACTCGCTCTAAGAAGAGCGGATTCGTAGGAAAATCATCCCGTACATCGCCCCCTACGTGTCAAAAATAGAACCGAGGTGCACTGGAAGCAGTTATTTTTAGAGGATGATGCTACTTTCACCGAATACATAGCCAACCGAAGATTATCCCGAGCTTGAGCTCGCGCACCACAATCTCTTCCACACGACCCAACACCATCTCCGGAGCCACGATACAAAGTTTGATATATCGGGTAATCTCTAAATCTAAATATTGACTATCTCAAGAAGCTCAAGAAGATGAGTGTCAACTCCTCGCATCGACTACTCATCTCTCGAGGCACTCGGGATTAGAGATGATATGATTTGGTATCTTGATGAGCTTCATCTTCGGCCTTTTATGGAGCTCAACTTTCCAACATACGAGAATCTCACCGCGGGAATTTCTAGCCTCCGTCACCATGTGTTACAAGAGGCGTGTCAACCCAAGAGCAAAGTATGGTACACTTACTTTCTCTATCCGTGGATATTCATACTCATTTACCATTCCAGAATTTTGTGAAGCTTTGAAGCTTCAATATCTTGACGAGATTCATCCCGAGAAAGTCGCCAATCAAGACTTATGGCGCACGATGGGACAAAGTTTTCCTACTTATGCACCCAGCTATCCGCTTCATGCACAAGCTCTTGGCACATACTATTTTCTCGAGGGAAAATGTAGTGAATGTCCTCATACCCGAGCTTGTTACACTTCAGTTACCATTTGCCGAGTATCCGCGCTACGCTGGATTTGCTTGCATCATTGCAAGGAATTTAGTGAAAGTGAAGCATGAGGCGCTCACTTCGGAGTGCAACGATTTTTCCACCGCTTTTGGTAGAATCATCACGGCAATTCTACAAGCCGTTAGATTCGATTTCTCGACCGAGACTCTACTTCCCGAGACTTGGTTTGATCTCATTCAGTTTTCCCGAGAGCGTACGATTTCTCGCACGACACTCGGCCCGGATCGATTTGGCTACAAGTAATGTTCAAACCTCGGTGAGTCATATCGTGTCTTTCTACCTTCTGATTCAGTTTTGCGACTTCGAGACGAAGCTCCACAGTGGCGACCCGACGCGACAGAGTTTCTACCTTATGTTCCTTGTCTATCGTACACCATAGGCCAGTTCTTTGTGGCTAAAGCCAAGAGAGACGCATAGCGTTCCACCAGCACCAGCCTGCGCACCATCTGCTCCAGCGAGCTCTTCACACACACACGGTCCCGATTACGCAGCCATGGAGAAGAAGGTCGAGCGACAGGAGAGACGATACCAGCGTGTGATCCGCTTCCTTCAAGAGAACCACCAGTTCGATGGCGAGATGTCTGACTCCGAGTCGGATGGCTCACGTGACGTTTAGCCTTGTACTTCATCATTCACGACAAACTTCACGCAGCACCACTACAATTATATAAACCTTTTCTCCTTATCTTTTTATCTCTATTTTCTATTTTTATTTTAATTTTATCGTGTATGTTCCATCCTTTCACCAATTTTTTCACATTGGGTACAGTGTGATTTAAGTCCGAGGGAGGATGTTTATCCGTTACTGATCTATTTTCTTTGTTTTGAGTCTATTTTTCGCCATATTTTAAAATAATTCTTGTAATATTTTTTTTTAGTTATTTTTTAGGAACGTTGAAACTAAACTATGTTGATATAGACATGTGTGCTTCTACGCTATCTACTCGTGCCAACTCTTTTGTGGTTTAGTACTAAAATAGGCGGTAGCTATGGTACTTGCAACGCGACATCCCCAGAGGATTTTGACCCATAGAGATTTTTTATGACAGGATATACTAGCTCACTTTATTTGAACTTACCGGAATTTAATTTTCTCATCAAAGGTTTTAGGCAAGGCAACGAATCATACATCCATGACATCTTTTCATTTTACCATTCTTTGTTGTTCATGCATGGCCATTTCATCTTTAGCTGGTACCCTACCCCGAACCTTAGCCATTATTTTCGAACCTCATGCATTCTTCTTTTGTTGTCTTATGTGCAAATATGTGCAGAAACGCCGAAGAGTGAGGAACAACACATTTTTCAGTCACTCGAGATGGAAGAGTGGATGAATTCGGTGAAGGAAGCATCAACAACAATTCAAGTTCAAAATTTGCCTTGGAAATCTCTTATTATTGGTAATTTTTGTCCTCCTTAAGACTCCCGTTCTAAAGGCGTTTCCCCTTTCAAAAAAAAAAACCAAAAGGAAAGGAAACAAAAGCCTAAAGAGTATTAGGTGTTCGACATTTATGTACCAAGGCATTTATGGTTCGTTTGTGAGGAGTAAGACGTCATTCGATACATAACCCGGAGAACAATATAAGTCTGGGGGAATGGCAGAAAAGTTCTGTCAAAGACAGAAAAAGTTCCGGAGAAGAAGGAATTCGCAACAACACTTATGCGAGTAGGAAGTGACTTAAAACTGTGGATTTTAACAACTCCCTTCTCTCTTGCTATTTTGCATAATATCTAGTATCATCCAGTGAAAATACAGTAACCCGAAACACTTTTAACCTCCCTAAAAGCCTTAAATTCCTAGCCTCGATTATCTTGGTTAGTAATTTTTGATGAGGATTATGGAATCCTTAATGAATGTTAAAAGCTAATTGATTAGAAGTTAGGGTTTAAGTGGTTAGATTTTTGCATGACGAATATCGTGGACTAGCGTTGCAGTACTTCGGTGATAATTTTCAGACTAAGTCCTGATTGATGCATTAGGTTGGTTATGGTTTAGAAGGATGATCACTGAGATTTTGTTAGTTCCTGCGTTTTGAAAACTTCTTTCCAAATTTAGATTTCTGTTTTGTTTGAGAACAAACAAAAATCTAAGTCTGGGAGAGTTGATAACACCAGTTTTTTACCATTGTTATGGACTATTTTAATATCTTTTGTAAGTGTTTTAACTCCGATTTTAATGATTTTAAAGTGATTTCTATGTTTTAGAGTTTTAAAAGATATTTCAGGTAACTTGGGATACAGGAGTGTATTTTGGAGCAAAAGTCCATTTTTGGATAAAGTTGGACCGTCTGAAGTCTAGCAATCAAAGAAGGCCTTCTCACCATCTGATCATCCCCAAACTTGGACACAACAAATAGGAGACAACCAGCTTTCAAATGTAATTGGTTTGGAGACATTCTAACGATTAGATCTCCAAATATTCTCGATACACTGAAGACAGATGATGCTGCCTTGAAGAAGAGACGAGCCAAGCAAAAACAAGCCTTGGCCGCGGCTCGGAGTCACCCGGTCACGGCCAGAGGAGTTGCACATGCGGCCAACCTTAATTCTGCCCAACTCAGCCTGTTTCAATCCTGAGCCTTATCCCGTCAATTATTCTCTAAACCCTAGACGTCCCCAAAGAAGTGAAAACTATAAATACATGTTTATAAGTCTTTTATATGTATCTCTTTCATGCTTTTACAGAGAGACCAACTCTAGCCGCTTTTATTCTTTCATCGATTTGTAGAGAAGATCTCTCGACGTGTGTTCTTCAATAGATAAGCTATTCTTCATCTCTTTCTCTTTACTGTTTTCATTTATTTATCATGATGTTTAGTTTAGCTATGTCTGAGTAGTTTCCTTGTTGGGTTTAGGGATCTCAAGATGCTCCCATGGATCGATTATCATTAGGTTGTTAGATTACGATATCGAATTAGGGTTCTTCGTTCTATTCTTATTTTTAATGCATGTTTGCTTGATTGATCACCTTGCAACTGAACCTAGGTAAATTAGAACCATGAAAGTGCTAAATATAAGTGTCTGAACTAGGGTAGGCGAGCAATTTTGCTACAAGATACAAAAGCATACTTGTATAGTATTGTGAACGTTAATGAACTTGCCTTTATCGCGTTATCTTCTGAGTGGCTACCAACGAAAGCTGAGTAGTCAAGTTGTTAGAGAATATATAATTAGTTCTACAACAGTAGGTTAATTATAATTTCGTGTTCGAGTTCTAGAACCAATAGACGACTTAAGTTGCTTTAAAAATCCTAATCAATTGCTTGTTAATAATTCGACCATGATCCCTAGAGAGTTTCCGATTGTCCAACGTTTTTAATCTATTGTTTTACACTGCTTTGCTCATTCGTTTACTTGCTTGCTTACTTACTTATCTCGCTTAATTTACTTTAATTCCTAGCTACAAAAATCGTGATAACAAAACCCCCTAAAAACCGATTAGGTCTAGACACAACTTAAAAATTGATAGAAGTCGAAAGCACTCAAATCTCTATGAATTTGATCCCTTAAATACCATTACGTTTGCTGTCCACTTACAGTTTTGCTTAAAGGTAAAACTTGTTAAATCGATTCCCGCACGATCAAAACCGCTCAAAGGAGTTTTAAGGGAATATTCTTTGAAGGAAATGGAAGATTTTCGAGTCCATAGATATTGCTTGAAGATATGCTCTTAAGATTTTGGGTAGTCTGGTATAAAATTAGGATTACGACTCAAAACTTAGGTTAACACTTTTGAGGCGTAAATTGTTGTTTTTAATCTTGAAGCACTCAAAGAAAAAAAAAAGACAGAAACTAAAAAATTAGTGTTGAGTAGAACTAGGAATAGAGTTAGGGACAATCTATCTAATAGAATTGTGTAATTCTAAATAGGTTGTAATATGTGAATGATTATCCTAACATATTTTATTTAATGAAAATGCGTTCAGCTTGGGGCTTTCCAAGTTAAATTGGCGTTTTCCAAACTAAAAAATTTGTATTGCATTAAGTTTTTCACATTTACAAAGAAAAAAGCTTACACAAATTATGTTCTAAAGAGGCATGAAAAATATATAGAAATAAAATAAAAAGAAATAAACAAGGCATGAGTGACAATGAGTTAGATTCCGAGCATCACGGGTTGCAGAAAAGGCTGACACATAAGAGTAACAACACCATTACCTGACCCTTAATTCGTTTCTATTCTCACACTTTCCGCCAAACCTAATATATTATAGGTATCTCGTATATGTACATATCGGGCTATATGTATAATTGGACTTGTATATATTATTTTCTAATTACGTTTGGGCTTAGTTTACCCTAGAAAGGTTTATCATCTCTGTAATTATATATTGCCTCACGATGTTAATAGAACGGCAACAAGCTCTTTGTGCAACTTTGATATGGTATCAGAGCTATAAGTTTCTTTTGAGATTGTTTTTCACGGTTTTGTTCTTGATTTTTGTGCCTTTGTTTGAAGATGGCTGGAGATACCAGTAGTGATGCTGTGAAGGATTCTTCAATTCTCGAAGACTACTATCTACACGCTTCTGCCGATCCAGGGCAAGTTATTTGTTACGTGATGTTGAATGGTGAGAACTATGAGCGTTGGGCAAAATTGATGTGCAACGCATTGAAAGCAAATAATAAGCTCGGTTTCATTGATGGGAAGATAACGAAACCGAAGAAGGGTATGGATAATGATCTTAAGCGATGGGGTATTGTGAATTCTATGTTGGTGGCATGGATTTTAAATACGATTGAACCAAATTTGAGAAACTCTGTTTCTTGTACTGAGACAGTGTTTCAATTGTGGACTGGCCTTCGTGATCGGTTTTCTGTTGGAAACGATCCAAGGATTTATGAATTGCAGGCGGCGGCAGTCGCGTGCAAGCAAGATCGATTAAGTGTGCAAGATTATTTTGGTCGTTTAAAGTTGATATGGGATGATCTTGATGAGTATGAGTATGCGCCAGAGTGTTGTTGTGGTAGTTTGGATTGCAAGGTGGTTAAAAGTTTCATTGAAAAGAGAGAGCGGGAGCAAAAATATCAGTTTCTCATGGGGCTAGATACATCTCGTTTTGGAACCATACGTTCCAATATTTTGTGTATGAAGCCTTCTCCATCGCTCAATACAACATTTTCTATGGTTATTCAAGAAGAACGACACAAATCTGTAGCATATGTGACTGAACCAAGAACTGATATGGTTGGTTTCTCCGTTCAAGCGGGCTCGTCTGGACAGGCTGGAAGTCGTGGTAAATCAACAATAACATGTTCCTATTGTGGTAAATCAGGGCATCCCGTGCGTGATTGTTATCAATTGCATGGGTTTCCCGAGTGGAAAAATAACGGGTCCTTTTCTCATGGTCGTGGTCAATCCTCTAATATTAGTGGTCGAGGTTCATGGAATAACAATGGTGGTGTAGCTGCTGGTCGTGGAAGTTGGAGTGGTTCTGGTACTCGTGGACGTGGCAGAGGCAGAGGTCACGTTCATAACGTCAATCTCAATGTGGACGGATCGCAACCACAAGCAAATCATGTCATCACCAACGAATACGGTGCTGGTTTGACATTGAATAAAGAACAATGGTCTACACTGGTTCAGCTTCTCGACAAAGGAAAGTCAGCTTCTACGGAGCGACTCTCGGGTATAGTAATCGATACCGGAGCTTCTCATCATCTTACAGGTCACTTGGATATGTTGACCGATGTTAATGATATTTCACCATGTCCCATTGGCCTTCCAAATGGTGATGTTATCTTGGCCACAAAACAGGGAACACTTTATCTTGGAGGCTCAGTTGTTCTTCATTATGTTTATTTTGTTCCATACTTGACTAATACTCTGCTCTCAGTGGCTCGTTTACTTAAGGAGAAGCCGTGCATTGCAGTTTTCACTGACAAATTTTGCTATTTACAGGACCGTGTTACGAGGACTTTGATTGGAGCAGGTGAAGAGTGTGAGGGGATCTACTACTTCCGAGAAGCATTTCGTGTTCAAGCCAACTCTGTTGGGATTCTCAGTGGACGTGAGCTGTGGCATAGACGCTTAGGGCATCCTTCGAAGTCTTTACTTTCTAATATTTCATATTTAGTTGATTTGAATACTTCTGGTCACATTACTGATGTTTGCGACGTTTGTGTACGGGCAAAACACCCACGTTTGACATTTTTAGAGAATGATAATAAAGCTGCAATGGTTTTTGATTTGATTCATTGTGATGTTTGAGGACCGTATAACACTCATGCGATGTGTGGCTCACGATGGTTTCTAACGATAGTAGATGATTTTTCTCGTGCTGTTTGGGTCTTCCTTATGCGCAACAAAAGTGAAGTTGCAGAGCTTTTGAAGAATTTTTGTGCAATGGTTGAAAGGCATTTTAATCATCATGTGAAAATTGTAAGAAGTGACAACGGTTCTGAATTCCTTTGTCTCAAATCATTCTTTGCGTCTCAAGGAATTGCTCACCAAACTTCGTGTGTAGGAACACCACAATAAAACGGACGTGTGGAACGCAAACATCGCCATATCCTTAATGTAGCACGTTCTTTGCGGTTTTAAGCGTCACTTCTGATTGAGTTTTGGGGTGATTGTGTTCTCACATCGAGTTTCTTAATCAATCGCACACCATCGTCACTACTTGATGGAAAGACGCCTTATGAGTTGCTCTTTGGAAAAGTACCATGTTATAAACACGTTCGGATCTTTGGTTGTTTATGTTATGCCCACAAGGGCACACGTGTTCGTGACAAATTCGATGAGAGAGCAACACGTTGTGTCTTTCTTGTTTACCCTCATTCACAAAAAGGATGGAGAGTTTTTGACTTGGAGAAACGAGAGTATTTTGTGTCTAGGGATGTGGTATTCAATGAATATGTATTTCCCTTTGCTTCTTTGGAGACACCTACTGTTCCAATGTCTTTTTGTCATCAGAGATAACACCGTTTATTGATGATGAGATGTTATCTCCTCCTATCTCTGCTTCTCCGAATACTATGGACAGGGGGAGCTCCTCCACTCCAATTTTAGATGTTCAGGAGAGATCAGATTTTGTACCGAATAATGAGGACAATGGGAATTCTTCCGCTCCAATTCTGGACTCGTCACCTATGGTTGTTGTAGTATCATATTCTCCACCTGTGGCTAGTGACACATCTCAACCTGCAGATTCGACCGTGGTTTATGTCCCTGAGATGGGACGTGGTCATCGTGACAAAAAGATATATGTGCTTCTCGAACCGTATTTCACATATTCGGCTCACTGTTTTGAGAACCCCTCACACTCAACATCTTCTCTCTCTCAAAGTTTCTCAGGTAACCCTTACCCTTTAGAAAATTATGTCTCTTGTGCTAGATTTTATGCCGATTATAAAGTGTTCATTGCTAATCTCACTGCCATGACCGAACCTAGTACATTTTTTGAAGCGATGAAACTCAAAGTTTGGCGTGATGCTATGGGAACAGAAATTACAGCATTAGAAGATAATCAGACTTGGCTTATCACAAATCTTCCACCCGGTAAGAAAGCTATTGGTTCAAAGTGGGTATATCGTATTAAACTCAATAGCGATGGCACATTAGAGCGTTACAAAGCTCGTCTTGTTTGCTTGGGGAATAGACAAAAAGAGGGTCTTGATTATAACGAGACATTTGCACCTGTCTCAAAAATGACTACGGTTCGAAGTTTCTTTAAGGTTGCTGCTGCAAAGCAATGGGAACTTCATCAAATGGATGTTCACAACGCATTCTTACACGGTACCATCACCGAAGAAGTGTATATGCGTCCTCCTCAAGGATTCAATGCTCCTCCGGGCAAAGTCTGCAAACTTCTTAAGTCATTGTATGGTTTACGCCAAGCTCCATGGTGTTGGTTCTCTACCTTTCATACTGCGTTACTGAAATATGGATTTGTGCAATCTGTCAACGATTACTCGATGTTCTCACTCGTCAAAGATGGTATTGACCTATATGTTCTTGTATATGTGGATGATCTCATCATTGGGGGTAATGATTCTGCCACAATCAATACGTTTAAGGATTATCTTCACAGCTGTTTTCGAATGAAGGATCTCGGTCCCGTACGCTTTTTCTTAGGTATTGAAGTAGCACGTAATAATGATGGCATTTTTCTCTGTCAATGAAAATATTGTCTTGATATTGTCGCTGAATGTGGACTTATAGGCGCACGACCAGCTATCACTCCTATTGAGCAAAACCACAATCTCGCTATTGCTACCGATGAGTTCTATTCTAATCCGGAGCAGTATCGTCGAATCATTGGCGAACTTATTTATCTCACAAACACTCGTCCTGAACTATCTTACACTGTTCATATTTTATCTCAGTTTATGCAACAACCTCGGATATCTCATTGGGAGGCAGCTATGCGTGCGGTTAGGTATCTAAAAGTAACTCCGGGTCAAGGTATATTTCTTGGTGCTAAAAGTGATTTGCGGTTGACAGGTTATTGTGACTCTGACTGGGCTGCCTGTCCTACCACTCGGCGTTCCTTGACTGGCTATGTGTTTCATCTTGGTGGATCGCCTATTTCTTGGAAAACGACAAAGCAAGAAACTGTTTCTCGTTCTTCTGCTGAAGCTGAGTATCGTTCCATGGCTGATGCTACTAGTGAAGTCAAATGTCTTTGTGAGTTGATGAAGTTTTTTGGAGCTCCACAAACGGTCACTATTCCGATGTTTTCCGATAGTAAGTCTGCTATTCAGATTGTAGCTAATCCGGTTCTTCACCAACGAACTAAACATATCGAGTGTGATTGCCACTTTGTCTGTGATGCTGCTCGTGATGGTATGATTAATCCGACGTATATCTCCACCAAGGAGCAACCTGCTGATGTTCTCACCAAATCTCTTGGACGTGTTCAGTTTGATGCTTTGGCGTTCAAGATGGGCATTCGTAACCTTCATACTCCACCTTGAGGGGGAGTATTGGGCCATATGTATAATTGGGCTTGTATATATTATTTCCTAGCTACGTTTGGGCTTAGTTTACCCTAGAAAGGTTTATCATCTCTGTAACTATATATTGCCTCACGATGTTAATAGAACGGCAACAATCTCTTTGTGCAACTTTGATAGTACATCAATATAATCCGTGACGCTTTTTTTTTTGGGGGGTCGTATAAGATTATACGACTAAGTTGTATTTTTAGATTTTTACTACTATAACTATCGACTATCGTAAACTAATACTAGACTAGATGATAGTCCATGTTAGAGAGTCCTAACTCGTTTTTCATATAACTTTTATTGATAGAGATGAGATACATCATAGAAATACACCGACGAACAAGACAACGAAAGAATTCATAAAAAAAAACTCTAGAAAACCTATTGCAAAGTGGTAAGTATTCGATATTTTTCAAAATCCTAAACAAATTTAACCAAAAGTCAAAATCAACGAAAGAATGAATAGTCTTCTTTGATTACAAACCCGACTTAAAGCATGTGCAAGTGTGCATTTGCATATAGATCATTTTTTGTAGATTATTTTTTATATATTTAAGGACTCTAAAAAACTATAAAATAGGAGTCCAATTTTTCAAATACATGATACATATAAGGTTTTTATTTTTTTATTTTTTTAAAAAAATAGGGCACGGAGCCAAACATATCTTTAAACTGGCATGTTTGATTACTTTGGGGTAAAAATCTTGGCCCAGTAAATTGAATCCAATAAACCAATAGTAAAAATGTTCGACATAGTCAAAGAGGCCAGACGGAGTCAAAAAAAGCAGACGAGATGACGATCCGAGTTAAAAGACCCACTGGAGTGAAAGTTTACGGTCAAAAAGGATTAAATGCATATATGTTAGTCAACCCCGACGAGACCAAATACTCATTCAAACCGGTCAATTAAGGCGCATGAACGTCACAGCCGAAGCATTCGAATTATATATAAAGACCATTCATGGCGAATCTGACGGGATAAACGGTAACGTTAAGCACGATCTCGGAGTATAAAACAAGGTTGAGGGCAAAGAGAAAATGGACTTCGAACTTCCCATACACACACAATTAACTCCACACTTAAGCTTTTAGTCTTTTCTTTGTTTTTGTTCTTGTAAAATCACTCTAGAGAATAGAAATACTAAACCAAGTTTACTCTGCAAAACCTTGTCCAAATCAGTTTTGAATCTTGTTTGATCTCGTCGAACAACAAATTTTCTATTTATTGCCCGATAGCCCCTCGGTTCTTCTTTTCTTAAAGATACGCCAAAGTCCTCTATTTATTCCTATTTACACATTTTGAGTGTTGTATTTCCAACTACAACAGTTTGTCGCTAGAAGGAGTGGGATAGGCAAGTCTAATTCAAACGCAGAAAACCCACCATGGAAGAACATGCAGTCATTCGTGAAGTCATGTAATTGACCACTATGGTCGAAGGGGCAATGTACGCAATGAACAAAAACTTGGAAAAAGTTGTTTCAGATCATACGGCATTGGCCCAATCATTTGTTGAGCTGCGCTCAGAGGTAGTGCGAACGCGAGTTCTGCCACCGCAATGTGTCTTACCAACATGATAAGCTCAAATTAATACCCTAAAAGTACTAAAGCTTTGTCGATTGTAATACTTAGTGGTCGAATCCACAGAGACTCAAGAAATCACACAATAGATTGTATAGATGAAAATTAAGCTAAGTGATCAATGGAATTGAAAGCAAATATGTAAATTAAACAAGTTGCGATTCGATTGGGAGAAAGATAGGTTTGGATATTTCTCAGGAAATCAATGAATGCATATAAACTAATAAATCAGGGTTCAGGTTACGCACGGTTCTTGAACTCAAATCACTAAAGTATAATTAACCAACTGTCATTGCGAGAATTATCTAAGTCTAAATCCTAGAATTCCAAATCTCTTTGCGAATCCTAAAGTCTAAACCAGCTTTTAATTCAAGTTTAGTTCACAAAACAACTAAACTTAATCTCTTTGCGAATAGTTATTTTGCTCACCCTAAGTTCTATCAGGTTTCTCAATTGCACTGTCGTGCCTAATCGATTAACCTAAGATCTAAGTTCCAGGTGATCAATCTAGAATTAGCTTTGAGAACAACCTAAGGCGAAGAACTAATTCAGATTATGAACCCTAATCAACAAATCAACCTAGCATTCAAAGAAATCCCTTATGAGAACCCTAAACCTAACAGAAGATCTACTCAGACATGGAGATTGAAACAATAAACATGACTGAATAAATCCTTGAATAAATAATAAAGAAGAGAGTAAAACAAGGGTTCGAAATCTTCTCTAGGACGAAAAGAGTTTCAGACTTGTCTCCCTCCAAAAGCTCTCTCACAAAACCAAAGTAAAATAAAGTATAGCCATAAAAGTGGCTAAAAACCTAATAAACAACCTAAGTCACGTTCTGGGGCTTCTTGTAAATAATAAAGTCTGCTGGGGCAATTTGCAGTTTCTCAAATCTTCTGAAAATTCGCGATCCTTCTGTTTCTTCGACGGGTATCGATCGATACCATAAGTGTATCGATCGATACTCAGGCATCAAATCGGTGTCTCGGCTACATGATCTCTGCTTGGCTCCATAAAACTCCAAAATGCTTCAATATCTCCAATAATGCTCCAAACGTACCTAAAACCTGAAAAGACTCTAAAAGACTCCAAAATACTAGAAAGACTCTATAAAAAAGACTTATATCATGGCCTAAAATGGGTAAAAACTATTATATATCACAACACCGATTCCACATGGTATTTCACTAACACCGACACCTATTGTGACTCTTGAAAGTAATGGATATAGTACCACATCCCCGAGTGTGTATCACTTAGGGACTGGTCCGTTCCATCACGGCCATGGCAGTGGAAGTGCACATATGCCTTCAAGGGATGGAGTATGGGTCGATCAATTGACTTTTCCTCCACCTCCTCCTTTTGACCCGTTGAATTTGCATTCTCGAAACTCGGATCAAAGATCCGTCTTGACCTCAGAATATGAACGGACAAGGCCAATATGATCCTCAGAGGGTTGATCCCTCAACTTTTCCTCCACCACCACCTTTCGATCCGCTCAATTCGCACCAGCGAAACCTAGAACAAATACTTATCCTGGCTCTGGAATCCAACCAAAGGAATGGACAAGGTCAGTTTGGTCCTCAAATAGCAGGAAACCGCGACCAGATCGTCAGTAATCCTAGAAGGAATATGGATCCAACAGGTTTGGAATACATTCATCGGGCGCTGGTAGAGAATAGAGAAGGATTATGGGATGTAAATTCACGAGTCCATAATGCTAATAGCGCAGCAACCGAGATCGATCGCATGGTCGAAGAGACTAAGCGAACTTCGTTTTCAATTCGGATTGAAAATACACCTATCAGAGATGTGGGAAAGCTTAAGATCCCCGTCTATGAAGGAAAGACAGATCCTAAATCGCACTTAACCGCATTATCACAGTCGAAAGAGCTTATTTTATGAGTATAAAAAGATGTCGAGTTGTGTAAACTTTTTGCGGAGCACCTCGTAGGGCCAGCCCTCGATTGGTTCTCAAGATTGGGAGAACGATTTATTGACAATTTCTCCCAATTCTTCTCAAGATTGGGGGAACGTTTTATTGACAATTTCTCCCAACTCTTGGTCAATTTTTTGAAGCAATACTCAGTATTTATTCAGAAGATCCAGTCATGAGCAGAGTTATGGGCTCTGTCGCATGGACCTCATGATTCACTCCGGACATACCTCACTAAGTTTAAGGAATATATTGCCAGAATGTCAGTCGTTCATGATGAAACGGCTCTAGCGGCCTTAAAGATGGGATTGTGGCACGAGCCCAAATTCAGAGATGACTTGGTGATTAATTTGCTGGCTACAATCCAAGATGCACTTCATCGAGGTGTGGGCTTTGCAACAGCCAAAGAAGAGCACCTCGCACTTGTAGAGCGCTACAAGAATTCAAAATCGCAGTCTTCTGGAATTATAGCTGCTCCCTGGAATGAAAGAAGTGATCATAAAGAAAGAAGTCAATCCGGCATAATGCACGCCTTTGCGGTTCAAAGAGAATCCAAAAGGAGTGATGATAACCGACCACCAAGGTCTGATGACACGTTGGGCAAGGTTAAGGAAGCATATTGCGATTATCACCAACGATATGGACATTCAACAGCGAAATATTACAGGTTGAAAGATGTACTCGTTGACATGTATGCAGAAGGAGATCTTGGTAAAGTCAAGATCAACAATCCGGGCTCCGCAAAGTCAGAAGATGGAGATCCGAACGAGCTCGAACCAGCCGAGCAAGAGCATTGTCAAAAGAAGAAAAGAATCAACCTAATTATAGGGGGATCAAAGCTCTTTGGAGATACGACTAGATCAATCAAGAGACATCAACGGCGAGCCGAAACCGAAAAATCAAACGGTGGGGGGGGGGGGGGGGGGGCTATTCCTCGAAGTGGAAATATCATTTTCCGAGAATGACCGTTTCGATAAGGAGGCTCCCAAAGATGACATCCTGACTATATGTCTTGATTTTGGAACTAATTGTGAAGTTTCTCGAGTCTTAATTAATACATGAAGTACGTATGATGTCATATTTTCTGAAGACCTTAAAACAAATGGGAATACGGAAATCAGATCTTTGAGGTGCGAGATCAACACTAACAAGTTTCAGTGGCGACACTGCGATCTCAATCGGAACCATTGAAGTACCGGTCTCAGCAACTGGAGTGATGAAGATGGTTAACTTTGTTGTACTGAATCGTGAAGTTTCCTACAATGCTATCTTGGGAACGCCTTGACTAAACCTGATGAGGGCAGTGGCCTCGATTTACCACCAATGTGTTAAGTTCCTGATTTCAGAAGGGGTTGGGATCGTAAGAAGGATGAAGTCAATTCTGTAAAGGAATTGATAAAATTTTAACTTTGTGGGTAACACCGCAGGCACAGTCGGCAAATGGCTAAGTAACAATGTCCCAAAGTGGCAAAGGGATACAAACGAACTACGGAGTGGCTTGATCCCATAATGGGTACGTAGGCAAATTGCGAAGTCAAGTGCAGCTAGTAAAACAAGAACTACTTTTTAACTCACAAAGAGGTAAAGGGGGGCTCCGAGAGAAACTCGTTGTCCGAAAAGAGTAGGGGTCCAATTCTTTATTTAACAAGGATAAATGATGGATCTGGATTCAGAACTTTTATTCAAAAAAGATGAAAGGGAACTCATAAGCAAAGATCATTTATTCAACAAGGATAAAGGAGGGCACCAACACTAAGTATAAATTAAATCATTAAATAATTACAACAACAGGCAATTCTCTACTTGTGTCTTGTAAAAAGGCAGAAACAAAATTATGATGAATCAAATGGAACGGAAGTCATCTTATCCTGCTACCGATGGTGAAGAACAAATGCCTCTCCTCCACTTCATCGTTCAAACCTCCAGAATAAAAAGAACGAATACTCCTTTTAAATTGTGTCAAATCTCCCATCCCTTAAACTCATTCAGCCCCTCGAGAGTTGACTTCCTTAATAAAGAAGATGAGAGCGCTTGATGAGAAAAGGACGTCTCGAAAGACTTTGCCTCTCTATTTTTTGTTCAGAAGACGAAATAGTCAAAGAAAGTAGCAAATGCTACTTGGACCATTCTCACATGTTCCTCGGGCTTTTTCCCTATCCAAAATCATTGCCAATAAAAAAGAATAACTCTTCATCCGCAATCCTTCTCCAGTTCAGAAATCCTCTTTTCAGCTACGACAAGTTTCTCCTTTAGAGTCGCCTCGGACTCCGCAAGAAGATTCCTCTCCTCACGTAGGGAGGTGACCTCCCCATTAAGGTTATTTTCCATTTCAACATGCTCCACCCGTGGGACGACGTCTCTCAAGGGATCAGAAACCAAGCGATCAAAAAAGTAATCACGAATTCTGGGGAGCCACCACTGCCGTTTGGTCTGAATCAAAGATGAAAAAGAACGAGGCTCCCTACTGGAAACTATTTCAATCTCAGGGGAATCCGCATGCGACGATTCACCCCGGAAATAAGTTGGAATATCAACCCGACGACACCTTGGAGAAGCGGGGCCACCCTCAGCGTCATATGGCTGGTTCGGCGAAGGAAGAATTGAAGTCCTCCGTTTTCAGTCCATGGATTGTAAGAACTCCGATGAGTATCACATACATAAGAAACTCTTGCAACATTCAGAGGAAAGAAAATCAAAAAGAAAGCGACTAAAGCACCTCGTAAGCACGAAAATGGAGGAAAATTCAAACCTTCAAGAGAGGCAATGGCAGCCTGGCTTTGCCTTCTCTCGATTAACGAAACCAAGACCCCTCCGTCAAGATCATTCTAACTTTTAGGTCGGAGGTACAGTAACGTTAACCATTCATGGCGAATCTGGCGGGGTAAACGGTATTGTTAGGCACAATCTCGGAGTATAAAACAAGGATGAGGGCAAAGAGCAAAGGGACTTAGAACTTCCCATACACATACAATTAGCTCTACACTTAAGCACTTAGCCTTTTCTTTGTTCTTGTTCTTGTAAAATCACTTTTGAGAATTGAAACACTAAACCCAGTTTACTCCGCAAAACCTTGTCCAAAACACTTATGAATCATGTTTGATTTCGTCGAGCAACAAACTTTATGTTTATTGCTCGATAGCCCTTCAGTTCTTCTTTTCTTAAAGATAAGCCAAAGTCCTCTGTATATTCCTATTTACAAATTTTGACCATTGTATTTGCAGGTACAACAATTACATTTTGGCTAGGGGTGGGCATTCGGATATTCGGATCAGATTCGGATCGGGTATTTTGGGTTTCGGTATTTCGGATCAAAAGGTTTAGGTACCAATCATGTATTTTTAAAATTTGGATCGGGTTCCGTTTGGTACCCTCCTGGTTCGGGTATTTTTTTTAAGATCCAAAAAATTTTCGGATCATGTTCGGTTCTTATCCGAAAGTATCCAAAATACCTGAAAAATCTGGAAAAAAAAACCAAAACATGTGTATTTGATATATCTGTAATATCGAAAAAAATTCCCGAAATATAACTAATATATTGGAGTTTATGATTATAATTTTAGGCATTTGAGTTATATCAAGTCTAAATATAATTAATATTTTTGGGTATATAATTATATTTTGGATATTTCGGGCATCTATTCGATTCTCAGTTCGGCACCGGTTCAGTTTTGGTTTTTCGGGTATAGAAATTTAGGATCCGTTCGGGTATTTTGATGGATCTGAATCCTTTCGGTTTGGGTATTTTCGGATCTGTACCGATTCGAGTTTTCGAATCCAGATTTTTTTGCCCAGGCCTTATTTTGGCTATAGCAAATCGGCTTATCCACACTAAATATCTTTGGCACTTCCGATACATTCAATAAGACATGGGCGTGATACAACTTCTTCTAACCCCTAAGCTTTCATCAATCTAACCCATCTAATAATGATATGGATTTATGAAAAAGTATAAATTTGTCCATATATATTTATATATGAAAAGTATATATAGCGTAAGGAAAGAGTATATGTTATATGGAGCTCAATTCACGAGGACCTCGCAAGTTACATCATCAATTATTATATATAGTTAATATCACGATACGTATATCAGCACAAATAATTATGGACGTTGACGAAAACCAAATTCGTGGCCTTTGTACGTTACTCAAGTACTTCATTTATATCTACTTAATGTCTATAATAGAAGTTCTCGACAAACTCTAAAACATTTTAATCTATGATTTGTTTACTTCTCTAAGCACACCTAAATTGAGACAAGCAGTGCCAATTATTTTATTTTTTATTTTATTTTCGAGAAGTTTACTCATATCTTTAACATTTTATCATCTTAATCTACAATTTATTTCTATAAAACATACCTAGAAATTCAAGTTCTACAACTTTGGTCGGTATGCTTTCTTAGATACATAAAGGTCTTTGATTAACATGTTGCATTTGCCATGGCAAAGTATTTCTGTTCAATAAAAATGTAGTCTCCTTTAATGCATTGTGCTAATTAATTACTCTCATATGCTTTCAAATAATATGAAACAAAAATAATAATATGATAATTCGTAACACAAACAGTTTAACTTCAGAAATGAATGTGGAATTAACATTATTTAGCCTGCCATTAAATAAACCGATATTTTTGACAAATGATACTTAAGATATCTATAACATTATTTAAAAAAATCTAAGAAAACAAATTAAACTCTTAAGATATCTATAAAATTTCTGAAAATGATTTACATATTTTAAAACTTCTGTCAGTTTTAACACCTAAAATGGATCATTTCATGGCAAATGTATCTTTTCACTTTAAATATTGAAATAACATAATTACAGAGAATAAAAAAACCAATTAACATATGAAAACGGTTTAAATACATTAATAATTCTTGGTTTCTTAGTAAACACAGGCATTTTGCGTTGCGATTTTACATTTATAGAATGCAATTATGTATATGCACAGTACGTGTTTTCCATAACATTTTCAAAATGTTATAAAATCTAAGAGGAAATTTTTGTGAGGTGGGAAGTTGTGTCAGGATAAATGATTCTGTACTGGTCTTGAGTCTGACAAGTGAATGAAGGAAGATGCAGAAGCAAACAACTCTGTAATTTATACACACACACACACACACACAAATCCATTTTACCCTTCAACATGTTCCTTCTTTTTTGTTCCAAATCACTGTTACAGTACAATATTAGTCTCGTTTAGTGTTTAATGAAGAGACTGAACATACGTTTTCTTGAAGTAATATAGAAGAAAACACATGGGTAAAAGGAATTTCATAGAAGTTTGCGTGTTTCCATTGGATTTATTATTTGACCATCTCATTGGTCAGCATGTTTGAAATATTACATTATTCGAATACCTTAATGTTGTCCTACTTTAAGTATTAAAAATAAGCAACTCTCTTAAATTGTGGTTCAATCAAAAAATTCTGTATTTTCATGGCTTGTTAAGATCATAGGAAAATGGAACATGTTTGAAACATGATGTGATGAGATACTTGGTTGTATCTAAACTTAAAAACAAAAGTTTTGTCAAACGACATTAATATCACAAATTCATAACGGATACTTGGTTGTGTGTTGAGATTTGTTTCGCTTTTAACGGATACTAAATTTTAATATTTATCTTGCTCCGCAGAGTTACGGTTACCCAGATTTTTTAGATTGAATCGAAATAATAAATGATATTTTGTTCAGTTCTAATGTTATTTGATTGTGTGTCTAAGATTAGCTTTTTTTTTACGTCTGAATATTTTCCGTTATATAATACGAAAGCGTAATACAAAGGTGGAATACGAGTTTGATACATAAAGCCGGCGAAAAAATAAATCCCCTAAAAATTAAGTCTGATACACGGGAAACAAAAGATAGTAAAGTAAAGATTTTGAAACCACCATGTAAATCGGAAGAGAACAATAGATGCGGAAATACATATCTTACAAGTCGTTGCTGAGATGATCTACATCCGTAAACGGAAGAGAACCGAAGATAGAGAAACATGCGAAAAATTGACCCAAACTAAAACTAAGACTACATACGATTAGATTGTTTAAACTCCGGAAACGTGAGGATAAAACAAAAAGCAAAAAAGTCCAAAGGTAAAAGACAAGTGTGTGAAGAAGATAGGGAAGAAGAGGACATGGGAAGATATGAAAGCAAAATATGAATGAGGTCATCTGACACATATGAAACCCATAAATTTATGTACGTATAAAGAAACCGAGTTAAGTTTGGTTGGGGGTAAAAGATAAATAAGATCCCTTTTTCTCATTTTATGGACCACCCTATACTAAAGATATGAATTACGTCTATTAGTATTCATGTATGATTTGATATGTGATCAAACGTCCATATCTATATAATTAAGATTTGCATTAATAAGCTCGTGTAGATTCACTTTTAACATACGATCCTATTACGAGTTCGTGTGATACTAGTGTGTTCTTTTTAAAGTATCTTTCAACCACAAAATGAATAAAACGTAAACAAACTACGACATAGAAGAAATTATATGTTGGAGGTGGGCCTAGCACCCCCAATTAGTTAGGCCCATCTTAGGAAAAGTCTCTCTTAAGCTCGGTTGCCGATCTGTAGGCACCGCGCCCGTATCACCCGAGCTCCCGAGCTCCCAAGGACGCACATCGGATCCGGCCTGACACTTCACCAAAGCAGGAATGTCAGAAGAGCAGAAGGCACGTGGGAGCTGGTAGAACAGTGCCCTACCCGCGTAGGGATACGGCTTCGACTCGACGTCCCACCAACCCTGCAGAGTCGACAAAGAAGGAAAGGACACGTGGAGGAGAGTTGGCGAAACAGTGCGCTGCTCTGCAACACGCTACGCCGAGCTCATCATGATCTCCCTCCCCGAAAGCCGGAACACGCCTCCTAGGCCACCTTACCCGCGAAACAGGCCGAAGACGCCACGTGGCCCCGAGATCCCGGGGAGCAGGAAGCCAACCCCGACTATATATACCCCTCAATGTCATTAATGAAGAGGACTTTTTGATTTTGGGCCATTTGACCTACGACAAGTTACCCGATCTCTCTCTCTCTCTCTCTCTCTCTTTGTAACAAGGCAACAGTTTAGAACGCCGAACTGGACGTCCTTCGGAACCAGTTCGTAATTCTAAATTTTTCATTTCTCTCACCATCAATAAAAAGAAACACGGCCCCCGGCCTACTCATCTTTCACCCGGCCTGCTTTGATAGTGGTTAAATTGCTCTAATTAACGAAAATCTCACCTCTCGTCCCGTAATCAATCTATTAAACATCCTTAGTGATCCCCGGTATCAACAATTGGCGCTAGAAGGAGGGGGCTTTAGAGATTCTTCTATACGCAAGGAGCAGTTCAACCACCACCGCAACCGCAGCAACGATGGCAATTCCGCCCCCAAGAGTGTTGTCAGGCCACGAGACCCCGGCCCAAACAACGGCCCAGGCCCAGCCAACGGCCCCGCCAACGACTCAAGCAACAGCGGCCGCTCCGCCGTCAGTCCAAGCAGCGTCCAACCAACCAATTCCTCGAGAGCAGTTCTTCAGGGCTCCGCCCCCGGCTCCGACGCCCACTCCTTCCGACGGCTCCGCTGCCCACGACACGCCCCGAGCATCGGAGGACCAGCCCACGCTGACCGCCGTAATGCAAACCCTGCTCGCCAGAATAGACGAGCTGACGCGAGCTACCGACCAACGGTTCGCCACGCTAGGAGCCTCCCGTGACCGGTCAGACAACACCGACTCCCCGGACGTCCATCTCAGAGAGCCGACCTCTCGGGAAGAAACCCCGCGCATCCGGATAAGCCGGCCCGGCGACTCGCCGTCAGGATCCGAAGGCCCGAGCGGATGTTTCGCCCCGGCCGTAGGCAGCCACCCGGGCGACGAAGCCCACCATCTCCGATCCAGCTCGGAGCGTTCCAGGGATGCCGAATTGGAGGCCATGAAGGAGACAATCTGCGTGATGTCCTCCAAAATCCATCAGGCCACCAGCGCGGCCCCGGAAATAGATCGCGTCCTCAGAGAGACGCAAAACACGCCGTTCACCCGGCGGATCGCCCCCGTGCCGCTCCAGCACCTCGGGAAGCTCAAACTCCAGCCCTACGCGGGCACCACCGACCCGGCCCAGTATCTTACGGCGTTCACCATCGCCATGGGTCGCGCCCACTTCTCCCCAGATGAGCGCGAAGCCACCCACTGCCAGCTCTTCGTAGAGAACCTCACCGGCCCGGCCCTCACATGGTTCTCTCGGCTGAAAACGCACTCCATAGACAGATTCAGAGACCTGTCGACCACCTTCCTCGAGCACTACTCCATCTACATCCGGCAGTCCGCGTCCAGCGCGGACCTCTGGGCGATGAACCAAGGAGCAAAGGAGTCGCTCAGGTCCTTCATAGAGCGCTTCAAGGCCACGGCCTCCCAAAGCAACGTGGCGGACGAGTCAGCGCTCCCCGCTCTAAGAAAGGGACTGCGGGCCGATTCGGCCTTCAAGGACGATATGAAGCTCAACAGGCCGCGCTCGCTGGAAGACGCCTTGCACCGCGCTGGACTCTTCGTCGAGCTCGAGGAGGAGAAGGCGGCTGAGTCGAGAAACAGCGCCTCTCACAAGGCCCCGGTCCCGAAGGAGCGGCCCCAGGAAAGATATCAGGAGCCTCGTCAACACTACGATGACGAGTACCAGCGCAGCAAGGGAAAGCAGGCCGCTGCATTCCTTGACAACGGACCGCCCTCCGGCCTCCGTCTGCACGTTCCCGTACTTCCCCCCAGCCCCGCGCCAGGGTTGCCTTGGAACAAGTACGTACGGGATCCCCACCAGCAGGATCGGCGTCCCGACGAGCCGAGCGATAGGGAGTCCCGACAAGACGAGCCGTACGACAGGTCGGCCTTCTGCGACTTCCACCGGCGAAAGGGGCACCCGACCTCTCACTGCCGCGCCCTCCAAGAGGTCCTGCTGAACCAATTTCAACGGGGAGAAATCAGCGTACCAGAGCGGCTGCGTCCGCACGCCCGGGACGGCGATCGAGTGCAACCCCGCGACAACCGAGGTCGCGAGGATAACCGGGCTAGGCCTTACAACCGCGCCCAAAACGACGACCGGCGGCGACGATCTCCTTCGCGAGACCGGGAAACGGGCAGATCGCCTCCCCCGGCTCGGACTCTGATAGGGATGATCATGGGAGGCCTCCTCTCGTGCAACGACTCAGTGCGGTCCATCAAGCGTAATGAGAGGAAGAACGACGACTCCCTGAAGTGGCACTCCGGGCCGGAGATCGACGCTCAGGACACGAGCAAGAGGGGGATATGCTTCACCGAGGCCGACGCGGCCGGGGTCCAACAGCCCCACAACGACCCCCTCGTCGTACAAGTCCGCGTAGCCGACTGCGACGTTAACCGAGTCCTCGTCGATACGGGCAGCTCGGTCGATCTCATCTTCAAGGATACCCTGGCCAGGATGAATCTAAACGGGGTCGAAATCAAGCCGCACTTCATCCCGCTAACCGGCTTCGCCGGGGACACCGTTAACGGAATCGGCACCATCGAATTGCCGGTCTACGTAGGTCGGGTGACGAAAATCGTCAAGTTTGTGGTCTTCGATACCACCCCGATCTACAATATCATCCTTGGAACCCCTTGGCTGCACTCGATGAAGGCAGTCACGTCAACGTACCACCAGTGCCTCAAGTTCCCCAACCAGGCCGGCACGTATACTCTTAGGAGTAACCAAAGGGTCTCTCGCGCCTGCTTCGCCATCGAGCATAAGCTGCGCCGCGCCGCGCCGGCCTGCTTGGCTGTTAGCGCGTATCAGCCCGGTGAGACAATTGCTCGGGATCTCCCGGGAGAAGACCTCGTCACCCAGGTCAACATCGATCCACGCGATCCCACCCGCTGCGTTGGCATCGGAGCCGACCTCGACGAGAGCATCAAGCGAGAGCTGGTCGAGTTCCTGGGGCAGAACGTCTCCACCTTCGCCTGGTCAACCGGCGACATGCCCGGCATTGACCCGGCCACGTGCAGCCACGAGCTCAACGTGGACCCGACCTGCAGACCGATCAAGCAAAAGCGGCGAAAGCTGGGCCCCGAGCGCGCCCAGGCAGTCAATGACGAGGTAGAAAGGCTCACCACGGCCGGCTCGATCGCCGAGGTCAGATATCCGGATTGGCTGGCCAACCCGGTGGTAGCCAAAAAGAAGAGCGGGAAATGGAGGGTCTGCGTGGATTTCACCGACCTCAGCAAGGCGTGCCCAAAGGACAGCTTTCCCCTCCCCCGAATCGACCAGGTCGTCGAAGCCACCGCGGGGAACGAGCTGCTCTCCTTCATGGATGCTTTCTCGGGGTACAACCAGATCCCCCTGCACCCCGACGACCAGGAGAAGACCGCGTTCATCACGGACCGAGGCATTTATTGCTACAAGGTAATGCCCTTCGGACTCAAAAACGCCGGAGCCACCTATCAGAGGCTCGTTAACCGGATGTTCGCCGATCAAATTGGTCGTACTATGGAAGTATATATAGATGACATGCTGGTGAAATCCCTGGTGGCAGCCGACCACGTCGCTCATCTCCGATCTTGCTTCCGAACGTTGAACGAATACAACATGAAGCTGAACCCAGCCAAGTGTTCTTTCGGCGTCACGTCGGGAGAGTTCCTCGGATACGTCATCACCCAGTGCGGGATCGAGGCCAATCCCAAGCAGATCCGAGCCATCACCGAGCTCAAATCCCCGGAGAGCACGCGACAAGTGCAGCGACTCACCGGCCGGATCGCCGCGCTGAACCGATTCATCTCCCGCTCCACCGACAGGTGCCTCTCGTTCTACCAACTGCTCCGAGCTAACAAACAGTTCGAGTGGGACGACAAGTGCGAGGACGCCCTCCAACAGCTGAAGGAGTACATATCCACTCTTCCCGTCCTGTCCAAACTGGAAGAACGCGAAACCCTCTACCTCTACATCGCCATCTCAGAATCAGCGGTGAGCGGGGTATTAGTGCGGGAAGACCGGGGCGACCAGAGGCCCATTTCCTACGTCAGTAAATCCCTTGACGACGCGGAGAGCAGGTACCCGACTCTGGAGAAACTCGCCTTGGCAGTGGTCGTCGCAGCCAGAAAGCTCCGGCCTTATTTCCAATCCCATACGATTGCCGTCCTAAGCACCTACCCCCTCAGAACCATACTCCACAGCCCGAGCCGATCTGGCCGGATAATGAAGTGGGCTGTTGAGCTGAGCGAGTATGAAATCGAGTACCGAGGTCGGACCGCAATCAAATCTCAAGCACTGGCCGATTTCCTGGTTGAGTTGGTACCCGAGCTGGCAGTCGCCGAGGCCCCTGAAGTGTGGGTTCTGCATGTCGACGGATCGGCCTCCAAGCACGGGTCCGGCGTCGGCATACGCCTCGAGTCCCCAACCAAGGAGATCCTTGAGCAGTCTTTCCGTCTGGCCTTCCCGGCGTCAAACAACGAGGCAGAGTACGAAGCTCTGATTGCCGGCCTACGCCTAGCAAAGGAGGTCGGCGCGAAGAAAATCCGAGCTTACTGCGACTCCCAGCTCGTCGCCAATCAATTCAGCGGGGAATACGAGGCCAAGAATGATCGCATGGACGCTTACCTCAAGGTGACCCAAGGCTTGGCCGCAGCCTTTTCCGAGTTCACCCTAACGAAGATCCCCCGGGGCGATAATACTTCCGCAGACGCCCTCGCCGCACTGGCCTCCACCTCGGCCCCAGCCCAACGACGGGTGATCCCGGTGGAGAGTATCGACTTCCCCAGCATCGACCTGCCTAAAGGGGTTTACTTAACAAACCCACAGGCCGCGGAACCCTCCGAAGCCCCACCACTCCGGTCACTGGCGGCCTCCCGCCCTTCTTCCACAACGACGGCTGCATCGCCGCCCTCCGTCGCCCGACCAGCGACCTCTTCAATCGCCAGGGTCCGGGCCCCTTCGACCTCTCCCCCAGGCACCTCGGCCGCAGGTGCCTCGGCCTCCCCGACAAGAGCGCCTCGGGAGCCCTCTGGCTCGCAACCAGCCTCTTCAGGCCGGCCAGACTCCCGACCTGAAGTCGAAGACCCTCCAACTTCGGTCCTCTTCTTCTTCTTGCCAGCCCTAGCACCGGCAGCGTCGGCCGCCCTCTTCTTCGAGAGAGCCGCCTCGGAGGACTCCCCCCCAGTCCGCGGCGCCGGGTCTCGTCGGACCGGCACCTCGACTATCGGCGGTGGCGGCGCCACAAACGAGTCCGCGTACAGCGGACTGGCGAACCTTGCTCTACCTACAAGTCACCCATCAGTTCGGTAAAAAAGAAAAAAAAAAAAAGATTTATGACCGACCGACCTCCGGCCATTGCTTCTGCTATTCTCGCCGCAGTGAATGACTTCCACTCTCTTTTGCGCACCGACCTGAGCACAGCAACGATACCCGCGTAGTCCGGAAGCTTAAATCTGGAAGAGTGAGGACCTGAAAGAAGAGCAAACAACATCAGTCAGACCAAAACTAAGGAAAAGAAGGACAGTCCGATCTACAAACCCCTACCCGGGGAAAAATTCCAATCCCGGGTGTATCGCGCTAACGGGTCGAGCCCAACCACTTTGGTGGCTCGGACGTAGAAGTAGCTGCGAGACCAGTCCTCGACCTTCGACAGCTTGCTAGCCTTAGACCCCGAGCTGGGCGCCTCCAAGATATTCGCCGCGGGCTTGAAGGCAGCATAGTAGGTCCCCGGGATGCCAGGATTCGCCTTCTGCTGGGTGAGGGCCTCGAACATAGGCACCGTCACCTCCACGTCGCATTCGTGCCCCAAAGTCAGCAGCACGATCATCCCTTGGATCGTGGACGGGCAGACCTGCGAGAAGGCCAAACCCCGCGCCCGGCAGTACTGAACGAATAGCTCGGGGAGAGGAAGGCGTAGCCCGCACTTCTGGAAGAACCCTTCGTACAGGCAGACGAAGCCCGCCGGAGGAGTCCACGGGCGCTCATCCGCCCTAGGTATCCTGAGCTCGACGCCAGCGGGGAAATCGCATAACTCCTTCAGCAGGGTTACCGATTCCGCTGTACTCCAGGTCGGCGACCCGCCCTGCTCGTAAGGAACCAGGGGAGACTTCACCCTGGCCACTCGTACTCCGCCGCCGCGACCGCCCTGACGACCACCTCGGTCGCCCGGACCCCCGGTTCCTCTCCCAACCTGGCTAGCACCGCGACCGCCGGAGGACCGTATCACCGCCTTTTTTCGAATATGGGTCCCAGGGGGCAGCGGGGCAGCCGTCGAAGTCGAAGGGACAGACTGCTCTCCACTGTCGGCGCCTCGACACGGAGAGGGGCCCTGCTCAGAACCACCGGAAGAAGAGCTCGGAGAGTCACCACGGTTATCACGAGATGCCGAATCATCGCTCGACTCGGCCCTGATTCCATCTAGCATCGGTGCCATTGCAAAGAAAAGGAAGAAGAAATCGAAAAATACAGAAAAAGGAAGGGAAGGGGAGAATCGGAGAGGAGTTACCTTAGGGTTATGCGCAGAAGGTTTTAACAGGAGGAAGAAAGGGAGATTAAATAGAAGAAGGGGGACAGTGAAGCGACGCCTGGACACGTGTCGAAAAAAGCACAGCCGCCCAGAAGCCTAATGATGACGCCTCTTCGCTATCCCAACGCCAAAAAAGCAAAGGACGCCTCGATAAACGCGAAGCGTCTTTCGCACGCCGCGCGTGGGCAGCTCACGCAAAAAACGAGGCGCCTTTTCATCCTCCCGCGTGGTGAGTACGCGCCAACCGTCTGCGGATCTTCGGAAGGGACGACACGTATAAGCAAGGGGAACCGTCCTAAGATGCGCCGAACTAACACCAGATCAACTTCGGATCACTCACCTCGCTTCGTGACACCGAACTGGGGGAGGGCCTATTGTTGGAGGTGGGCCTAGCACCCCCAATTAGTTAGGCCCATCTTAGGAAAAGTCTCTCTTAAGCTCGGTCGCCGACCTGTAGGCACCGCGCCCGTATCACCCGAGCTCCCGATCTCCCGAGCTCCCAAGGACGCACCTCGGGTCCGGCCTGACACTTCACCAAAGCAGGAATGTCAGAAGAGCAAAAGGCACGTGGGAGCTGGTAGAATAGTGCCCTACCCGCGTAGGGATACGGCTTCGACTCGACGTCCCACCAACCCTGCAGAGTCGACAAAGAAGGAAAGGACACGTGGAGGAGAGTTGGCGAAACAGTGCGCTGCTCTGCAACACGCTACGCCGAGCTCATCATGACCTCCCTCCCCGAAAGCCGGAACACGCCTCCTAGGCCACCTTACCCGCGAAACAGGCCGAAGACGCCACGTGGCCCCGAGATCCCGGGGAGCAGGAAGCCAACCCCGACTATATATACACCTCAATGTCATTAATGAAGAAGACTTTTTGATTTTGGGCCATTTGACCTACGACAAGTTACCCGATCTCTCTCTCTCTCTCTCTCTCTTTGTAACAAGGCAACAGTTTAGAACGCCGAACTGGACGTCCTTCGGAACCAGTTCGTAATTCTAAATTGTTCATTTCTCTCACCATCAATAAAAAGAAACACGGCCCCCGGCCTACTCATCTTTCACCCGGCCTGCTTTGATAGTGGTTAAATAGCTCTAATTAACGAAAATCTCACCTCTCGTCCCGTAATCAATCTATTAAACATCCTTAGTGATCCCCGGGATCAACATTATATCACACATAGTGTATATCAAGTCACAAAATACATTGAACGATACATTGAGGTTTGAGAAGGAATTAAGAAAACAATCGAGAGGAAACAAGGTGATTCTAAAATATAGATCTATCGATGTTTTCTAAGCAATATTTCAAAACTCCAAACAAAGGATAGAACAATTTCTCTATCTAAAAACTTACATGGTTGTGTGTGTTGCTTTTTGAAAAATTTGGAGGCTAGGTTCTATCTATAGAGAACTCGATCAAACTTTAAACACAATGTTGGTGGTATCGATGACTCTTTTGTCTTGTTGATCAAGGATCGACGATTCTCGAATTATTTTTGGCAACTTTAAAGGTTGGAAATGTTGACCAGAGGAACAGTAGACTTTAATGACAACATACAATTTTTTTGATTATGCTATATTATTGAATTGAATTTGAAGTATTTCAGGTAGATGAACCACAATCACAACCTTTTTAAGAGTCGATTAAATGAGTCTATATCAACTTCTTCTAGCAAGGCTCATTTTTTTTATTTGAGCATCGAAAAAATGTTCTAAGTGAAGCAAACTTATGTTCGTTTATTAGTAGTTGAAATCACCTATCTTACTCTCACCAACAATCTAAGAGCGATTACGTTCTCACACGACGAACAATGGATTCCAAAAATGTATTCCGAAAAAAGTTATAAATGATGTATTCCAGTATATATGACAATAGTACACAAAGATTGTAGATGTCATAACTGTTGTATAATATCACTAATCAGTCGTCTAAAAATAATTACATTTATTACAAAACTGAGCAAATATGAAGTCTCACCACTTGTACAGTTGTACTGTGTTATTCATAATAATAGCTTTGATCCACTATTTAATAGTTTGTCGACCATAAAAGAGTGAAAAAAATATGTTGAAATAGTGAATAAAAATGACAAATGACAAACTTAAAAACAATTTTGAAGACAGACCTATTCTTCAGTTTCTAACTAGTAGTACTAGTTTTTAGCCCAAATAAACCAAACGAATCCAAAAACTTCAAAAGTTTTAAACTCGGGTTATCTATATTTACATTATGGCAACATAACTCTAAACCCAAACCAAAATTTTCTTTGAAAAAACAAAACATATTATTGTTGGTTGCTTAAAGTTTAGAAATTAAATAACACACTTTATTGAAAGCATGTGATTCACCCTTAATGCCCTGTCGCTCACTCTTTATTAGCAAAACCAATTACTCTCTCTCTCTTTCTTTCCATTTCACTGTTTAGCAAAGCCTCTTCACTTTCTCCCTCTACTATAACAGTCTCCTACTACCTACTCTTTCTCTCTCTCTTGATTCACACTACAAAAGCATCTAGTTCCCATCACCAATAAACCCAAAAAAATGCAATTTTCAAGAAACTCAATCCTTAGGCAACTAAGCAGAAAAGAAGGTTGGAGGTCGGCTTCTAGACGGTGGACATCCGGAGATAGCTCAACGTCTTTCACGGACGAAACAGGCGGTGGTGGTGGCGGTTACTCTTCAATGGAGGGTCTCTATGGGATTTACTCCGGCGGTGATACGGCGGCAAGAAGCAAGAGAGTGATGGTTGTGGTGGATGAGACTTCGAGGTCTAAACATGCTATGATGTGGGCTTTGACTCATTTGACTAATAAAGGAGATTTGATGACTCTTCTTCATGTTGTGTCTCCTCATGATGAAGCTTCTCCTTCTTTGGTTCAATCACTTGGTTCTCTTTGCAAAGCTTGTAAACCCGAGGTATTAATTAATTTTACTCTAATAGGAGTAGTATTTTTATTTTATGCCGGATTTTGAAAACTAATAGGCTTTAAATGGATGTAGAATTTTTGGTTTTTTATGAATATATTTAAAGTTAAGTAGAATTTTAGATTTTGGTTTCATATTTTAGTTTTTTGAATATATGAAACTAAGGTAGCATTAAGGAAAACTATATTCTTAAATCTTGATTGGATGATTAATAAGTTTTTAATAACAAAAACCAAAAACTTATTTAAAAACTACTGGTCCTACTACCATTTAAGGATTTAGTTAGAGAAGTACTAATAATCAGCAATTGGGTTTTAATTTTGTCTTTAGTTAATGGTAAGAAGTTTTGAGCTACTTGAGTAGTGATATTTGCATGCGTGAGTGTTGGAGATAGGAAAAAAAAAAAGAGAACCTGTCTTTGTGATGGTCATAGTGACCAATTGATTCCACTGGCTCCTCACCTTTTTTTTATTAATTTGTAATATAAAAAATTGGATGAAAAAGTATTTTCATCATTCTGATTGTAAGCTTTTTCAGTTAAAGATCCAACTTTTTCCTAGTTTAGATCTAAAACTGGCTATTAGATCTTAATTTAAGTATTAGTTGGTTTTGGTAACATGAATATTTGTCACTTCCCCATTTAAGAATATTTTATATAGCATTTTAAAGGGAAAGTTATTTGAAAACAACTAACATGTAATCAAGTATAGTTTTTCGTAATTTTTAATATTTCTAAGTCAATTGTCGAGATATTTTTCAAATATTATAATTCTCCATTTTTATAGTATAATTAATCACTTGAAATAGTTTTTTTAAATTACTTTGGAGAAGTTAAAGAAATGTAAATACTAATCTCCTTTTTTGGCATCAAGAAATGCATGTAAATAATTGATTTAAAAAGATTCAATGATTTGAAGATAAATTATGAGAAGATTATTAGTATTTATGTAATCTTGAAAAAGGTGGATGTGGAGGGGTTGGTGATTCAAGGACCAAAGTTAGCAACTGTGTTAAGCCAAGTGAAAAAACTTGAAGTCTCTGTTCTTGTATTGGGTCAGAAAAATTCTGCACCATTCATCTCCTGGTGCGTAAATCTCAACCGTCAGATCTCTTTTCCTCATCATGATTCTCTCGTTTCAATAATTTTTCTTTTGTCGCTTTGTACGTATAGCTTATGTGGACCTAGTAGATCAGAGGAGCTCGTGAATCGGTGCATCAACGGTGCAGATTGCTTGACAATTGGTGTGAGGAAACAAAGCAATGGTGTTAGTGGCTACTTGATTAACACACGATGGCAGAAGAATTTCTGGCTTTTAGCCTAATCACAATTCTAATCTAGCACTAGCAGCCATAGACTTGATCTTTAAATTTGTGTTTAATTTTTAGTCTAATAAAACTATGTATCTCTTTCCTTGTCCCATGTTTAACATAACGTTGTCTTGTAAGAAATTAGAGTTAAATATTTGTGTCCCACTCGATCGATTCCACCGTATTTACATTCATGTTTAACATAATTAGGAGTGTTAAACTAGGAGTATATTTTCAATTTTGGACCAAGTTTCAAATCCATTTTGGAAACGAAATTCTTGATTTTACCTAAGATTGTCTATTTCGGATATCGGGATGAGAAATAATAGTACATTTAGATATCGGGAAAGGAAATAGTGGATAAGAGCTTCTTTGAGGAGACATGGTGAAGATCCGAATTCTCCTGCTCGACTTGTCAAATTGATCGACAAACAAGTTAGAAATCAGCTATCATCGGTCCGGGTAATTAGAGATAAGCAATACGAGTAAGGTCTTCAAGTTTGGTTCACAACTAGGAGCTAGAGTCGTATAGATTTGTTCTTAGTTTCAATTTCTAATCTCAAAAAAAGATGTAAAAAACGTTTTGTTTTTCTTGAATTAGTTTAACATTCAATTAAAAAAAAAAAGTGGATAAGAGTTGGAAACGAGTAATAAGAATATTGAAAAATAATACTCTATTAAATATTGGATGGAAAATTTGAGTAACGAGCCAAATTTGGAAGATTTATGTAGTTTACGGGTCGGATAACCTGTTTTGAAATGGACATGTCTATTTTCACCACTAGAGATTGACCGAAGTGCGGATTTATTTTATATTCATGTTTTATAAATTTGTTTATATGTTATTTTTTAGGAAGCAATTTATTATTTTAATTTCGAATTTTAATTTAATAGTCGATTTATGTTTATAATTGCATTGTTTGTATATGCGTGTGTTTTGTTATTTCTCCTTATTATTGTTTGTATATAACAACAATTTTCTTTTAATTATGTTGTTAACTTATGTTGAAATATTGTTCTTTTTTTCATGTGTTTATATGTTGTATTTAACTACTGTGTGATTCTAATTATATATATATATATATATATTTTTGTAACACCATTTTAAATCTCTCATAAATTACATATTTAGTTGAACATATAATATTATATTTTTGTTCCGGAATCTATAGTTTATACTGATGCCAATTATAACCTCATCAGCCCGTCTAAACATTAACTAAAAAAACCACTTACATGTTATTATAAATGATTTTAATACATATTTGAGAGTTTTAAATTATCTCTTTATGTACGTATAGTTTTAGGTTGATTTTAATTACGCTTTCTAATAGGGAATTTTTTCTAATGTTTTGGCCTTTATGCTAATATATATTTTGGTCCAAGTATTGCTTTCTTCGTGAAAGACCGGTGACAAAAGATCTGGGATTTTTTCCTTGTTCTCCATCTCCGAAGAACATATTCTCTCTCGCTTCTAAAAATCCAACAAATCCCTATCCCATAGTTGATCCTCGATGGCCACCGTGACTTCAACGCCTACGGTAGCCATGGTTCCGCTTCTCACATCAGTTTCTGCCATTTTCACTCCCTCATCGATGCTCGCACTTATATCAAGGTCTGATTTCAGAATTCAAAACTTTATGGATCTTATCATTACCGGATTCAGGTGTTCAAAATTTGAAATCTTGTGTGTTGTTTTGAATTTATAGGAGAGGAAAGATTGCGATATATGCGGTGTTGTGATTGCAGATGGAGCTGTTGCGATCAACGAACATCCTTTCAAAAGAAACACAACGTTTCTTCCGGGTAATGAGGTAAAAATCAATCAAATTTTCATAAAAACTTAGAGTTTTATCAATTTTGTGAAGGTATAATAGCGATATTTCTTCATGATCTTTAGTGCATTTCATATGTGAATAATGAGGAAAAAAATAGATTAATAAGCACATGAATGGTTTCAAAGACAATTCCTAGAGAACCAGAACTTGGAGTGAAGTTATTGCAAGAGTTGGTTTAACTTCTCCATCTTTCTTATTTCGAGAATCTGTGAACGATTCTCAGAGTCTATTATATTGGTTTCAATGGTATTTAGTCTCTTCCATTAACAAAAACTGAGTAATAAGAATTTCAAGATTTGTGACGATCATTTACTAAATGACTAAGTTTTGGCTTTGAGAATGCTCAATATATTTATTTGTCCGAGAAACCAATTCGGGTCCGAAAAAATGTATTGACTTGTCGAGATATTAATTTATCGAGTATCAATTTATAGAGATCCGTTATACTGTTAATTATGATAATAATCTCATTTTATATGTATTTTTCCGTTGAGTTATAATGTTAATTATGATAATAATCTCATTTTAGATTGAGAGAAAACTCTCCTATTATATAATAGATTCAATATTCTTTGTTATTAATTTTTAACTTATTTTTTTGCGCAGATTAAAAGCTATATCGCCTTCGGCAGCCATGGTTCCGCTTCTCACATCCGTTTCTGCCATTTTCACTCCCTCATCGATGCTCGCACTTACCTCAAGGTCTGATTTCAGAATTCAAAACTTTATGGATCTTATCATTACCGGATTCGGGTGTTCAAAATTTGAAATCTTGCGTGTTGTTTTGGATTTATAGGAGAGGAAATATTACGATATATGCGGCGTTGTGATTGGAGATGGAGCTGCTACGATCAACGAACATCCTTTCAAAAGAAACACAGTGTTTCTTCTGGGTAATGAGGTAAAAATCAATCAAATTTTCACAAAAGCTTAGATTTGTAGCAATTTTGTGAAGTTAGAATAGCGATCTTTCTTCATGATCTTTAGTGCATTTCATCTGTGAATAATGAGGAAAAAAGTAGATTAATAGGCACATGAATAGTTTCAAAGACAATTCATAGGGAACCAGAACTTGGAGTGAAGTTATTGCAAGAGTTGGTTTAACTTTTCCATCTTTCTTATTTCGAGAATATGTGAACGATTCTCAGAGTCTATTATATTAGCTTCAATGGTACTTAGTCTCTTCCATTAACAAAAACTGGGTAATAAGCATTTCAAGATTTGTGATGATCATCTATTATATAATGGGAGAGTCTTCTCTTATCCTAGGGTGTCCACATTCTAAATTTGTAATAGGATTAATATTAAATATTTTGGTTTTAATCAAAATATATTTATAGATGTAGTTATGTATGAAATAAATATATATTAAAAATATATTTTTTTATGCTGATGTGGACACCCTAGAATGAGAGAAAACTCTCCCATTATATAATAGATTTGATTTTGTGTTTTTGAACTTTTGAAAAAAGGTCATAATTTTTTTTTTAATCGTCTAAAAGATTATTTTGTGCTTGCACTGCGCTGGAAATTTGTCTATTTAAATTGAACTCCTTATCTCATGGTGTAGAAACATTAATGAATTCTTGGTCAACCACTGAACCAAGGAGCTTCCACATGTAGACATGTCAAGCGGGTCAGATCCGCCCCGCCTGACCCGACCTGCCGCGGGTGCGGGTTTTTTTTTACCCGCTTGACCCGCGGATCACCTTATCGTTAACCCATACCCGCCCCGCATTAGTCAAACGGGTCGGTCGGGTAACCCGCGAGTTATGAAAAAAAAAGAGAGAGAAAGAGAGAGAGAATTGGAAGAGGAGATTGTTGTTGTCGGAAAAGAGAGAGATCTTGGAGGCATCGAGCTCGAGGCGTCCCGAGTGAATGAAGCAGAATTCGTCCAAGGGGATGATGGGCCGGTCATCGGATCGGATCTCTGATTTGTGGATCTCGGCAAAGGCAACGGAGATGGAGATGGAGAAGAAGACAATGATCGATATGCAGAGAGAGAAACGATTTACAAAAAGAAGTGAGAGAATCGAAGAGAAGAGAAAGAGAAGAAGAGCAGAGAAATTAAAAAATCGTCATCGTCGCCGACGAGTGAAGAAAAGAAAGTAGAAAAAAATTAGGGTTTTAAAAATAAAACACAAGTTACAGTTGAAAGAAAAAAAACACATAAATGCGGGTAACCCGTAAACCCGCGGTTCCAAAACTTTAAACCCGCACCCGTTCCGCATTTTAATACACTCGATCCGCACCCGCCCCGCTAAAAAAAAAAAAATTCTACCTACACCCGCCCCGCGACGGATCAAACGGGGCGGGACCCACGGGTAATGATTCATATTGACAGGCCTATCCACATGTCATAAGATTAAGTATATTCTTATTATATGATTATATAATTTTATTATTACTAACATTTTTTTTTCTTGGAATTGCATTGTATAGCCATAAAGCAATTTTATGTAACCGAGATAAAATGAGATAAAAAATTTCATTTATGAAGCTATACTATTAAAATTTTGTCTCGTATTTTCATTTCTTAAGCTTTGATTTCCATTAGGATTGATCGTACGGACAAATTAGATTTTGAAAAACAATATGCCAAGACCAGTAGCTTGTACTATGAGTGGCAATTATTGCTTAATCTAATCCATAACGTATAGTAACCTAAAACCATTACCTCTTTGCCTGAATGAATCACCGTAGAATCAGCAGAGCCGATCAGTCCGCCCGGGTTGAGCTAGTTTTCGCGCTCGTCGTACTTTCAAGTCATCAAGATAATTCTGGTAAACATAAGAAGCGAAACCCCAAATAGCGATCAGCATCGACATAATCTTAACGCCACTCATCTTATCACGGAATACAACCAAAGCTGCTAGTGGAGTCACAGCTAGAGAAAGCGTACTAATGACGTTTGAGAAGAGCGACGACACCAGAAATATCAAACCCACCACTCCTATAGAACACACTTGCCATGTGACCGCTGTACCGACCAAAGTCAGTACATAAGAGGCTTGCCCTTTATGATACCCTTCCATTTCCCCGTGCAGCGTTCTCCATTCCCCGCTAGCAAAAAGCCCAATAACCGAGACACAACTCGCCACTAAAGAAGTGTAAATTTGCATTTCGAGAACCACGGAAAACGTCTCTCTCTTCAGAATCTTCTCGAATGAGAACTGCATAAGAGAGAGCAATAGAGAATAGAGAGCGGATGCAACTAGTGTACACACAAACCCGACAATGTATTTCGACCTGGAGACACCAGAAGGAGCGTCTGCATCGTCGTTTAGGCCAATCAAAGCAGCAGAGAAAGAGAGCAGAACAACAGAGTTGAGAATCAAAGCAGTGAACTTCTGAGCATTGATGAAATAAGAGAAGACCGCGTTGAAGGCTAATTGGGTAGCGCAAATGAGCGAATAAGTCGATGCAGAGAGGTAGAGAAGTCCAACAGAGTATAACATGTTGTCTCCAGCGATGATAACACCGAGCAGAACGTAGATCAAGACAATGGTTTTAAGAGAACAAGAAGGCTCCGAAGATTCCGCTTCAGTCGAAGAAGAAGGAAGGAGCAAAAGGGGGATATAGAGGATGGGAAAAGCAGCGGTTTGAACAAGAGTAGCCATCCATTTGCTGTTTCCACCTTCATCATAGTAAAACCTACCGAGAAGGACTGAAGCAGCTTGACCACCAATGAGGAAGAAGATGTTGATGGACACAAGAACCCACCATTGCAAGCTTTTGAGCTTCAAGAGTGGAGATGGAATACCTACCACACTCTCCTCCTTCACCAAGGTTGGTTCTTGATTATCTGTAAAAACCAATAATTTAACTCGAAATTATCGGTATAATAAAACTCCCCATGGAAACAACATAAATTCAGCTTTAAAACCCTATCTAAACCTTCAATATAAACCCATAACTTCAAAATTTCAACTTTCGCATGGAACATAATCCCTAAAGCATAATCCGACACACATCACAAATAATCACCAAATCATAAATCTTATTTCAACTTCAAAATCTCAACTTTTTCGTGGAGCAAGAACCCTAAAGCATAATCCGACACAAAACACAAATAATCCACAATCTGGGTATGTCGAAAAAACCTAAAAATGATTAGAGACTGTGGAAATAGATGATATGATCACACACAGAATAAAAAGAGGAAGAAGGAGAAAGGGGTTTTACCTGACATATTATTCATCTGCAAGAAACGACGATACAGAGAGATTGACGAAAAGGGTTTATTAATCCAAACAGAGATTTCTATGTCGTTCACGAAGATCCGTGATTTCTCCAAACGAGCTTTTGCTTAGTTGGTGAGAAGAAGCGGCAGCTATTAATAGGGGGAGATTCGACGCAGACTTTTTAACAAACCTTTTCGAGTTTTTGACTTGTTATTAGCCAATCATTTTTAAACCGGAGAGAACTTGATGCTTGTTTGGCCGGTTATGTTTTCGCCTTAGAAACAGAACCGGAAAATCCCAATTAGCTTTGGTTTAAACCATTAGAGTTCACCTTCATAAACGGTTTTAGTTTCGCCGTTAAACGGTTTACTATTCCATTAAAATTTTTGACCGCACATACTTGGGATCCTAAGGGTGTTTTTTTGTTAAAAGTTTTAAGTTGAAGGTTTAAAGTAGCCATGGGCATTCGGGTCTACAGATCGGGTCAGTTCGGATTTTTTGGGTTTTGGATTTTTCGGGTAAAGAAGAATTGAACCCATTCGGATCCCGGGAAAATTTTGGTTCGGTTCAGTTCGGATTCTTTCGGATTCGGATCAGTATTTTGATTTCAAATTAGACCCGGAAAAGAACCGAAATAAATTTCGGGTATGGTTTTATCCGAAAACCCGAAAAAATCAGAAAAAATATTGAACATAACCCATTTATTAGGTAAACAAAAAAGTTACACGATTCTTAAATGGAGAGAAAATAATGTAGAGGAAGAACATAACAAAATGTCAAATATCTCTATAATATTATTTATAAATATATTTTTGAAAATAAACTTGTTTTTGTAAGTTATTACATGAAATGTCATTACAAATAATAAATAATAATTGAAATAGGAAATGATATAATAGTCTTTTAAAATTATTGATTATAATATGGAAATAATTTATTTTGCATTAAAGAGGTTATTTATTATTTAATTTCTTAATTATTTTTAATACTATATATTTTAAATAATAACCAATCCATATATATTCAAAGAAAAAATCTATTCAAAATCTTGCTATATTTTTTACTATAATTTATTATATTTTATTTGAATATATATCAAAACAAAAGTTGAAAATTAGTTTACTAATTTTATAAAAAGTTAGACACAAGAAAACTATTTTTTTTAAAGAGTTCGTAAACTAACCACAAAAACTAGATTCATTTAACGATGCATATTAGAGTTATGTTTTCAAGATTATAGGTTTTTGCGGGTTAGTCCGAATAATATTTTAGTTAACTGCAAAACAGGTTAAATAGATAAATTATTACAAATTGACAGTTTTATCTATAATCATTAGTGATCCATATTGTAAAATTCAGATAAAAACAATTTTCTTAAATTTCAAAACAATTTATTTTTAAAAAACTTATCATGCGCTATAATTAGCGCGGATTAAATTATAGTATTTTCAAATAATACAAATTTATAAAATTAATTTTAACCTTAATTTTAAAATTCATCTTTTAAATTTAATTCGAGTTTGATGAATTTTGGTAAGCTGATGTTTGCACTATACAGTAAAACATCTATAAATTAATACTCGATAAATTAATAAATACCATAAAATACTAAATTTTTCAGGTCCCGAGTTGGGACAATGTAAAAATTAGCAAAATTCGATAAAATAATAAGATAATAATTTTTATGGTCTTAAACAGTCACCTAAATCTTGGTTCGAGAAACTCACTTCTGCGTTTACAAAAGTGGGATTTGTTCAGTCTTATGCCGATTATTTACTCTTCAGTTACACATGTGATGATGTTGAGATAAGAGTTTTGATTTATGTCGATGATCTTGTTATTTATGGGAATACCAATGCAGCATTGGTTAAGTTCAAAGAATATCTCGGAAAATGTTTTCATATGGAAAACTTGGACAAGTTGAAATATTTTTTTGGAATGGAAATCGCTCGTAGTGAAAATGGTATTATGATGACACAAAGGAAGTATGCTTTAGACATTGTTGCTGATACAGGGTTGCTCAGATCCAAGCCAGCTCATACTCCGATGGAACAAAATCATTGTTTGGGCTCGGATACAAGTGATTTGCTTACTAATCCAGCGAGGTATAGAAGACTAATTGGACGTCTCATTTATCTTACAAACACAAGACCAAACATTTCATATTTTGTCTCAATTCATGCAAAACCCCCGCGAGGCACATATGGAAGCAGTTCTTTGAGTGGTCCGATTATTGAAAGGTACGGCTGGTCAAGGGATCTTGTTGCAGGCTGATGCTGACTTGCAACTTTCTGTGTATTGCGATGCGGATTGGGCCGCATGTCCCATGACGAGGTGTTCATTGACTGTGTATATTGTGCTACCACTACAAGAAAACTGCCTTTTTACAACTAACATAATCGTCGTAAATTGGTCGTAAACATGGTTTACGACGGATTAACGACGATTAACAATTCGTCGTAATATGATCGTCGTTAATCAGAAATCGTCGTAAATTAGTCGTAACATTAAGGAGGACTAAAAATCGTCGTAAAATAGTCGTATATTATTTGTCGTAAAATCGATGTAAATATACATCGATTTTACGACGAATAGATTACATCGATATCACGATGAAACATTACATCGATTTTACATCGAATTATACAATTTTTTTTTCGACAATCCGTCGTAATAGGATGAAACATTACATCGATTTTACATCAAATTATACAATTTTTGTTTTGACAATCCGTCGTAAATTCGTAAATTCGTCATAATAGGATGAAACATTACATCGATTTTACATCGAATTATACAATTTTTGTTTTGAAAATCCGTCGTAAATTCGTCGTAATATGTAGCTGTAAATGCATTGGTAAATCGATGTAAATTCGTCGTAAATTATTGAACGATGTAAAATCGATGTAAATGTTGAGTCGATGTAAACTCGATGTAATATATATATATATATATATATATATAAATAAAATATATATTATTTATTTTTTTCAATTAAAATTAAAAAAATAATTAATAAAATTATATTTATAAATTAAAATTTTATAAATAAATTCAAAATATAAAATAAAATTTAAAATACAAAATAAAATTCTTAATATAAACTATTGTCCAGCTGGAAAACGTAAATTATCAAAAAGTTCGTCGTCCGATCCATTCTGCTCCATATTCGCTCGTTCTTGCGCTAGCGGATCACTCGGCTGGCCCGATGTCGATCCTTCCTGCTGCCTCAGTGCAGCCGCCAAAGTCAGGTTAGTCAGGGCAATAATATCGAAGAGAGTGTTGTATCCTTGGATTGTTTTATCGTATCCTTGGATCTTCTCATCGTATACCACCTGCTTTGCCCGCAAAGTGTTGATCTCGGAGTTGGCGGTGTTTAACTCGGTCCGCAAAATAACCGGATCGTCGAAAAGCTGACGACGGGATGAGGCGGCGGCACTATCTGCGATCGATCCCATCCCTAAAACTCTGCCCTTTTTCTTCGGGGCAACCTTTAAAAAAGAAACGTAAAATTGTATAAATTGTATAAAGAAACGTTAACTTTTGTAAAAAAAAAAAAGTTAAATTACCTCTGCGTATATCTCGTCCATCTGGGCAACCGTCAAAGTCGCAGTGGATTGGACCGAACTACCGCCAGGTGATAGCTGCTGAGAAAGCTGAGTTTGACGCTCGTCGATCCTTGCATGCGCGTCATTGTAGATCGCCTCTGCCCGAGGATCTACAAAAGAGCCGTCTTTCTTCTTGCGAGTTTCCGCAAAAACTCGGGTCATTGGAGGAAGTTCGCCTCCATTTGCCTAACAAAAAGACATTCAAAAAGAAATCAAACGGTTGATGGGTAATATAAATTAATAACAAATTAAAATCACATAAATAAAATACTAACCGAAAAATTATTACCATTTGAAGGCGTCTTCCGGCAAAAGACGTTTGACCCGACGTATGAGGCATAAGCGCTGGAATACCGTCTGGACCCATAGTGTTCTGAGAAGCCGAACACTTAGCGGCCACTTGCTGCGAATTCGTATCTCTCCAGTATGCCGTCAAGCCGTTCCAAACATCGGAAGACATGTATGGCGGCTTCCCATGATCGCCTTTAACCTCCCAGTTCCTCTTCCAATCGGAGACGGTATTGTTGAGCCGCAATTTTCCCTTCTTTTTGAATTCCGTCTTCACCGTCTCGTTGATCGCAACGTCCCAATGCCATTTTTGCTATAAAAAAAATTAAAATAAAATTAGAAACGATTAAAGATAAAGAATTCTCTAAAATAACAATGAATTTAAAAAAAAAAAATTACCACGAAACATTTAAACCATGTCTCGACAACGTCTTCCGGAACCGAAGACCAATTGCGGTGAGGCTCCATGAAATAAGCTTTAATGGTGTCAGCCACACTCCGTCCAACTTTGTTATCTTCCTTAAACCTGAGAAATAAAACAAAAATTATTAGTAAAAAAAAACAAATTCATAATGTTATTAAAAAAAAATTGTAATTACGTACCAAAATGTATTTGGGAGACGTCGCGGATCTAAACGGTCTACAGAATCATGCCCCGGCGACTGCAAAATATTTTTGACCGTCAATCCCGCATACAACAACGGCAGTCGAGCACCTACTTCTGGAGGCGGCGCTGGTTCGGAAAAAGAATCCGGAATAGCGGACTGTGTCGCAGAAGATGACGGGAGTTGCGAATTAGCACTCGGTCCCGTCTCGAGAAACTGCCGATAGTGTGTCTTACATGGCGCCATATCTAAAACTATTTAAAAATAACTCAATTCCACTATAATATAATTCCATTCCTAACTAATAATTCCAATCCTAACTAATAAAAATTACAATCCTAACTAACAATTCAAAATCCTCACAAACAATAATATAATTTAAAAAACCAAAAAATAAAATTTTTACCTTTTTTCGTAGGTATAGAGAGGTGAGAGCGTTTTAGAGAGAGAGAGTGAGTTTGTGAAGGAGGAAAAATCTGGTCATGTATATATAGATTTTGTGGTCGTCGTAAAATCGTTGGTAATTCACGACTATTTTAAGACGGAATCGTCGTAAAATAGTCGTAATATTAAAACAAAAAATTCAACCTATCGAAATTTCCATAACATCAAAAAACACAGGGGGAAATATCTTCTCCAAATTGCATAACAAGATTGGAATATTAGCAGCCAGCTGTGCAATTACATCTTCTGACAACGTCCGTGTACTAAGATCCCGGAAAAACGCTCTGATGCCTGCAAAATTATATACATTGTAACATATATATATATATAAAATTAATCTCAACAATTTTATATGTATTAATTTTATATGTGATGAAGTATCTTACCCCCAATTGCTTCATGAACATTTCCTGGAAGGAGTTCGGCAAATGCGAAAGGAAGTAAACGTTGCATAAACACGTGGCAGTCATGACTCTTCATCACTGAAAACTTTTGTCCTTTCTCAACAGATTTAGCAAGATTGGATACATACCCATCAGGAAACTTGACGTCAGATGAAACCCAATTGAACAATGATGCCTTTTGTTCTGCACCCAACCAAAATATAGGAACTTGTGATTTTCCATTGCTCATTATATGCAACTCATTTTTGTTGCAAATATCTGGCAAGTCCAACCTTGACTTTCCGCTGTCTTTGGTTCTTCCTTTCACGTTTAACACTATATGCATGATGTTATCAAAAAAGTTTTTCTCAATGTGCATGACATCAAGATTGTGTCTCAGTAGATGATTTTTCCAGTACGGAAGATCCCAAAAAATGCTTTTCTTGTGCCAATTGTGATGAACCCCGTATCCATCAGGCATATTAGCTGGAGTGTGCCAATTTCCCCCACGATTCACAGTTTCTAGTCCCCCAAAATGATCTATTTGCGCTTCTAGATCTTCCCCACATAGATACACTGGTAAGGGGACACACATGATTTTGTTCTTCCTAAACAACCGCCTGTTTCTCCTATATGGATGGTTGATTGGTAGAAACCGGCGGTGACAATCAAACCAGCATGTTTTTCGACCATGTTTCAGTTGAAACGCATCTGTCCGATCGAGGTAATAAGGACAAGATAACCTCCCATGCGTCGTCCAACCTGATAGCATTCCGTATGCAGGGAAGTCGCTTATTGTCCACATAAGCACCGCACGCATCGTAAAATTTTTTTTCCTCGAACAGTCATATGTCCGCACTCCTGTATACCACAACTGTTTCAACTCATGTATGAGAGGCTGCAAAAACACATCAAGGGACCGCTTCAGATGATTGGGACCATGGACTAAAATATTCAGGAAAAGAAATTCCCTTTGCATGCACATATCTGGGGGAAGGTTATAAGGAGTTGCGATAACTGGCCACAAAGAATATTGCCTACCAGACATACCGAATGGACTAAATCCATCAGTGCAAAGACCAAGATACACATTTCGCTTAGAGTTAGCAAAATCAGGGTGTACCGTGTTAAAGTGTTTCCAAGCTTTTGCATCTGATGGGTGAGTCACTTCTCCTTCTCTCTGTGAATGTTCTGCATGCCACCTCATCGATGCAGCTGTCCTTTCAGATTGATACAATCGTTTCAACCTATCAGTTATAGGAAGATACCACATCCGTTGGTATGGTATCTTAGTACGCCCAGTTGTTTGCGGCCTAAATCTCGGTTTTTGGATTCCTGTAGCTTATCATCATCTTTCTAAAAAAGCATACAATTGTCAACACATACATCTATCATCTCAGAAGGCAACCCAAGACTAAACACCAACTTCTGTATCTCATAGTATGTTTCGGCAGCCAAATTATCCTCTGCCAAATACTCTTTAATAAGATCAACCCAATCATCCATGCAAACCTTAGCTAAGTTATGATCAGCTTTAATTGTCATCATCCTAGCAGCTAACGACAATTTTGACTGACTTTCTCTACATCCATCGTAGAGTGGCTGGTTTGGAGCGTCTAGCATATCATAAAATCGCTTCGCATCTACGTTGGGTTCCTCAACAATACTATTATCAGCATTTGTTTCATGAAATGCATCATTAACCATGTCATGCATCCTATCATGATCTGCACCCTGATCAAATTGATGTTGACCATGATCATAACTACCTTGATAATTTGATTCTACTTGACCTTGATAATTACTACTACTATCTGCTGCTTGAGTTCTTTCAAAACCCTCTCCATGTTGATACCAAACATAATATTGCGGCATAAACCCTCTATTTAGTAAATGCTTCCACACCGTCTCAATAAACATATATCTCGTATTCTTGCATTTACGACAAGGACAGAATATCTTACCACTTTCCAGGGTTGTTTGCATATTTTCGGCCTGATACATGAATATTTCAAACCCCTCTTTGAATTCTTCCGTCAAATATCCCTCTGAATCCTTTTGCGTATACATCCATTTTATTAGTTCGTATATAGACATTTATAGTGTTTTTTTTTATTCTTTCGTTTGAAGTTAGGCTGTATTTATAGAAATTTTTTCAGAATTACCAATGATTTTCCAACGGATTTACAACGAATTTTACGATGTAAATTCGATGTAAATTTAGTAGGTAGACCTATTAAAAAACGTGGTCTACCTAACTGGAAACATGCGACGTCAAATCGTCGTAATATCAATGTAATATGCAGAAGCCATATTCGTCGTAATATCGATGTAAAGTTACATCGATATTACGAGGATTTATGTTGTCGTCGTAAAATGGTCGTAAGTTTACATCGATATTACGACGACATATATTTACGACGATTTTACATCGAACACATATTTCATCGTAATGTCATCGTAATGCCGATGTAAAGTTACATCGATTTAAAACGGTCGTAAATTTTCGTTGGAAATTGATAGTTTTCTTGTAGTGTACTTGGCAGGTCTCCTAAATCATGGAAGACGAAGAAACAAGACGTGGTGTTGCATTATTCTGCTGAGGCTGAGTATAGGACAATGTCGGTTGTAACATGGGAGATTAAGTGGCTCAAACACAAATGTTGACCGATATAGGTTTCCCACCACCTGAACCAGTTGGTATGTTTGTGATAGTCAAGCCACAATTCACATTGCTGCCAATTCTGTTTTTCACGAACGTACTAAACACATAGATGTTGATTGTCTTCGTGTTCGAGACGCAATTAAGGAAGGTTTGCTGATAAACTCATATTTTACATCTTCTAGCATGCATATTATTTGGTGTTTTGTGTCTCATGCATGTGTCTCGCATAGCTTTTATAGCATTTAGGTCATTATTAGAGTAATAGGTGTTTGCATTAGGACTTAGTGAGCTTTGCATGCATTTGGACTGTTTTTAGGTGTCTAGGAGACAATTGATGATGTTTGGAGTTATGGATCATAAGAGGAATGCAAAGCTTATCCGAGACGCCGGAAAGATGTAGCTGAACGAAGGTCCTCCAATATTAATCAGCCTTGGTGCTCTTCATAGGAGTTGTAGAGGCGTGAGTCATATGTCTACATGAGTTAGATTCAGGCCATTTGGACTCCTGGTTAAGGAGTTATCGCGGGTTTACTAAAGACGTCTCCACCTGGCCGAGGAGCTTTCCATTCCCCGGGAAACCCGACCTACCAAGATCAGCAAGGTCCATTTCAGGGGGTCCAGGAACAGGAATCCTAACCGCCCTATCTCGACCTACCAGAAGGAGGGAGGGCCAAGCCAGAAATCACTCCCCACGAAATCCGACCTACCAAGATCAGCAAGGTCCATTTTAGGGGGACCAGGAACAGGAATCCTAACCTCCCTATCTCGACCTACCAGAAGGAGGGAGGTCCAAACTTTCGCCCAAAAAGATCCAACTCGGCCGGGTCGGAACCCGGTTTGTTCCGGGTGGACCCGGTCGAACACTATTCAATATAAACACAACTTTACCTAATTTTTACCACTTATGCTTTTTATTATGCTCAAAAACCCTTACATTTGAGAGAGTTTTGAGATTTGTAAGAAGGATCCTTTGTTTTATGCAATTTAGTATTTGTTTTTATCAATCTCCTCCATCTATCTTCTTTCTATCTTGATTATCCAACACTCATCCATGGATTCAACCTCTCATCAAATCGATTTTGGGTTGTTCTTGATGGGTCTTGAGTAGTCTTTTAGGGTTTAGAGATGGGGTAGATTAGGATGTTCCTAGGCTTGATTCATGGTGTTTAGGGTTAGATCTTCTTATATCCTTTCTTGTTTAGTGTTCTTAATGCTAAATCTAGATTGAAAAAGTAGGTTTAGATCATAAGGCATTTCATGCACACCAAGTGTTTGATGAAATGCCTTGATGAATTAAACAAGAGTTTTACATTCCTAACCTATGATAATAGTTGTCTAGGGTGTATCTTTGGTTGATCTTGTTGATTTAAACTTAATGCTTGCTAATCAATGATCCACAAATGATGATTTTATAATGGGTTAGGTGATTAGCATAGTGACTAATTGCTTGAAAGAGAATTAGTCAAGTTTAGGATCTTATGCCTAGGGATTAGCTTGTTTGGGTAAACGAACATCATGAATTGAACTTGGGACTTCTTTTATCGATAACCCTATCTCTAGATTCGCTTTTGCTTATTGATTTACATCTTGCTTAGTTGCTTATTTGCTTTGATTTAGTTACTTAATCACAACACACTTGTTTAGCTTAACTTGCAATTGTTCCTTGCATTCTTAGTGATTAGGATAAATCCCGATAAGGTTCGATAACCTCTTATGCTACAATTGCATTTAGAGAATTGACTCCAGAGACCCCAAAAAGTCTACTATCAATTTGGCGCCGTTGCCATATTGGGATTTGTTTTAACATTGAGATTTAGGTTCTTAGTGAGCTTAAGTATTATTTTCTACTAAGTTACTAATCTTCTTCACTTCCCATTTCTTTTGCTCTCTCTAGGTGTATGCATACCCGTTCCTGTGGCAATACCAATCTCATACAACCAAGGGACGATATTGATCAACTTGAGAGGGGTTCAAGAGCAAGAAGGAACCGTGTGAGAGTTCAAGAAGAAGTTGGTAACGACATGGAGCACTTTGAGAATGTTCCACTTGGGAACATCAATGAACCCATTCCCCACCAAACGAACGGTGGGAATGGGGATGGACACGGTAACAATCAAGGAGGTGGTGGCAATGGAAACCATCACCGTCCTAACCACCTGCCTAGAGCTAGGCATGTTGTTGGAGAAGGTGATGCGGCAAATGCACACCAAAACCGTCAAGGGATTCAACCACCTCCGGTTGAAAACAACAACTTTGAGGTCAAACCCGGGCTAATCAACATGGTTCAAGCTAACAAGTTCCATGGGTTGTCAATGGAGGATCCTCTATATCACATTGACCAATTTGACCGGATATGTGGTCTCACCAAGATTAACGGAGTATCCGAAGATGGTTTCAAGTTTCGTCTCTTCCCATTCTCTTTGGGTGACAAGGCTCACCAATGGGAGAAAAGCTTGCCTCAAGGTTCTATTACTTCTTGGGATGATTGCAAAAGGGCCTTTCTAGCCAAATTCTTCTCACCGGCTAGAACCACCAAACTTCGCAATGAGATTTCAAGCATCACACAATGGTGTATTGAGTCTTTCAACGAGGCTTGGGAGAGATTTAGAGGCTACACTTCTCAATGCCCACATCATGGCTTCTCCAACGCCTCACTTCTTAGTACTCTCTACCGAGGCGCTTTACCTAAATTTTGAATGCTACTTGATACGTCATCGAATGGTAATTTCCTAGCTAAGGACGTGGAGGATGCAATGGAGTTGGTAGAGAACTTGGCTCAAAGTGATGACACCTATGGCGACGATTATGACCGTGCCACAAGGACCACGAGTGACTTTGATGAGAACAAGAGAGCCAAGGACATGAAAGCCTTGAATGAGAAGTTGGATAAGCAAGCCTCTATGATAGACAAGCCTCTATGATAGACAAGCTTCTTGCCTCTCAAAAAGAGTCTCAAAAGGCGGTCCATTTCATTGGTGACTACGAGAATAATCAAGCTTGTTATCAAGAGGAGAACGTGGACATGAACACCCAAGAGGATGTGAACTACGTGGGGAACCAAGGTAACTTCCAAAGACAATGGTTCAACCACACCTATATGAATCCACAAGACCAACTCTACCCTCAACAATCTACTTAAGCTCCAGGAGTTCCACAACAAAAATTCCAATCTCAAAGTCAATCTTCTAACTCCAACCAACAAGGGTATGTCCCAAGGAACCAATTCCAAGGAAACCAAAGTGGATTCCAACCAAAAGCCCCACCCGGTTTTCAAGGTCAACAACAAGGGTTTGTGCCCCAAGGTCAAGCACCTACGTCTAAACCGCAAGAGCTTGACTTGGCCTCCATGTTCCAACAACTAATCAAAGGCCAAACGGACACCACTAACAAGTTCATTTGCTCTTACAATGATCTTAATAGCAAGTTTGAGGCATTGAGCTCAAAGGTGCAACTAATGGAGCAAAGGAGTGCCGCCTCTTCCTCAAATCATCCTCAAGGCTCTTCAAATGGGAAGGCAATACTAACCTCTAAAGATTCTTGCAATACCTTTTCCACTCTTGAAGAGCAAGATCACATAATCAAGGAGTTCCTCGGGTTAGTCTCTAGCCTCAATGAGGACATTAAGCAACAAGGTGGGGAGGTGACCCTTGGGCATGAGAATGACATGGTGTTAGTTGAAGAGGAGAATAACAAGGTTGAGGAGTCCATCAAGGACGTGGCTAGAGTGAAAAACGTAGAGATACTTGTTGGGTCAAAAAGAGAGCCCATTCGCACTTTACCTCCCCCATATGAGCCTCCACTTCCATTTCCCGATATTTTCCTCAATAAGGCACAAGAGAAAGTGCCTCCAAGCACAACAAGGATCGAGCCTAAGACTCTCCCAAAGCTTGGAAACCCCGAGAAATTCTCAATATATTGCACACTTGGACTCTTGGAAGTTGATGATGCTTTGTGTGACTCCGGCACAACCGTGAATGTCATGACCTTGGAGATGGCCAAAAGTCTTAGGATAGATAAGTTGAACGATTACCCCTCCACCATCACATTTGGAGACTCTTCTACGAAGAAACCTCTTGGCTTGGTTGAAGACTTTGCTCTAAAGATTGGAAAATGTCTTGTACCAACGGACTTCGTTGTGATGGAGATGGCACCAAACATAAAACTCTCTCTACTCCTCGGTACTCCATTCCTCAACACAACCGGTGCAAGCTTGGACTTCATAAACAAGAAGGTTGTTCTTAAGAACGTGGATGACAAGAAGTTCTACACAATGATGCCTTCTCCCACCGCTATTTGTGGGACTATTATTTGTGGGGACAATGAAGCCCAAGTCCGGAAGGTTGAGTATGTGGGCGTTTGTGCGACGGTGGGTCAAGGAATGGTTAAAGAACCCCTTGCTTTAGAAGGATATTGCTTGAATTCCCTCTTTCACACCACAACGGAGAATGAGGGTGAAAGTGCTAAGGTTGATAAGAAGAGGACAAAGCCTAGGCCCGAGGAGAGGAAACCGAGAATGCTCAAGGGGATTGGACCCTTGCTAGACCAACCTTCGATCGTGACTCTCATCCCATGGAAACATGAAGAAGGGATGATTGAGTACAAGGTCAAATGTAGAGGGCGTCCCAAGCCTTTTGCCAAGGCCATATCAACCCTCACACCGGAGATTAGGGAGCCAAATCACGCCGGTCCTCAAGGTTTAATGGGTAAAGTTCAAAGACTCGAGCTTACCGAACCGCCATGGAGTGCTCGCGCTCCCCAATCACCCGCCTAAAAGGGTAACAAACGTCGAACTTATTGACATTAAACAAAGTGCTCTTGGGAGACACCCCAAACTTATCCTTGTACATATTTCATTTTACGCTTTTCTTTCGTTGTTAGTTCCTTTTGATGGGTTTTCTTAGTGCAAGTAGGTTTTTGATGGTCTTATGGGCATGGACTTATGGACTAAAGTGCTTAGGATGAGGTGATGGAATATGGCGTCCCTCGATCCCTCTCGTCCCCTCCATCCTTTTTCCAAGGTAACACTCCAAACTTTGTACATACCATTTAGAATCATATCTTCTTTCTTTCTTTCATGCATTGCTTAACTCTCTCTTAAACTTCTCTTACACAAGGGACTTTGTAATTTAAATTTGGGGGAGGGTTTGTGTGTTATCTAACATCATTTTTGGTGTTCTTATTTTGCCTTTTGCACCTTGAGTCTCACGCATATCATGCATTTTCAATAAATTTGAAAATTTTGAACTTTTGTGCATTCCATATAGGATTGAGTCTAGATGCATAACATATAAGGTTAGCTTTGCATGAGCATTAGGAGCAATGATAGATTTGTCCTTGTAAAGTGCCTTATTAAGAGCCTAGTCCAATGCCATTGTTGCTAGTTACTTGATGCTTTGTTCTCGTGTAGAAATTAAGAACGAACCATGCCTTGATCTCATGTCTTATTGTTCTCGCCTTGATTGAAACAAACCTTGACTTGAATTCAACCTCATCTAAGTGATAACCATAAATTTGACTTGTAAATATTTTGTTTGTGCAATCTAGAATGAATTCGTGGATCACCTATACATACTTGGATATTCTTTCCCCTTTTTACCACTCTTGTTTATCCAAGTAGCCAAATCCCATCATTGGAATGGTTTTCCCTACCCCAACCTTAGCCTTCTTTCAAGCCATTGTTATTAGTGTGTGAATTGTGAGGCCTTTCTTTCGAACAAACTTGGCAAAACGTGTTAGGTTTAGGGCGACAAGAGGGAATTCTCATGTAGATTTAGCTCCAACATCTCGGAGTTAATCTAGGAATAGGCTAGTTATGATGGCGGTTCTTGGTTCAAGTTTGGGGGAACGGTTTTAGACTTGGTGAACGTTTGAGAATGGATTGTGGAATGGAAAAGAAGAAAAGGACAAAGGAAATAGGGGATCGGATTTGTGTACATTGGTTGGTGCAAAAATCATAAGACTAGCTCTAAAAGAATAAGATAGCCTCAAAAGATAGAACGAAAACGAAGAAAGCCAAAAAGGCCAAAGCATCAAGAAATGAGAAGAGGCGTGAACCAAAAAGAAGAAAAGAAGAGCTAGATCACAACAAAGGAGCACCAAACCATGAAAGAACAAGGAAGAAGAAGTGATCCCCGAATGAGAAGAAGGTGAAATGAAAAGACAAGAAGCATGTGGGTTTGAGAAGGCAAAATGCCTCAAGATAAAAAGAGTAGCTTAGGATATGGGCATAACGGATTAGAAGCTTTAGGTTAGAGATACTCTAGGCATTTGGGTAGATGAGAATTCTCCCTTGTATGCATAGGTTGCCTTTTACCTTTAGCATTTTGCTAAAAGTTTTTTATTTTATGAGAGATCCTTGTACCGAATTATCCATGCATGATAATGAGATCACCTTCATCTCATAACCTTACCCTTAGCCAAACAAATTCATTTGATCTTGCATAAACATGATTCATACCTATTAAACTTAATCAATGTCAAGAGGTTGGAAGATATGAAAGTTTGTGTAGGTTGAGGTTTGAATGTAAGTCATGCAAGGATAAGTGTGGCTAGTCACTTTTGAGTAAGTTTGTTTGATCGTATCATGAAGTTTGCAACTTGGACATTGGGCTCGGATTCTTTTTATGGCACTTTTGGATTTGAGCTCCCATTTCTAGTCTTCTCCCCTTCTTTATTCTTGTTTGCTTGAGGACAAACAAAGGTTTAAGTTTGGGGGAATTGATAAACCCATATTTTACATCTTCTAGCATGCATATTATTTGGTGTTTTGTGTCTCATGCATGTGTCTCGCATAGCTTTTATAGCATTTAGGTCTTTATTAGAGCAATAGGTGTTTGCATTAGGTCTTAGTGAGCTTTGAATACATTTGGACTGTTTTTAGGTGTCTTGGAGACAATTGATGATGTTTGGAGTTATGGAGCATAAGAGGAATGCAAAGCCCATCCGAGATGCCGGAAAGATGTAGCTGGACGAAGGCCCTCTAGTATGAATCAGCCTTGATGCACTTCATTGGAGTTGTAGAGGAGTGAGTCATCTGTCTACAGGAGTTGGATTCAGGCCATTTGGACTTCTGGTGAAGGAGTTATCGCGGGTTAACTGAAGACGTCTCCACCTGGCCGAGGAGCTTTCCATTCCCCGGGAAACCCGACCTACCAAGATCAGCAAGGTCCATTTCAGGGGGTCCAGGAACAAGAATCCTAACCGCCCTATCTCGACTTACCAGAAGGAGGGAGGTCCAAGCCAGAAATCACTCCCCAGGAAATCCGACCTACCAATATCAGCAAGGTCCATTTCAGGGGGTCCAGGAACAGGAATCCTAACCTCCCTATCTTGACCTACCAGAAGGAGTGAGGTCCAAACTTTCGCCCAAAAAGATCCAACTCGGCCGTGTCGGAACCCGGTTTGTTCCGGGTGGATCCGGTCGAACACTATTCACTATAAACACAACTTTACCTACTTTTTACCACTTATGCTTTTTCTTATGCTCAAAAACCCTTACCTTTGAGACAGTTTTGAGATTTGTAAGAAGGATCCTTTATTTTATGCAATTTAGTATTTGTTTTTATCAATCTCCTCCATCTATCTTCTTTCTATTTTGATTATCCAACACTCATCCATGGATTCAACCTCTCATCAAATCGATTTTGGGTTGTTCTTGATGGGTCTTGAGTAGTCTTTTAGGGTTTAGAGATGGGGTAGATTAGGATGTTCCTAGGCTTGATTCATGGTGTTTAGGGTTAGATCTTCTTATATCATTTCTTGTTTAGTGTTCTTAATGCTAAATCTAGCTTGAAAAAGTAGGTTTAGATCATAAGGCATTTCATGCACACCAAATGTTTGATGAAATGCCTTGATGAATTAAACAAGAGTTTTACATTCCTAGCCTATGATAATAGTTGTCTAGGGTGTATCTTTGGTTGATCTTGTTGATTTAAACTTAATGCTTGCTAATCAATGATCCACAAATGATGATTTTATAATGGGTTAGGTGATTAGCATAGTGACTAATTGCTTGAAAGAGAATTAGTCAAGTTTAGGATCTTATGCCTAGGGATTAGCTTGTTTGGGTAAACGAACATCATGAATTGAACTTGGGACTTCTTATATCGATAACCCTATCTCTAGATTCGCTTTTGCTTATTGATTTACATCTTGCTTAGTTGCTTATTTGCTTTGATTTAGTTACTTAATCACAACACACTTGTTTAGCTTAACTTGCAATTGTTCCTTGCATTCTTAGTGATTAGGATAAATCCCGATAAAGTTCGATAACCTCTTATGCTACAATTGCATTTAGAGAATTGACTCCAGAGACCCCAAAAGGTCTACTATCATTTGCTCACTATGGTTTACATACGAACAACATAGCAATCAACTGATGTTTTAACCAAGGCCTTAAGCAAAGTTCAGTTCAATACATTAATGTCCAAGTTGGACATTTTGAATCTCCACACTTCAATTTGAGGGAGAATATTGGAGATAAATTATATCTATGATATATATGGTTTAGTGATAAGGTTAATTATAGGATTAATCATGTTGTATAGAGATAAATCCTAGTGGTTTATAGATATATACTTTAGTCGATATAAACCGACTCAACTCTTTGTATAAATGATAAGCTCAAAATGTAATACCCTAAAGTACTAACAGTTTTGTCGTTGTATTATGTAGGGGTCGAACCACAGAGACTCAAGAATCACACAATAGACTATATAGATTCGAATTACGCTATGTGAAATCAATGAAAATAAGAATAAAAACAAAGCAAACAGATCTAGTAAGAATTTGATGGAGGTAAAAGCTAAGCTTAAGGAATTTCGCAGAGATTCAAGTAAAGCATATGGATAGAACGTAGAGATTCTAATTAAGCACGGTTCTAGAACTCAGAACACTACACCAAATCAACCAACTTTCGCTGCACTGATTACTATGTTTAAGAAGTTAAGAAACCAATTTTTTTTGCGAAACCTAGACAACTAAACATGCAATAAGCTCAGGTTTGATTTGTTCACAATTCTCCCTAACCAACTTTCTTTGCACTAAACATAATTGCTCATCTAAGTCTTTCAAGTTAATTAGCCAACTTTCGCTGAGAGAACTAACCTATGATCTTAATTATAGGTAGCTAATATAGAACAAGCTTTAAGAACTACTTAGATGAAGAACTCAATAAGATGAATCTCTAGATAGTTTAACCAATTTAACAATTCATGAAGAGCTCTTTGAAAAACCCTAAACTTAACTAGCAAATTATTCAGACATGATCAATGGAACATAAATCATAGATGAATAGAATAATTGCCTAAGAGAAATCAATAAGAAAACAAAGGGGTTCAGAATTGTCTCCCCAAAAACCCTGAAAACCAATCTCTCTCCAAGTATCAAAAGTTGAATAATGCTTCAAAAAAAGGTGGCTGAAAAACCTAATTATAAGCTAAAACACGTTTTGGAGCTTCTTGTAAATAATAAAGACTTCTGGACCAAAGTGCATTTTCTTCAGACTTGTAAAAAGTCGCGTTTCCTTTCTTCAGGTAGTCGGTGTTGACCGACACCAGGTTGCATCGCTCGACACAAAGCTTCTGTGTCGTCTGTATCGACCGACACCAGGTTGTATCGCTCGACACAAGGCTTTTGTGTCGTCAGTATCGACCGACACCAGGTTGTATCGCTCGACACAAGGACCATAATGCTCCAGAATGCTTCAATATCTCCAATTAAGCTCCAAACGTACCTAAACCTGAAAAGACTCAAAAAGACTCCAAAAATACTAGAAAGACTCTATAAATAAGACCTATATCATGGTTAAAAACGGGTAAAAACCATGATATATCAACTCTCCCAGACTTAACATTTGCTTGCCCTCAAGCAAACAAAAAGCTAAACAAGAGAAAGAGGTTTGAAAAACACGGAGACTCACTTGTTCTTGAAACACTGCAATGACCCTTTTTCTTAGTGCTCCACATATTACTTAACCAGTTCCAAATCTAACCACCATGTACTTCTCCGTAGATATTCGTAGCTCCCCAGAATCCACACATAATTTCGCATCATTATCCATCAAAGCCTTCATCGCCAGTTTCATCGCTGTGATCAATGCCAAGAATCTTCTAGACTCTTTTCCATACAGTATCATGACAAAAGAACCATCAAATCCTCACACTTTTTTTTGTATTGTTTCCTCTCCCCCAGACTTATTTCTCATCATGTTCTTTCATTTTTTTTAGATTCGCATATACATATTAAGGTTTGAGACGCAAGTATTGATGGTGTTTACCACCGAATCCCCGGTTATTCCCCTCTCTATGTATCAAAGTTGTAGGCGAATAATGGTGTCATAGGAAATTTTTCTAACCTCGCTTCCAACCTTTGTGCGATCATTCCTTTCCAAGTAGAATAATGGGATCGTTGGAAATTTTTCTAGTCCTCTACTCAAAAGAAAATTATTTCATCTTTTCATGCCTTAACTTATAACAAGGGAGAGGAATACCATTACTTTCTACACATGGGTTCCTTTGTCAGATATGAATGAGGAATCAAGCTCTATGGACATCGATCACATCGATGAAGTGCAAAGAATTAGCTCAGGTTTGAATGAACTCCGCTGGAAACATGGGTGTCTTCTAGTTAACTGGTCAACCTTTGGATTTTTCATTAGTCTGATCCAGAACTGATTCTGTAACAATGGTCACTTAGAAGCGAGGTCAGAACAATAGATTCAAGAACTAGATCATAATCTCCAACAAGTTTTGACTCAATAAAACGATTTTTTACTCAAAAACGACTGACTCTAAAAAAAAAAAACACACTGTCAGCAACCACCTCCCCCAGACTTAAACAACATTGTCCCCAATGTTATCTAGTCTAGAGTCGGTAAAAGAAATCATAAGAGCTGAGTGGAGGCGTGAAAATCAAAGAAGTTACCGGATTGGGGTAGGAGTGTCGACCGACACACAGCACTGGTATTGAGCGATACCAGGCTTAGGTCGACACAGAAACTTACCTGGGTAATTGGTATCGACCGACACTAGGTGGGTGTCGCTCGATACAAAGAACATTTGTCGATGCAATTTTGCATCGTTCGATCTGTTTGTCCCTGTCCCGTAATAAATACCCAGCTCATTTGTAACTGATTCACGCAAAACACAAGACACAAAACCAAAAACCAAAAGAAATAAAAGAACTTAAGTACAGACTCACCAGTGGGTTGCCTCCCACCAAGCGCTTGTTTTCAGTCATTAGCTTGACTTTGGCTCATGTATTAGTCAGGATAAGAATGAAAACTTGCTTCAAAACAAGCTCCATAACTAGACATCTCCAGCTTCAGAATTCTGCTCAACATACCCTTCACAACATCCTTTCATTTGTCTTTCAACTTTGAAGTGAGGATAGCTCTAACCTTAGAGAATGGTTTCGAAGTTCCCTTGCACTTCACCTCATATTCCATCGAATCTCCATCACACTTCTGAGGGGTTAAAGTCATATAGTCATCACCCTTGAGTCTTTTGCTCTTCACCTTCTTATTTGCCTTAGCCGTTTTGATATCTCTCTTTGTGATGATAGAAGGACCATCTAAAACGTCTATGACATTTGGTTCATCATAAGGCTCTTTCAAAAGATCAACCATCAACGTTTCTCCTGTAACAACTGTGATGCAAGAGACATGTTTGGGAGCTCTTCCAGAAGGAATGGCTTTGTATGAGACCTCTTTGTCAATGTATGAGAACGAGATTCTCTTACTGGGAGTGTCTATAACTGCACCAACTGTAGCCATGAACGGTCTTCCAAGAATCAAAGGTATATCAAAACTTTCGCTCATCTCCACAATCTGAAAATCAGTTGGAACCAGACAATCTCCTACTTTAACAAACAAATCAGGGATGATACCATATGGAATTGAAGTTGAAGAGTTCGCGAATGGGAGAGTTATCTTAGCAGATCTAATATCACCAATTCTCAACCTCTATGTAATTGCCTTTGACATGACATTGACGCTAGACCCTGAATCAACGAGAGACTCTTTGAATTCAACTCCAGAGATAGAGCATGGAACCAAACATTTTCATGGGTCTTCTCTCTTAGTCAACTACTTCATTGGTGGTGGTGTGCTTCTTGCCTTGATGAAGAGTGCCTTGATCTCTTATAGAGTTTCTTTGCAATCTTGGAATTAACCAAGCAAAGGGCTGTTTTCCAACGCTTCTTCAAAAGACATCGTATGGGGAATCATTCTTACCATCTTCTCAAAAGCGAGCAACTTCTCTGCAGTAATGGGATCTCTGAGATGTCTAGGTGATTTAGGATATGGCACCTTAGGCTTGTAAACATTCTCCTCAACAATCTTCGGTGTTTTCACAATTCCTAGCTCAGCATGCGAGGGGTGTCGACCGACACCAGATTTGTGTCGATCGACACAAGGCTTCTGTGTCGTCTCTTCAGGTTGGTGTCGATCGACACAAGTAGTGGTGTCGCTCGACACAGTCGTATCAGGCTCAAAATCACCTTCAACCTCTTCTAACTCCACGAATTTTTCTGCATTCTAACCCTTTTCTACCACTGCAGTGACCTCTTTAGCACTTCTTAAGGTGATTGCATTGACGTATTCATTTTGTGAACGAATCATCTTTCCCTTGACAGCTGCTGCAGTCTAAGCTATTTGAGTTTCCAGCATCTTCTGATGAGTGTTGAAAGACTCAATTTTCCCATTCAGATCTGTATACATGGCATTCATCTTCCCATTAAAGCCTACTGTCATCTTCTGCTGTCCCTCAAGAATCTGTTTCAGCATAGATTCAACTTTGCTTTCAGGAGTTTTAGGACGAATTTCCATAGGTTCTATTGTAGCCACTGCTATGAATGGGTTTCTGTAGATACTGATTTGTTCCAAAACCATCTAGGTTGACTTCAGACTCGTACCCTCTTTACTGAGCATTGTTGGTGAAGTTTCGGTTGTTGTTTTGCTGGTATTGATACATTTGACCTTGAAATCCAGCTCCACCAATGTAGTTAACGTCTTCTACTTCATCTTTTTCGAAATTCTTGACATCAGCAACAAAGAGGACATCCTTCTTTGCCTTTCCCATCAACAGATTGTGCGTCGAATCCAGCTTAGCCTTCACCTCTGCGATTTGACTGCCATCCAAGTTACCAGCTTGTTTCTTGCGCTCCATGTCTGCATTCTTGGTACTATTGGTAGAAGCCAAGTTTTCGATAAACACATAAGCATCTTCAGGATATCTGGTGTTGAACTTTTCATTACTCGCAGCATCCAAAGCCATATGGTACCTCCAATAATTCCCTCTGAAGAAAATCCCCAACAACTGAACCTTAGTGAACCCGTGATGTGGACAATCCCTCTGATATGATCTGAATCTGATCCAAACAGCCTTAAACGCCTCAGTCGCTCTTTGAGAAAATTGGGAGATCTTATTCCTAAGCTCATAGGATCTTGCATCATCATAAAAATTGTTCAAGAAGGCATTCTTAGTCTCTTCCCAGGTAGTCAGTGATCCAGGCGGTAACTGCTTAAGCCAATAAGCTGCATCTCCACCAAGAGAGTATGGGAAAAGCTTGCAGAAGAAGAAATCACTGGACACTCCATTGTATTTGATGCTAGTAACCAAGTCCTCAAACCTCTCAATGTGATCCATCAGGTGTTCATGAGAAAGACCATGAAAAGGATGCTGACCCACCAGAGTGTAGTATGCATGTTTCAGCTCAAAGTCATTCCTCTGAAAAACAGGAGGGTGAATCGTTGATCGATTGGCATAGAACTGATCAGGCTTGTTGTACTCACCAATTGTCCTACCACGATCAACCACATCATTCCCAACATTCCCCTCGTTGTCGCGCGCAGCTGGCGCGGCATTCTCATCAACAACAACTGGAGGGACAATGACGTTTCCATCTCCATCAAGTCGTAGCCCTCTTTCATTGCACAAATGACCCTCTTGGTCTCTCAAAGCCCCGGCATCATCACGAGTCAATACCACTGAATTATTCATCTCTGCTGGCCTCCTTGTTATCCTGTTTGTACATTCCAAATTTGCTAGCTCCTTGTTGGAAAGATTAACTAGCTGAGTGTTCTTGTTTCTCCTGGTTTCGCGAGTAGGCATACACCTGAAACACAAAAGACAAGGCAAGTAAGTAACAAAAAATAAGAAAAAGAGTAAAATGAAACAATGAGTATCGACCGACACTTGTGGTGTCGCTCGACACTACCGAACTTATTCGAAATTCTTGACTAAAATTCGATGGAGGTAAAAGCTAAGCTTAAGGAATTTTGCAGAGATTCAAGTAAAGCATATGGATAGAACGTAGAGATTCTAATTAAGCACGGTTCTAGAACTCATAACACTACACCAAATCAACCAACTTTCGGTGCACTGATTACTATGTTTAAGTAGTTAAGAAACTAAATTTCTTTGCGAAACCTAGACAACTAAACATGCAATAAGCTCAGGTCTGATTTATTCACAATTTTCCCTAGCCAAATTTCTTTTCACTAAACATAATTACTCATCTAAGTCTTTCAAGTTAATTAACCAACTTTCGCTGAGAGAACTAACCTATGATCTTAATTCTAGGTAGCTAATCTAGAACAAGCTTTAAGAACTACTTAGATGAAGAACTCAATAAGATAAATCTCTAGATAGTTTAACCAATTTAACAATTCATGAAGAGCTCTTTGAAAAACCCTAAACTTAACTAGAAAATTACTCATACATGATCAATGAAACAGAAATAATAGATGAATAGAATTGCCTAAGAGAAATCAATAAGAAAACAAAGGGGTTCAGAATTGTCTCCCCAAAAACTCTGAAAACCAATCTCTCTCCAAGTATCAAAAGTTGAATAATGCTTCCAAAAAAGGTGGCTGAAAAACCTAATTATAAGCTAAAACACGTTTTGGAGCTTCTTGTAAATAATAAAGACTTCTGGACCAAAGTACAATTTCTTCAGACTTGTAAAAAGTCGTGTTTCCTTTCTTCAGGTAATCGGTGTCGACCGACACCAGGTTGTATTGCTCGACACAAGGCTTTTGTGTCTGTATCGACCGACACCAGGTTGTATCGCTCGACACAAGGACCATAATGCTCCAGAATGCTTCAATATCTCAAATTAAGCTCCAAACGTACCTAAACCTGAAAAGACTCAAAAATATTCCAAAAATACTAGAAAGACTATAAATAAGACCTATATCATGGTTAAAAACGGGTAAAACCCATGATATATCAATAAATACGTTCTTTGTACATTCGATTAGGGGTGAGTATTTTAACCGAACCGAACCAAATCGAACTCAAACCGACTTAAACCAAACAAGAGTTAATACCCAATTATTTGGTTCTATTTCTTCTCAACCCGAATGATTCGGTTCGGTTTTAAACTAAACTGAACCGATAAACAAATGTGTTTATTATAATATTTAATTAATTATATTAACTATTATTAACTAATAATTAAATGTGTAATTATAAATCTCACGTTTGATTTTTTTATCTTTTTTTATGGATCAATTAATTGATAATTATATATATATATATATATATATATATATATATATATATATATAAATGATCGATTATATGTTTTTAGGTATTTGGTTTGAATTATTGAATTTATATTTTCATATTTCATAAGTGATTTGTTTTTAAATCGAACTAAAACCAAATCAAATTAAAACCAAACCAAACCGAATATAAACCAAACCGAACACAAACCGAACCAAACTAATTTTGGTTGAGTTTAGTTGGATTTTTATTAAATCCGATTTACCGAACCGAACCGACACCGAAATTAAACCGAAATGCCCACCCCTACATTCGATAAAGGCAATAACATATTCTTCCTAATTCTATAGACTTGTTAGAGCATGTACATTGGATGAGACACCCATCATTAAACAAATGAAAAAAAGAGTATCTCAAATGAGACACTTTGAGATACTCATGAGACACATATTTGCCATATGTACCTTTATTATTCGTTTAACTATTTTTTTAAATTAAAATTTAATAATAAAACCAAATTCTATTAAAATACTAATATTACTTTGAGACACTCTCCATTGTGGATGCTAGGGGTGGACAAAAAAACCGAACCGAAACAAACCGAACTTAAACCGACCCAAACCAAAACATATTCTATATATAACCCAATCGGTTGAAGTTTTTCTTAACCCAAACAATTCAGTTTGGTTTGGTTTAAAACCGAACCGATAAACCAATGTGTTTTTTTTTTTGTTAATTAGTTAATTAATAATATTAAAAATATAAACATATATGGTGGGTTCATATAAGAGATGAATAAAAACTGGCTTGTATAATTAACTTATATTTAAATTATTGACTTGTTGCAGGTTACTTTTAGTGGTATGGGAGAGACGAAGCCATGAATTTTATATTTCTTTTTTGATTAAATGAGATAATTTCAGTTTGGTTTTAGAACTTAAGGGAATGATTTTTTTAATGGTTTTGTTTTGTTTATGTTTCGTTAGGATTCTTGCTTTTATAAATTGATTTTTTAAAAACCGAACTAAAACCAAACAAAATTACAACTGAACCGAACTAAACCGAACTGAACTAAACCCAAACCGAATACAAACAGAACCAAACTTATTTCGGTTGAGTTCGGCTAGAGTTTTATTCAATCCGAATCAACCGAACCGAACCCAAACCAAACCCGAAATTAAACCAAAATACCCACCCTTAGAGCATCTCCAATGTATTCCCTTATTTTTATCTCCAAAATGGAGTTGGATTTCTCTCCAATGTATTTCTCTATTTTTTACTCCAAAAAAAATATTTTTAGTATATTCTTCATTTTCTATTTTATTATTAATTGTAAATATATTGAGAATTGAGTTGTAGTCACTAATCTCTATATTTAAAGTCAAGATTTTTTGAACGGAGAAAGTTAAAATCTATGTTTTGTGCCGTTTTATATATTTTTTTTTCTCGCAGAGCATTGATAGAAGATGGTGGATGAAGTCACAAATCATATCGAATAACAGTTACAAGTTTGTTGTATATGATGCTAATATTTCTTCATGAAGTTAAGTATGATATATCATCGTTTTATGGAACACAAGAAAAATATGAAAATCTATTGTTTTTTTTTTTTGGGGTATAATGTTAAGGAAAAGGGAAAATTTTTTTTATAGTCAATGGTGATTATGTTACCAAAATAAACAAAGCTGGGTTCATCATTATAGGTTCATAATAGTCTCTCGGACATTAATCTAGTGGATGTTCATAAAATATGAAGGACTAAATTATAAATAAAAAAGTTTAACTCTATTTTAGAGTTGAAAATGGAGTTATTCTCTATTTTGCAATTAAAATGACATTTGGAATAGAAAATATGGTAGGACATTTGGAATAGAAAATATTGTAGGATTGGAGATGTCAATGGATGCTCTTATAGCCCATCATTTCTAAACCGGAGAACTTGATGCTTGCTTGACCGGTTGTCTTATTCACACTTCATCTTCTTCTACGGAACCAACTCACGTCACCGTCAATCAATGAAATCCAGACATTGACGATAGTGTCTTTCTCTGTTGTTAGAACAGATGTTCGTTTGTCTTCTATAGAAAAAGGCAAAATTAGAACCAAGAGAAGATTTTGGGACCTGTAAGAGAAGGAATTTGTCAATTGAGGATTGATTTTGCAGAACAAAACCATGAGCTCTGTCTCCACCGTTCTTCAATTCCCTGATACGCCATCTTCGTCTCACCATCGTCATTTTCTTTCCCAGAGAACATACATTCCGGCTAATGTCTACGAGCACCCGGCAGCTCTTCTCCTCGAGAGATGCTCTTCTCTGAAAGATCTCCGTCACACCCTGCCTCTCGTCTTCAAGAACGGTCTTTATCACGAGCATCTTTTCCAGACGAAGCTTGTCAGCTTGTTTTGTCGCTATGGCAGTGTCGTCGAGGCTGCTCGTGTTTTCGACCCGATTGATGATAAGCTCGATGTTCTGTATCACACTATGCTCAAAGGGTACGCTAAAGTTTCGGATTTGGATAAAGCTGTGAGTTTTTTTGTTCGAATGAGATATGACGATGTAGAGCCTGTTGTGTATAACTTCACTTATCTCCTAAAAGTTTGTGGAGACGAGGCAGATGTTAGAATGGGTAAGGAGATTCATGGATTGTTGGTGAAGTGTGGGTTCTCGTTGGATTTATTTGCCATGACTGGTCTTGAGAATATATATGCCAAGTGTAGGCAGGTACACGAGGCCCGTAAGGTGTTCGATAGAATGCCTGAGAGAGACTTGGTTTCATGGAATACAATGGTTTCTGGGTATTCACAGAATGGATTGGCGAGGATGGCGTTAGACATGGTTACTCGAATGCGCGAGGAGAATCTGAAGCCCAGTTTCATAACCATTGTTTCTGTTTTGCCTTCTGTTTCTGCTGTGGGGTCGATTAGTATTGGCAAGGAGATTCATGGGTTTGCCATGCGGACTGGATTTGATTCTCTTGTCAATATCTCCACGGCTTTGGTTGACATGTACGCGAAATGTGGATCTCTGAAAACTGCTCGGCGGCTCTTTGATGGGATGTTAGAAAGGAATGTTGTTTTGTGGAATTCAATGATTGATGCGTATGTGCAGCATGAGAATCCTAAAGAGGCAATGGTAAATTTTCTGAAGATGTTGAATGAAGGAGTGAAACCAACTGATGTATCCATCATGGGTGCTTTGCATGCTTGTGCTGACCTGGGGGACCTTGAGAGGGGAATATTCATCCATAAGTTATCGATTGAGTTGGATCTTGAAAGAAATGTTTCGGTAGCCAACTCTTTGATATCCATGTATTGCAAGTGCAAGGAAGTTGATACTGCAACTTCTATATTTGGGAAATTGCAGAGCAGAACCCTTGTGTCTTGGAAAGCAATGATATTAGGATTTGCACAGAATGGACGTCCTATCGAAGCATTGAATTACTTCAGCCAGATGCGGGCTTGGACCGTGAAACCAGATACATTTACTTATGTGAGTGTGATAACTGCTCTTGCGGAGTTGTCACTTACGCATCAGGCGAAGTGGATACATGGAGTTGTCATGCGAAATTGTCTGGACAAAAACGTTTTCGTCACGACGGCTCTAGTCGACATGTATGCTAAATGTGGAGCGATTATGACTGCAAGAAAGATTTTTGACATGATGAGTGAGCGTCACGTGACTACATGGAACGCGATGATCGATGGATACGGGACACATGGGATTGGGAAATCTGCTCTAGAATTGTTTGAAGTAATGCGAGAAGGCACCATCAAACCAAATGGTGTCACATTTCTTTCTGTTATCTCTGCTTGCAGCCACTCGGGTTTGGTGGAGGAAGGACTCAAGTGCTTCCATATGATGAAGGAATACTACTGCATAGAACCGTCAATGGACCATTATGGAGCCATGGTCGACCTTCTGGGTCGAGCTGGACAGTTGAATGAAGCTTGGGACTTTATTATTCAGATGCCCGTTAAGCCAGCTGTCAATGTATATGGTGCCATGTTGGGAGCTTGCCAGATTCATAAAAACGTGGAATTCGCTGAGAAAGCAGCAGAGAGATTGTTTGAGTTGAGCCCGGAGGATGGTGGGTATCATGTGCTTCTTGCAAACATATATCGCACAGCTTCAATGTGGGAAAAAGTGGGACAAGTGAGAGTTTCAATGTTGAGACAGGGTCTGCGCAAAACTCCTGGCTCCAGTATGGTAGAGGTAAAGAACGTGGTGCATAACTTCTTCTCCGGAAGCACAGCCCATCCCGATTCCAAGAAGATTTATGCTTTTCTTGAGAAGCTGATGTGCACAATCAAGGAAGCTGGTTATGTTCCTGACAAGAATGTAATCCTCGGTGTGGAAGTTGATGTTAAGGAGCAGTTGCTGAATAGCCACAGCGAGAAGCTGGCTATTTCGTTTGGACTCTTGAATACAACAGCTGGTACAACTATTCATGTTAGAAAGAACTTGCGGGTATGTGCTGACTGTCACAGTGCTACAAAGTACATATCCCTTGTGACCGGAAGGGAGATTATTGTACGGGACATGCAAAGGTTTCACCATTTCAAGTACGGTGCCTGTTCGTGCGGAGATTACTGGTGAGATGATCCCCCACGCAAAACAATGATGAGCTGTATTTACCTAGGAGGGGAACCCAATCTAGAAGAACAAGAGCTAGTCTGTAGTAGAAGCCTTCATAGAGAGGTGATCGTGAATACTGATATCCTCGCTGTAAATCTGAGCAAACTCTCATGTTTGGAACCTTCATAGAAAGGTAATTTGTTCATTTTTGCAGCTCTGTTTATCCTTTCATGTCTTTCGTGTGAAAGCTGAGAAGTGTTTTGTGGTGAAATAATGATTTCTTTCTGTTAGCTTATACAGAGAGTACAGAAGTAACAAAACTCAATCATTCATATCTGTTATGTGTTGAAACATGAGTCAAGAATTCTGTTTATTATAATGCCTATTCAAAGAAACGAGGCGTCAAAATATCAAAAAAAATGCTATATAATATGAGTATAAATACGATATAACTAGATGAGTCGATGTTCTTAGTGCTTTCAGTTAATCAAAATAAAATTTTGTTTATACATTCAGATCTGAAGGAGAACTCTTTAGGACACATGGGGATACACTTGAGAGCGATTGGTATTGTTCTCTTTCCTTGCTTTCTCTGGTTAAGTATATTCTTAAGCTGTGGCTATGCAGCTATATCTAGAGAAAGTCCTTTGTCATTATGACAAACTCTGAGTTCCCCTACTGGATCTTATGAGTTAGGATTCTTCACTCCTAACAACTCTCAGAATCAGTATGTCGGGATCTGGTTCAAGAAAGTTACACCACGGGTGGTTGTGTGGGTGGCTAACAGAGAAAATCCTATCACAAACCCTGTGGCAAACCTAACTATCAGCGGAAATGGGAACCTTATCTTGCTTGACAGCAGAAAAAATGTTGTTTGGTCAACCAGAAAACCTTCCACATCTAACAAGTGTCATGCAAAGTTCTTAGATACCGGCAATCTTGTCATCGTGGATGATGTTTCAGGAAGTTTTTTGTGGCAAAGTTTCGAGAATCTTGGTGATACTATGCTACCTCTCTCATCGCTGACATACAACCTTGCCACTGGGGAGAAGCGAGTATTGAGTTCTTGGACAAGCCACACTGATCCATCTCCTGGTGATTTTGTAGTTCAGATGACGCCACAAGTGCCAGCACAGATCGTTACTATGAAAGGCACGACACTTTATAAGAGAAGCACAAGTGCCAGCACAGATCGGTCCATGGGCTAAGACCAGGTTCACTGGCGTACCACAAATGGATGAATCATACGCAAGTCCTTTTAGCCTTTCCCAAGATATAAGAAATGGAACCGGCTGGGTCCTTCTCTTATCTACAAAGAAATTCCGAAGTTACGTAAGTTATCATAACATCAGAGGGATATCTAAAGACTTTTCTGTACAATGGGACCGGCTGGGTTCTGAACTATGTGACTCCAGCGAATTCATGTGATATGTATTGTGCTTGTGGACCTTTTGGGTTGTGTGTCACGTTCAATCCCACAAAGTGTAAATGCATAAAAGGGTTTGCACCAAAATACAAGGAGTGGAAGCGCAGAAACATGACTTCTGGATGTGTGAGACGTACAAAATTATCTTCTCAGGCAAACTTATCTACAAAGACACAAGGAAAAGGCGCAGACGTCTTCTATCGTCTGGCCAATGTAAAGCTACGAATATGCAAGGTTTTTGGATGTAGATCAATGCCACCAGGGTTGTCTTAGCCATTGCTCTTGCACTGCTTTTGCGTATATTACTGGAATTGAATGCTTGCTTTGTAATCAAGAGCTAATGGAGACAGTTAGATATTCCGTTGGAGGATAGTTTCTTTCAATCCGTCTTGCAATTTCAGAACTGGGTAGGGCTGAAGGACATTTTTCCATAAAGACCCATCATTTGCTATTGCATTTTACTCTTTAGCTTCGTTTATAGTGTTCATTTCCATTGCAGTGTGGTTTTTACTTTTTACAGTTTTGTTTTGTGGTAAATCTCTCAGTTGGAAGCAGGAGAACCAAGATTATTGCTGGTACTACCAGCCTTACCAATTTTGGTGCTTTTGGCCTTTGCCTTATATAAGTACTGAAGGCACAGAGCAAAACAAAATGGTGAGACATCGGAAAACATAGTAGCTGTCCTTCTTTTATTGTGCTCTATTTTTCTCTTTAGTTATGTAACCAACCGAAGCTTATAGAAGTTTATGTATTCCATATATACATTTACTTAAAGCTTGTCTATTGAGCTTAAGCTTGCTACACTTCTTCAAATTATGTACTAATTTACAGACTTTTGTGATTTGTTGGGCCAACTCGGGTGTTCTTCGACAATTCAAAAGATTCATGGAAAGATGGTTTGGATACACAAGAAATCTCAGGTTTAACATTCTTTGAGATGAATACCATACGAGCTGCTACCAATAACTTCAATGTCTCAAACAAACTCGGTCAAGGTGGATTTGGTCCAGTTTATAAGGTAAGAGAGAATTCCTCTCTTTGTTCTGTGGATGACTGTCTGTAACTTTGCTTCTAGGAAAATATGTCAGACAGGAAGAAAATAGCAGTTAAACGGCTTTCTAGCAGCTCTGGACAGGGTACAGAAGAGTTCATGAATGAAATAAAACTGATCTCAAAAGTACAACACAGAAACTTGGTTCGACTCTCGGGATACTGCATTGATGGAGAGGAGAAGCTACTAATTTATGAGTTTATGGTAAACTACATATAACACTACAGGCATGGAAATCTTGGCTCGAGACAGGTGGAATGGATCTATTGGATCAAGATATTACCAGCTCGTGTTCTCCAGTTGAAGTCGCTCGATGTGTTCAGATTGGTCTACTTTGCATCCTACAGAAAGCTATTGACAGACCAAACATTGCACAAGTAGTGTCCATGATCACAACCGCAACGGATCTTCCGAGACCAAAACAACCAGTATTTGCATTGCAGATTCAAGATCAAGAGAGTGTCGTTTCAGTCTCGGAGTCTGTGAATCATATAACACAATCTGCGATATATGGGCGATAAAGTTTCCCCTATGTATCAACATGCTGAATAGTGGAGTGTGATCAACACATTCACACTAAAAGAACCGAATTAAATTGGAAGAGGAATCCAAACTGAGTGGTTAGAAGAAAACTCAACTCTGTAAAAATGATACATGTTGAGTTGTTAACAATTTAGAAGAAACTGTGACTATTAATATTGATTAGGCATGGGCAAAATACATGAAACAAAAAATCGAACTGAATTAGAAGGTACCAAATCGAATGAATCGAATGAATTAGTTATAAATACTCGAATGGTTACTATTATAAAAAAATTCGGGTATCCGAACCAGAACCAAACCAAACCCGAAATATACAAAATACAATTATATATTTAAAAAAATTATGTATCTTTAGTTTTGAAATAACCAAAATAATCAAAATTATAATTATAAACCGAATATATTAGTTATGTTTAGACTGAAATAACCAAAATACTCGAAATATTCGAAAATCTTTAGTTATATTTGTCAAAATTAAATATTTTTATTTGTAGAAAAAATTGTCGTTTCTCTCTCCAGGCGATTTCAATGGCAATCTGAGAAACAGTTTCTTATATTCTCTTGAGAATCTTTGTCCGACAGTTTCTTTCTGTTTTCTTGCCATTTTCTGTCCGTTGAGATGTTTCTTTGGCAGTTGTGGGAGTTATCTCCTTTTCGGTTTCATCCCAAATCCAAAACCGCCATAGATTCACCCGTCTATAAATTCTCTTGTCAACGTTCTCTATACTGTTTTTTTTTCACAAATTTTTTGCAACTATGAGTAATAATATAAAAAGGAAGATGCATGATATTACACTGGGTATGAACGATGCCCCAATTGCTCTCTCACATGCTGTCTGCGCCCAAGCGACACAAGCGAATCGTCTTGCGATTATGGGAGTCCTTCTCAATCCCAAGAAGAAAAATATGCGGGCGTTGATCAATCTGATGCCTCAGTTGTGGGGACTCAACACTGATGTTGTCGGAAGAATTGTTACTATGACACGCTTCCAGTTTGTGTTTCAGTCAGAAGAGGCTCTCAATATGGTCCTTCGGCGAGGCCCGTGGTCGTTCAATGAGTGGATGTTAGTCACTCACCGCTGGCATCCAACCATATCGGAAGAAGAGATGAAGATTATCCCGTTTTGGATTCAGATTCGTGGTATCACTTCTCAGTTCTTAAATTGGGAAATAGTTAACTTTATCGGCGATACCCTTGGTCCGGTGGTCGTTTTTGACTTTGACGAAGCATCGAATCTGGTAGATTGTGTGAGACTCAAAGTATATTGGAACATCGATAAGCCACTACGTTTCAAATGAAACTTCCAATTCTCTCCGGATGAAAACACGATTATCAGCTTTCGATATGAGAGGCTGAGAAATTTCTGTGTGAAGTGTGGTCTACTTTCTCATGAAGCGAAGGAATGTCCCTTGCGATTTGAAGATGCAAATGATGACAATGACGAAAATGGAGATGGTGGTAATGACGATGATAATCAGCAGGAAATACATGGCGACTTTGTTCCTGCAGATATTGCAAATGTTGATAAAAAGCAGACGATTGCTGGATCGTCTTCTGGAAATAATCTTAAGGCCTCAAGGAGTCCATATGTGGAAATTGATACAAATATGATGGCAGAGAAATGGCGATTTGTTCAGTCTAAATTGCAGCAAGCAGACTCGTCTGGGTTTGGAAAGAGGAAAAGGGACGAGATTGAAGCAATGTTGCAAAGTTACAATAGTAATCACTCTGATGTCAACACATAAGACCTGTATGCAGATTTAAACCCAATTTCCATTCCATGTATTCATGGTTCAATTGTTGATGTGTCTAATGGCTTAGAACTCTCGGAAATGTCTCCTTGTATGGATAACTACAAGATTCAGTTAGAAGAAGAGGAATACCAGAGGCGCATATTGGCAAAAGGGAAGTTTAGGGAAGAAGAATTTATGGATGTTTATGTGAATCATGAAGAAAATTCTGGTTTGCGTAAGAAGAAGAAAGAGGCTGTGGAAGGTATGCTTGAGACTCCACTCGCCATACAACCTGAATGGATGGTCTTGTTTCCGTTCCAAGAGGATGTTTGTGAATCTACTGGTTCATGTTCTGAGATCAAGCTAATGGACAGAGGCACAGGGGGGGGGGGGGGGGGTACCCCCACAGTCAATATGAAGATATGCTCATGGAATTGTTAGGGTCTCCCATCTCCACTCACCAATGAAAGATTGCAGGAACTCTGTAAAACTGTGTCTCCAGATGATATATCATGGTTTTTACCCTGTTTAAGCCATGATATAAGTCCGTTTTATAGAGTCTTTCTACTATTTTGTAGTGTTTTAGAGTCTTTTACAGGTTTTAGCACGTTTGGAGCATAATTGGAGATATTGGAGCTTTCAGGAGCATTTTGGAGCAAAGCAGACGTTCGTGTAGCCGAGTACCCGATTTGAAGTCTGAGTGTCGATCGATACTGCCTAGTATCGGTCGATACTGCCTAGTATCGGTTGATACTCATCGAGGCAGACACGACCCGCGACTTTAATGAAGAGTTGAAGAATTGTAAAATTGACCAAAAGTCTTTATTATTTACAAGAAGCCCCAAAACGTGATTTAGGTTATTTAAGAGGATTTTACAGCCACTTTGATGGCTACGCTTTCATTAGGCTACACTTGTTTTAGTTTTACTTTGGTTTTGTGAGAGAGCTTTTGAAAGGAGACAAGTCTGAAACTCTGTTCGTCCGAGAGAAGATTTCGAACCCTCTTGTTACTCTTTCTATTTTATTTGATGATTTATTCAAACATGTTTATTGCTTCAATCTCCATGTCTGAGTAGATCTCTTGTTAGGTTCAGGGTTCTCAATAGGGTTTTCTCTGAATGTTAGGTAGATTAGTTATTAGGATTCACTATCTGAATTAGTTCTTCACCATAGGTTGTTTGCAAAGCTAATTCTGGATTGATCACCTAGAACTTAGATCTTAGGATAATTTATTAGGCGCGAGAGTGCGATTAATTACCTGATAGAACCTAGGGTGAGCAAAATAACTATTCGCAAAGGAATTTGGTTTAGTTGTTTTGTGAACAAATCAAACCTGATTTAAAAGCTGATTTAGACTTTAGGATCTACAAAGGAATTTGGAATTCCTAGGATTTAGATTTAGATAGTTTTTGCAACGGAAGTTGGTTAATTATATCTTAGATAGTTTTCGCAACGGAAGGAACAAGATCACTCAGCTAGTTGATCTGTCACTCGAGCAGCTAGCACTTTTGGAACGTACAAACAGAAGAGCAAAGAAACCAGCAAGGATGAACAACGATCAAGTGGAGTTGGTTTAAGATGATGCTGGTGCTTACAGAGACCAAGAGGGTCGTTTGTGCAATGAGAGAGGACAATGTCTGGATGGAGAGGGGAACATCATTCCACCTGCTCCTGTTGTAGCTGGGAATGCCGCTTGGAACGCGAACGCAGTGAATGCTGGGAACGCTGTGGTTAATCGTGGTAGGACGATTGGTGAGTGCAACAGACCTGACCAGTTTTACGCAAATCGATATGCGATCCGTCCTCCTGCTTTTCCAAGGAATGACTTTGAGTTGAAACCTGCATACTACACTATTGTGGGACAGCACCCTTTTCATATTGAGAGGTTCGAGGATTTGGTCACTAGCATCAAGAGCAATGGAGTGTCCTATGACTACCTCTTCTGCAAGCTTTTCCCATACTCTCTTGGTGGGGAAGCAACTTACTGGCTGAAGCAACTTACTGGCTGAAGCAGTTACCTCCTGGATCGCTGACTACTTGGGAGGAGACTAAGACTGCTTTCCTGACCAACTTCTATGACGATGCAAGATCCGAGGATCTGAGGAACAAAATCTCTCAATTTTCTCAAGGACCCACTAAGGCGTTCAAGGCTGTTTGGACGAGATTCAAATCATATCAGAGAGATTGTCCGCATCATGGATACTCTGATGTTCAGCTGATGGGGTTTTTCTTTAGAGGACTTGATTGGAGATACCAAATGACTTTGGATGGTTCAAGCAATGGAAACTTCAACACCAGGTATCCTGATGAAGCCTATGTCCTGATTGAGAACTTGGCATCTAGCAATAGCACCAAGAATGCTGATTTCGAGCGGAAGAAGCCAGCTGGTAACATAGATGGTTCACAGATTGCTGATTTTCAAGCTAAGTTGGATTCTATGCACAGTTTTCTAATGGGCAAGACACAGAAAGCTGTTCACTTTGCTGAAGATGTCGAGGTTTTCAACGAGGATGAAGTAGAGGATGTTAACTACATTGGTGGTTCTAGTTTTCAGGGTCAGAGAAATCAATTCAACAACAACAGAAACTTCAACAACTCTCAGTAAGGAGGTTCGAATCAGTTTGGCCAGAAACCATCTCAGAACGGTGGGTACACCAGGAACTATGGAAATTAATTCTATCAGCCTGTACCTGCTAAGCTTCCAGATAGCAAGATCGAGTCTATGTTTGAACAGCTGGTTCAAGGACAGCAGCAGCTCACAGTGAATCTCAATGGAAAGATAGATGCTGTGTACAAGGATCTGAGTGGAAGGATCGATGCCCTCGATACTCATCAGAAGATGCTAGAAACGCAGGTAGCTCAGACCGCAGCATATGTCAAGGGAAAGACGACTCTGGCACCGAACAAATATGTCAATGCAATCACCTTGAGAGGTGCAAGAAATCTCGAAAACCTTGTAGAAGGTGATTTCGTACCTGATCTGTCAGTATCGATCGATACGACTGCTGATATCGATCGATACCAACCTGAAGAACCGACATATGAACCTTGTGTCGATCGACACCTCACGCAGGCTGAACCAGAGATCGTGAAGGAACCAGAGATGATTGAGGAACGTGTCTACAAGCCTAAGGTACCATACCCTCGATTACCCTGACACCTCAGAGACCCCATTTCCCCAAAGCAGCTGCTTGGCTTTGAGAAGATGGTACGGAGAATTCCACACACACACACTTTTGAAGAAGCCATAGAATACCGCCCTCTGCTAAGTCACTTCCGCGATTACATATAAACTGAGGATGAGATTAAGGCACTCTTCATCAAGGTCAGAAATACACCGCCTCCACTGAAGAGGTTGACTAAGAGGGAAGACCCAGGGAAAATTTTAGTTCCATGTTCCATCTCTGGAGTTGAATTCAAAGAATCTCTGGTTGATTCAGGGTCTAGCGTCAATGTCATGTCGAAGGCACTTGCAGAGAAGCTGAAAATTGATGACATAAGATCCACTCAGATGCCTCTCACATTCGCGAACTCTTCCACATCTGTTCCATACGGTACAATCCCTGATTTGATGGTTAAGGTAGGAGACTGTCTGGTTCCTACCGACTTTCAAGTTGTGGAGATGCATGCAAGGTCTAGCACACCTACCGACTTTCAAGTTGTGAAGACCGTTCATGGCTACTGCTGGTGCAGTCATGGATACGCCCAGCAAGAGAATCTCGTTCTCGTACATTGACGAACGGGTCTCCTACGAAGCCATCCTCTATAGAAGAGCTCCCACACAGATATCTTGCATCCTCGTTGGTGCAGGAGAAATATTGATGGTTGATCTTTTGGACGAGCCTGATGTTGTTCCAACTGTCATAGAAGCTCTGGATCATCCTCCTATCATCACCAAGAAAGTCATCAAAAAGACTAAGGCAAAGAAGGAGGTGAAGAGCAGAAGAGTCGAGAGTGTTACGCATGTCACCTTAATCCCTCAGAAGTGCAATGGAGATTCGATCAAATATAAGGTGAAATGCAAAGGGACCTCAAAACCATTTTCTAAGGCTAGAGTTCTCCTTACTCCAGAGCTGAAAGAGAAAGGACGAGAAGTTGTGGAGAACATGATGTGCATGACTCTGAAGCTCAAAATGTCAAGTTGTGGAGCCTGGTTTGCTGCAAGCTCTCATTCCTATCCGGACTGATCGTCCGTAAAGTCAAGCTCGTGACGTTAAACAAGCGCTGAGTGGGAGGCAACCCACTGGTAAGTCTGTACATATGAGTCTTTCATTTTTCTAGTTTTTACTTGTGTTTCGTTGTGTCACGTGAATCAGATTCGGAGGTCCCGTATCGATCGATACCACTTGGTGTCGGTCGATACCCGTTGTTAAACGTCCGCATTCTGAACCGACCTCCGTGTGGCGAGCAAAATCATTCCATACACTCAGTATCGATCGACACCCATTGGTATCGGTCGATACTCCACGCGCAGGTAAGTTTCCTATAAACCCTACGGTTTTTCTTTTTTCTCCCACCGCCTCCATCGCTCGATACTTATACCGAAACCTAAGCTCTTAAAATCATAAATCTTCGTTTCTCAACGGATTTGAGTGATTTTTGTGTCTATCCTGCTCGGATTTCCGTGCTCTCTCTCATTCTCTCACTCAATTTCACGATCTACAAGGTATGAAACACGAATTTTCATCTTTTCAATCCGTGAACCAAGGTTTAATTTTCGATTTTTAGGCCCTTAGAACTTGTTTTGTTGGATTATTATCACTTGCTTTGTGTGTTAAAGGCCTAGTCGAATCTTGCATTACACTTACATATCCTTGGTTTGCACTTTTGGAATTTTTGGATTCGTGTTCTGCGTGTGATGCTCGATACCTGTTTGAGTATCGATCGATACCACATTGGTATCGATCGATGCTCACTATTTCACTTGGCCGAGATTGTTGTGTTTGAGAGAGATATTGGATTTATGCCATGTTTTGTGTTTGTTGATGATGCAGATGGCACCTAGGAAGAAAGCACGCACTGACACCACATCAAGCTCTAACCCGCCAGTTAAAAACTACCAATTGGGTGCTCGAGTCAAGTTCTTCCATAACGGGCTTTGGACACCAGGATTGGTTATCGCCTGTCTCACCCAGAACCGCTACAAGGTTCAGACCACCAACTCCACCGACTTCACAGTGGCTTTCGGTACAAACTTACGCGACGCACCACCTGAGGCTCCTACACTTTCATCACCATTGCCTCCTCACACAACAGTTCGATCACCATGGCCTAAGATCAGTGAGAAGGCTAGGATACGCTTGAGGGATGATTACGAGGGTTCAGATAAGGAGATTACAGAGAGCAGGGCTTGCACCCATAAGCCTATTTCCGAGGAGTGGGACGATTATGACTCGATCTTCTACAACGCATGGCAGGAGGTTGATGTGTGCCTAACTCAGTTTATTGATACGCACACCATGAGGCACTTGAGTTTTAACAGGGAGCTTGATGGACTGATCCGCAAGATCGGATTGGGAACGATGCCTGCGCGGCAGTATGACCTGTACCATGACTTGGTTCGCTAGTTCCTTGCTTCTGTCCGCGTCTACTACACTGGAGCACCTCCAGTGACTGCCCAACATGGTGTTCTGACCTTTCTAATTCGCGGTGTGCGATATAGGATATCTTTTCAGGAGCTCTGCGATATATATGGGTTTCACCGGGACTTCTCGAAGTGCGAGCTTCCTCGCAAGTTCCTGGATATTGAAGCATTCTGGTCTCACTTTGGGCATGGAGTCTATGACAGCAAGACCACTACACAGATGGATGTGCGCTATCCTGTCCTGCGCTGCCTTGTGCGGATCCTTAGCAACACACTGTTGTGTAAGATGGAGCCAAACAAGATGAGAGTTGCTGAGCTGATCGTTCTGTCTATTGGGATTGGTGATCTCATTTCTGATGAGAAGTATGAGTGGCCAGAGTTGGATCTCGCGGTTAACTTAGGAGCTGTCTTCGCACACCACTTGGAGTCGCTGAAGGCTAAGCCTTTTACGGGACGCGGTAAGATTTCCAGGACTGCAGTTCGTAAGAAGACAGAGTCAGTGGGCAGTCTTCTCACTCCCATTTTCTTACACCTAGTCATCAGCACCTCTAGCTGCTCGATCGTGACTTCCCGCGAGCTTATGGACGAGGCTCACTTGGAGCACCTGCGTTGGCTGAAGCCTCACAGGCGTTGGGTTTTTAGTACTTCTGTTAGGGACTATCTGGTTCAGCTCCCCAACACTGATCTGACCGACATAGGCGGTGACCCTGCTCAGCTACTTTTCGCACCCGCTGATGATGACATGGAGCCTGCACCAATCACTAGGCGTCGAGGCTCAGCCACTAGAGCACAACCACCTGCAGTTGGCCCTGCTGGGGGTCAACCGGGACACGAGGCATCTCCCATTGCTGCTGCGTTTTCTCTTCCTCCACCACCTGAGATGGAGATGGACCCTTTTCAGAGATACGTAGTCACGAGTCTGCAGACGATCTGGACCGCGATCTCACGCTGCCGCTGCATGACTGACACAGATGCTGGTCCTTCGTCTCACCGTCCTGTTTCACCACGCTCACCTTCGGGATAAGGATCATCTGGTACTTCTGGCGACGACTTTGACGCCACTAAGGACGATTAGTCCTCCTTCTATCTGATTTTCACGTTTGTTTTTCTTTTTTATTTATTTTCATTTGAACTTTTGTGTCTTTTTATGTTTTTGGATCTACGGATTTATGCTTCTATGATATTTTGTTGCACCTAACTTGTGTTTGAGTGGTCTAACAGTGCTTACATTTAACACCTGGATCGTTTGACACATGTTTGGAGTTACATATAACCTTAGACGTTGACAACGAAATCGCCTGAGTGTCTATCGATACCCTGTTGGTATCAGTCGACACCCTACACGATTGAGAAAGTTCATCATATCGACTTAAGCCTGGTATCGCTCGATACCAGGCCGTGTGTCGGTCGATACTCATTGTTCCAGCACGGTAACTTCTTGTTTCTCATAATTTCATTCGGTTCATTTGTTTTCTTTCACCAAATCTAGGCTAGATAACACTGGGGACAATATTGTTCAAGTCTGGGGGAGGTAGTCGCTGACTTTGTTTTTGTTTTTCTTATAGTCAGTCGTTTTTGAGTCATTCGTAGTTTTATTGAGTCAAAACTTTGTTTGAGACTGTGATCTTTTTCTTGAATCTATTGATCTGACCTTTTGCTTCTAAGTGACCATTGTTACAAAATCAGTTCTAGATCGACTAATGAAAAATCCAAAGGCTGGCCAGTTAACTAGAAGACACTCATGTTTCCAGCAAAGTTCTTTAAAGCCTGAGCCAAATTTTTGCACTTCATCGATGTGACTAATGTCCATAGAGCTTGATTCATCATTCGTATCTGACAAAGGAACCCGTGTGTTTGAAAGAATGGTATTTCTCTCCCTGTTACAAGTTAATTAATAAGATGCATTAAAAGATGAAATGATTTTCTTCCGAGTAGAGGGTTAGGAAAATTTCCAGCGATCCCATTATTCTACTTCGGAGGAGATGATCACACTAAGGTGGAAGCGAGGTTAGGAAAATTTCCTGTGATACCATTATTCGCCTACACCTTTGATTACTTTTGAGGGAAGAACCGGGGATTCGATGGCAAACACCATCAATACTGGCATCTCGAACCTTAATATGTACATGCAAGAAAAATAATGAGAAATAAGTCTGGGGGAGAGAAATAATACCAGAAAGTGTAAAAAAGAGTGGTTCCTTGTCATGATATTGTATTGGAAAGAATCTAGAAGGTTCTTGGTATCAATCACAGCGATGAAACTGGCGAGGATGGCTTGATTGAACAATGCTCTGAAATAATGTGTGTAGTCTGGGAAGCTGCGAATGCCTAAGGAGAAGTATATGGTGGTAGATCAAAAACTGATTAGGTGACATTTGGGTGCTTGGGAAAAGGGTCATTGCAACGTTTCAAGAACAGGTGAGTCTCTACGTTTTCAAACCTCTTTCTCTGGTTTAGTCTTCTATTTGCTTGAGGGCAAGCAAATGCTAAGTCTGGGGGCGTTGATATATCATGGTTTTTACCCTGTTTAAGCCATGATATAAGTCCGTTTTATAGAGTATTTCTACTATTTTGTAGTGTTTTAGAGTCTTTTACAGGTTTTAGCACGTTTAGAGCATAATTGGAGATATTGGAGCTTTCTAGAGCATTTTGGAGCAAAGCAGACGTTCGTGTAGATGAGTACCCGATTTGAAGTCTGAGTGTCGATCGATACTGCCTAGTATCGGTCGATACTCATCGAGACAGACACGACCCGCGACTTTAATGAAGAGTTAAAGAATTACAAAATTGCCCAGAAGTCTTTATTATTTACAAAAAGCCCCAAAACGTGATTTAGGTTATTTAAGAGGATTTTACAGCCACTTTGATGGCTACGCTTTCATTAGGCTACACTTGTTTTAATTTTACTTTGGTTTTGTGAGAGAGATTTTGAAGGGAGACAAGTCTGAAACTCTGTTCATCTCTGTTCATCCGAGAGAAGATATCGAACCCTCTTGTTACTCTTTCTATTTTATTTGATGATTTATTCAAACATTTTTATTGCTTCAATCTCCATGTCTGAGTAGATCTCTTGTTAGGTTCAGGGTTCTCAATAGGGTTTTCTCTAATTGTTCTATCTGAATTAGTTCTTCACCATAGGTTGTTTGCAAAGCTAATTCTGGATTGATCACCTAGAGCTTAGATCTTAGGATAATTGATTAGGCGCGAGAGTGCGATTAATTACCTGATAGAACCTAGGGTGAGCAAAATAACTATTCACAAAGGAATTTGGTTTAGTTGTTTTGTGAACAAATCAAACCTGATTTAAAAGCTGATTTAGACTTTAGGATTCGCAAAGGAATTTGGAATTCCTAGGATTTAGATAGTTTTTGCAACAGAAGTTGGTTAATTATATCTTAGTGATTTGAGTTCAAGAACCGCGCTAAATCTGAATCATGTTAGTTAGTTTATCTGCATTCATTGATTCCCTGAGAAATACCCTGAACCTATCTTTCTCCAATCGAATTTACAACCGTTTTAATTTACGTTCTGTTTTCAATACCATTAGTCACTTAACGTAATTCTCACCTATACAATCTATTGTGTGTCTCAGTGAGTCTTTGTGTTCGACCCCTACTTTACTGCAACTACTGCTTAGTACTTTTAGGGTATTAATTTGAGCATATCACCAGACTTATTATTTTTAGTGGAAACTCTAAATAAATGTTATATTGTAAGGGATGTATGTGTATCTTTAGGATTTGATTTCGTTATTTCAGTTTCTCCTAATGGCAGAAGTGGAGGACTAGCTTTATTATGGAAAAACCAGTATGTATTAATAAGCCTTTCCAATCTGTAAGAATGATTGATGTCTATGTTGAATACAATGATATGGATTTCTATTTGTCGTGTGTTTATGGTGATCCAAATCAATATAATAGACATTAATTATGGGAAATGATTGAAAGATTGCATCAAACACGATAAGGTCCATGGCTACTCATTGGAGATTTCAATGAAATATTATCAAATGAGAAAAAGAAGGCGGCCCAATGCGTGATGAACGAAGCTTTCAAGACTTCCGAAATATGTATAGTTCATGCGATTTTGCAGATCTACGACATAAAGGGGATCGTTTTTCCTGGGTTGGACAAAGAGGAAAACAACTCGTAAAATGTTGTTTACACCGAGTGGTGACTAATTTTGAGTGGTTGGCTAAATTCTCGGCATCGGAAGCTGAATTTATGTGGTTATGCGGATCAGATCATCGGGCCGTTATAACCACTGTCGCATTTGTTGATGAAAATATGAGAAAACAGTTTCGATTTGATAAAATATTATTACAAATTAAAGATTTCAAGGACTACGATATCCAAGGTTGGAATTCACCTCATCTTCGTGACAACTATACGATTCTCGATAGAATCATAGAATGTCGTAAATCATTGGCGCAATGTCAGAAATCTTCAAGACTAAATTCTGCTAAACGTATTGATGATCTTCAAGTCGAACTCGAAATAGCACTACTATCTTCAGGATCTTCACGTCAATCAATTCCTCGCTTACGAAAGGATCTAGCCCAAACATACAGAGATGAAGAAACCTATTGGAAACTTAAAAGCAGAAACTCTTGGTTGACTGAAGGGGACAAAAACCCAAAATTTTACCATGCCTGTACCAAAGAGCGTTTCTCTAGAAATCATATCCACTCTATTAAAGATAGCGCTGGAGAAATTTATCGTGATGATCTTCGAGTTGGGAAGCATGCCCAAATATTTTTCCAAAATATATACAAAAGCGACAAGAACACTTTTTGCCTTCAATTTTTTTCAGAGTTTAAACCCTCAGTTACAGATGAGATAAATCGAGATGTTACTAGAGACTTCACATCAGAGGAAATTTATTATGTTGTTTGCAGTATTGAAGCATACAAAGCTCCGGGCCCAGATGGTCTACCCGCGATATTTTATCAAGAATGTTGGGACATTGTTAGGGATGATGTTATACTTGAATTTACTCGTTTCTTTCAAACGTCTACTTTACAGTCTGGTATTAATCACACCAGTATATCAATATATGCATGATCCCTAAAATTAGTAATGCGGTTACATTCTCAGACTATAGACCTATTGCTTTGTGCAATTTACTCTACAAAATTATATCAAAACTTTTGGTCAAGAGAGTAAAATCATCCCTAAATCAGATAGTGTCTGAATCTCAAGCCGCTTTCATTCCAGGCCGTATGATTTTATATAATGTGTTGATTGCTCATGAATTAATGCATTCTCTGAAGTCACGTAAACGAGTCTCGCAAACATATATGGCCATCAAAACATATATGAGAAAAGCGTATGATAGAGTTGAATGGCGTTTTCTAGAAGAGACTTTGCGTGCTTTTGGATTTTTTGATTTATGGATTAGTTGGATAATGGCAATGGTTTGGTCTGTCAGTCACTCGGTTTTGATCAATGGAAATCCTCAAGGTTTTATTACTCCTAAACGTGGTATTCGACAAGGAGATCCGTTATCACCCTATCTTTTTATCGTGTGTGCGGATGTGATGAGTCATCTTGTAGATGTTAAGGTGAACATATTAATGGGATTAAGGTGGGGAATGGTGTTCCGTCAATCACACACCTCCTGTTTGCCGATGATTCACTATTTTTTTGTATAGCTAACCAGAATAATGTGCTGCAATAAAAGAAGTATTTCGTGTTTATAAACAATGTTCTGGACAAAAAATAAACCAAGATAAATCAATGATTACCTTCGGATCACGTATACCGGGAGACAAACAAGAAAGAGTAAAACGTGTCCTTGGAATCAGCATTTATGGAGGTGGTGGAAAATACTTGGGCTTATCCGAACAGTTTGGAAGAAAGAAAAAGGAAATGTTCAACAATGTGATCAATCGAGTAAAAGAGCGAACATCAGCTTGGAAGGCACGCTTCTTATCACCGGCGGGTAAAGAAGTCTTATTGAAATCAGTTGCAATCTCAATGCCGGTATACTCTATGTCTTGCATTAAATTACCCCCAACAAGTTATCACTGTAATTGAGGGTATTTTAAGGTATTTCTGGTGAGGAAAAAGTTCGCAAGAACGAGGTATTCCATGGGTAGCTTGGAAGAGATTACAATATTCTAAAAAAGATGGTGGTTTAGGTTTCCGAGATTTGGATAAATTCAATGATGCTTTGTTGGCAAAACAAGCTTGGAGACTTTTATAAAATCCACAATGTTTGTTCTCCCGGTTATACATAGCACAATATTTCAAGGATGCTTATTTGTTTGATATGCAAAACCTTGTCCTTACCATTCATATGGCTGGGTTGCTCTTCTCGAAGGTATCAAGCTGTTGAAACAGGGATCTCATTCGATAATTGGTGATGGACATACAACACGTATTTATCAAGATAATTGGCTCCCGACTCACCCTCCACAGCCTGTAATTTCTGATAATAGTAACTCAGAATTACTGGTATCAGAACTAATTATAAAGAATGGAAATGCACAATCTTGGAATGAAGACGTGCTTTCTAACTCTCTGAGTGATGTTGATCAAGACATAGTCCGCTTGATTTACCTGGGCCAACGACAAAAAGAGGATAAAATATAATGAAATTACACGAAATCGGGGATATATACAATTAAATCAGGATACTGGTTTTCACAACACAATCAACAATTCGCGAATGCCTTACCACCAATTCCCAATGGAGACCCGATTTTGAAAACAAAAATATGAAACCTCCGAATCATGCCTAAACTAAAACACTTTCTCTGGAGAGCCCTATCTGGGGCTTTGGGCACAGCTTCGCGACTAATTTCTCGTGGGGTTTGTATAGATAGCACATGTCAAAGATGTTGTTCTCAACCTGAAACCATTAATCATGTGTTGTTTACGTGCCCACTGTCGGTTTCAACATGGTGTGCTTCAAATTTACCATTATCTTTCTTATCGTCTGCATCAAATGATTTAGAGGAAAATATCAAATATATATTGGATATTCAAAATGAAACGCGATTAATAGAGCATCATAAACTTTTGCTTTTTTTGTTAATGTGGCAAATTTGAAAATCACGAAACAACTTAATTTTCCAAAAACAACACATTAAACCAAGAAGGGATGTTTCATATGTTGTAGCTGAATGGATCATCAATTTGAAAAAGATGGTGAAACTAACATTCAAAAAGATTCCTCTGTTCGTATTCAACCGGTCACCTCTTCTTGGAGACGGCCAATTATGGGCTCTTTAAAATATAATTACGATGCAGCATTTGACCCGGGAACAAGACGTGTTATAGGAGGGTGGATTCTACGGGATCACCTTGGGCTTGCTAAATTTTGAGGATCCGCTAACTTACAAGAAGCAGGTTCAAGTCTTGAAGCGGAAGGTAAAAGCGCTTCTACATACCTTACAATGCGTTTGGAGCTTGGATTTGAATCAATGTGTTTTGAAGGGGATTGTAAGACCTTGGTCGACATCTTACATGGTTATCAAGAGGATATTTCGATTATGAACTTAATTGATGATATTCAAGTTTGGCAGTCAAGATTCAAAAGTCCCTCCCTAGCTCATGTTAAGAGGCAATCGAATGAGGCGTGATTTAGATATTTTACCACATAGTCAATTAACTAAAATGTACACTACCGCAATCGTAACGGTTGTCAATGCAATACTTTAGGATCGAATCCATAGAGACCAAGGTTACACTACAATTCTCACAATTATGAAACTAAGCTAAGACAAGAATATGGTTGGTTTTGAAAAAGTAACAAAAGCAATTAAAACGATATAAATTCAATAAAGGAAAAGCGTTAGGTAAATGGTTTATTCTCGGGAATCCAGAGATCACGAATCAGACAACTATTCAGAGAGCAACTAAACACAAGTTTCAAACTCAAACATAAAAGTCTAACCAATCCACTTCTGTGGCATTGATTACTAAACTTAGCAATCTAAAATCCTAACTACCGTTGGCATAGAATTCTAGATCAGCATTAATGAGCAGGTTCAATATGTTCACGAATCATCTTAACATCAACTTCCGCAGGCTAAGGACAATTCACTCGCTTAAGTTCTTCCTAGCAACCTACGACACTTCCGTGTGATAGATTAAGCCCTAGTTCATAGACTAAGCGATCAACTTAATCCTAAGCAATAAACACAATAATAAGCAAAAACCACAAAACATAAATCCCTATCTATGTCTAATTCAATGGTTCATGGATTCCCTTGAAACCCTAAACCTAAATATGAGACTACTAGGACATGACAATGGAGAACAAGCAAGAAGATAGAGAGAAACTCATAATAATAATAATGAAAGAGATGAAAGAGTTTAGAATTCTTCTCAATAGCTGCAGAGATTCTTCTTCTTGCTTACAAAACCAATAACCAAAAACTGAGTAGAATAGAGAGCCGTCAAGAGAGAGATAGCCTAAAAAGTGGCTGAAAATAAAGTATAAATAGGGTTCTGGGCGAATTAGGTCAGAATAGGCAGTTTCCGGGGCAAAACAAGAAAGTCAGAAATTTCCTTTTCCTTCTCGCCGGCTTGCATCGATCGATGCACATGTAGCATCGATCGATTTTGGTTCTTCTGTGCATGCTCCATCAATCGATGCACTCCTTGCATCGATCGATTCTGGTTCTTCGGAGGGTGTTGCATCGATCGATTTTGGTTATTCTGGCCATGCTCCATCGATCGATGCACTCCTTGCATCGATTGATTTTGATTCTTCTGATGATGTTGCATCGATCAACGCCAATTGTGCATCGATCGATTCTGGCTCTTCGGGGCATGCTCCATCGATCGATGCACTCCTTGCATCGATCGATTCTGCTCTTTTTGTACCGTTACATGCGTGTTTGCCCACGTAACTCCAATTTCTTCCGTAAACACCTTTTTACCTGAGATAACTGAATAAAAAACTAAAAGACTCTAAAAAAGGACTTTGACTCGATAAAATACTCAAAAAACACCAAAACATGTGTTAGAAAACGAGAAAAACAAAGCATATAAGGGCGGCACATTTGTTGGCAAAAAGAGGACCTCCGAATAATATTTATTTTTCAGATTGTATTGATCCCCCTTATTGGTTAACCAATACCTTGTATTCAGACTATCTTATTTCTAATTAATAAAATCACATTTTGTCAAAAAAAAATTTCCAAAATTTAACAAATTTTATTTTAATTAAACAATTTTTGCTAAATTTAAACAAATTTTATTTAAATTAAACAATTTTTTTTTAGTTTTTTTGAGAATTGGGATAAATTTCGGGTACCCGAACCCAGGCCGAACCGAACCAAACCAAACCGAATCCGATCCGATCCGAAAAAGAAATATCCGAATGGCTCATAAACTTCTAAAATTTGGGTACCCAGAACCCGAAAAAACCAACCCGAACCCGAACGGATACCCGAATGCCCATGTCTAATATTGATGATGAAATTGGATTGAATACAATACTATGATATTTTTGAAAGTATTTACGCATAAGAAATCAATTATTACGTTTAGAACTCTTCAAAAAATATGGATGCATATAAGAAAAACAAGACTATGAGTTTTTTTATGTAATGAAGAAAATTAGAGATACATTTTAAGAATAAATTAAACAACACTAGATTCATATTTTAGGATATTGTCTTAGGTAGGGGTGGAACTATTATTCGTGATCCGAGATCCGCTCTGAACTTCTAAAAAAACGGATATCCGGCGGGGTCGGATCCAGATCCGGATAGTTAAATTATAAGATCCGGATATCTAGATCAGGAACCTTTAATTATATTAAAATTTAAATATTTTTTTATAATAACATAATTTTTTTTCAAAATTTTATATAAAAGTTTAATTTTATCATTATTTTTAATGTTTTAATATTTTTTTATTTTTACAGATCCGGATTTGGATCTAGATTTTCGCGGAATATCTTAATATTTAGGCGGATATCCGAAGTCTGGATATCCAAAAGCCCCAGATACGGATCCGGATATCCCAAAATTTTCTGGAAATCCGATCCATCTCATCCCTAGTCTTAGGTAGGTATATATGCATAAGTTTATATAATTATTAATTTAGGATATGATTGAGTTTCTTACAAAAATATTGTCTTATTATTTTATCGAATTTTGTATGTAATACAATAGAGTTTTGGTGTTGAACGAATAAATTTTGTTTTAGTAGACTCGACGAAAAAAATTACTTAATACTATTTTCCATGATTTAGACTGAAAGGATAAGTAAAATATTGAGGTTTGGGTGAAGCATAAATTAACCAAGTTAAGTGACTAAGAAGAGTTTGAGTGAAGTTTTTGTAATCTTGGAGTGTTATAATAAAAGTTTTCCTCTTTTGTTATAATAAGAGCTTCCCCTTTTCTTAAAAACACTTCTAAATACTTATTTGTATCAATCGGAAAATGACGACGTCGATGTTCAAGCAAGGCACGACGAAGATCGTCTGCGTCAGCCGTAACTACCCTGCTCACACCAAAGAACTAGGCATCGCCGTTCCCAAGGTTCTTCAATTGCTACGGTGTTTTTGTCATTCACTGTCGTTAATACGAGATCATTGAATAGCATAGCTCTGATCGTTGATTGTGAAACAGGAACCAGTTATATTCTTAAAGCCGCCATCATCGTACTTGGAGAATGGAGGAACAATTGAGATCCCACATCCTCTGGATTCACTTCACCATGAAGTGGAACTCGCTCTAGTCATCAGACACAAGGCTAGAGATGTACCCTAATCAACAGCCATGGATTACATTGGAGGTATTTAAGTTTATTAGCTGCTTCTTCTGAATATGTATAATCTCATTTCTTATTGCGTTTTTCGTAATTTTCTTGTTTTTGTAAGGATACGCGGTTGCTCTTGATATGACTGCTAGGGAACTCCAAGCTTCTGCTAAGGTAGAAAACTGATTTGAGCTCATATCAATGGATCTTGTGGGGGGTTTTATATATTTACAATGTTCTTGTTAGCTGTTTCTTTTTTGCTCATATTGCTCTACGTTTACCCATACGAATGGTCAAAATATTGATGATAGAACTCATTCTTTAACGAAAAGTGTTCTATAAGCCATCTATGGATCGAGGGTTTCCTATTTGGGTTCATGGCTCGGGCTGTTCAGACTCTTTTCAACCACTATTTCCCATCATCAAAATAATGGATGTGTGGTTCTGCATAGACAGTGGTCTGTTAACTTTTTTTAAGCATGCGAAGATAACTAAATATGCAGTTTTGTGCTTACGCATATATCGTGTTTAAAATTCTCGTTTTCAGGCATCTGGTCTCCCGTGGACGCTTGCTAAAGGACAAGATACTTTCACTCCAATCAGCTCTGTTGTAAGTATTGTTCTGAAACCTAGAAAACTAGCTTCAACAGATTATATGAAAAATGCTGCGTTCTGTTTTCTTTAATGGACGCATTTATTCCCTTTGTCTGATCTGATTGCAATATGACAAGATTGAACTATGCGGTTAAGGCTTGACCACAATTTGTTTGCTCACGCATGTTGTGGTGGTTAATATGTAGTTGAGACTAGAAAAGTCTCACTGCAGGACGTTTAATATCTTATCTTGCTGAGAATCAAAACTCTTTTTAATCTCCTAGTTTCAATTTTGTTTCTCTTGCTGTGTTTCAGCTGCCAAAGGCGATGGTGCATGATCCCAATAATCTAGAACTTTGGCTGAAGGTTTGTTCCCCCCATTCTCTTGTCCTGTTGTCACTTAAAAAAGTTATTTCCCTCCTTAAGAATCTGCTAAAACCAAATTGAATCCATTTTGTGACAGGTTGATGGTGAAACAAGACAGAAGGGTTTGACAAAAGATATGATCTTCAAGGTTCCATACCTTATCAGCTACATAAGTTCTATAATGACTCTTTACGAAGGAGATGTCATCTTGACAGGTATTTACTTATTAAGTTCTGTTGTTTTCCCAGACCAAAACATTGAGAACCAAACGTAAACTTTATGAGACCAATGCCTTCAAATTTTAAGAACACCAGAAGGTTGTGGACCTGTAAAGATAGGTCAGAAGATAACTGCAGGGATCACAGGTCTATCTGTAGTTCAGTTCGATGTCGATAGCCGTGTAAAGCCTTTAAGCTAATTGTTTCTTTTTTCTTTCATGGAAAATGTCAATCATTTGTGGTAATAAACCTATCTCTAATGTTTATCATTTACTGTATTTTCTTACACTTGGGAAGGTAGAATATAACATTTAAGTAATAAAACTCGTTTCCCATGCATTTGTAATTTCTAAAACAATGACTCCTAAGACCGGTTTAGATTTCTCTGTGAGATGCCAAGATAGTATTAAACCACTTAGGTAATTTCTATGAGGTTGATAACATTTATTAATTTGGTCATATGATAAATGCTGGCAAAAGCAAAGTTGAATGACCATGAGTCCACTAAATATTGGATCCTATCTTCGGCCATGGAACCAATGGAAAAATCCATAATATCCCAAATGTTGTTATATACTCCTACTGGTGAAATATCAATATAACAAAAATAGTTTGCAAAAAAAACATCACACTATTCTCTGGTGAAATATCTATGTTTTTGTTAACCGAGTATTTTCTCTGGTCAAGGGAAATTTCATTTTACTCCTCATTCTATCCAGCTTACTAAATAATCATTTGAGATATTGATTCGATACATAGTTTCGGCCTTGACTCAAAAATCGTTTTTATCTTGAACCTTGAAAGAACCTACAAAAGAACCTACGAAGGAACATACCAAAGGAGTCTATCAAAGGAACTATCGAATGAACCTATAAAGGAACACACAAAGGAACCTACCAAAAGAATCTATCAAAGAAGGCCACGACTATGAGACTAGCAACTACTTACAAGCGGCTAGATCTATCCAAGAGCTAGATACACCGCCAACCATTGACATAACAATCTGTAAATTTGAGAAATTATATTCTACAATTTCCTAAAGACGACACAACAACCCGACTAACGATAAGCGACCGGTATAAATGACCAACGATCTACGAAAAACATTCTACGACCTATGAAGTCATCTTTGAACGTTTTTTATATCAATTTATTGTAATAACAGAAATTCGTTGATCAATAAAAATATATTTTTGCCATTTTTCCCTTCATTTCGTAAAATTGTCAACATACGAACTGGTTAAAATTTGCCCAAATACTATATATAATAGCAGAGTTCTCTCTCCATCTAAGATGTCCACATCAGCAAGACCACAAATTTTAATATTAAAGCATATTTAAAATATTTATTTAATACATGTCTATTTATATTTATCATTGCTTTTATTTAATACAAATTACAAAAATACTAACAAACCACAACGCCTCCAGTAAAAACTATCGGTTTTGGCTTGATTTCTTCTTTGAGCTTTGGCGCAAAATCTTGATCTCAGTGAAGAACAACGAGAGATTATCCGGTGGATTTGAACTGTGAAGATGATACATGTTTTCCTCTTACACTATCAGATACCTTAACATGAAAATTAGCAGTCAGTGCTTGAATGATCCCATCAAACAAAAAGTTAGACGTACACTTACATCTTTATATGGCACAGTAACTGAGTTACCACACTAAACAAAACGTTAGAGATAAATCTACGTGTTTGTATGGTACAATAAATAATATAACAAGTTACAACAACATGAAACTTGTTATGAAATCACTACATTTTAGAAGAAGGTTTATGTTCCTACTAAGAGCAACATGTAGATCAAACATACAATAATTAAGTTACCGTGTTAAGAAAATGTTTGAGGTACAATAGATAATTTAACGTGTTACAGACAAATATATCTTGTTATGAAATCACCGCATCTAGAAAAAGGTTAATGTTTCGACGAAAAAAAACATGAACGTTAACAGATAACAACTATATTACCGCGTTAAGCAAATAATAATAGGTAAACCTACATATTTACTTGATACAATAACTGTTAACATACTACAAGAACATGTAACTTGTTACCATAATGTATATGCACAAAATCAGGGTCTCCATAGCTTAACGGGATTTTGCCGATCCTCACTGGAATTTCACATAATTGTTTTGCCTATTCTTTCACCAGATTTTTGAGGATCGTCCTAATAAGGTGGAAAAGCGGAATCCAAAGGTGCTTTGGATTACAAAACTTTTTCTGACTCATCGTGACCATAGGCTTTGCCGGATCTTCGCCGCCATCATCGTAACCATGGACTTCGCCGAATTTTCACCGGATCTTCGCCTTCGTCGAATCTTTCTTGAATCTTCGTCAGAAGGATGAGAAATTGAATCTTTGATTTTTTGTTTTCCTGGGTTTATCGCAAGAGAAAAGAAAGAAGTGAAACGATGGAAATGGAGAGAGAAAAATGATGGAGAAGGAGAGAGAAAGAGATTATGGAGAATGATAGAGCAAGGGTATTTTCGTAACTACATAGACAACACAAATAGTAATAATATTACTTTTGTCATCTACCTAATTTTGGTCTCTCTTATAGTTTTCCAGCCAGTTGACTCTTTATTTTTCTATAGTTTTAAACTTAAAGTATGTGTGAAATAAGTCTAGGTGTTGGTTTGCGCGCGGGGTATTCCCATTAAGCCAACTTTATTTTTAGTGATTATTGATATCAGTTTCTTTTTTTGTTTCACTCAGATTAATCAATTATTTATCAGATCTCACCGACTATCACTGCCCAAAAAAACCAAAAAAAATGTATACACCCCCCCCACCGCCATCATCGTAACCATGGACTTCGTCGAATCTTCACCGGATATTCGCCTTCGTCGAATCTTTCTTGAATCTTCGTCAGAAGGATGAGGAATTGAATCTTTGGTTTTCGGTTTTCTTGGGTTCGTCGCAAGATAAAAGAAAGAAGAGAAACAATGGAAATGGAGAGAGAACAAATGATGGAGAAGGAGAGAAAAAGAGATGATGGACAATGATATAGCAAGGGTATTTTCATTACTACACAAACAACACTAATAGTGATAATATCACTTTTTTCATCCACCTAATTTTGGTCTATTTTATGGTTTTCTGACCAATTGACTCTTTATTCTTCTATAGTTTTAAACCTACATTATGTGTGAAATAAGTCTAGGTGCCGGTTTGCGCGCTGGGTGTTCCCATTAAGCCAACTTGATTTTTATTAATTATTGATATCAGTTTTTTTCACTCAGATTAATCAATTATTTATCAGATCTCATCGACTATTATTGCCCAAAAAAAAAAATGTATACACCCCCCACCCCCTGTTAAGTTTTTTCAACATAGATCGTGAAACTAAAAAAAAATTAATTTTGACAACATTTGTTATTGTTACGCTCTCCATTTCACTTTATAAGTTGTTTTAAAATTGGATTTTTTTTGTTTCAAATTAAGTGTCGTTTTCTATTTAATCCAGAATTTTAGACAAAATTCCAGTTTTAAACTTTTATTGTAATGTATTAAATAAGAGAGAGAAAATAATGTAGTGTATTAATAACGGGTTTAATAGAAATTTTAATATGTTTTCTTAATTTGTGTGAAACAATCTTAAACGATATATGAACCGAAACTAAAGAAGTATTTTTTCCTTCTGTTAAATGATACTCCTAACACCTAAACGTAAGCCTTGAACCCCAAACCTTCTTTTTGTCAATCAATAGAGCCATCTAAATTATGGATTGATAGAAAGTTTATGAAGTACTAGATGAATATTCGCGTGTACAACTGTTAATCTCAGATCTTACAATTATGGTTTACTTTTCTAATATATATTTTTTATAATCTCATATATTAGTGAGTAAGCAAAACTGTTAATCTCAGATCTTAATTGGAACCACTAAAAACTATTAAAATATAAATTAATCATTTTTCTTGTCTTTGCCTCATACGAATTTTAGAAAAATATTTTTATAACTCCGTACAAAAAAAAAAAAAAGGGCCAATAGCTTGCCAACCTCTTAATGGCTCTCTCGCTATCTCTTCCATCTCATAACCTGTGATAAGTTTTTGTTCATTTCTCCTTTGTATCAGCCGCAAAGCATGGCTTTAATCACTAACGTGCCACAAGCCAGTAATCCTAACCATCTAGCTGTAACCCTATAATTTGCAACTATGTACCGCAAGCATATGATACACGTCAGACAGAGAAAAAGTTATTCGACTTCGTTCCCAAAAGTTCACTGCAGATTGTATCAATGTTATATTCTAGTTACACTGATTATAACATTATGCTAAACACAATGTCTAGCCGCCGTAGTTACAGATTCCTTCTTTTCTTTCCCTTGGTTTAAAAGCTTCTATACCTCTCTAAATACCTGAAATCAAATAACAACCCACACTTTTTTTAGACTACAAATTCGCAGCAATATAGAGCCAGTGATTTGGAAACATCATATATGTCTCATGAATTTTTAACTAAGAAATCAAAGAATCAGCCACACTTTAACATTTCCGACGGCTCAGATCATTCTAATATAATGCGGATGTAGGACTTATATTCATGCTCATTGCCACCAATTACAAACATCTGAGCTTCCTTACGTTTGTGCGAGTAGGTTGTAAATTTGCCCTGATAAGTTTGGTAATGCTGATATTTTTTGTTGTTGATAAAACACTACAAGAAAACAGGTGTATTTCCGACGGCAATTCTGACGGCAATAATTCCGTCGGATATTTCCGACGACTTTCCGACGGATTTCCGACTAACTTCTCATCCGTCGGAAATCCGTCGGAATTCCGTCGGAAATATTAACCCGTCGGAAATTCCGACGGATTTCCGACGACAATAATCCGTCGGACACTTTTCGACAGAATTCCGACGACTTTTTGACGAATTCTGATGTTGCCGACATACTGCCGACGGATTTCCGACGACGTTCATCCGTCGGAAATTTCCGACGGATTTCCGACGGATTGCCGACGGATTTCCGACGGATTTCCGACAGATGCCGACATGGTTGCCGACATGGTTGCCGACATCGATAATATCTACTTTATATCCGTCGGAAATCCGTCGGAAAATGCACAAAATTTTCCTTATAAAAACGTTTCCACGCTTCATTTATAATCACAACAAAAAAAATGTTTGAGGTACAATAGATAATTTAACACATACTTCGAGAGTCACGTTGTCTTTCAGTATAACTGCACAAACACAGTACCAGAGCAATTGTTGGAGAGGGTAATAATGAGCATGATGATTTACCACATGATATATTTGTTGGAAGTCACTGAAAGCCTTTTTTCCTTGAGAATTCCTTTCCTCCTCCCTTTCTTTGTAGGTCAATGTCATTGTAGATGCTTCAGAAGCCGAGGAGTTCAGTGAATTATCTTCAAAGGAACTAAACTCACTCCCTTACGATTCCCCTGGTCAGGCCTTTGTGGCGTTTGAGAAGCCAGAAGGAGCCCCCGCTGTTGGAAAATTCTCAAACACATTGACTTTCATTGTTAAGGAGGTACGTACATGCTTCATACGTTTGTCACTTTCATTCGCTTTTAGTTGACTGACTGAGAAATCACATGATCGGTTCTTCACATGGATATGAACAGGTTGACCAAAACACAGGTGAGGCAGAGGACGATGGTGTGGAAGATGAGTACCAGCTCGAGGACCTTGAGGTTGTCGCTGCTGACTACATGGTGAAGGTCGGTGTCTCCAATTTCAGGAATGCATGGGAAAACATGAACCCAGAAAACGAGCTTGTAGATGAGTATGGGCTTGGCCAAAGGGACAGCTTGGCGGAAGCTGTAAAAGCTGTAACTGATATTCTTGGCATGCAGTCTTGTGAGGTTAGGCGCGCTTCTCCCTACTCTAATACTTTTCTTACTATCGAAGCTCTCGCATTGTCGTTCTCGAGTCTGACATGCAATTGTTTTTTGGGGTTTTGGGTTCAGGGGACGGAGACGGTTGCGAGCAACGCAAGGTCACACACATGTTTACTATCAGGTTTGTACATAGGGAACGTGAAAGTGTTGGTGAAGGCACAATTTGGAATGGACAGTACAAAGGAAATTGTAATGAAACTGGCTGTTCGAGCAGATGATCGATCTGTCAGCGACGCGATTCACGCAATTGTTGCCTGCGGCTAAACTTAAAAGTCTTATTGCGAATTTACAACTGTTTTCCCTCAGATTCGCAGGGAAATTTAAAAGTCTTATTGCGAATTCGCAGGGAAATTTACAAATGATGGAGAAGGAGAGAGAAAGAGATTATGGAGAATGATAGAGCAAGGGTATTTTCGTAACTACATAGACAACACAAATAGTAATAATATTACTTTTGTCATCTACCTAATTTTGGTCTCTCTTATAGTTTTCCAGCCAGTTGACTCTTTATTTTTCTATAGTTTTAAACTTAAAGTATGTGTGAAATAAGTCTAGGTGTTGGTTTGCGCGCGGGGTATTCCCATTAAGCCAACTTTATTTTTAGTGATTATTGATATCAGTTTCTTTTTTTGTTTCACTCAGATTAATCAATTATTTATCAGATCTCACCGACTATCACTGCCCAAAAAAACCAAAAAAAATGTATTAATCAAAACTGTTAATCTCAGATCTTAATTGGAACCACTAAAAACTATTTTTATAATCTCATATATTAGTGAGTAAGCAAAACTGTTAATCTCAGATCTTAATTGGAACCACTAAAAACTATTAAAATATAAATTAATCATTTTTCTTGTCTTTGCCTCATACGAATTTTAGAAAAATATTTTTATAACTCCGTACAAAAAAAAAAAAAAGGGCCAATAGCTTGCCAACCTCTTAATGGCTCTCTCGCTATCTCTTCCATCTCATAACCTGTGATAAGTTTTTGTTCATTTCTCCTTTGTATCAGCCGCAAAGCATGGCTTTAATCACTAACGTGCCACAAGCCAGTAATCCTAACCATCTAGCTGTAACCCTATAATTTGCAACTATGTACCGCAAGCATATGATACACGTCAGACAGAGAAAAAGTTATTCGACTTCGTTCCCAAAAGTTCACTGCAGATTGTATCAATGTTATATTCTAGTTACACTGATTATAACATTATGCTAAACACAATGTCTAGCCGCCGTAGTTACAGATTCCTTCTTTTCTTTCCCTTGGTTTAAAAGCTTCTATACCTCTCTAAATACCTGAAATCAAATAACAACCCACACTTTTTTTAGACTACAAATTCGCAGCAATATAGAGCCAGTGATTTGGAAACATCATATATGTCTCATGAATTTTTAACTAAGAAATCAAAGAATCAGCCACACTTTAACATTTCCGACGGCTCAGATCATTCTAATATAATGCGGATGTAGGACTTATATTCATGCTCATTGCCACCAATTACAAACATCTGAGCTTCCTTACGTTTGTGCGAGTAGGTTGTAAATTTGCCCTGATAAGTTTGGTAATGCTGATATTTTTTGTTGTTGATAAAACACTACAAGAAAACAGGTGTATTTCCGACGGCAATTCTGACGGCAATAATTCCGTCGGATATTTCCGACGACTTTCCGACGGATTTCCGACTAACTTCTCATCCGTCGGAAATCCGTCGGAATTCCGTCGGAAATATTAACCCGTCGGAAATTCCGACGGATTTCCGACGACAATAATCCGTCGGACACTTTTCGACAGAATTCCGACGACTTTTTGACGAATTCTGATGTTGCCGACATACTGCCGACGGATTTCCGACGACGTTCATCCGTCGGAAATTTCCGACGGATTTCCGACGGATTGCCGACGGATTTCCGACGGATTTCCGACAGATGCCGACATGGTTGCCGACATGGTTGCCGACATCGATAATATCTACTTTATATCCGTCGGAAATCCGTCGGAAAATGCACAAAATTTTCCTTATAAAAACGTTTCCACGCTTCATTTATAATCACAACAAAGAAAATGTTTGAGGTACAATAGATAATTTAACGTGTTACAGACAAATATATCTTGTTATGAAATCACCGCATCTAGAAAAAGGTTAATGTTTCGACGAAAAAAAACATGAACGTTAACAGATAACAACTATATTACCGCGTTAAGCAAATAATAATAGGTAAACCTACATATTTACTTGATACAATAACTGTTAACATACTACAAGAACATGTAACTTGTTACCATAATGTATATGCACAAAATCAGGGTCTCCATAGCTTAACGGGATTTTGCCGATCCTCACTGGAATTTCACATAATTGTTTTGCCTATTCTTTCACCAGATTTTTGAGGATCGTCCTAATAAGGTGGAAAAGCGGAATCCAAAGGTGCTTTGGATTACAAAACTTTTTCTGACTCATCGTGACCATAGGCTTTGCCGGATCTTCGCCGCCATCATCGTAACCATGGACTTCGCCGAATTTTCACCGGATCTTCGCCTTCGTCGAATCTTTCTTGAATCTTCGTCAGAAGGATGAGAAATTGAATCTTTGATTTTTTGTTTTCCTGGGTTTATCGCAAGAGAAAAGAAAGAAGTGAAACGATGGAAATGGAGAGAGAAAAATGATGGAGAAGGAGAGAGAAAGAGATTATGGAGAATGATAGAGCAAGGGTATTTTCGTAACTACATAGACAACACAAATAGTAATAATATTACTTTTGTCATCTACCTAATTTTGGTCTCTCTTATAGTTTTCCAGCCAGTTGACTCTTTATTTTTCTATAGTTTTAAACTTAAAGTATGTGTGAAATAAGTCTAGGTGTTGGTTTGCGCGCGGGGTATTCCCATTAAGCCAACTTTATTTTTAGTGATTATTGATATCAGTTTCTTTTTTTGTTTCACTCAGATTAATCAATTATTTATTAGATCTCACCGACTATCACTGCCCAAAAAAACCAAAAAAAATGTATACACCCCCCCCACCGCCATCATCGTAACCATGGACTTCGTCGAATCTTCACCGGATATTCGCCTTCGTCGAATCTTTCTTGAATCTTCGTCAGAAGGATGAGGAATTGAATCTTTGGTTTTCGGTTTTCTTGGGTTCGTCGCAAGATAAAAGAAAGAAGAGAAACAATGGAAATGGAGAGAGAACAAATGATGGAGAAGGAGAGAAAAAGAGATGATGGACAATGATATAGCAAGGGTATTTTCATTACTACACAAACAACACTAATAGTGATAATATCACTTTTTTCATCCACCTAATTTTGGTCTATTTTATGGTTTTCTGACCAATTGACTCTTTATTCTTCTATAGTTTTAAACCTACATTATGTGTGAAATAAGTCTAGGTGCCGGTTTGCGCGCTGGGTGTTCCCATTAAGCCAACTTGATTTTTATTAATTATTGATATCAGTTTTTTTCACTCAGATTAATCAATTATTTATCAGATCTCATCGACTATTATTGCCCAAAAAAAAAAATGTATACACCCCCCACCCCCTGTTAAGTTTTTTCAACATAGATCGTGAAACTAAAAAAAAATTAATTTTGACAACATTTGTTATTGTTACGCTCTCCATTTCACTTTATAAGTTGTTTTAAAATTGGATTTTTTTTGTTTCAAATTAAGTGTCGTTTTCTATTTAATCCAGAATTTTAGACAAAATTCCAGTTTTA